>JANJXV010000186.1:0-1200000 GCA_024803745.1 Megascapheus bottae | reverse complement strand
CTGTGAGCAAGGATCTTTGGTCATTGGGCCCTGAAAGGTGACCCTGCCTCCCTCACAATGGAACAGAATATGGAACCCTGGTAACCAAGCCACTGTAACTAACAACCAGCTCAAGCCAGCTCACTTGGCCTGTGGCTCAGGAGGAAGAAAGATGTTGCTGTGCTGTTGCCAAAGGTCAGGAAACTCGAGTCTCAGGCATGGAAGTTTTGGATGTCTTACACGAAGATGTACATGCTAGATCATTGCCAAGCCACAAATCCAGTATAACAGAACTTTCTCTAAGAAGAAGGCCAGGAAAATCCAGGGCAACCAGATGAGGTAAATTTCTAAGAAGAAATGTATTTGACCCCATTATCCTCCCCACACACTACAACTTCTTTTTTTTCATTTTTTTATTGTAATTAGTAAAAGGGTTAGATGATATTTGCCAGATAGAAGGTGCATTAATTCACATACATTGATACCCTTTCACATGTCTTGGTACCCATTTCCCTCCAACCCCACACCCCCCACCCGTCTTGGTTTTCCCCCCTTCCCTATCAAATTTCAAATATCCAAATACAAATAAATTCAATATATCAGATAACAAAGTGAGATACTATACCAATATGGGATAACCAAGGGACAGCAAACGAGATGAGAGACAACATAGTACATTAAGGACAACAATCAATCATTATATGGCTTTTGTTTCAATATCCTGGAGGTCCTTTCAATTAGCTTCACATTATATGGCCTTATATATGGCCTTTTGCTCTATTGCCAAGCTCTCTAGTAGAGCGCAAGGTTTCTACTGATTATGACGAATGAGGGAAACCATTGAGCCTAAGTTTTTTGAGTCTGGCTTACTTCACTTAATATGATTTGTTCTAAGTCTTTCCATTTCCTAACAAATGGGGCGATGTCATTCTTTCTGGCAGCAGCATAGAATTCCATTGTGTACAAATACCACAACTTGTTGATCCACTCATCAACTGAGGGACATCTGGGTTGGTTCCATATCTTTGCTATGGTGAATAGTGCTGCAATGAACATTGTTGTGCTAGTGGGTTTAGTATGCCCTTGTTTCTGGATTGTTGGGTAAATGCCAAGTACTGGAATTGCTGGGTCATAGGGGAGTTGTATGTTTAGCCTTTGAACCACTGCCGCACTGCTTTCCATAGTGGTTGAACGAGTTTGCACTCCCATCAAAAATGTAGTAGTGATCCCTTCTGGCCACATCCCCTGCAGCATCTGTTGTCATTCCTTTTCCTGATCCTGGCCATTCTAACTGGAGTTAGGTGGAATCTTATACTTGTTTTGATTTGCATTTCTTTTATGACCAGAGATGTTGAGTATTTCTTCAGGTGTCTATAGGCCATTTTTGTTTCTTCTTCAGAGAAGACTCTCTTTAAGCCTTTGGCCCATTTTTAATGGGATGGGTGTTACTTTGGAGGTTAGTTTGGGAGTGATTCAATTTTTTGAGTTGTTGATATATTTTAGATATGAGGCCTTGGTCCGTTGTTTGGGTGGTGAAGATCTTCTCCCACTCTGTAGGCTTCCTGATTAGTTTACTAGCTATATCCGTTGCCATACAAAAGCTCTGCAGTTTAATGCAGTCCCACTTATCCAGCCTTTCTCTGATTTGTGTGATTCTTGGTCCTTATTAAGAAAGTTTCGACCTTTGCCAAGGAGGCCTAGTGTATCTCCTATTCCTTCCTGTAAACTTTTCAGTGTGTCAGCTTTTACCTCCACGTCTTTGATCCATTTGGAGTTAATTCTAGTCCAAGGTGACAAAGAAGGATCCAACTTTAGTTTTCTGCAGGTGTTTAACCAGTTCTGCCAGCACAACTTGTTGAAGAGGCTATGTTTCTGCCATTCTATTTTTTTGGCTCCCTGGTCAAAGATTAGGTGGCCATAGGTCCATGGTTTAATATCTGGGTCCGCAGTTCTACTCCATTGGATTTCAGGCCTGTTCTTGTGCCAGTACCAAGCTGTTTTGAGAATTATAGCTCTGTAATAGAGTCTTAAGTTTGGAATTGAAATTCCTTCAGCGCTGTTCATTCTGCTAAGAAGTGTTTTTGCTATACGGGGTCTTTTATTATTCCATATGAAATTTTGAATTGCCTCTTCTATGTCTTTAAAGAATGACATTGGGATGTTGATGGGTATTACATTGAATTTGTAGATAGCCCTTGGCAAGATTGTCATTTTCACAATGTTGATTCTTCCAATCCAGGAGCATGGGAGGTTTTTCCATTTCCTTAGTTCTGCTTTAATTTCCTTTTTTAGAGTTTTAAAGTTTTCATCTAAACGGTCCTTTACATTCTTAGTTAAGCTAATTGCTAGGTACTTTATTTTCTTTGAGGCTATTGTGAAAGTATTTTCTTTCCTGATTATTGCCTCGTTCCTCTCAGTGTTGGCGTAAAGTAAGGCAGCTGATTTGTGAGGGTTGATTTTATGTCCTGCTACACTTCCAAAGCTTTGAATCAGCTCAAGGAGCTTGGGAGTAGAGTCTATAGGATTCTTTAAATACAGAATCATGTCATCTGCAAAGAGGGATAGTGTTATTTCCTCTTTCCCTACTTGGATCCCCTTTATGCTTGCTTCTTGCCATATTGCACTGCCTAGGAATACTAGTACTATGTTAAAAAGGAGTGGAGAGAGTGGGCATCCTTGTCTCGTTCCTGATTTTAGAGGGAATGGCTTTAGATTTTCACCATTAAGTATAATACTAGCAGTGGGTTTCTCATACACAGCCTTTATTACATTGAGAAATGTTCCATGGATTCCTAGTTTCTCCACATCTTTTAACATAAAGGGGTTTTGGATCTTGTCAAATGCCTTTTCCGCATCTATTGAGACAATCATGTGATTTTATCCCTGCTCCTGTTGATGTGTTGAATTATATTAATTGATTTGTGTATGTTGAACCAGATTTGCCTCCCTGTAATGAATCCAGTTTGATCATAGTGTATATTTTTTTTTGATGAGTTGTTGTAGACGGTTGGCCAGTATTTTGTTGAGAAGTTTTGCATCGATGTTCATCAAAGAAATGGGTCTATAGATCTCTTTCTTTGATGAATCTCTGTCTGGTTTGGGGATGAGGGATATGCTGGCTTCACAGAATCAGTTTAGTAAGGAACCTTCATTTTCAATTTCGTTGAAGAGCTTGAGGAGTATTGGTGTGAGCTCTGCTTTGAAGACCTTATAGAATTCAGCTCTGAATCCATCTGGCCCTGGGCTCTTTTTAAGTGGAAGTTGTCTAATTTCCATTTCTATTTCAGAGCTTGAAATAGGCCTGTTCAGTTGGGTTAGCTCTTCTTGGTTCAGTGTGTGCATGTTAATATTGTCTAGGAATTCATCCATTTCTTCTAGATTCTCAAATTTGTTGGCGTAATGGTTTGAGAAGTATTCCCTCATGATATTCTGGATCTTGGTAATTTCTGTCGTGATATTACCATTTTCATCTGCGATTTTGTTTATTTCGATATGCTCTCTTCTTTTTTTGGTAAGATTTGCTAAGGGCTTGTCAATTTTGTTAATTCTTTCAAGAACCAACTCCTTGTTATGTTGATTCTTTCTATAGTTTTTTTTTTATTCCAAATCATTTAATTCTGCTTTGATTTTAATAATTTGCTTTCTCCTAATGGGTTTAGGGTTGGTTTGTTGCTCTTTTTCCAGGAGGTTAAGGTGAGACATTAACTAGTTGGTTTGCCATTTTTCCAACTTGCTGGTGTAGGCACTCCACGCTATAAATTTTCCTCTGAGTACTGCCTTTGTTGTGTCCCTAAGGAGTTGATATTTGTGTGCTCCTTATTGTTAAATTTCATAAACAGTTGGATATCTGTTCTGATCTCTTCGATTACCCATTGTTTTTGATTCAACAATGTGTGGTTCAGTCTCCATGAGTTACAGGGTTTTCTTTGGTGGAGATGTGTGTTCAGCTCCAATTTGATGCCTTTATGGTCTGAGAGTGTGCATGGAATAATTTCAGTGTTTCTGAATCTGTCCAGGTTTGCTTTATGGCCTAAGATGTGGTCTATTTTGGAAAATGTTCCATGTGCTGCTGAGAAAAACGTATATTGTGGTGTTACTGGGTGGAATATTCTGCAGATGTCTGTTAGATCTAGTTGGTCTATATAGTTGTTCAGTTGTAAGGTTTCTCTGTTGAGTTTTTGCCTTGTTGATCTGTCCATAGGTGAGAGTGGTGTGTTAAACTCACCAACAATCACTGTATTTCGATCTATGTATGGTTTCAGTGTAAGTAAAGTTTGCTTGATGAAGTTTGGAGCTCCGGGATTGGGTGTGTAAATATTTAGGATTGTTATGTCTTCCGGGAGGAAAGATCCCTTTAGTAGTATGTAGTAACCTTCTTTGTTTTTTCTTATTAATTTTAGTTTGAAGTCTATTGTATCTGATATGAGGATGGCAACTCTAGCCTGTTTATGGGGGCAGGTAGCTTGATAGAGTTTATTCCAACCTCTCACTTTCAAAAGATGATTGTTTTTGGGTAAGATGTGTCTCTTGAAGTCAGCAGAACGATGGCTCTTGCTTTTTGATCCAACTAGACAACCTATGCCGTTTAATTGGAGAGTTAAGTCCATTGATATTGAGAGTTAGGATTGAGAGATATTTATTAGTTCCTACCATTTTTAAAAGCTTTTAGTAGGGCCTGTGTCTTGACAGTTCTTGTGGTCCTTAGATGGTATGCTGTTTAGGTGCCTTTTCTTTCCCTATATTGCATTTCTTTTGGTTTTCTATGTATAGAGCATCTTTGAGAATTCTCTGTAGTGTTGGTTTTGTTTCGACATATTGTTGCAGCTTTTCCCTGGAATGGAATGTTTTTATTTTTCCCTCAGTTATGAATGAGAGCTTAGCTGGCTACAGTATTCTTGGTTGGTAGTTATTTGATATAAGGGCATGACATATATGCTTCCAGTCACTTCATGCTTGCATGGTCTCTGCTGAGAAATCTGGGGTTATTCTGATTGGTTTGCCTTTGTAGGTTACTGATCCCTTTTCCCTGGCTGCCTTTAGGATCTTTCCTTTCGTTTCTATTGATCCAGTTCGGATCACAATGTGGCGGTGGGATGTTCTTTTCTGGTCAAGTCTGTTTGGGGTTCTAAAAGCTTCTCGTATGTGGATGGGCCTGCCCTTCTGGATATTTGGGAAATTCTCTGAGATGATTCCCTGAAGTATATTTCCAATACCATTGACCTCTTTCTCCACGCCCTCCTCAATACCAACTAGCCTTAAATTAGGCTTCCTAATTGTATCTTGGACCTCCTGAAGCGCTCTCTCATATTTCCTAGATGTGGATTGACTCATTTTCTGTTCTTTATAATACCTAAATTATCTTCAGCCACGGAAATTCTCTCCTCTGCAATGTCTAACCTGCTATCAAAGCTATCTACTTTATTTTTCATCTCCCTTGCTTCTAATTGCTCACTTTTGATGCCTTGCATCCCTTGTTTTAGATCATGTATGGATTTCTTTATCTCCTTGATTTCCTTTTGAGTGGTTAGCTCAGTAGCTTTATTTTCTTTGGACATTTGCTGGAGTTTGGTCACGTTTTTAGTTGTGGATTCTTTGAATTCATCCATCTTTCTTTGAAAAACCTTTATTATGGCCTCCTTTATGGCTTCTTCTTTTTCACTTATCACCTTGTTTTTGCTTTCCTCTTGTTCAGGTATGGCTTCCTCCATTATCTCTTTCTTTATATTTTCACAT
Organism: Megascapheus bottae; assembly: GCA_024803745.1. Taxonomy (NCBI): domain Eukaryota; kingdom Metazoa; phylum Chordata; class Mammalia; order Rodentia; family Geomyidae; genus Megascapheus; species Megascapheus bottae. The sequence continues at coordinate 1,194,288 of JANJXV010000186.1, read as the reverse complement.
TTTTCATTAATGATGTTTATCAATTGCATTCGCGTAGCACTTGGAAGACTCTCCTCTAGGTTTGCCAGTGACTGTTCCATTGTGTGTTTACATTGGGTGGGGGATGTTGTTTCTTGATTTGACATTTTTCTTGAGTTTCTTGTTCTGCCCATTTGAAAATGGGAGCAAGGTTACTACTAAATACGATTATAGTTTTTCAGATATAACCAACCTAGACCTCTGTAGCTGGCAGACACTAGATGTTCACAGGTTTTGATTGGTATTATCACTCTTTCTTTTTGTGCACTTACAGACCAGCCTAATACAACCACTGATAAGCGATTTATACCCAAACCAATAAGCCTCTCATTCCAATCTCTATTGTCTTTAAGTCCCTCTGAGCCTAGAGAATAATTAACCACCTACATATACAATATTGCTCAACAGCCATCAAGTGTAGATCCGTGCAGTATAAGGGTTGAAAGACGAGCAGAGGTCCAGAGATAGAAAAAAAGAATGAGAGAGGTCAGGGGAGGTGCAAGAGGATTAACGTAGGAGTGTAAGAATATTGTAGTAATGAAGAAAAGTTATAGCATAAGGATAACTGACCTAAGTTGGTAAGTAGGTAGCATATTTGAGTACAAAGTTTGGAAAGTATTAGAATAAAACTTATGTGTTGCTGCACGACTAGCTCTTAGCCCAACCAGTGGCCTCACAGTGGACCATGGGATGGATTTGTTTTTCTTGTCTACGTTGAGGGAAAGGGGTATTTCACAAGATGCAGAAGCGAAGATTTCAGAAGCAAATGCTGTGAGTGAATTAGCTCGTAAAAAGCATTTTTATTTTCTTTTATCTTTCTGCCAGTCTTGGGGCTTGAATTCAGGGCCTGAGCACTGTCCTCGGGTTTTCTCAAGTCTAGCCCTCTGCCACTTGAGCCACAGTGCCACATCTAGATTTTCTATCTATGTGGTACTGAGCAATCAAACCCAGATCTTCATGGATGCTAGGCAAGCACTCTACCACTATGCCAAACTCTCAACCCTGACATAGTAATTATAAAGTCATCATCATCATCATCATATCCAAATATCCTTTCTCCTACAAAGAATGAACACTTAACTGTGTCTAATGCTTTTTTTTATTTTCACTAATTCTTCTGTATTTTTCCCTCTTGCATTTTTTACACATGACAGCAAAGCTAATCATCAGAAAAAAATTGATTAGGATACAGAAACCTAATAATATCCTAGTAGATTGACGTCAAAAATATGTGCAAGATGCCCTGAGTGTTTGACCTAGTGGGAGAGTCCTTGGCTACCAAGCAGTAAGCCTCAGGTTTGATTCCTCATTACCACATACATAGAAAACGCTGCAAGTGGTGCTGTGGCTCGGTGGGACAGCTAAAGCCTAAAGAAAGCCCAAGAACAATGTTCACACTCTGAGGTCAAGTCCCAAGACTACCAAAAACAAAAAAAAATTCGACAAGGGGCAAATGCAGGCAGAGAAGGCACTGTGAAGCAAATGTTTTGTAAAGGATGAGGGCAATATTGACCCTTAAGTCTGGATCTTACCTAAGAAAGTCTCCTTGAGACTGAGACCAGACTGGTAGTTGGGCCTAGTGGAAGACATTGGGATTGGACAAATAAGGTGTGCTGTATACTACATCCACATTTATATTGTGAGATTGGAGGAGAGATTCAGCCTCCAGTATGTCTTTGGTGAGGTCTTCTGTGAGCAAGGATCTTTGGTCATTGGGCCCTGAAAGGTGACCCTGCCTCCCTCACAATGGAACAGAATATGGAACCCTGGTAACCAAGCCACTGTAACTAACAACCAGCTCAAGCCAGCTCACTTGGCCTGTGGCTCAGGAGGAAGAAAGATGTTGCTGTGCTGTTTCCAGAGTTCAGGCAACTCGAGTCTCAGGCATGGAAGTTTTGGATGTCTTACACGAAGATGTACATGCTAGATCATTGCCAAGCCACAAATCCAGTATAACAGAACTTTCTCTAAGAAGAAGGCCAGGAAAATCCAGGGCAACCAGATGAGGTAAATTTCTAAGAAGAAATGTATTTGACCCCATCATCCTCCCCACACACTACAACTTTCTTTTTTTTTCATTTTTTATTGTAATTAGTAAAAGGGTTAGATGATATTTGCCAGATAGAAGATGCATTAATTCACATACATTGATACCCTTTCACATGTCTTGGTACCCATTTCCCTCCAACCCCACACCCCCCACCCGTCTTGGTTTTCTCCCCTTCCCTATCAAATTTCAAATATCCAAATACAAATAAATTCAATATATCAGATAACAAAGTGAGATACTATACCAATATGGGATAACCAAGGGACAGCAAGCGAGATGAGAGACAACATAGCACGTTAAGGACAACAATCATTGATTATATGGCTTTTGTGTCAATATCCTGGAGGTCCTTTCAATTAGCTTCACATTATATGGCCTTATATATGGCCTTTTGCTCTATTGACAATCTCTGCTAGTAGAGCCCAAGGTTTCTACTGATTATGACGAATGAGGGAAACCACTGAGCCTAAGTTCCTTTGAGTCTGGCTTACTTCACTTAATATGATTTGTTCTAAGTCTTTCCATTTCCTAAAAAATGGGGCGATGTCATTCTTTCTGACAGCAGCATAGAATTCCATTGTGTACAAATACCACAACTTGTTGATCCACTCATCAACTGAGGGACATCTGGTTTGGTTCCATATCTTTGCTATGGTGAATAGTGCTGCAATGAACATTGTTGTGCTAGTGGGTTTAGTATGCCCTTGTTTCTGGATTGTTGGGTAAATGCCAAGTACTGGAATTGCTGGGTCATAGGGGAGTTGTATGTTTAGCGTTTTGAGGCACTGCCGCACTGCTTTCCATAGTGGTTGAACGAGTTTGCACTCCCACCAACAGTGTAGTAGTGATCCCTCCTGACCACATCCCCTCCAGCATCTGTTGTCATTCGTTTTCCTGATCCTGGCCATTCTAACTGGAGTTAGGTGGAATCTTAGACTTGTTTTGATTTGCATTTCTTTTATGACCAGAGATGTTGAGCATTTCTTCATGTATCTATAGGCCATTTTTGTTTCTTCTTCAGAGAAGACTCTCTTTAAGTCTTTGGCCCATTTTGTAATGGGATGGGTGTTACTTTGGAGGTGAGTTTTGGAGTGATTCAATTTTTTGAGTTGTTGATATATTTTAGATATGAGGCCTTGGTCCGTTGTTTGGGTGGTGAAGATCTTCTCCCACTCTGTAGGCTTCCTGATTAGTTTACTAGCTATATCCGTTGCCATACAAAAGCTCTGCAGTTTAATGCAGTCCCACTTATCCAGCCTTTCTCTGATTTGTTGTGATACTTGGTCCTTATTAAGAAAGTTTTGACCTTTGCCAAGGAGGCCTAGTGTATCTCCTATTCCTTCCTGTAAACTTTTCAGTGTGTCAGCTTTTACCTCCACGTCTTTGATCCATTTGGAGTTAATTCTAGTGCAAGGTGACAAAGAAGGATCCAACTTTAGTTTTCTGCAGGTGTTTAACCAGTTCTGCCAGCACAACTTGTTGAAGAGGCTATCTTTCTTCCATTCTATTTTTTTGGCTCCCTGGTTAAAGATTAGGTTGCCATAGGTCTGTGGTTTAATATCTGGTCCGAAGTTCTACTCCATTGGACTTCAGGCCTGTTCTTGTGCCAGTACCAAGCTGTTTTGAGAATTATAGCTCTGTAATAGAGCCTTAAGTTTGGAATTGAAATTCCTCCAGCGCTGTTCTTTCTGCTAAGAAGTGTTTTTGCTATACGGGGTCTTTTATTATTCCATATGAAATTTTGAATTGCCTCTTCTATGTCTTTAAAGAATGACATTGGGATGTTGATGGGTATTACACTGAATTTGTAGATAGCCCTTGGCAAGATTGTCATTTTCACAATGTTGATTCTTCCAATCCAGGAGCATGGGAGGTTTTTCCATTTCCTTAGTTCTGCTTTAATTTCCTTTTTTAGGGTTTTAAAGTTTTCATCTAAACGGTCCTTTACATTCTTAGTTAAGCTAATTGCTAGGTACTTTATTTTCTTTGAGGCTATTGTGAAAGTATTTTCTTTCCTGATTATTGCCTCGTTCCTCTCAGTGTTGGCGTAAAGTAAGGCAGTCGATTTGTGAGGGTTGATTTTATGGCCTGCTACCCTTCCAAAGCTTTGAATCAGCTCAAGGAGCTTGGGAGTAGAGTCTATAGGATTCTTTAAATACAGAATCATGTCATCTGCAAAGAGGGATAGTTTTATTTCCTCTTTCCCTACTTGGATCCCCTTTATGCTTGCTTCTTGCCATATTGCACTGCCTAGGAATTCTAGTACTATGTTAAAAAGGAGTGGAGAGAGTGGGCATCCTTGTCTCGTTCCTGATTTTAGAGGGAATGGCTTTAGATTTTCACCATTAAGTATAATACTAGCAGTGGGTTTCTCATACACAGCCTTTATTACATTGAGAAATGTTCCATGGATTCCTAGTTTCTCCACATCTTTTAACATAAAGGGGTTTTGGATCTTGTCAAATGCCTTTTCTGCATCTATTGAGACAATCATGTGATTTTATCCCTGCTCCTGTTGATGTGTTGTATTATATTAATTGATTTGTGTATGTTGAACCAGCTTTGCCTCCCTGTGATGAATCCAGTTTGATCATAGTGTATATTTTTTTGATGAGTTGTTGTAGACGGTTGGCCAGTATTTTGTTGAGTAGTTTTGCATCGATGTTCATCAAAGAAATGGGTCTATAGATCTCTTTCTTTGATGAATCTCTGTCTGGTTTGGGGATGAGGGATATGCTGGCTTCACAGAATCAGTTTAGTGAAGAACCTTCATTTTCAATTTCGTTGAAGAGCTTGAGGAGTATTGGTGTGAGCTCTGCTTTGAAGACCTTATAGAATTCAGCTGTGAATCCATCTGGCCCTGGGCTCTTTTTAAGTGGAAGTTGTCTTATTTCCATTTCTATTTCAGAGCTTGAAATAGGCCTGTTGAGTTGGGTTAGCTCTTCTTGGTTCAGTGTGTGTATGTTAATATTGTCTAGGAATTCATCCATTTCTTCTAGATTCTCAAATTTGTTGGCGTAAAGGTTTGACAAGTATTCCCTCATGATATTCTGGATCTTGGTAATTTCTGTCGTGATATTACCATTTTCATCTGCGATTTTGTTTATTTCGATATGCTCTCTTCTTTTTTTGGTAAGATTTGCTAAGAGCTTGTCAATTTTGTTAATTCTTTCAAGAACCAACTCCTTGTTTTGTTGATTCTTTCTATAGTTTTTTTATTCCAAATCATTTAATTCTGCTTTGATTTTAATAATTTGCTTTCTCCTAATGGGTTTAGGGTTGGTTTGTTGCTCTTTTTCCAGGAGGTTAAGGTGAGACATTAACTAGTTGGTTTGCCATTTTTCCAACTTGCTGTTGTAGGCACTCCGCGCTATAAATTTTCCTCTGAGTACTGCCTTTGTTGTGTCCCTAAGGAGTTGATATTTGTGTGCTCCTTATTGTTAAATTTCATAAACAGTTGGATATCTGTTCTGATCTCTTCGATTACCCATTGTTTTTGATTCAACAATGTGTGGTTCAGTCTCCATGAGTTACAGGGTTTTCTTTGGTGGAGATGTGTGTTGAGCTCCAATTTGATGCCTTTATGGTCTGAGAGTGTGCATGGAATAATTTCAGTGTTCTGAATCTGTCCAGGATTGCTTTATGGCCTAAGATGTGGTCTATTTTGGAAAATGTTCCATGTGCTGCTGAGAAAAACGTATATTGTGGTGTTACTGGGTGGAATATTCTGCAGATGTCTGTTAGATCTAGTTGGTCTATATAGTTGTTCAGTTGTAAGGTTTCTCTGTTGAGTTTTTGCCTTGTTAATCTGTCCATAGGTGAGAGTGGTGTGTTAAACTCACCAACAATCACTGTATTTCGATCTATGTATGGTTTCAGTGTAAGTAAAGTTTGCTTGATGAAGTTTGGAGCTCCGGGATTGGGTGTGTAAATATTTAGGATCGTTATGTCTTCCTGGAGGAAAGATCCCTTTAGTTGTATGTAGTAACCTTCTTTGTCTTTTCTTACTAATTTTAGTTTGAAGTCTGTTGTATCTGATATGAGGATGGCAACTCCAGCCTGTTTATGGGGGCAGTTAGCTTGATAGAGTTTATTCCAACCTCTCACTTTCAAAAGATGATTGTTTTTGGGTAAGATGTGTCTCTTGAAGTCAGCAGAACGAAGGTTCTTGCTTTTTGATCCAACTAGACAGCCTATGCCGTTTAATTGGAGAGTTCAGTCCATTGATATTGAGAGTTAGGATTGAGAGATATTTATTAGTTCCTAGCAATTTTAAAAGCTTTTAGTAGGGCCTGTGTCTTGACAGTTCTTGTGGTCCTTAGATGGTATGCTCTTTAGGTGCCATTTCTTTCCCTATATTGCATTTATTTTGGTTTTCTATTTATAGAGCATCTTTGAGAATTCTCTGTAGTGTTGGTTTTGTTTCGACATATTGTTGCAGCTTTTCCCTGGAATGGAATGATTTCATTGTTCCCTCAGTTATGAATGAGAGCTTAGCTGGCTACATTATTCTTGGTTTGATTTAAGGGCATGACATATATGCTTCCAGTCACTTTGTGCTTGCATGGTCTCTGCTGAGAAATCTGGGGTTATTCTGATTGGTTTGCCTTTGTAGGTTACTGATCCCTTTTCCCTGGATGCCTTTAGGATCTTTCCTTTCATTTCTATTGATCCAGTTCGGATCACAATGTGGCGGTGGGATGTTCTTTTCTGGTCAGGTCTATTTGAGGTTCTAAAAGCTTCTCGTATCTGGATGGCCTGCCGTTCTGGATATTTGGGAAATTCTCTGAGATGATTCCCTGAAGTATATTTCCAATACCATTGACCTCTTTCTCCACTCCCTCCTCAATACCAACTAGCCTTAAATTAGGCTTCCTAATTGTACCTTGGACCTCCTGAAGCGCTCTCTCATATTTCCTAGATTTGGATTGACTCATTTTCTGTTCTTTATAATACCTAAATTATCTTCAGCCACGGAAAAACTCACTTCTGCAATGTCTAACCTGCTACCAAAGCTATCTACTTTATTTTTCATCTCCCTTGCTTCTAATTGCTCACTTTTGATGCCTTGCATCTCTTGTTTTAGATCATGTATGGATTTCTTTATCTCCTTGATTTCCTTTTGAGTGGTTAGCTCAGTAGCTTTATTTTCTTTGGACATTTGCTGGAGTTTGGTCACGTTTTTATTTGTGGATTCTATGAATTCATCCATCTTTCTTTGAAAAACCTTTATTATGGCCTCCTTTATGGCTTCTTCTTTTTCACTTATCACCTTGTTTTTGCTTTCCTCTTGTTCAGGTATGGCTTCCTCCATTATCTCTTTCTTTATATTTTCACATTTTTCATTAATGATGTTTATCAATTGCATTTGTGTAGCACTTGGAAGACTCTCCTCTAGGTTTGCCAGTGACAGTTCCATTGTCTGTTTACATTGGGTTGGGGATGTTGTTTCTTGATTTGACATTTTTCTTGAGTTTCTTGTTCTGCCCATTTGAAAATGGGAGCAAGGTTACTACTAAATACGATTATAGTTTTTCAGATATAACCAACCTAGATCTCTGTAGCTGGCAGACTCTAGATGTTCACAAGTTTTGATTGGTATTATCACTCTTTCTTTTTGTGCACTTACAGACCAGTCTAATACAACCACTGATAGGCGATTTATACCCAAAACAATAATCCTCTCAATCCAATCTCTATTGTCTTTAAGTCCCTCTGAGCCTAGAGAATAATTAACCACCTACATATACAATATTGCTCAACAGCCATCAAGTGTCGATCCGTGCAGTATAAGGGTTGAAAGACGAGCAGAGGTCCAGAGATAGAAAAAAAGAATGAGAGAGGTCAGGGGAGGTGCAAGAGGATTAACGTAGGAGTGTAAGAATATTGTAGTAATGAAGAAAAGGTATAGCATATGGATAACTGACCTAAGTTGGTAAAAAGGTAGCATATTTGAGTACAAAGTTTGGAAAGTATTAGAATAAAACTTATGTGTTGCTGCACGACTAGCTCTTAGCCCTACCAGTGGCCTCACAGTGGACCATGGGATGGATCTGTTTTTCTTGTCTACGTTGAGGGAAAGGGGAATTTCACAAGATGCAGAAGCGAAGATTTCAGAAGCAAATGCTGTGAGTGAATTAGCTCGTAAAAAGCATTTTTATTTTCTTTTATCTTTCTGCCAGTCTTGGGGCTTGAATTCAGGGCCTGAGCACTGTCCTCGGGTTTTCTCAAGTCTAGCCCTCTGCCACTTGAGCCACAGTGCCACATCTAGATTTTCTATCTATGTGGTACTGAGCAATCAAACCCAGATCTTCATGGATGCTAGGCAAGCACTCTACCACTATGCCAAACTCTCAACCCTGACATAGTAATTATAAAGTCATCATCATCATCATCATCATATCCAAATATCCTTTCTCCTACAAAGAATGAACACTTAACTGTGTCTAATGCTTTTTTTTTAATTTCACTAATTCTTCTGTGTTTTTCCCTCTTGCATTTTTTACACATGACAGCAAAGCTAATCATTAGGAAAAAATTGATTAGGATACAGAAACCTAATAATATCCTAGTAGATTGACGTCAAAAATATGTGCAAGATGCCCTGTGTGTTTGACCTAGTGGGAGAGTCCTTGGCTACCAAGCAGTAAGCCTCAGGTTTGATTCCTCATTACCACATACATAGAAAACGCTGCAAGTGGTGCTGTGGCTCGGTGGGACAGCTAAAGCCTAAAGAAAGCCCAAGAACAATGTTCACAATCTGAGGTCAAGTCCCAAGACTAGCAAAAACAAAAAATATTCGCCAAGGGGCAAAATGCGGGCAGAGAAGGCACTGTGAAGCAAATGTTTTGTAAAGGATGAGGGCAATATTGACCCTTAAGTTTGGATCTTACCTAAGAAAGTCTCCTTGAGCCTGAGACCCGACTGGTAGTTGGGCCTAGTGGAAGACCTTGGGATTGGACAAATAAGGTTTGCTGTATACTACATCCACATGTATATTGTGAGATTGGAGGAGAGATTCAGCCTCCAGTATGTCTTTGGTGAGGTCTTTTGTGAGCAAGGACCTTTGGTCATTGGGCCCTGAAAGGTGACCCTGCCTCCCTCACAATGGAACAGAATTTGGAACCCTGGTAACCAAGCCACTGTAACTAACAACCAGCTCAAGCCAGCTCACTTGGCCTGTGGCTCAGGAGGAAGAAAGATGTTGCTGTGCTGTTGCCCAAGGTCAGGAAACTCGAGTCTCAGGCATGGAAGTTGTGGATGTCTTACTCAAAGATGTACATGCTAGAACATTGCCAAGCCACAAATCCAGTATAACAGAACTTTCTCAAAGAAGAAGGCCAGGAAAATCCAGGGCAACCAGATGAGGTAAATTTCTAAGAAGAAATGTATTTGACCCCATCATCCACCCCACACACTACAACTTTCTTTTTTTTCATTTTTTTATTGTAATTAGTAAAAGGGTTAGATGATATTTGCCAGATAGAAGGTGCATTAATTCACATACATTGATACCCTTTCACATGTCTTGGTACCCATTTCCCTCCAACCCCACACCCCCCACCCGTCTTGGTTTTCCCCCCTTCCCTATCAAATTTCAAATATCCAAATACAAATAAATTCAATATATCAGATAACAAAGTGAGATACTATACCAATATGGGATAACCAAGGGACAGCAAGCGAGATGAGAGACAACATAGTACATTAAGGACAACAATCATTCATTATATGGCTTTTGTGTCAATATCCTGGAGGTCCTTTCAATTAGCTTCACATTATATGGCCTTATATATGGACTTTTGCTCTATTGCCAAGCTCTGCTAGTAGAGCCCAAGGTTTCTACTGATTATGATGAATGAGGGAAACCACTGAGCCTAAGTTCCTTTGAGTCTGGCCTACTTCACTTAATATGATTTGTTCTAAGTCTTTCCATTTCCTAACAAATGGGGCGATGTCATTCTTTCTGGCAGCAGCATAGAATGCCATTGTGTACAAATACCACAACTTGTTGATCCACTCATAAACTGAGGGACATCTGGGTTGGTTCCATATCTTTGCTATGGTGAATAGTGCTGCAATGAACATTGTTGTGCTAGTGGGTTTAGTATGCCCTTGTTTCTGGATTGTTGGGTAAATGCCAAGTAGTGGAATTGCTGGGTCATAGGGGAGTTGTATGTTTAGCCTTTGAAGCACTGCCGCACTGCATTCCATAGTGGTTGAACGAGTTTACACTCCCACCAACAGTGTAGTAGTGATCCCTTCTGGCCACATCCCCTGTAGCATCTGTTGTCATTCCTTTTCCTGATCCTGGCCATTCTAACTGGAGTTAGGTGGAATCTTAGACTTGTTTTGATTTGCATTTCTTTTATGACCAGAGATGTTGAGTATTTCTTCATGTGTCTATAGGCCATTTTTATTTCTTCTTCAGAGAAGACTCTCTTTAAGTCTTTGGCCCATTTTGTAATGGGATGGGTGTTACTTTGGAGGTTAGTTTTGGAGTGATTCAATTTTTTGAGTTGTTGATATATTTTAGATATGAGGCCTTGGTCCGTTGTTTGGTTGGTGAAGATCTTCTCCCACTCTGTAGGCTTCCTGATTAGTTTACTAGCTATATCCCTTGCCATACAAAAGCTCTGCAGTTTAATGCAGTGCCACTTATCCAGCCTTTCTCTGTTTTGTTGTGATTCTTGGTCCTTATTAAGAAAGTTTCGACCTTTGCCAAGGAGGCCTAGTGTATCTCCTATTCCTTCCTGTAAACTTTTCAGTGTGTCAGCTTTTACCTCCACGTCTTTGATCCATTTGGAGTTAATTCTAGTGCAAGGTGACAAAGAAGGATCCAACTTTAGTTTTCTGCAGGTGTTTAACCAGTTCTGCAAGCACAACTTGTTGAAGAGGCTATCTTTCTTCCATTCTATTTTTTTGGCTCCCTGGTCAAAGATTAGGTGGCCATAGGTCTGTGGTTTAATATCTGGGTCCGCAGTTCTACTCCCCTGGACTTCAGGCCTGTTCTTGTGCCAGTAACAAGCTGTTTTGAGAATTATAGCTCTGTAATAGAGTCTTAACTTTGGAATTGAAATTCCTTCAGCGCTGTTCTTTCTGCTAAGAAGTGTTTTTGCTATACGGGGTCTTTTATTATTCCATATGAAATTTTGAATTGCCTCTTCTATGTCTTTAAAGAATGACATTGGTATGTTGATGGGTATTACATTGAATTTGTAGATAGCCCTTGGCAAGATTGTCATTTTCACAATGTTGATTCTTCCAATCCAGGAGCATGGGAGGTTTTTCCATTTCCTTAGTTCTGCTTTAATTTCCTTTTTTAGGGTTTTAAAGTTTTCATCTAAACGGTCCTTTACATTCTTAGTTAAGCTAATTGCTAGGTACTTTATTTTCTTTGAGGCTATTGTGAAGGGATTTTCTTTCCTGATTATTGCCTCGTTCCTCTCAGTGTTGGCGTAAAGTAAGGCAGTTGAATTGTGAGGGTTGATTTTATGGCCTGCTACCCTTCCAAAGCTTTGAATCAGCTCAAGGAACTTGGGAGTAGAGTCTATAGGATTCTTTAAATACAGAATCATGTCATCTGCAAAGAGGGATAGTTTTATTTCCTCTTTCCCTACTTGGATCCCCTTTATGCTTGCTTCTTGCCTTATTGCACTGCCTAGGAATTCTAGTACTATGTTAAAAAGGAGTGGAGAGAGTGGGCATCCTTGTCTCATTCCTGATTTTAGAGGGAATGGCTTTAGATTTTCACCATTAAGTATAATACTAGCAGTGGGTTTCTCATACACAGCCTTTATTACATTGAGAAATGTTCCATGGATTCCTAGTTTCTCCACATCTTTTAACATAAAGGGGTTTTGGATCTTGTCAAATGCCTTTTCCGCATCTATTGAGACAATCATGTGATTTTATCCCTGCTCCTGTTGATGTGTTGAATTATATTAATTGATTTGTGTATGTTGAACCAGCTTTGCCTCCCTGTGATGAATCCAGTTTGATCATAGTGTATATTTTTTTTTGATGAGTTGTTGTAGACGGTTGGCCAGTATATTGTTGAGAAGTTTTGCATCGATGTTCATCAAAGAAATGGGTCTATAGATCTCTTTCTTTGATAAATCTCTGTCTGGTTTGGGGATGAGGGATATACTGGCTTCACAGAATGAGTTTGGTAAAGAACCTTCATTTTCAATTTCGTTGAAGAGCTTGAGGAGTATTGGTGTGAGCTCTGCTTTGAAGACCTTATATAATTCAGCTGTGAATCCATCTGGCCCTGGACTCTTTTTAAGTGGAAGTTGTCTAATTTCCATTTCTATTTCAGAGCTTGAAATAGGCCTGTTGAGTTGGGTTAGCTCTTCTTGGTTCAGTGTGTGTATGTTAATATTGTCTAGGAATTCATCCATTTCTTCTAGATTCTCAAATTTGTTGGCGTAAAGGTTTGAGAAGTATTCCCTCATGATATTCTGGATGTTGGTAATTTCTCTCATGATATTACCATTTTCATCTGCGATTTTGTTTATTTCGATATGCTCTCTTCTTTTTTTGGGAAGATTTGCTAAGGGCTTGTCAATTTTGTTAATTCTTTCAAAGAACCAACTCCTTGTTTTGTTGATTCTTTCTATAGATTTTTTTTATTCCAAATCATTTAATTCTGCTTTGATTTTAATAATTTGCTTTCTCCTAATGGGTTTAGGGTTGGTTTGTTGCTCTTTTTCCATGAGGTTAAGGTGAGACATTAACTAGATGGTTTGCCATTTTTCCAACTTGCTGTTGTAGGCACTCAGCGCTATAAATTTTCCTCTGAGTACTGCCTTTGTTGTGTCCCTAAGGAGTTGATATTTGTGTGCTCCTTATTGTTAAATTTCATAAACAGTTGGATATCTGTTCTGATCTCTTCGATTACCCATTGTTTTTGATTCAACAATGTGTTGTTCAGTCTCCATGAGTTACAGGGTTTTCTTTGGTGGAGATGTGTGTTCAGCTCCAATTTGATGCCTTTATGGTCTGAGAGTGTGCATGGAATAATTTCAGTGTTTCTGAATCTGTCCAGGATTGCTTTATGGCCTAAGATGTGGTCTATTTTGGAAAATGTTCCATGTGCTGCTGAGAAAAACGTATATTGTGGTGTTACTGGGTGGAATATTCTGCAGATGTCTGTTAGATCTAGTTGGTCTATATAGTTGTTCAGTTCTAAGGTTTCTCTTTTAAGTTTTTGCCTTGTTGATCTGTCCATAGGTGAGAGTGGTGTGTTAACCTCACCAACAATCACTGTATTTCGATCTATGTATGGTTTCAGTGTAAGTAAAGTTTGCTTGATGAAGTTTGGAGCTCCGGGATTGGGTGTGTAAATATTTAGGATCGTTATGTCTTCCTGGAGGAAAGATCCCTTTAGTTGTATGTAGTAACCTTCTTTGTCTTTTCTTACTAATTTTAGTTTGAAGTCTGTTGTATCTGATATGAGGATGGCAACTCCAGCCTGTTTATGGGGGCAGTTAGCTTGATAGAGTTTATTCCAACCTCTCACTTTCAAAAGATGATTGTTTTTGGGTAAGATGTGTCTCTTGAAGACAGCAGAATGATGCCTCTTGCTTTTTGATCCAACTAGACAGCCTATGCCGTTTAATTGGAGAGTTCAGTCCATTGATATTGAGAGTTAGGATTGAGAGATATTTATTAGTTCCTAGCATTTTTAAAAGCTTTTAGTAGGGCCTGTGTCTTGACAGTTCTTGTGGTCCTTAGATGGTATGCTCTTTAGGTGCCATTTCTTTCCCTATATTGCATTTATTTTGGTTTTCTATATATAGAGCATCTTTGAGAATTCTCTGTAGTGTTGGTTTTGTTTCGACATATTGTTGCAGCTTTTCCCTGGAATGGAATGATTTTATTGTTCCCTCAGTTATGAATGAGAGCTTAGCTGGCTACAGTATTCTTGGTTTGATTTAAGGGCATGACATATATGCTTCCAGTCACCTTGTGCTTGCATGGTCTCTGCTGAGAAATCTGGGGTTATTCTGATTGGTTTGCCTTTGTAGGTTACTGATCCCTTTTCCCTGGATGCCTTTAGGATCTTTCCTTTCGTTTCTATTGATCCAGTTCGGATCAGAATGTGGCGGTGGCATGTTCTTTTCTGGTCAGGTCTCTTTGAGGTTCTAAAAGCTTCTCGTTTCTGGATGGCCTGCCATTCTGGATATTTGGGAAATTCTCTGAGATGATTCCCTGAAGTATATTTCCAATACCATTGACCTCTTTCTCCACTCCCTCCTCAATACCAACTAGCCTTAAATTAGGCTTCCTAATTGTATCTTGGACCTCCTGAAGCGCTCTCTCATATTTCCTAGATTTGGATTGACTCATTTTCTGTTCTTTATAATACCTAAATTATCTTCAGCCACGGAAAAACTCACTTCTGCAATGTCTAACCTTCTACCAAAGCTATCTACTTTATTTTTCATCTCCCTTGCTTCTAATTGCTCACTTTTGATGCCTTGCATCTCTTGTTTTAGATCATGTATGGATTTCTTTATCTCCTTGATTTCCTTTTGAGTGGTTAGCTCAGTAGCTTTATTTTCTTTGGACATTTGCTGGAGTTTGGTCACGTTTTTATTTTTGGATTCTATGAATTCATCCATCTTTCTTTGAAAAACCTTTATTATGGCCTCCTTTATGGCTTCTTCTTTTTTTCACTTATCACCTTGTTTTTGCTTTCCTCTTGTTCAGGTATGGCTTCCTCCATTATCTCTTTCTTTATATTTTCACATTTTTCACTAATGATGTTTATCAATTGCATTTGTGTAGCACTTGGAAGACTCTCCTCTAGTTTTGCCAGTGACAGTTCCATTGTCTGTTTACATTGGGTGGGGGATGTTGTTTCTTGATTTGACATTTTTCTTGAGTTTCTTGTTCTGCCCATTTGAAAATGGGAGCAAGGTTACTACTAAATACGATTATAGTTTTTCAGATATAACCAACCTAGACCTCTGTAGCTGGCAGACTCTAGATGTTCACAAGTTTTGATTGGTATTATCACTCTTTCTTTTTGTGCACTTACACACCAGTCTAATACAACCACTGATAGGCGATTTATACCCAAAACAATAATCCTCTCAATCCAATCTCTATTGTCTTTAAGTCCCTCTGAGCCTAGAGAATAATTAACCACCTACATATACAATATTTCTCAACAGCCATCAAGTGTCGATCCGTGCAGTATAAGGGTTGAAAGACGAGCAGAGGTCCAGAGATAGAAAAAAAGAATGAGAGAGGTCAGGGGAGGTGCAAGAGGATTAACGTAGGAGTGTAAGAATATTGTAGTAATGAAGAAAAGGTATAGCATATGGATAACTGACCTAAGTTGGTAAAAAGGTAGCATATTTGAGTACAAAGTTTGGAAAGTATTAGAATAAAACTTATGTGTTGCTGCACGACTAGCTCTTAGCCCTACCAGTGGCCTCACAGTGGACCATGGGATGGATCTGTTTTTCTTGTCTACGTTGAGGGCAAGGGGAATTTCACAAGATGCAGAAGCGAAGATTTCAGAAGCAAATGCTGTGAGTGAATTAGCTCGTAAAAAGCATTTTTATTTTCTTTTATCTTTCTGCCAGTCTTGGGGCTTGAATTCAGGGCCTGAGCACTGTCCTCGGGTTTTCTCAAGTCTAGCCCTCTGCCACTTGAGCCACAGTGCCACATCTAGATTTTTTATCTATGTGGTACTGAGCAATCAAACCCAGATCTTCATGGATGCTAGGCAAGCACTCTACCACTATGCCAAACTCTCAACCCTGACATAGTAATTATAAAGTCATCATCATCATCATCATCATCATATCCAAATATCCTTTCTCCTACAAAGAATGAACACTTAACTGTGTCTAATGCTTTTTTTTTAATTTCACTAATTCTTCTGTGTTTTTCCCTCTTGCATTTTTTACACATGACAGCAAAGCTAATCATCAGGAAAAAATTGATTAGGATACAGAAACCTAATAATATCCTAGTAGATTGACGTCAAAAATATGTGCAAGATGCCCTGTGTGTTTGACCTAGTGGGAGAGTCCTTGGCTACCAAGCAGTAAGCCTCAGGTTTGATTCCTCATTACCACATACATAGAAAACGCTGCAAGTGGTGCTGTGGCTCGGTGGGACAGCTAAAGCCTAAAGAAAGCCCAAGAACAATGTTCACACTCTGAGGTCAAGTCCCAAGACTAGCAAAAACAAAAAAAATTCGCCAAGGGGCAAAATGCAGGCAGAGAAGGCACTGTGAAGCAAATGTTTTGTAAAGGATGAGGGCAATATTGACCCTTAAGTTTGGATCTTACCTAAGAAAGTCTCCTTGAGCCTGAGACCCGACTGGTAGTTGGGCCTAGTGGAAGACCTTGGGATTGGACAAATAAAGTGTGCTGTATACTACATCCACATGTATATTGTGAGATTGGAGGAGAGATTCAGCCTCCAGTATGTCTTTGGTGAGGTCTTCTGTGAGCAAGGATCTTTGGTCATTGGGCCCTGAAAGGTGACCCTGCCTCCCTCACAATGGAACAGAATATGGAACCCTGGTAACCAAGCCACTGTAACTAACAACCAGCTCAAGCCAGCTCACTTGGCCTGTGGCTCAGGAGGAAGAAAGATGTTGCTGTGCTGTTGCCAAAGGCCAGGAAACTCGAGTCTCAGGCATGGAAGTTGTGGATGTCTTACTCGAAGATGTACATGCTAGATCATTGCCAAGCCACAAATCCAGTATAACAGAACTTTCTCTAAGAAGAAGGCCAGGAAAATCCAGGGCAACCAGATGAGGTAAAGTTCTAAGAAGAAATGTATTTGACCCCATCATCCTCCCCACACACTACAACTTTCATTTTTTTCATTTTTTTATTGTAATTAGTAAAAGGGTTAGATGATATTTGCCAGATAGAAGGTGCATTAATTCACATACATTGATACCCTTTCACATGTCTTGGTACCCATTTCCCTCCAACCCCACACCCCCCACCCGTCTTGGTTTTCCCCCCTTCCCTATCAAATTTCAAATATCCAAATACAAATAAATTCAATATATCAGATAACAAAGTGAGATACTATACCAATATGGGATAACCAACGGACAGCAAGCGAGATGAGAGACAACATAGTACATTAAGGACAACAATCATTCATTATATGGCTTTTGTGTCAATATCCTGGTGGTCCTTTCAATTAGCTTCACATTATATGGTCTTATATATGGCCTTTTGCTCTATTGACAATCTCTGCTAGTAGAGCCCAAGGTTTCTACTGATTATGACGAATGAGGGAAACCACTGAGCCTAAGTTCCTTTGAGTCTGGCTTACTTCACTTAATATGATTTCTTCTAAGTCTTTCTATTTCCTAACCAGTGGGGCGATGTCATTCTTTCTGACAGCAGCATAGAATTCCATTGTGTACAAATACCACAACTTGTTGATCCACTCATCAACTGAGGGACATCTGGGTTGGTTCCATATCTTTGCTATGGTGAATAGTGCTGCAATGAACATTGTTGTGCTAGTGGGTTTAGTATGCCCTTGTTTCTGGATTGTTGGGTAAATGCCAAGTACTGGAATTGCTGGGTCATAGGGGAGTTGTATGTTTAGCGTTTTGAGGCACTGCCGCACTGCTTTCCATAGTGGTTGAACGAGTTTGCACTCCCACCAACAGTGTAGTAGTGATCCCTCCTGACCACATCCCCTCCAGCATCTGTTGTCATTCGTTTTCCTGATCCTGGCCATTCTAACTGGAGTTAGGTGGAATCTTATACTTGTTTTGATTTGCATTTCTTTTATGACCAGAGATGTTGAGCATTTCTTCATCTGTCTATAGGCCATTTTTGTTTCTTCTTCAGAGAAGACTCTCTTTAAGTCTTTGGCCCATTTTGTAATGGGATGGGTGTTACTTTGGAGGTTAGTTTTGGAGTGATTCAATTTTTTGAGTTGTTGATATATTTTAGATATGAGGCCTTGTTCCGTTGTTTGGGTGGTGAAGATCTTCTCCCACTCTGTAGGCTTCCTGATTAGTTTACTAGCTATATCCGTTGCCATACAAAAGCTCTGCAGTTTAATGCAGTCCCACTTATCAAGCCTTTCTCTGATTTGTTGAGATTCTTGGTCCTTATTGAGAAAGTTTCGACCTGTACCAAGGAGGCCTAGTGTATCTCCTATTCCTTCCTGTAAACTTTTCACCTCCACGTCTTTGATCCATTTGGAGTTAATTCTAGTGCAAGGTGACAAAGAAGGATCCAACTTTAGTTTTCTGCAGGTGTTTAACCAGTTCTGCAAGCACAACTTGTTGAAAAGGCTATCTTTCTTCCATGCTATTTTTTTGGCTCCCTGGTCAAAGATTAGGTGGCCATAGGTCTGTGGTTTAATATCTGGGTCCGCAGTTCTACTCCATTGGACTTCAGGCCTGTTCTTGTGCCAGTACCAAGCTGTTTTGAGAATTATAGCTCTGTAATAGAACCTTAAGTTTGGAATTGAAATTCCTCCAGCGCTGTTCTTTCTGCTAAGAAGTGTTTTTGCTATACGGGGTCTTTTATTATTCCATATGAAATTTTGAATTGCCTCTTCTATGTCTTTAAAGAATGACATTGGGATGTTGATGGGTATTACATTGAATTTGTAGATAGCCCTTGGCAAGATTGTCATTTTCACAATGTTGATTCTTCCAATCCAGGAGCACGGGAGGTTTTTCCATTTCCTTAGTTCTGCTTTAATTTCCTTTTTTATCGTTTTAAATTTTTCATCTAAACGGTCCTTTACATTCTTAGTTAAGCTAATTGCTAGGTACTTTATTTTCTTTGAGGCTATTGTGAAAGGATTTTCTTTCCTGATTATTGCCTCGTTCCTCTCACTGTTGGCGTAAAGTAAGGCAGTTGATTTGTGAGGGTTGATTTTATGGCCTGCTACCCTTCCAAAGCTTTGAATCAGCTCAAGGAGCTTGGGAGTAGAGTCTATAGGATTCTTTAAATACAGAATCATGTCATCTGCAAAGAGGGATAGTTTTATTTCCTCTTTCCCTACTTGGATCCCCTTTATGCTTGCTTCTTGCCTTATTGCACTGCCTAGGAATTCTAGTACTATGTTAAAAAAGAGTGGAGAGAGTGGGCATCCTTTTCTCGTTCCTGATTTTAGAGGGAATGGCTTTAGATTTTCACCATTAAGTATAATACTAGCAGTGGGTTTCTCATACACAGCCTTCATTATATTGAGAAATGTTCCATGGATTCCTAGTTTCTCCACATCTTTTAACATAAAGGGGTTTTGGATCTTGTCAAATGCCTTTTCCGCATCTATTGAGACAATCATGTGATTTTATCCCTGCTCCTGTTGATGTGTTGAATTATATTAATTGATTTGTGTATGTTGAACCAGCTTTGCCTCCCTGTGATGAATCCAGTTTGATCATAGTGTATATTTTTTTTGATGATTTGTTGTAGACGGTTGGCCAGTATTTTGTTGAGAAGTTTTGCATCGAGGTTCATCAAAGAAATGGGTCTATAGATCTCTTTCTTTGATGAATCTCTGTCTGGTTTGGGGATGAGGGATATGCTGGCTTCACAGAATCAGTTTAGTAAAGAACCTTCATTTTCAATTTCGTTGAAGAGCTTGAGGAGTATTGGTGTGAGCTCTGCTTTGAAGACCTTATAGAATTCAGCTGTGAATCCATCTGGCCCTGGGCTCTTTTTAAGTGGAAGTTGTCTAATTTCCATTTCTATTTCAGAGCTTGAAATAGGCCTGTTGAGTTGGGTTAGCTCTTCTTGGTTCTGTGTGTGTACGTTAATATTGTCTAGGAATTCATCCATTTCTTCTAGATTCTCAAATTTGTTGGCGTAAAGGTTTGAGAAGTATTCCCTCATGATATTCTGGATCTTGGTAATTTCTGTCGTGATATTACCATTTTCATCTGCGATTTTGTTTATTTCGATATGCTCTCTTCTTTTTTGGTAAGATTTGCTAAGGGCTTGTCAATTTTGTTTATTATTTCAAGAACCAACTCCTTGTTTTGTTGATTATTTCTATAGTTTTTTTTATTCCAAATCATTTAATTCTGCTTTGATTTTAATAATTTGCTTTCTCCTAATGGGTTTAGGGTTGGTTTGTTGCTCTTTTTCCAGGAGGTTAAGGTGAGACATTAACTAGTTGGTTTGCCATTTTTCCAACTTGCTGTTGTAGGCACTCCACGCTATAAATTTTCCTCTGAGTACTGCCTTTGTTGTGTCCCTAAGGAGTTGATATTTGTGTGCTCCTTATTGTTAAATTTCATAAACAGTTGCTTATCTGTTCTGATCTCTTCGATTACCCATTGTTTTTGATTCAACAATGTGTGGTTCAGTCTCCATGAGTTACAGGGTTTTCTTTGGTGGAGATGTGTGTTCAGCTCCAATTTGATGCCATTATGGTCTGAGAGTGTGCATGGAATAATTTCAGTGTTTCTGAATCTGTCCAGGTTTGCTTTATGGCCTAAGATGTGGTCTATTTTGGAAAATGTTCCATGTGCTGCTGAGAAAAACGTAAATTGTGGTGTTACTGGGTGGAATATTCTGCAGATGTCTGTTAGATCTAGTTGGTCTATATAGTTGTTCAGTTCTAAGGTTTCTCTGTTGAGTTTTTGCCTTGTTGATCTGTCCATAGGTGAGAGTGGTGTGTTAAACTCACCAACAATCACTGTGTTTCGATCTATGTATGGTTTCAGTGTAAGTAAAGTTTGCTTGATGAAGTTTGGAGCTCCGGGATTGGGTGTGTAAATATTTAGGATTGTTATGTCTTCCGGGAGGAAAGATCCCTTTAGTAGTATGTAGTAACCTTCTTTGTCTTTTCTTACTAATTTTAGTTTGAAGTCTATTGTATCTGCTATGAGGAGGGCAACTCTAGCCTGTTCATGGGGGCAGTTAGCTTGATAGAATTTATTCCAACCTCTCACTTTCAAAAGATGATTGTTTTTGGGTAAGATGTGTCTCTCGAAGTCAGCAGAACGATGGCTCTTGCTTTTTGATCCAACTAGACAACCTATGCCGTTTAATTGGAGAGTAAAGTCCATTGATATTGAGAGTTAGGATTGAGAGATATTTATTAGTTCCTACCATTTTTAAAAGCTTTTAGTAGGGCCTGTGTCTTGACAGTTCTTGTGGTCCTTAGATTGTATGCTGTTTAGGTGCCTTTTCTTTCCCTATATTGCATTTATTTTGGTTTTCTATGTATAGAGCATCTTTGAGAATTCTCTGTAGTGTTGGTTTTGTTTCGACATATTGTTGCAGCTTTTCCCTGGAATGGAATGTTTTTATTTTTCCCTCAGTTATGAATGAGAGCATAGCTGGCTACAGTATTCTTGGTTGGTAGTTATTTGATATAAGGGCATGACATATATGCTTCCAGTCACTTCGTGCTTGCATGGTCTCTGCTGAGAAATCTGGTGTTATTCTGATTGGTTTGCCTTTGTAGGTTACTGATCCCTTTTCCCAGGCTGCCTTTAGGATCTTTCCTTTCGTTTCTATTGATCCAGTTCGGATCACAATGTGGCGGTGGGATGTTCTTTTCTGGTCAGGTCTGTTTGGGGTTCTAAAAGCTTCTAATATCTGGATGGGCCTGCCCTTCTGGATATTTGGGAAATTCTCTGAGATGATTCCCTGAAGTATATTTCCAATACCATTGACCTCTTTCTCCACGCCCTCCTCAATACCAAGTAGCCTTAAATTAGGCTTCCTAATTGTATCTTGGACCTCCTGAAGCGCTCTCTCATATTTCCTAGATTTGGATTGACTCATTTTCTGTTCTTTATAATACCTAAATTATCTTCAGCCACGGAAATTCTCTCCTCTGCAATGTCTAACCTGCTATCAAAGCTATCTACTTTATTTTTCATCTCCCTTGCTTCTAATTGCTCACTTTTGATGCCTTGCATCCCTTGTTTTAGATCATGTATGGATTTCTTTATCTCCTTGATTAACTTTTGAGTGGTTAGCTCAGTAGCTTTATTTTCTTTGGACATTTGCTGGAGTTTGGTCACGTTTTTATTTGTGGATTCTTTGAATTCATCCATCTTTCTTTGAAAAACCTTTATTATGGCCTCCTTTATGGCTTCTTCTTTTTCACTTATCACCTTGTTTTTGCTTTCCTCTTGTTCAGGTATAGCTTCCTCCATTATCTCTTTCTTTATATTTTCACATTTTTCATTAATGATGTTTATCAATTGCATTTGTGTAGCAATTGGAAGACTCTCCTCTAGGTTTGCCAGTGACTGTTCCATTGTCTGTTTACATTGGGTGGGGGATGTTGTTTCTTGATTTGACATTTTTCTTGAGTTTCTTGTTCTGCCCATTTGAAAATGGGAGCAAGATTACTACTAAATACGATTATAGTTTTTCAGATATAACCAACCTAGACCTCTGTAGCTGGCAGACACTAGATGTTCACAAGTTTTGATTGGTATTATCACTCTTTCTTTTTGTGCACTTACAGACCAGCCTAATACAACCACTGATAAGCGATTTATACCCAAAACAATAATCCTCTCAATCCAATCTCTATTGTCTTTAAGTCCCTCTGAGCCTAGAGAATAATTAACCACCTACATATACAATATTGCTCAACAGCCATCAAGTGTAGATCCGTGCAGTATAAGGGTTGAAAGACGAGCAGAGGTCCAGAGATAGAAAAAAAGAATGAGAGAGGTCAGGGGAGGTGCACGAGGATTAACGTAGGAGTGTAAGAATATTGTAGTAATGAAGAAAAGTGATAGCATAAGGATAACTGACATAAGTTGGTAAGTAGGTAGCATATTTGAGTACAAAGTTTGGAAAGTATTAGAATAAAACTTATGTGTTGCTGCACGACTAGCTCTTAGCCCAAACAGTGGCCTCACAGTGGACCATGGGATGGATCTGTTTTTCTTGTCTACGTTGAGGGAAAGGGGTATTTCACAAGATGCAGAAGCGAAGATTTCAGAAGCAAATGCTGTGAGTGAATTAGCTCGTAAAAAGCATTTTTATTTTCTTTTATCTTTCTGCCAGTCTTGGGGCTTGAATTCAGGGCCTGAGCACTGTCCTCGGGTTTTCTCAAGTCTAGCCCTCTGCCACTTGAGCCACAGTGCCACATCTAGATTTTCTATCTATGTGGTACTGAGCAATCAAACCCAGATCTTCATGGATGCTAGGCAAGCACTCTACCACTATGCCAAACTCTCAACCCTGACATAGTAATTATAAAGTCATCATCATCATCATCATCATCATATCCAAATATCCTTTCTCCTACAAAGAATGAACACATTACTGTGTCTAATGCTTTTTTTTAATTTCACTAATTCTTCTGTGTTTTTCCCTCTTGCATTTTTTACACATGACAGCAAAGCTAATCATCAGGAAATAATTGATTAGGATACAGAACCCTAATAATATCCTAGTAGATTGACGTCAACAATATGTGCAAGATGCCCTGTGTGTTTGACCTAGTGGTAGAGTACTTGGCTACCAAGCAATAAGCCTCAGGATTGATTCCTTATTACCACATACATAGAAAATGCTGCAAGTGGTGCTGTGGGTTGGTGGGACAGCTAAAGCCTAAAGAAAGCCCAAGAACAATGTTCACACTCTGAGGTCAAGTCCCAAGACTACCAAAAACAAAAAAAAATTCGACAAGGGGCAAATGCAGGCAGAGAAGGCACTGTGAAGCAAATGTTTTGTAAAGGATGAATGCAATATTGACCCTTAAGTCTGGATCTTACCTAAGAAAGTCTCCTTGACCCTGAGACCAGACTGGTAGTTGGGCCTAGTAGAAGACATTGGGATAGGACAAATAAGGTGTGCTGTATACTACATCCACATGTATATTGTGAGATTGGAGGAGAGATTCAGCCTCCAGTATGTCTTTGGTGAGGTCTTCTGTGAGCAAGGATCTTTGGTCATTGGGCCCTGAAAGGTGACCCTGCCTCCCTCACAATGGAACAGAATATGGAACCCTGGTAACCAAGCCACTGTAACTAACAACCAGCTCAAGCCAGCTCACTTGGCCTGTGGCTCAGGAGGAAGAAAGATGTTGCTGTGCTGTTGCCAAAGGTCAGGAAACTCGAGTCTCAGGCATGGAAGTTGTGGATGTCTTACACGAAGATGTACATGCTAGATCATTGCCAAGCCACAAATCCAGTATAACAGAACTTTCTCTAAGAAGAAGGCCAGGAAAATCCAGGGCAACCAGATGAGGTAAATTTCTAAGAAGAAATGTATTTGACCCCATTATCCTCCCCACACACTACAACTTCTTTTTTTTCATTTTTTATTGTAATTAGTAAAAGGGTTAGATGATATTTGCCAGATAGAAGGTGCATTAATTCACATACATTGATACCCTTTCACATGTCTTGGTACCCATTTCCCTCCAACCCCACACCCCCCACCCGTCTTGGTTTTCCCCCCTTCCCTATCAAATTTCAAATATCCAAATACAAATAAATTCAATATATCAGATAACAAAGTGAGATACTATACCAATATGGGATAACCAAGGGACAGCAAGCGAGATGAGAGACAACATAGTACATTAAGGACAACAATCATTCATTATATGGCTTTTGTTTCAATATCCTGGAGGTCCTTTCAATTAGCTTCACATTATATGGCCTTATATATGGCCTTTTGCTCTATTGCCACGCTCTCTAGTAGAGCCCAAGGTTTCTACTGATTATGACGAATGAGGGAAACCATTGAGCCTAAGTTCCTTTGAGTCTGGCTTACTTCACTTAATATGATTTGTTCTAAGTCTTTCCATTTCCTAACAAATGGGGCGATGTCATTCTTTCTGGCAGCAGCATAGTATTCCATTGTGTACAAATACCACAACTTGTTGATCCACTCATCAACTGAGGGACATCTGGGTTGGTTCCATATCTTTGCTATGGTGAATAGTGCTGCAATGAACATTGTTATGCTAGTGGGTTTAGTATGCCCTTGTTTCTGGATTGTTGGGTAAATGCCAAGTAGTGGAATTGCTGGGTCATAGGGGAGTTGTATGTTTAGCCTTTGAACCACTGCCGCACTGCTTTCCATAGTGGTTGAACGAGTTTGCACTCCCATCAACAATGTAGTAGTGACCCCTTCTGGCCACATCCCCTGCAGCATCTGTTGTCATTCCTTTTCCTGATCCTGGCCATTCTAACTGGAGTTAGGTGGAATCTTAGACTTGTTTTGATTTGCATTTCTTTTATGACCAGAGATGTTGAGTATTTCTTCAGGTGTCTATAGGCCATTTTTGTTTCTTCTTCAGAGAAGACTCTCTTTAAGTCTTTGGCCCATTTTTAATGGGATGGGTGTTACTTTGGAGGTTAGTTTTGGAGTGATTCAATTTTTTGAGTTGTTGATATATTTTAGATATGAGGCCTTGGTCCGTTGTTTGGTTAGTGAAGATCTTCTCCCACTCTGTAGGCTTCCTATTTAGTTTACTAGCTATATCCGTTGCCATACAAAAGCTCTGCAGTTTAATGCAGTCCCACTTATCCAGCCTTTCTCTGATTTGTTGTGATTCTTGGTCCTTATTAAGAAAGTTTCGACCTTTGCCAAGGAGGCCTAGTGTATCTCCTATTCCTTCCTGTAAACTTTTCAGTGTGTCAGCTTTTACCTCCACGTCTTTGATCCATTTGGAGTTAATTCTAGTGCAAGGTGACAAAGAAGGATCCAACTTTAGTTTTCTGCCGGTGTTTAACCAGTTCTGCCAGCACAACTTGTTGAAGAGGCTATGTTTCTGCCATTCTATTTTTTTGGCTCCCTGGTCAAAGATTAGGTGGCCATAGGTCTGTGGTTTAATATCTGGGTCCGCAGTTCTACTCCATTGGACTTCAGGCCTGTTCTTGTGCCAGTACCAAGCTGTTTTGAGAATTATAGCTCTGTAATAGAGTCTTAACTTTGGAATTGAAATTCCTTCTGCGCTGTTCTTTCTGCTAAGATGTTTTTTTGCTATACGGGGTCTTTTATTATTCCATATGAAATTTTGAATTGCCTCTTCTATGTCTTTAAAGAATGACATTGGGATGTTGATGGGTATTACATTGAATTTGTAGATAGCCCTTGGCAAGATTGTCATTTTCACAATGTTGATTCTTCCAATCCAGGAGCATGGGAGGTTTTTCCATTTCCTTAGTTCTGCTTTAATTTCCTTTTTTAGGGTTTTAAAGTTTTCATCTAAACGGTCCTTTACATTCTTAGTTAAGCTAATTGCTAGGTACTTATTTTCTTTGAGGCTATTGTGAAAGTATTTTCTTTCCTGATTATTGCCTCGTTCCTCTCAGTGTTGGCGTAAAGTAAGGCAGCTGATTTGTGAGGGTTGATTTTATGGCCTGCTACCCTTCCAAAGCTTTGAATCAGCTCAAGGAGCTTGGGAGTAGAGTCTATAGGATGCTTTAAATACAGAATCATGTCATCTGCAAAGAGGGATAGTGTTATTTCCTCTTTCCCTACTTGGATCCCCTTTATGCTTGCTTCTTGCCATATTGCACTGCCGAGGAATTCTAGTACTATGTTAAAAAGGAGTGGAGAGAGTGGGCATCCTTGTCTCGTTCCTGATTTTAGAGGGAATGGCTTTAGATTTTCACCATTAAGTATAATACTAGCAGTGGGTTTCTCATACACAGCCTTTATTACATTGAGAAATGTTCCATGGATTCCTAGTTTCTCCACATCTTTTAACATAAAGGGGTTTTGGATCTTGTCAAATGCCTTTTCCGCATCTATTGAGACAATCATGTGATTTTATCCCTGCTCCTGTTGATGTGTTGAATTATATTAATTGATTTGTGTATGTTGAACCAGCTTTGCCTCCCTGTGATGAATCCAGTTTGATCATAGTGTATATTTTTTTTGATGAGTTGTTGTAGATGGTTGGCCAGTATTTTGTTGAGAAGTTTTGCATCGATGTTCATCAAAGAAATGGGTCTATAGATCTCTTTCTTTGATGAATCTCTGTCTGGTTTGGGGATGAGGGATATGCTGGCTTCACAGAATCAGTTTAGTAAAGAACCTTCATTTTCAATTTCGTTGAAGAGCTTGAGGAGTATTGGTGTGAGCTCTGCTTTGAAGACCTTATAGAATTCAGCTCTGAATCCATCTGGCCCTGGGCTCTTTTTAAGTGGAAGTTGTCTAATTTCCATTTCTATTTCAGAGCTTGAAATAGGCCTGTTCAGTTGGGTTAGCTCTTCTTGGTTCAGTGTGTGCATGTTAATATTGTCTAGGAATTCATCCATTTCTTCTAGATTCTCAAATTTGTTGGCGTAAAGGTTTGAGAAGTATTCCCTCAAGATATTCTGGATCTTGGTAATTTCTGTCGTGATATTACCATTTTCATCTGCGATTTTGTTTATTTCGATATGCTCTCTTCTTTTTTTGGTAAGATTTGCTAAGGGCTTGTCAATTTTGTTAATTCTTTCAAGAACCAACTCCTTGTTATGTTGATTCTTTCTATAGTTTTTTTATTCCAAATCATTTAATTCTGCTTAGATTTTAATAATTTGCTTTCTCCTAATGGGTTTAGGGTTGGTTTGTTGCTCTTTTTCCAGGAGGTTAAGGTGAGACATTAACTAGTTGGTTTGCCATTTTTCCAACTTGCTGTTGTAGGCACTCCACGCTATAAATTTTCCTCTGAGTACTGCCTTTGTTTTGTCCCTAAGGAGTTGATATTTGTGTGCTCCTTATTGTTAAATTTCATAAACAGTTGGATATCTGTTCTGATCTCTTCGATTACCCATTGTTTTTGATTCAACAATGTGTGGTTCAGTCTCCATGAGTTACAGGGTTTTCTTTGGTGGAGATGTGTGTTCAGCTCCAATTTGATGCCTTTATGGTCTGAGAGTGTGCATGGAATAATTTCAGTGTTTCTGAATCTGTCCAGGTTTGCTTTATGGCCTAAGATGTGGTCTATTTTGGAAAATGTTCCATGTGCTGCTGAGAAAAACGTATATTGTGGTGTTACTGGGTGGAATATTCTGCAGATGTCTGTTAGATCTAGTTGGTCTATATAGTTGTTCAGTTGTAAGGTTTCTCTGTTGAGTTTTTGCCTTGTTGATCTGTCCATAGGTGAGAGTGGTGTGTTAAACTCACCAACAATCACTGTATTTCGTTCTATGTATGGTTTCAGTGTAAGTAAAGTTTGCTTGATGAAGTTTGGAGCTCCGGGATTGGGTGTGTAAATATTTAGGATTGTTATGTCTTCCGGGAGGAAAGATCCCTTTAGTAGTATGTAGTAACCTTCTTTGTTTTTTCTTATTAATTTTAGTTTGAAGTCTATTGTATCTGATATGAGGATGGCAACTCTAGCCTGTTTATGGGGGCAGTTAGCTTGATAGAGTTTATTCCAACCTCTCACTTTCAAAAGATGATTGTTTTTGGGTAAGATGTGTCTCTTGAAGTCAGCGGAACGATGGCTCTTGCTTTTTGATCCAACTAGACAACCTATGCCGTTTAATTGGAGAGTTAAGTCCATTGATATTGAGAGTTAGGATTGAGAGATATTTATTAGTTCCTACCATTTTTAAAAGCTTTTAGTAGGGCCTGTGTCTTGACAGTTCTTGTGGTCCTTAGATGGTATGCTGTTTAGGTGCCTTTTCTTTCCCTATATTGCATTTATTTTGGTTTTCTATGTATAGAGAATCTTTGAGAATTCTCTGTAGTGTTGGTTTTGTTTCGACATATTGTTGCAGCTTTTCCCTGGAATGGAATGTTTTTATTTTTCCCTCAGTTATGAATGAGAGCTTAGCTGGCTACAGTATTCTTGGGTGGTAGTTATTTGATATAAGGGCATGACATATATGCTTCCAGTCACTTCGTGCTTTCATGGTCTGTGCTGAGAAATCTGGGGTTATTCTGATTGGTTTGCCTTTGTAGGTTACTGATCCCTTTTCCCTGGCTGCCTTTAGGATCTTTCCTTTCGTTTCTATTGATCCAGTTCGGATCACAATGTGGCGGTGGGATGTTCTTTTCTGGTCAAGTCTGTTTGGGGTTCTAAAAGCTTCTCGTATGTGGATGGGCCTGCCCTTCTGGATATTTGGGAAATTCTCTGAGATGATTCCCTGAAGTATATTTCCAGTACCATTGACCTCTTTCTCCACGCCCTCCTCAATACCAACTAGCCTTAAATTAGGCTTCCTAATTGTATCTTGGACCTCCAGAAGCGCTCTCTCATATTTCCTAGATTTGGATTGACTCATTTTCTGTTCTTTCTCTATAATACCTAAATTATCTTCAGCCACGGAAATTCTCTCCTCTGCATTGTCTAACCTGCTATCAAAGCTATCTACTTTATTTTTCATCTCCCTTGCTTCTAATTGCTCACTTTTGATGCCTTGCATCCCTTGTTTTAGATCATGTATGAATTTCTTTATCTCCTTGATTTCCTTTTGAGTGGTTAGCTCAGTAGCTTTATTTTCTTTGGACATTTGCTGGAGTTTGGTCACGTTTTTATTTGTGGATTCTTTGAATTCATCCATCTTTCTTTGAAAAACCTTTATTATGGCCTCCTTTATGGCTTCTTCTTTTTCACTTATCACCTTGTTTTTGCTTTCCTCTTGTTCAGGTATGGCTTCCTCCATTATCTCTTTCTTTATATTTTCACATTTTTCATTAATGATGTTTATCAGTTGCATTTGTGTAGCAATTAGAAGACTCTCCTCTAGGTTTGCCAGTGACTGTTCCATTGTCTGTTTATATTGGGTGGGGGATGTTGTTTCTTGATTTGACATTTTTCTTGAGTTTCTTGTTCTGCCCATTTGAAAATGGGAGCAAGATTACTACTAAATACGATTATAGTTTTTCAGATATAACCAACCTAGACCTCTGTAGCTGGCAGACACTAGATGTTCACAAGTTTTGATTGGTATTATCACTCTTTCTTTTTGTGCACTTACAGACCAGCCTAATACAACCACTGATAAGCGATTTATACCCAAAACAATAAGCCTCTCAATCCAATCTCTATTGTCTTTAAGTCCCTCTGAGCCTAGAGAATAATTAACCACCTACATATACAATATTGCTCAACAGCCATCAAGTGTAGATCCGTGCAGTATAAGGGTTGAAAGACGAGCAGAGGTCCAGAGATAGAAAAAAAGAATGAGAGAGGTCAGGGGAGGTGCAAGAGGATTAACGTAGGAGTGTAAGAATATTGTAGTAATGAAGAAAAGTTATAGCATAAGGATAACTGACAGAAGTTGGTAAGTAGGTAGCATATTTGAGTACAAAGTTTGGAAAGTATTAGAATAAAACTTATGTGTTGCTGCACGACTAGCTCTTACCCAACCAGTGGCCTCACAGTGGACCATGGGATGGATCTGTTTTTCTTGTCTACGTTGAGGGAAAGGGGTATTTCACAAGATGCAGAAGCGAAGATTTCAGTAGCAAATGCTGTGAGTGAATTAGCTCGTAAAAAGCATTTTTATTTTCTTTTATCTT
Organism: Megascapheus bottae; assembly: GCA_024803745.1. Classification (NCBI taxonomy): domain Eukaryota; kingdom Metazoa; phylum Chordata; class Mammalia; order Rodentia; family Geomyidae; genus Megascapheus; species Megascapheus bottae. The sequence continues at coordinate 1,163,790 of JANJXV010000186.1, read as the reverse complement.
TCTGCCAGTCTTGGGGCTTGAATTCAGGGCCTGAGCACTGTCCTCGGGTTTTCTCAAGTCTAGCCCTCTGCCACTTGAGCCACAGTGCCACATCTAGATTTTCTATCTATGTGGTACTGAGCAATCAAACCCAGATCTTCATGGATGCTAGGCAAGCATTCTACCACTATGCCAAACTCTCAACCCTGACATAGTAATTATAAAGTCATCATCATCATCATCATATCCAAATATCCTTTCTCCTACAAAGAATGAACACTTAACTGTGTCTAATGCTTTTTTTTAATTTCACTAATTCTTCTGTGTTTTTCCCTCTTGCATTTTTTACACATGACAGCAAAGATAATCATCAGAAAAAAATTGATTAGGATACAGAAACCTAATAATATCCTAGTAGATTGACGTCAAAAATATGTGCAAAATGCCCTGTGTGTTTGACCTAGTGTGAGAGTCCTTGGCTACCAAGCAGTAAGCCTCAGGTTTGATTCCTCATTACCACATACATAGAAAACGCTGCAAGTGGTGCTGTGGCTCGGTGGGACAGCTAAAGCCTAAAGAAAGCCCAAGAACAATGTTCACACTCTGAGGTCAAGTCCCAAGACTACCAAAAACAAAAAAAAATTCGACAAGGGGCAAATGCAGGCAGAGAAGGCACTGTGAAGCAAATGTTTTGTAAAGGATGAGGGCAATATTGACCCTTAAGTCTGGATCTTACCTAAGAAAGTCTCCTTGAGCCTGAGACCAGACTGGTAGTTGGGCCTAGTGGAAGACATTGGGATTGGACAAATAAGGTGTGCTGTATACTACATCCACATTTATATTGTGAGATTGGAGGAGAGATTCAGCCTCCAGTATGTCTTTGGTGAGGTCTTCTGTGAGCAAGGATCTTTGGTCATTGGGCCCTGAAAGGTGACCCTGCCTCCCTCACAATGGAACAGAATATGGAACCCTGGTAACCAAGCCACTGTAACTAACAACCAGCTCAAGCCAGCTCACTTGGCCTGTGGCTCAGGAGGAAGAAAGATGTTGCTGTGCTGTTGCCAAAGGTCAGGAAACTCGAGTCTCAGGCATGGAAGTTTTGGATGTCTTACACGAAGATGTACATGCTAGATCATTGCCAAGCCACAAATCCAGTATAACAGAACTTTCTCTAAGAAGAAGGCCAGGAAAATCCAGGGCAACCAGATGAGGTAAATTTCTAAGAAGAAATGTATTTGACCCCATTATCCTCCCCACACACTACAACTTCTTTTTTTTCATTTTTTTATTGTAATTAGTAAAAGGGTTAGATGATATTTGCCAGATAGAAGGTGCATTAATTCACATACATTGATACCCTTTCACATGTCTTGGTACCCATTTCCCTCCAACCCCACACCCCCCACCCGTCTTGGTTTTCCCCCCTTCCCTATCAAATTTCAAATATCCAAATACAAATAAATTCAATATATCAGATAACAAAGTGAGATACTATACCAATATGGGATAACCAAGGGACAGCAAACGAGATGAGAGACAACATAGTACATTAAGGACAACAATCAATCATTATATGGCTTTTGTTTCAATATCCTGGAGGTCCTTTCAATTAGCTTCACATTATATGGCCTTATATATGGCCTTTTGCTCTATTGCCAAGCTCTCTAGTAGAGCGCAAGGTTTCTACTGATTATGACGAATGAGGGAAACCATTGAGCCTAAGTTTTTTGAGTCTGGCTTACTTCACTTAATATGATTTGTTCTAAGTCTTTCCATTTCCTAACAAATGGGGCGATGTCATTCTTTCTGGCAGCAGCATAGAATTCCATTGTGTACAAATACCACAACTTGTTGATCCACTCATCAACTGAGGGACATCTGGGTTGGTTCCATATCTTTGCTATATTGAATAGTGCTGCAATGAACATTGTTGTGCTAGTGGGTTTAGTATGCCCTTGTTTCTGGATTGTTGGGTAAATGCCAAGTACTGGAATTGCTGGGTCATAGGGGAGTTGTATGTTTAGCCTTTGAACCACTGCCGCACTGCTTTCCATAGTGGTTGAACGAGTTTGCACTCCCATCAAAAATGTAGTAGTGATCCCTTCTGGCCACATCCCCTGCAGCATCTGTTGTCATTCCTTTTCCTGATCCTGGCCATTCTAACTGGAGTTAGGTGGAATCTTATACTTGTTTTGATTTGCATTTCTTTTATGACCAGAGATGTTGAGTATTTCTTCAGGTGTCTATAGGCCATTTTTGTTTCTTCTTCAGAGAAGACTCTGTTTAAGCCTTTGGCCCATTTTTAATGGGATGGGTGTTACTTTGGAGGTTAGTTTGGGAGTGATTCAATTTTTTGAGTTGTTGATATATTTTAGATATGAGGCCTTGGTCCGTTGTTTGGGTGGTGAAGATCTTCTCCCACTCTGTAGGCTTCCTGATTAGTTTACTAGCTATATCCGTTGCCATACAAAAGCTCTGCAGTTTAATGCAGTCCCACTTATCCAGCCTTTCTCTGATTTGTGTGATTCTTGGTCCTTATTAAGAAAGTTTCGACCTTTGCCAAGGAGGCCTAGTGTATCTCCTATTCCTTCCTGTAAACTTTTCAGTGTGTCAGCTTTTACCTCCACGTCTTTGATCCATTTGGAGTTAATTCTAGTCCAAGGTGACAAAGAAGGATCCAACTTTAGTTTTCTGCAGGTGTTTAACCAGTTCTGCCAGCACAACTTGTTGAAGAGGCTATGTTTCTGCCATTCTATTTTTTTGGCTCCCTGGTCAAAGATTAGGTGGCCATAGGTCCATGGTTTAATATCTGGGTCCGCAGTTCTACTCCATTGGACTTCAGGCCTGTTCTTGTGCCAGTACCAAGCTGTTTTGAGAATTATAGCTCTGTAATAGAGTCTTAAGTTTGGAATTGAAATTCCTTCAGCGCTGTTCATTCTGCTAAGAAGTGTTTTTGCTATACGGGGTCTTTTATTATTCCATATGAAATTTTGAATTGCCTCTTCTATGTCTTTAAAGAATGACATTGGGATGTTGATGGGTATTACATTGAATTTGTAGATAGCCCTTGGCAAGATTGTCATTTTCACAATGTTGATTCTTCCAATCCAGGAGCATGGGAGGTTTTTCCATTTCCTTAGTTCTGCTTTAATTTCCTTTTTTAGAGTTTTAAAGTTTTCATCTAAACGGTCCTTTACATTCTTAGTTAAGCTAATTGCTAGGTACTTTATTTTCTTTGAGGCTATTGTGAAAGTATTTTCTTTCCTGATTATTGCCTCGTTCCTCTCAGTGTTGGCGTAAAGTAAGGCAGCTGATTTGTGAGGGTTGATTTTATGTCCTGCTACACTTCCAAAGCTTTGAATCAGCTCAAGGAGCTTGGGAGTAGAGTCTATAGGATTCTTTAAATACAGAATCATGTCATCTGCAAAGAGGGATAGTGTTATTTCCTCTTTCCCTACTTGGATCCCCTTTATGCTTGCTTCTTGCCATATTGCACTGCCTAGGAATTCTAGTACTATGTTAAAAAGGAGTGGAGAGAGTGGGCATCCTTGTCTCGTTCCTGATTTTAGAGGGAATGGCTTTAGATTTTCACCATTAAGTATAATACTAGCAGTGGGTTTCTCATACACAGCCTTTATTACATTGAGAAATGTTCCATGGATTCCTAGTTTCTCCACATCTTTTAACATAAAGGGGTTTTGGATCTTGTCAAATGCCTTTTCCGCATCTATTGAGACAATCATGTGATTTTATCCCTGCTCCTGTTGATGTGTTGAATTATATTAATTGATTTGTGTATGTTGAACCAGATTTGCCTCCCTGTAATGAATCCAGTTTGATCATAGTGTATATTTTTTTTTGATGAGTTGTTGTAGATGGTTGGCCAGTATTTTGTTGAGAAGTTTTGCATCGATGTTCATCAAAGAAATGGGTCTATAGATCTCTTTCTTTGATGAATCTCTGTCTGGTTTGGGGATGAGGGATATGCTGGCTTCACAGAATCAGTTTAGTAAGGAACCTTCATTTTCAATTTCGTTGAAGAGCTTGAGGAGTATTGGTGTGAGCTCTGCTTTGAAGACCTTATAGAATTCAGCTCTGAATCCATCTGGCCCTGGGCTCTTTTTAAGTGGAAGTTGTCTAATTTCCATTTCTATTTCAGAGCTTGAAATAGGCCTGTTCAGTTGGGTTAGCTCTTCTTGGTTCAGTGTGTGCATGTTAATATTGTCTAGGAATTCATCCATTTCTTCTAGATTCTCAAATTTGTTGGCGTAATGGTTTGAGAAGTATTCCCTCATGATATTCTGGATCTTGGTAATTTCTGTCGTGATATTACCATTTTCATCTGCGATTTTGTTTATTTCGATATGCTCTCTTCTTTTTTTGGTAAGATTTGCTAAGGGCTTGTCAATTTTGTTAATTCTTTCAAGAACCAACTCCTTGTTATGTTGATTCTTTCTATAGTTTTTTTTATTCCAAATCATTTAATTCTGCTTTGATTTTAATAATTTGCTTTCTCCTAATGGGTTTAGGGTTGGTTTGTTGCTCTTTTTCCAGGAGGTTAAGGTGAGACATTAACTAGTTGGTTTGCCATTTTTCCAACTTGCTGGTGTAGGCACTCCACGCTATAAATTTTCCTCTGAGTACTGCCTTTGTTGTGTCCCTAAGGAGTTGATATTTGTGTGCTCCTTATTGTTAAATTTCATAAACAGTTGGATATCTGTTCTGATCTCTTCGATTACCCATTGTTTTTGATTCAACAATGTGTGGTTCAGTCTCCATGAGTTACAGGGTTTTCTTTGGTGGAGATGTGTGTTCAGCTCCAATTTGATGCCTTTATGGTCTGAGAGTGTGCATGGAATAATTTCAGTGTTTCTGAATCTGTCCAGGTTTGCTTTATGGCCTAAGATGTGGTCTATTTTGGAAAATGTTCCATGTGCTGCTGAGAAAAACGTATATTGTGGTGTTACTGGGTGGAATATTCTGCAGATGTCTGTTAGATCTAGTTGGTCTATATAGTTGTTCAGTTGTAAGGTTTCTCTGTTGAGTTTTTGCCTTGTTGATCTGTCCATAGGTGAGAGTGGTGTGTTAAACTCACCAACAATCACTGTATTTCGATCTATGTATGGTTTCAGTGTAAGTAAAGTTTGCTTGATGAAGTTTGGAGCTCCGGGATTGGGTGTGTAAATATTTAGGATTGTTATGTCTTCCGGGAGGAAAGATCCCTTTAGTAGTATGTAGTAACCTTCTTTGTTTTTTCTTATTAATTTTAGTTTGAAGTCTATTGTATCTGATATGAGGATGGCAACTCTAGCCTGTTTATGGGGGCAGTTAGCTTGATAGAGTTTATTCCAACCTCTCACTTTCAAAAGATGATTGTTTTTGGGTAAGATGTGTCTCTTGAAGTCAGCAGAACGATGGCTCTTGCTTTTTGATCCAACTAGACAACCTATGCCGTTTAATTGGAGAGTTAAGTCCCTTGATATTGAGAGTTAGGATTGAGAGATATTTATTAGTTCCTACCATTTTTAAAAGCTTTTAGTAGGGCCTGTGTCTTGACAGTTCTTGTGGTCCTTAGATGGTATGCTGTTTAGGTGCCATTTCTTTCCCTATATTGCATTTCTTTTGGTTTTCTATGTATAGAGCATCTTTGAGAATTCTCTGTAGTGTTGGTTTTGTTTCGACATATTGTTGCAGCTTTTCCCTGGAATGGAATGTTTTTATTTTTCCCTCAGTTATGAATGAGAGCTTAGCTGGCTACAGTATTCTTGGTTGGTAGTTATTTGATATAAGGGCATGACATATATGCTTCCAGTCACTTCATGCTTGCATGGTCTCTGCTGAGAAATCTGGGGTTATTCTGATTGGTTTGCCTTTGTAGGTTACTGATCCCTTTTCCCTGGCTGCCTTTAGGATCTTTCCTTTCGTTTCTATTGATCCAGTTCGGATCACAATGTGGCGGTGGGATGTTCTTTTCTGGTCAAGTCTGTTTGGGGTTCTAAAAGCTTCTCGTATGTGGATGGGCCTGCCCTTCTGGATATTTGGGAAATTCTCTGAGATGATTCCCTGAAGTATATTTCCAATACCATTGACCTCTTTCTCCACGCCCTCCTCAATACCAACTAGCCTTAAATTAGGCTTCCTAATTGTATCTTGGACCTCCTGAAGCGCTCTCTCATATTTCCTAGATGTGGATTGACTCATTTTCTGTTCTTTATAATACCTAAATTATCTTCAGCCACGGAAATTCTCTCCTCTGCAATGTCTAACCTGCTATCAAAGCTATCTACTTTATTTTTCATCTCCCTTGCTTCTAATTGCTCACTTTTGATGCCTTGCATCCCTTGTTTTAGATCATGTATGGATTTCTTTATCTCCTTGATTTCCTTTTGAGTGGTTAGCTCAGTAGCTTTATTTTCTTTGGACATTTGCTGGAGTTTGGTCACGTTTTTAGTTGTGGATTCTTTGAATTCATCCATCTTTCTTTGAAAAACCTTTATTATGGCCTCCTTTATGGCTTCTTCTTTTTCACTTATCACCTTGTTTTTGCTTTCCTCTTGTTCAGGTATGGCTTCCTCCATTATCTCTTTCTTTATATTTTCACATTTTTCATTAATGATGTTTATCAATTGCATTCGCGTAGCACTTGGAAGACTCTCCTCTAGGTTTGCCAGTGACTGTTCCATTGTGTGTTTACATTGGGTGGGGGATGTTGTTTCTTGATTTGACATTTTTCTTGAGTTTCTTGTTCTGCCCATTTGAAAATGGGAGCAAGGTTACTACTAAATACGATTATAGTTTTTCAGATATAACCAACCTAGACCTCTGTAGCTGGCAGACACTAGATGTTCACAGGTTTTGATTGGTATTATCACTCTTTCTTTTTGTGCACTTACAGACCAGCCTAATACAACCACTGATAAGCGATTTATACCCAAACCAATAAGCCTCTCATTCCAATCTCTATTGTCTTTAAGTCCCTCTGAGCCTAGAGAATAATTAACCACCTACATATACAATATTGCTCAACAGCCATCAAGTGTAGATCCGTGCAGTATAAGGGTTGAAAGACGAGCAGAGGTCCAGAGATAGAAAAAAAGAATGAGAGAGGTCAGGGGAGGTGCAAGAGGATTAACGTAGGAGTGTAAGAATATTGTAGTAATGAAGAAAAGTTATAGCATAAGGATAACTGACCTAAGTTGGTAAGTAGGTAGCATATTTGAGTACAAAGTTTGGAAAGTATTAGAATAAAACTTATGTGTTGCTGCACGACTAGCTCTTAGCCCAACCAGTGGCCTCACAGTGGACCATGGGATGGATCTGTTTTTCTTGTCTACGTTGAGGGAAAGGGGTATTTCACAAGATGCAGAAGCGAAGATTTCAGAAGCAAATGCTGTGAGTGAATTAGCTCGTAAAAAGCATTTTTATTTTCTTTTATCTTTCTGCCAGTCTTGGGGCTTGAATTCAGGGCCTGAGCACTGTCCTCGGGTTTTCTCAAGTCTAGCCCTCTGCCACTTGAGCCACAGTGCCACATCTAGATTTTCTATCTATGTGGTACTGAGCAATCAAACCCAGATCTTCATGGATGCTAGGCAAGCACTCTACCACTATGCCAAACTCTCAACCCTGACATAGTAATTATAAAGTCATCATCATCATCATCATATCCAAATATCCTTTCTCCTACAAAGAATGAACACTTAACTGTGTCTAATGCTTTTTTTTATTTTCACTAATTCTTCTGTATTTTTCCCTCTTGCATTTTTTACACATGACAGCAAAGCTAATCATCAGAAAAAAATTGATTAGGATACAGAAACCTAATAATATCCTAGTAGATTGACGTCAAAAATATGTGCAAGATGCCCTGAGTGTTTGACCTAGTGGGAGAGTCCTTGGCTACCAAGCAGTAAGCCTCAGGTTTGATTCCTCATTACCACATACATAGAAAACGCTGCAAGTGGTGCTGTGGCTCGGTGGGACAGCTAAAGCCTAAAGAAAGCCCAAGAACAATGTTCACACTCTGAGGTCAAGTCCCAAGACTACCAAAAACAAAAAAAAATTCGACAAGGGGCAAATGCAGGCAGAGAAGGCACTGTGAAGCAAATGTTTTGTAAAGGATGAGGGCAATATTGACCCTTAAGTCTGGATCTTACCTAAGAAAGTCTCCTTGAGACTGAGACCAGACTGGTAGTTGGGCGTAGTGGAAGACATTGGGATTGGACAAATAAGGTGTGCTGTATACTACATCCACATTTATATTGTGAGATTGGAGGAGAGATTCAGCCTCCAGTATGTCTTTGGTGAGGTCTTCTGTGAGCAAGGATCTTTGGTCATTGGGCCCTGAAAGGTGACCCTGCCTCCCTCACAATGGAACAGAATATGGAACCCTGGTAACCAAGCCACTGTAACTAACAACCAGCTCAAGCCAGCTCACTTGGCCTGTGGCTCAGGAGGAAGAAAGATGTTGCTGTGCTGTTTCCAAAGTTCAGGCAACTCGAGTCTCAGGCATGGAAGTTTTGGATGTCTTACACGAAGATGTACATGCTAGATCATTGCCAAGCCACAAATCCAGTATAACAGAACTTTCTCTAAGAAGAAGGCCAGGAAAATCCAGGGCAACCAGATGAGGTAAATTTCTAAGAAGAAATGTATTTGACCCCATCATCCTCCCCACACACTACAACTTTCTTTTTTTTTCATTTTTTATTGTAATTAGTAAAAGGGTTAGATGATATTTGCCAGATAGAAGATGCATTAATTCACATACATTGATACCCTTTCACATGTCTTGGTACCCATTTCCCTCCAACCCCACACCCCCCACCCGTCTTGGTTTTCCCCCCTTCCCTATCAAATTTCAAATATCCAAATACAAATAAATTCAATATATCAGATAACAAAGTGAGATACTATACCAATATGGGATAACCAAGGGACAGCAAGCGAGATGAGAGACAACATAGCACATTAAGGACAACAATCATTCATTATATGGCTTTTGTGTCAATATCCTGGAGGTCCTTTCAATTAGCTTCACATTATATGGCCTTATATATGGCCTTTTGCTCTATTGACAATCTCTGCTAGTAGAGCCCAAGGTTTCTACTGATTATGACGAATGAGGGAAACCACTGAGCCTAAGTTCCTTTGAGTCTGGCTTACTTCACTTAATATGATTTGTTCTAAGTCTTTCCATTTCCTAAAAAATGGGGCGATGTCATTCTTTCTGACAGCAGCATAGAATTCCATTGTGTACAAATACCACAACTTGTTGATCCACTCATCAACTGAGGGACATCTGGTTTGGTTCCATATCTTTGCTATGGTGAATAGTGCTGCAATGAACATTGTTGTGCTAGTGGGTTTAGTATGCCCTTGTTTCTGGATTGTTGGGTAAATGCCAAGTACTGGAATTGCTGGGTCATAGGGGAGTTGTATGTTTAGCGTTTTGAGGCACTGCCGCACTGCTTTCCATAGTGGTTGAACGAGTTTGCACTCCCACCAACAGTGTAGTAGTGATCCCTCCTGACCACATCCCCTCCAGCATCTGTTGTCATTCGTTTTCCTGATCCTGGCCATTCTAACTGGAGTTAGGTGGAATCTTAGACTTGTTTTGATTTGCATTTCTTTTATGACCAGAGATGTTGAGCATTTCTTCATGTATCTATAGGCCATTTTTGTTTCTTCTTCAGAGAAGACTCTCTTTAAGTCTTTGGCCCATTTTGTAATGGGATGGGTGTTACTTTGGAGGTGAGTTTTGGAGTGATTCAATTTTTTGAGTTGTTGATATATTTTAGATATGAGGCCTTGGTCCGTTGTTTGGGTGGTGAAGATCTTCTCCCACTCTGTAGGCTTCCTGATTAGTTTACTAGCTATATCCGTTGCCATACAAAAGCTCTGCAGTTTAATGCAGTCCCACTTATCCAGCCTTTCTCTGATTTGTTGTGATACTTGGTCCTTATTAAGAAAGTTTCGACCTTTGCCAAGGAGGCCTAGTGTATCTCCTATTCCTTCATGTAAACTTTTCAGTGTGTCAGCTTTTACCTCCACGTCTTTGATCCATTTGGAGTTAATTCTAGTGCAAGGTGACAAAGAAGGATCCAACTTTAGTTTTCTGCAGGTGTTTAACCAGTTCTGCCAGCACAACTTGTTGAAGAGGCTATCTTTCTTCCATTCTATTTTTTTGGCTCCCTGGTTAAAGATTAGGTTGCCATAGGTCTGTGGTTTAATATCTGGTCCGAAGTTCTACTCCATTGGACTTCAGGCCTGTTCTTGTGCCAGTACCAAGCTGTTTTGAGAATTATAGCTCTGTAATAGAGCCTTAAGTTTGGAATTGAAATTCCTCCAGCGCTGTTCTTTCTGCTAAGAAGTGTTTTTGCTATACGGGGTCTTTTATTATTCCATATGAAATTTTGAATTGCCTCTTCTATGTCTTTAAAGAATGACATTGGGATGTTGATGGGTATTACACTGAATTTGTAGATAGCCCTTGGCAAGATTGTCATTTTCACAATGTTGATTCTTCCAATCCAGGAGCATGGGAGGTTTTTCCATTTCCTTAGTTCTGCTTTAATTTCCTTTTTTAGGGTTTTAAAGTTTTCATCTAAACGGTCCTTTACATTCTTAGTTAAGCTAATTGCTAGGTACTTTATTTTCTTTGAGGCTATTGTGAAAGTATTTTCTTTCCTGATTATTGCCTCGTTCCTCTCAGTGTTGGCGTAAAGTAAGGCAGTCGATTTGTGAGGGTTGATTTTATGGCCTGCTACCCTTCCAAAGCTTTGAATCAGCTCAAGGAGCTTGGGAGTAGAGTCTATAGGATTCTTTAAATACAGAATCATGTCATCTGCAAAGAGGGATAGTTTTATTTCCTCTTTCCCTACTTGGATCCCCTTTATGCTTGCTTCTTGCCATATTGCACTGCCTAGGAATTCTAGTACTATGTTAAAAAGGAGTGGAGAGAGTGGGCATCCTTGTCTCGTTCCTGATTTTAGAGGGAATGGCTTTAGATTTTCACCATTAAGTATAATACTAGCAGTGGGTTTCTCATACACAGCCTTTATTACATTGAGAAATGTTCCATGGATTCCTAGTTTCTCCACATCTTTTAACATAAAGGGCTTTTGGATCTTGTCAAATGCCTTTTCTGCATCTATTGAGACAATCATGTGATTTTATCCCTGCTCCTGTTGATGTGTTGTATTATATTAATTGATTTGTGTATGTTGAACCAGCTTTGCCTCCCTGTAATGAATCCAGTTTGATCATAGTGTATATTTTTTTGATGAGTTGTTGTAGACGGTTGGCCAGTATTTTGTTGAGTAGTTTTGCATCGATGCTCATCAAAGAAATGGGTCTATAGATCTCTTTCTTTGATGAATCTCTGTCTGGTTTGGGGATGAGGGATATGCTGGCTTCACAGAATGAGTTTAGTGAAGAACCTTCATTTTCAATTTCGTTGAAGAGCTTGAGGAGTATTGGTGTGAGCTCTGCTTTGAAGACCTTATAGAATTCAGCTGTGAATCCATCTGGCCCTGGGCTCTTTTTAAGTGGAAGTTGTCTTATTTCCATTTCTATTTCAGAGCTTGAAATAGGCCTGTTGAGTTGGGTTAGCTCTTCTTGGTTCAGTGTGTGTATGTTAATATTGTCTAGGAATTCATCCATTTCTTCTAGATTCTCAAATTTGTTGGCGTAAAGGTTTGACAAGTATTCCCTCATGATATTCTGGATCTTGGTAATTTCTGTCGTGATATTACCATTTTCATCTGCGATTTTGTTTATTTCGATATGCTCTCTTCTTTTTTTGGTAAGATTTGCTAAGAGCTTGTCAATTTTGTTAATTCTTTCAAGAACCAACTCCTTGTTTTGTTGATTCTTTCTATAGTTTTTTTATTCCAAATCATTTAATTCTGCTTTGATTTTAATAATTTGCTTTCTCCTAATGGGTTTAGGGTTGGTTTGTTGCTCTTTTTCCAGGAGGTTAAGGTGAGACATTAACTAGTTGGTTTGCCATTTTTCCAACTTGCTGTTGTAGGCACTCCGCGCTATAAATTTTCCTCTGAGTACTGCCTTTGTTGTGTCCCTAAGGAGTTGATATTTGTGTGCTCCTTATTGTTAAATTTCATAAACAGTTGGATATCTGTTCTGATCTCTTCGATTACCCATTGTTTTTGATTCAACAATGTGTGGTTCAGTCTCCATGAGTTACAGGGTTTTCTTTGGTGGAGATGTGTGTTCAGCTCCAATTTGATGCCTTTATGGTCTGAGAGTGTGCATGGAATAATTTCAGTGTTCTGAATCTGTCCAGGATTGCTTTATGGCCTAAGATGTGGTCTATTTTGGAAAATGTTCCATGTGCTGCTGAGAAAAACGTATATTGTGGTGTTACTGGGTGGAATATTCTGCAGATGTCTGTTAGATCTAGTTGGTCTATATAGTTGTTCAGTTGTAAGGTTTCTCTGTTGAGTTTTTGCCTTGTTAATCTGTCCATAGGTGAGAGTGGTGTGTTAAACTCACCAACAATCACTGTATTTCGATCTATGTATGGTTTCAGTGTAAGTAAAGTTTGCTTGATGAAGTTTGGAGCTCCGGGATTGGGTGTGTAAATATTTAGGATCGTTATGTCTTCCTGGAGGAAAGATCCCTTTAGTTGTATGTAGTAACCTTCTTTGTCTTTTCTTACTAATTTTAGTTTGAAGTCTGTTGTATCTGATATGAGGATGGCAACTCCAGCCTGTTTATGGGGGCAGTTAGCTTGATAGAGTTTATTCCAACCTCTCACTTTCAAAAGATGATTGTTTTTGGGTAAGATGTGTCTCTTGAAGTCAGCAGAACGAAGGTTCTTGCTTTTTGATCCAACTAGACAGCCTATGCCGTTTAATTGGAGAGTTCAGTCCATTGATATTGAGAGTTAGGATTGAGAGATATTTATTAGTTCCTAGCAATTTTAAAAGCTTTTAGTAGGGCCTGTGTCTTGACAGTTCTTGTGGTCCTTAGATGGTATGCTCTTTAGGTGCCATTTCTTTCCCTATATTGCATTTATTTTGGTTTTCTATTTATAGAGCATCTTTGAGAATTCTCTGTAGTGTTGGTTTTGTTTCGACATATTGTTGCAGCTTTTCCCTGGAATGGAATGATTTCATTGTTCCCTCAGTTATGAATGAGAGCTTAGCTGGCTACATTATTCTTGGTTTGATTTAAGGGCATGACATATATGCTTCCAGTCACTTTGTGCTTGCATGGTCTCTGCTGAGAAATCTGGGGTTATTCTGATTGGTTTGCCTTTGTAGGTTACTGATCCCTTTTCCCTGGATGCCTTTAGGATCTTTCCTTTCATTTCTATTGATCCAGTTCGGATCACAATGTGGCGGTGGGATGTTCTTTTCTGGTCAGGTCTATTTGAGGTTCTAAAAGCTTCTCGTATCTGGATGGCCTGCCGTTCTGGATATTTGGGAAATTCTCTGAGATGATTCCCTGAAGTATATTTCCAATACCATTGACCTCTTTCTCCACTCCCTCCTCAATACCAACTAGCCTTAAATTAGGCTTCCTAATTGTACCTTGGACCTCCTGAAGCGCTCTCTCATATTTCCTAGATTTGGATTGACTCATTTTCTGTTCTTTATAATACCTAAATTATCTTCAGCCACGGAAAAACTCACTTCTGCAATGTCTAACCTGCTACCAAAGCTATCTACTTTATTTTTCATCTCCCTTGCTTCTAATTGCTCACTTTTGATGCCTTGCATCTCTTGTTTTAGATCATGTATGGATTTCTTTATCTCCTTGATTTCCTTTTGAGTGGTTAGCTCAGTAGCTTTATTTTCTTTGGACATTTGCTGGAGTTTGGTCACGTTTTTATTTGTGGATTCTATGAATTCATCCATCTTTCTTTGAAAAACCTTTATTATGGCCTCCTTTATGGCTTCTTCTTTTTCACTTATCACCTTGTTTTTGCTTTCCTCTTGTTCAGGTATGGCTTCCTCCATTATCTCTTTCTTTATATTTTCACATTTTTCATTAATGATGTTTATCAATTGCATTTGTGTAGCACTTGGAAGACTCTCCTCTAGGTTTGCCAGTGACAGTTCCATTGTCTGTTTACATTGGGTTGGGGATGTTGTTTCTTGATTTGACATTTTTCTTGAGTTTCTTGTTCTGCCCATTTGAAAATGGGAGCAAGGTTACTACTAAATACGATTATAGTTTTTCAGATATAACCAACCTAGATCTCTGTAGCTGGCAGACTCTAGATGTTCACAAGTTTTGATTGGTATTATCACTCTTTCTTTTTGTGCACTTACAGACCAGTCTAATACAACCACTGATAGGCGATTTATACCCAAAACAATAATCCTCTCAATCCAATCTCTATTGTCTTTAAGTCCCTCTGAGCCTAGAGAATAATTAACCACCTACATATACAATATTGCTCAACAGCCATCAAGTGTCGATCCGTGCAGTATAAGGGTTGAAAGACGAGCAGAGGTCCAGAGATAGAAAAAAAGAATGAGAGAGGTCAGGGGAGGTGCAAGAGGATTAACGTAGGAGTGTAAGAATATTGTAGTAATGAAGAAAAGGTATAGCATATGGATAACTGACCTAAGTTGGTAAAAAGGTAGCATATTTGAGTACAAAGTTTGGAAAGTATTAGAATAAAACTTATGTGTTGCTGCACGACTAGCTCTTAGCCCTACCAGTGGCCTCACAGTGGACCATGGGATGGATCTGTTTTTCTTGTCTACGTTGAGGGAAAGGGGAATTTCACAAGATGCAGAAGCGAAGATTTCAGAAGCAAATGCTGTCAGTGAATTAGCTCGTAAAAAGCATTTTTATTTTCTTTTATCTTTCTGCCAGTCTTGGGGCTTGAATTCAGGGCCTGAGCACTGTCCTCGGGTTTTCTCAAGTCTAGCCCTCTGCCACTTGAGCCACAGTGCCACATCTAGATTTTCTATCTATGTGGTACTGAGCAATCAAACCCAGATCTTCATGGATGCTAGGCAAGCACTCTACCACTATGCCAAACTCTCAACCCTGACATAGTAATTAGAAAGTCATCATCATCATCATCATCATATCCAAATATCCTTTCTCCTACAAAGAATGAACACTTAACTGTGTCTAATGCTTTTTTTTTAATTTCACTAATTCTTCTGTGTTTTTCCCTCTTGCATTTTTTACACATGACAGCAAAGCTAATCATTAGGAAAAAATTGATTAGGATACAGAAACCTAATAATATCCTAGTAGATTGACGTCAAAAATATGTGCAAGATGCCCTGTGTGTTTGACCTAGTGGGAGAGTCCTTGGCTACCAAGCAGTAAGCCTCAGGTTTGATTCCTCATTACCACATACATAGAAAACGCTGCAAGTGGTGCTGTGGCTCGGTGGGACAGCTAAAGCCTAAAGAAAGCCCAAGAACAATGTTCACAATCTGAGGTCAAGTCCCAAGACTAGCAAAAACAAAAAACATTCGCCAAGGGGCAAAATGCGGGCAGAGAAGGCACTGTGAAGCAAATGTTTTGTAAAGGATGAGGGCAATATTGACCCTTAAGTTTGGATCTTACCTAAGAAAGTCTCCTTGAGCCTGAGACCCGACTGGTAGTTGGGCCTAGTGGAAGACCTTGGGATTGGACAAATAAGGTTTGCTGTATACTACATCCACATGTATATTGTGAGATTGGAGGAGAGATTCAGCCTCCAGTATGTCTTTGGTGAGGTCTTTTGTGAGCAAGGACCTTTGGTCATTGGGCCCTGAAAGGTGACCCTGCCTCCCTCACAATGGAACAGAATTTGGAACCCTGGTAACCAAGCCACTGTAACTAACAACCAGCTCAAGCCAGCTCACTTGGCCTGTGGCTCAGGAGGAAGAAAGATGTTGCTGTGCTGTTGCCCAAGGTCAGGAAACTCGAGTCTCAGGCATGGAAGTTGTGGATGTCTTACTCAAAGATGTACATGCTAGAACATTGCCAAGCCACAAATCCAGTATAACAGAACTTTCTCAAAGAAGAAGGCCAGGAAAATCCAGGGCAACCAGATGAGGTAAATTTCTAAGAAGAAATGTATTTGACCCCATCATCCACCCCACACACTACAACTTTCTTTTTTTTCATTTTTTTATTGTAATTAGTAAAAGGGTTAGATGATATTTGCCAGATAGAAGGTGCATTAATTCACATACATTGATACCCTTTCACATGTCTTGGTACCCATTTCCCTCCAACCCCACACCCCCCACCCGTCTTGGTTTTCCCCCCTTCCCTATCAAATTTCAAATATCCAAATACAAATAAATTCAATATATCAGATAACAAAGTGAGATACTATACCAATATGGGATAACCAAGGGACAGCAAGCGAGATGAGAGACAACATAGTACATTAAGGACAACAATCATTCATTATATGGCTTTTGTGTCAATATCCTGGTGGTCCTTTCAATTAGCTTCACATTATATGGCCTTATATATGGACTTTTGCTCTATTGCCAAGCTCTGCTAGTAGAGCCCAAGGTTTCTACTGATTATGATGAATGAGGGAAACCACTGAGCCTAAGTTCCTTTGAGTCTGGCCTACTTCACTTAATATGATTTGTTCTAAGTCTTTCCATTTCCTAACAAATGGGGCGATGTCATTCTTTCTGGCAGCAGCATAGAATGCCATTGTGTACAAATACCACAACTTGTTGATCCACTCATCAACTGAGGGACATCTGGGTTGGTTCCATATCTTTGCTATGGTGAATAGTGCTGCAATGAACATTGTTGTGCTAGTGGGTTTAGTATGCCCTTGTTTCTGGATTGTTGGGTAAATGCCAAGTAGTGGAATTGCTGGGTCATAGGGGAGTTGTATGTTTAGCCTTTGAAGCACTGCCGCACTGCATTCCATAGTGGTTGAACGAGTTTACACTCCCACCAACAGTGTAGTAGTGATCCCTTCTGGCCACATCCCCTGCAGCATCTGTTGTCATTCCTTTTCCTGATCCTGGCCATTCTAACTGGAGTTAGGTGGAATCTTAGACTTGTTTTGATTTGCATTTCTTTTATGACCAGAGATGTTGAGTATTTCTTCATGTGTCTATAGGCCATTTTTATTTCTTCTTCAGAGAAGACTCTCTTTAAGTCTTTGGCCCATTTTGTAATGGGATGGGTGTTACTTTGGAGGTTAGTTTTGGAGTGATTCAATTTTTTGAGTTGTTGATATATTTTAGATATGAGGCCTTGGTCCGTTGTTTGGTTGGTGAAGATCTTCTCCCACTCTGTAGGCTTCCTGATTAGTTTACTAGCTATATCCCTTGCCATACAAAAGCTCTGCAGTTTAATGCAGTGCCACTTATCCAGCCTTTCTCTGTTTTGTTGTGATTCTTGGTCCTTATTAAGAAAGTTTCGACCTTTGCCAAGGAGGCCTAGTGTATCTCCTATTCCTTCCTGTAAACTTTTCAGTGTGTCAGCTTTTACCTCCACGTCTTTGATCCATTTGGAGTTAATTCTAGTGCAAGGTGACAAAGAAGGATCCAACTTTAGTTTTCTGCAGGTGTTTAACCAGTTCTGCAAGCACAACTTGTTGAAGAGGCTATCTTTCTTCCATTCTATTTTTTTGGCTCCCTGGTCAAAGATTAGGTGGCCATAGGTCTGTGGTTTAATATCTGGGTCCGCAGTTCTACTCCCTTGGACTTCAGGCCTGTTCTTGTGACAGTAACAAGCTGTTTTGAGAATTATAGCTCTGTAATAGAGTCTTAACTTTGGAATTGAAATTCCTTCAGCGCTGTTCTTTCTGCTAAGAAGTGTTTTTGCTATACGGGGTCTTTTATTATTCCATATGAAATTTTGAATTGCCTCTTCTATGTCTTTAAAGAATGACATTGGTATGTTGATGGGTATTACATTGAATTTGTAGATAGCCCTTGGCAAGATTGTCATTTTCACAATGTTGATTCTTCCAATCCAGGAGCATGGGAGGTTTTTCCATTTCCTTAGTTCTGTTTAAATTCCTTTTTTAGGGTTTTAAAGTTTTCATCTAAACGGTCCTTTACATTCTTAGTTAAGCTAATTGCTAGGTACTTTATTTTCTTTGAGGCTATTGTGAAAGGATTTTCTTTCCTGATTATTGCCTCGTTCCTCTCAGTGTTGGCGTAAAGTAAGGCAGTTGAATTGTGAGGGTTGATTTTATGGCCTGCTACCCTTCCAAAGCTTTGAATCAGCTCAAGGAACTTGGGAGTAGAGTCTATAGGATTCTTTAAATACAGAATCATGTCATCTGCAAAGAGGGATAGTTTTATTTCCTCTTTCCCTACTTGGATCCCCTTTATGCTTGCTTCTTGCCTTATTGCACTGCCTAGGAATTCTAGTACTATGTTAAAAAGGAGTGGAGAGAGTGGGCATCCTTGTCTCATTCCTGATTTTAGAGGGAATGGCTTTAGATTTTCACCATTAAGTATAATACTAGCAGTGGGTTTCTCATACACAGCCTTTATTACATTGAGAAATGTTCCATGGATTCCTAGTTTCTCCACATCTTTTAACATAAAGGGGTTTTGGATCTTGTCAAATGCCTTTTCCGCATCTATTGAGACAATCATGTGATTTTATCCCTGCTCCTGTTGATGTGTTGAATTATATTAATTGATTTGTGTATGTTGAACCAGCTTTGCCTCCCTGTGATGAATCCAGTTTGATCATAGTGTATATTTTTTTTTGATGAGTTGTTGTAGACGGTTGGCCAGTATATTGTTGAGAAGTTTTGCATCGATGTTCATCAAAGAAATGGGTCTATAGATCTCTTTCTTTGATAAATCTCTGTCTGGTTTGGGGATGAGGGATATACTGGCTTCACAGAATGAGTTTGGTAAAGAACCTTCATTTTCAATTTCGTTGAAGAGCTTGAGGAGTATTGGTGTGAGCTCTGCTTTGAAGACCTTATATAATTCAGCTGTGAATCCATCTGGCCCTGGACTCTTTTTAAGTGGAAGTTGTCTAATTTCCATTTCTATTTCAGAGCTTGAAATAGGCCTGTTGAGTTGGGTTAGCTCTTCTTGGTTCAGTGTGTGTATGTTAATATTGTCTAGGAATTCATCCATTTCTTCTAGATTCTCAAATTTGTTGGCGTAAAGGTTTGAGAAGTATTCCCTCATGATATTCTGGATGTTGGTAATTTCTCTCGTGATATTACCATTTTCATCTGCGATTTTGTTTATTTCGATATGCTCTCTTCTTTTTTTGGGAAGATTTGCTAAGGGCTTGTCAATTTTGTTAATTCTTTCAAAGAACCAACTCCTTGTTTTGTTGATTCTTTCTATAGATTTTTTTTATTCCAAATCATTTAATTCTGCTTTGATTTTAATAATTTGCTTTCTCCTAATGGGTTTAGGGTTGGTTTGTTGCTCTTTTTCCATGAGGTTAAGGTGAGACATTAACTAGATGGTTTGCCATTTTTCCAACTTGCTGTTGTAGGCACTCAGCGCTATAAATTTTCCTCTGAGTACTGCCTTTGTTGTGTCCCTATGGAGTTGATATTTGTGTGCTCCTTATTGTTAAATTTCATAAACAGTTGGATATCTGTTCTGATCTCTTCGATTACCCATTGTTTTTGATTCAACAATGTGTTGTTCAGTCTCCATGAGTTACAGGGTTTTCTTTGGTGGAGATGTGTGTTCAGCTCCAATTTGATGCCTTTATGGTCTGAGAGTGTGCATGGAATAATTTCAGTGTTTCTGAATCTGTCCAGGATTGCTTTATGGCCTAAGATGTGGTCTATTTTGGAAAATGTTCCATGTGCTGCTGAGAAAAACGTATATTGTGGTGTTACTGGGTGGAATATTCTGCAGATGTCTGTTAGATCTAGTTGGTCTATATAGTTGTTCAGTTCTAAGGTTTCTCTTTTAAGTTTTTGCCTTGTTGATCTGTCCATAGGTGAGAGTGGTGTGTTAACCTCACCAACAATCACTGTATTTCGATCTATGTATGGTTTCAGTGTAAGTAAAGTTTGCTTGATGAAGTTTGGAGCTCCGGGATTGGGTGTGTAAATATTTAGGATCGTTATGTCTTCCTGGAGGAAAGATCCCTTTAGTTGTATGTAGTAACCTTCTTTGTCTTTTCTTACTAATTTTAGTTTGAAGTCTGTTGTATCTGATATGAGGATGGCAACTCCAGCCTGTTTATGGGGGCAGTTAGCTTGATAGAGTTTATTCCAACCTCTCACTTTCAAAAGATGATTGTTTTTGGGTAAGATGTGTCTCTTGAAGACAGCAGAATGATGCCTCTTGCTTTTTGATCCAACTAGACAGCCTATGCCGTTTAATTGGAGAGTTCAGTCCATTGATATTGAGAGTTAGGATTGAGAGATATTTATTAGTTCCTAGCATTTTTAAAAGCTTTTAGTAGGGCCTGTGTCTTGACAGTTCTTGTGGTCCTTAGATGGTATGCTCTTTAGGTGCCATTTCTTTCCCTATATTGCATTTATTTTGGTTTTCTATATATAGAGCATCTTTGAGAATTCTCTGTAGTGTTGGTTTTGTTTCGACATATTGTTGCAGCTTTTCCCTGGAATGGAATGATTTTATTGTTCCCTCAGTTATGAATGAGAGCTTAGCTGGCTACAGTATTCTTGGTTTGATTTAAGGGCATGACATATATGCTTCCAGTCACTTTGTGCTTGCATGGTCTCTGCTGAGAAATCTGGGGTTATTCTGATTGGTTTGCCTTTGTAGGTTACTGATCCCTTTTCCCTGGATGCCTTTAGGATCTTTCCTTTCGTTTCTATTGATCCAGTTCGGATCAGAATGTGGCGGTGGCATGTTCTTTTCTGGTCAGGTCTCTTTGAGGTTCTAAAAGCTTCTCGTTTCTGGATGGCCTGCCATTCTGGATATTTGGGAAATTCTCTGAGATGATTCCCTGAAGTATATTTCCAATACCATTGACCTCTTTCTCCACTCCCTCCTCAATACCAACTAGCCTTAAATTAGGCTTCCTAATTGTATCTTGGACCTCCTGAAGCGCTCTCTCATATTTCCTAGATTTGGATTGACTCATTTTCTGTTCTTTATAATACCTAAATTATCTTCAGCCACGGAAAAACTCACTTCTGCAATGTCTAACCTTCTACCAAAGCTATCTACTTTATTTTTCATCTCCCTTGCTTCTAATTGCTCACTTTTGATGCCTTGCATCTCTTGTTTTAGATCATGTATGGATTTCCTTATCTCCTTGATTTCCTTTTGAGTGGTTAGCTCAGTAGCTTTATTTTCTTTGGACATTTGCTGGAGTTTGGTCACGTTTTTATTTTTGGATTCTATGAATTCATCCATCTTTCTTTGAAAAACCTTTATTATGGCCTCCTTTATTGCTTCTTCTTTTTCACTTATCACCTTGTTTTTGCTTTCCTCTTGTTCAGGTATGGCTTCCTCCATTATCTCTTTCTTTATATTTTCACATTTTTCACTAATGATGTTTATCAATTGCATTTGTGTAGCACTTGGAAGACTCTCCTCTAGTTTTGCCAGTGACAGTTCCATTGTCTGTTTACATTGGGTGGGGGATGTTGTTTCTTGATTTGACATTTTTCTTGAGTTTCTTGTTCTGCCCATTTGAAAATGGGAGCAAGGTTACTACTAAATACGATTATAGTTTTTCAGATATAACCAACCTAGACCTCTGTAGCTGGCAGACTCTAGATGTTCACAAGTTTTGATTGGTATTATCACTCTTTCTTTTTGTGCACTTACACACCAGTCTAATACAACCACTGATAGGCGATTTATACCCAAAACAATAATCCTCTCAATCCAATCTCTATTGTCTTTAAGTCCCTCTGAGCCTAGAGAATAATTAACCACCTACATATACAATATTTCTCAACAGCCATCAAGTGTCGATCCGTGCAGTATAAGGGTTGAAAGACGAGCAGAGGTCCAGAGATAGAAAAAAAGAATGAGAGAGGTCAGGGGAGGTGCAAGAGGATTAACGTAGGAGTGTAAGAATATTGTAGTAATGAAGAAAAGGTATAGCATATGGATAACTGACCTAAGTTGGTAAAAAGGTAGCATATTTGAGTACAAAGTTTGGAAAGTATTAGAATAAAACTTATGTGTTGCTGCACGACTAGCTCTTAGCCCTACCAGTGGCCTCACAGTGGACCATGGGATGGATCTGTTTTTCTTGTCTACGTTGAGGGCAAGGGGAATTTCACAAGATGCAGAAGCGAAGATTTCAGAAGCAAATGCTGTGAGTGAATTAGCTCGTAAAAAGCATTTTTATTTTCTTTTATCTTTCTGCCAGTCTTGGGGCTTGAATTCAGGGCCTGAGCACTGTCCTCGGGTTTTCTCAAGTCTAGCCCTCTGCCACTTGAGCCACAGTGCCACATCTAGATTTTTTATCTATGTGGTACTGAGCAATCAAACCCAGATCTTCATGGATGCTAGGCAAGCACTCTACCACTATGCCAAACTCTCAACCCTGACA
Organism: Megascapheus bottae; assembly: GCA_024803745.1. Lineage (NCBI taxonomy): Eukaryota > Metazoa > Chordata > Mammalia > Rodentia > Geomyidae > Megascapheus > Megascapheus bottae. The sequence continues at coordinate 1,141,359 of JANJXV010000186.1, read as the reverse complement.
TAGTAATTATAAAGTCATCATCATCATCATCATCATCATATCCAAATATCCTTTCTCCTACAAAGAATGAACACTTAACTGTGTCTAATGCTTTTTTTTTAATTTCACTAATTCTTCTGTGTTTTTCCCTCTTGCATTTTTTACACATGACAGCAAAGCTAATCATCAGGAAAAAATTAATTAGGATACAGAAACCTAATAATATCCTAGTAGATTGACGTCAAAAATATGTGCAAGATGCCCTGTGTGTTTGACCTAGTGGGAGAGTCCTTGGCTACCAAGCAGTAAGCCTCAGGTTTGATTCCTCATTACCACATACATAGAAAACGCTGCAAGTGGTGCTGTGGCTCGGTGGGACAGCTAAAGCCTAAAGAAAGCCCAAGAACAATGTTCACACTCTGAGGTCAAGTCCCAAGACTAGCAAAAACAAAAAACATTCGCCAAGGGGCAAAATGCAGGCAGAGAAGGCACTGTGAAGCAAATGTTTTGTAAAGGATGAGGGCAATATTGACCCTTAAGTTTGGATCTTACCTAAGAAAGTCTCCTTGAGCCTGAGACCCGACTGGTAGTTGGGCCTAGTGGAAGACCTTGGGATTGGACAAATAAAGTGTGCTGTATACTACATCCACATGTATATTGTGAGATTGGAGGAGAGATTCAGCCTCCAGTATGTCTTTGGTGAGGTCTTCTGTGAGCAAGGATCTTTGGTCATTGGGCCCTGAAAGGTGACCCTGCCTCCCTCACAATGGAACAGAATATGGAACCCTGGTAACCAAGCCACTGTAACTAACAACCAGCTCAAGCCAGCTCACTTGGCCTGTGGCTCAGGAGGAAGAAAGATGTTGCTGTGCTGTTGCCAAAGGCCAGGAAACTCGAGTCTCAGGCATGGAAGTTGTGGATGTCTTACTCGAAGATGTACATGCTAGATCATTGCCAAGCCACAAATCCAGTATAACAGAACTTTCTCTAAGAAGAAGGCCAGGAAAATCCAGGGCAACCAGATGAGGTAAAGTTCTAAGAAGAAATGTATTTGACCCCATCATCCTCCCCACACACTACAACTTTCATTTTTTTCATTTTTTTATTGTAATTAGTAAAAGGGTTAGATGATATTTGCCAGATAGAAGGTGCATTAATTCACATACATTGATACCCTTTCACATGTCTTGGTACCCATTTCCCTCCAACCCCACACCCCCCAACCGTCTTGGTTTTCCCCCCTTCCCTATCAAATTTCAAATATCCAAATACAAATAAATTCAATATATCAGATAACAAAGTGAGATACTATACCAATATGGGATAACCAACGGACAGCAAGCGAGATGAGAGACAACATAGTACATTAAGGACAACAATCATTCATTATATGGCTTTTGTGTCAATATCCTGGTGGTCCTTTCAATTAGCTTCACATTATATGGTCTTATATATGGCCTTTTGCTCTATTGACAATCTCTGCTAGTAGAGCCCAAGGTTTCTACTGATTATGACGAATGAGGGAAACCACTGAGCCTAAGTTCCTTTGAGTCTGGCTTACTTCACTTAATATGATTTCTTCTAAGTCTTTCTATTTCCTAACCAGTGGGGCGATGTCATTCTTTCTGACAGCAGCATAGAATTCCATTGTGTACAAATACCACAACTTGTTGATCCACTCATCAACTGAGGGACATCTGGGTTGGTTCCATATCTTTGCTATGGTGAATAGTGCTGCAATGAACATTGTTGTGCTAGTGGGTTTAGTATGCCCTTGTTTCTGGATTGTTGGGTAAATGCCAAGTACTGGAATTGCTGGGTCATAGGGGAGTTGTATGTTTAGCGTTTTGAGGCACTGCCGCACTGCTTTCCATAGTGGTTGAACGAGTTTGCACTCCCACCAACAGTGTAGTAGTGATCCCTCCTGACCACATCCCCTCCAGCATCTGTTGTCATTCGTTTTCCTGATCCTGGCCATTCTAACTGGAGTTAGGTGGAATCTTATACTTGTTTTGATTTGCATTTCTTTTATGACCAGAGATGTTGAGCATTTCTTCATCTGTCTATAGGCCATTTTTGTTTCTTCTTCAGAGAAGACTCTCTTTAAGTCTTTGGCCCATTTTGTAATGGGATGGGTGTTACTTTGGAGGTTAGTTTTGGAGTGATTCAATTTTTTGAGTTGTTGATATATTTTAGATATGAGGCCTTGTTCCGTTGTTTGGGTGGTGAAGATCTTCTCCCACTCTGTAGGCTTCCTGATTAGTTTACTAGCTATATCCGTTGCCATACAAAAGCTCTGCAGTTTAATGCAGTCCCACTTATCAAGCCTTTCTCTGATTTGTTGAGATTCTTGGTCCTTATTGAGAAAGTTTCGACCTGTACCAAGGAGGCCTAGTGTATCTCCTATTCCTTCCTGTAAACTTTTCACCTCCACGTCTTTGATCCATTTGGAGTTAATTCTAGTGCAAGGTGACAAAGAAGGATCCAACTTTAGTTTTCTGCAGGTGTTTAACCAGTTCTGCAAGCACAACTTGTTGAAAAGGCTATCTTTCTTCCATGCTATTTTTTTGGCTCCCTGGTCAAAGATTAGGTGGCCATAGGTCTGTGGTTTAATATCTGGGTCCGCAGTTCTACTCCATTGGACTTCAGGCCTGTTCTTGTGCCAGTACCAAGCTGTTTTGAGAATTATAGCTCTGTAATAGAACCTTAAGTTTGGAATTGAAATTCCTCCAGCGCTGTTCTTTCTGCTAAGAAGTGTTTTTGCTATACGGGGTCTTTTATTATTCCATATGAAATTTTGAATTGCCTCTTCTATGTCTTTAAAGAATGACATTGGGATGTTGATGGGTATTACATTGAATTTGTAGATAGCCCTTGGCAAGATTGTCATTTTCACAATGTTGATTCTTCCAATCCAGGAGCACGGGAGGTTTTTCCATTTCCTTAGTTCTGCTTTAATTTCCTTTTTTATCGTTTTAAATTTTTCATCTAAACGGTCCTTTACATTCTTAGTTAAGCTAATTGCTAGGTACTTTATTTTCTTTGAGGCTATTGTGAAAGGATTTTCTTTCCTGATTATTGCCTCGTTCCTCTCACTGTTGGCGTAAAGTAAGGCAGTTGATTTGTGAGGGTTGATTTTATGGCCTGCTACCCTTCCAAAGCTTTGAATCAGCTCAAGGAGCTTGGGAGTAGAGTCTATAGGATTCTTTAAATACAGAATCATGTCATCTGCAAAGAGGGATAGTTCTATTTCCTCTTTCCCTACTTGGATCCCCTTTATGCTTGCTTCTTGCCTTATTGCACTGCCTAGGAATTCTAGTACTATGTTAAAAAAGAGTGGAGAGAGTGGGCATCCTTTTCTCGTTCCTGATTTTAGAGGGAATGGCTTTAGATTTTCACCATTAAGTATAATACTAGCAGTGGGTTTCTCATACACAGCCTTCATTATATTGAGAAATGTTCCATGGATTCCTAGTTTCTCCACATCTTTTAACATAAAGGGGTTTTGGATCTTGTCAAATGCCTTTTCCGCATCTATTGAGACAATCATGTGATTTTATCCCTGCTCCTGTTGATGTGTTGAATTATATTAATTGATTTGTGTATGTTGAACCAGCTTTGCCTCCCTGTGATGAATCCAGTTTGATCATAGTGTATATTTTTTTTGATGATTTGTTGTAGACGGTTGGCCAGTATTTTGTTGAGAAGTTTTGCATCGAGGTTCATCAAAGAAATGGGTCTATAGATCTCTTTCTTTGATGAATCTCTGTCTGGTTTGGGGATGAGGGATATGCTGGCTTCACAGAATCAGTTTAGTAAAGAACCTTCATTTTCAATTTCGTTGAAGAGCTTGAGGAGTATTGGTGTGAGCTCTGCTTTGAAGACCTTATAGAATTCAGCTGTGAATCCATCTGGCCCTGGGCTCTTTTTAAGTGGAAGTTGTCTAATTTCCATTTCTATTTCAGAGCTTGAAATAGGCCTGTTGAGTTGGGTTAGCTCTTCTTGGTTCTGTGTGTGTACGTTAATATTGTCTAGGAATTCATCCATTTCTTCTAGATTCTCAAATTTGTTGGCGTAAAGGTTTGAGAAGTATTCCCTCATGATATTCTGGATCTTGGTAATTTCTGTCGTGATATTACCATTTTCATCTGCGATTTTGTTTATTTCGATATGCTCTCTTCTTTTTTGGTAAGATTTGCTAAGGGCTTGTCAATTTTGTTTATTATTTCAAGAACCAACTCCTTGTTTTGTTGATTATTTCTATAGTTTTTTTTATTCCAAATCATTTAATTCTGCTTTGATTTTAATAATTTGCTTTCTCCTAATGGGTTTAGGGTTGGTTTGTTGCTCTTTTTCCAGGAGGTTAAGGTGAGACATTAACTAGTTGGTTTGCCATTTTTCCAACTTGCTGTTGTAGGCACTCCACGCTATAAATTTTCCTCTGAGTACTGCCTTTGTTGTGTCCCTAAGGAGTTGATATTTGTGTGCTCCTTATTGTTAAATTTCATAAACAGTTGCTTATCTGTTCTGATCTCTTCGATTACCCATTGTTTTTGATTCAACAATGTGTGGTTCAGTCTCCATGAGTTACAGGGTTTTCTTTGGTGGAGATGTGTGTTCAGCTCCAATTTGATGCCATTATGGTCTGAGAGTGTGCATGGAATAATTTCAGTGTTTCTGAATCTGTCCAGGTTTGCTTTATGGCCTAAGATGTGGTCTATTTTGGAAAATGTTCCATGTGCTGCTGAGAAAAACGTAAATTGTGGTGTTACTGGGTGGAATATTCTGCAGATGTCTGTTAGATCTAGTTGGTCTATATAGTTGTTCAGTTCTAAGGTTTCTCTGTTGAGTTTTTGCCTTGTTGATCTGTCCATAGGTGAGAGTGGTGTGTTAAACTCACCAACAATCACTGTGTTTCGATCTATGTATGGTTTCAGTGTAAGTAAAGTTTGCTTGATGAAGTTTGGAGCTCCGGGATTGGGTGTGTAAATATTTAGGATTGTTATGTCTTCCGGGAGGAAAGATCCCTTTAGTAGTATGTAGTAACCTTCTTTGTCTTTTCTTACTAATTTTAGTTTGAAGTCTATTGTATCTGCTATGAGGAGGGCAACTCTAGCCTGTTCATGGGGGCAGTTAGCTTGATAGAATTTATTCCAACCTCTCACTTTCAAAAGATGATTGTTTTTGGGTAAGATGTGTCTCTCGAAGTCAGCAGAACGATGGCTCTTGCTTTTTGATCCAACTAGACAACCTATGCCGTTTAATTGGAGAGTAAAGTCCATTGATATTGAGAGTTAGGATTGAGAGATATTTATTAGTTCCTACCATTTTTAAAAGCTTTTAGTAGGGCCTGTGTCTTGACAGTTCTTGTGGTCCTTAGATTGTATGCTGTTTAGGTGCCTTTTCTTTCCCTATATTGCATTTATTTTGGTTTTCTATGTATAGAGCATCTTTGAGAATTCTCTGTAGTGTTGGTTTTGTTTCGACATATTGTTGCAGCTTTTCCCTGGAATGGAATGTTTTTATTTTTCCCTCAGTTATGAATGAGAGCATAGCTGGCTACAGTATTCTTGGTTGGTAGTTATTTGATATAAGGGCATGACATATATGCTTCCAGTCACTTCGTGCTTGCATGGTCTCTGCTGAGAAATCTGGTGTTATTCTGATTGGTTTGCCTTTGTAGGTTACTGATCCCTTTTCCCAGGCTGCCTTTAGGATCTTTCCTTTCGTTTCTATTGATCCAGTTCGGATCACAATGTGGCGGTGGGATGTTCTTTTCTGGTCAGGTCTGTTTGGGGTTCTAAAAGCTTCTAATATCTGGATGGGCCTGCCCTTCTGGATATTTGGGAAATTCTCTGAGATGATTCCCTGAAGTATATTTCCAATACCATTGACCTCTTTCTCCACGCCCTCCTCAATACCAAGTAGCCTTAAATTAGGCTTCCTAATTGTATCTTGGACCTCCTGAAGCGCTCTCTCATATTTCCTAGATTTGGATTGACTCATTTTCTGTTCTTTATAATACCTAAATTATCTTCAGCCACGGAAATTCTCTCCTCTGCAATGTCTAACCTGCTATCAAAGCTATCTACTTTATTTTTCATCTCCCTTGCTTCTAATTGCTCACTTTTGATGCCTTGCATCCCTTGTTTTAGATCATGTATGGATTTCTTTATCTCCTTGATTTCCTTTTGAGTGGTTAGCTCAGTAGCTTTATTTTCTTTGGACATTTGCTGGAGTTTGGTCACGTTTTTATTTGTGGATTCTTTGAATTCATCCATCTTTCTTTGAAAAACCTTTATTATGGCCTCCTTTATGGCTTCTTCTTTTTCACTTATCACCTTGTTTTTGCTTTCCTCTTGTTCAGGTATAGCTTCCTCCATTATCTCTTTCTTTATATTTTCACATTTTTCATTAATGATGTTTATCAATTGCATTTGTGTAGCAATTGGAAGACTCTCCTCTAGGTTTGCCAGTGACTGTTCCATTGTCTGTTTACATTGGGTGGGGGATGTTGTTTCTTGATTTGACATTTTTCTTGAGTTTCTTGTTCTGCCCATTTCAAAATGGGAGCAAGATTACTACTAAATACGATTATAGTTTTTCAGATATAACCAACCTAGACCTCTGTAGCTGGCAGACACTAGATGTTCACAAGTTTTGATTGGTATTATCACTCTTTCTTTTTGTGCACTTACAGACCAGCCTAATACAACCACTGATAAGCGATTTATACCCAAAACAATAATCCTCTCAATCCAATCTCTATTGTCTTTAAGTCCCTCTGAGCCTAGAGAATAATTAACCACCTACATATACAATATTGCTCAACAGCCATCAAGTGTAGATCCGTGCAGTATAAGGGTTGAAAGACGAGCAGAGGTCCAGAGATAGAAAAAAAGAATGAGAGAGGTCAGGGGAGGTGCAAGAGGATTAACGTAGGAGTGTAAGAATATTGTAGTAATGAAGAAAAGTGATAGCATAAGGATAACTGACATAAGTTGGTAAGTAGGTAGCATATTTGAGTACAAAGTTTGGAAAGTATTAGAATAAAACTTATGTGTTGCTGCACGACTAGCTCTTAGCCCAAACAGTGGCCTCACAGTGGACCATGGGATGGATCTCTTTTTCTTGTCTACGTTGAGGGAAAGGGGTATTTCACAAGATGCAGAAGCGAAGATTTCAGAAGCAAATGCTGTGAGTGAATTAGCTCGTAAAAAGCATTTTTATTTTCTTTTATCTTTCTGCCAGTCTTGGGGCTTGAATTCAGGGCCTGAGCACTGTCCTCGGGTTTTCTCAAGTCTAGCCCTCTGCCACTTGAGCCACCTTGCCACATCTAGATTTTCTATCTATGTGGTACTGAGCAATCAAACCCAGATCTTCATGGATGCTAGGCAAGCACTCTACCACTATGCCAAACTCTCAACCCTGACATAGTAATTATAAAGTCATCATCATCATCATCATCATCATCATCATCATCATCATCATCATCATATCCAAATATCCTTTCTCCTACAAAGAATGAACACTTAACTCTTTCTAATGCTTTTTTTTAATTTCACTAATTCTTCTGTGTTTTTCCCTCTTGCATTTTTTACACATGACAGCAAAGCTAATCATCAGGAAAAAATTAATTAGGATACAGAAACCTAATAATATCCTAGTAGATTGACGTCAAAAATATGTGCAAGATGCCCTGTGTGTTTGACCTAGTGGGAGAGTCCTTGGCTACCAAGCAGTAAGCCTCAGGTTTGATTCCTCATTACCACATACATAGAAAACGCTGCAAGTGGTGCTGTGGCTCGGTGGGACAGCTAAAGCCTAAAGAAAGCCCAAGAACAATGTTCACACTCTGAGGTCAAGTCCCAAGACTAGCAAAAACAAAAAAAAAAAATTCGCCAAGGGGCAAAATGCAGGCAGAGAAGGCACTGTGAAGCAAATGTTTTGTAAAGGATGAGGGCAATATTGACCCTTAAGTTTGGATCTTACCTAAGAAAGGCACCTTGAGCCTGAGACCAGACTGGTAGTTGGGCCTAGTGGAAGACATTGGGATTGGACAAATAAAGTGTGCTGTATACTACATCCACATGTATATTGTGAGATTGGAGGAGAGATTCAGCCTCCAGTATGTCTTTGGTGAGGTCTTCTGTGAGCAAGGATCTTTGGTCATTGGGCCCTGAAAGGTGACCCTGCCTCCCTCACAATGGAACAGAATATGGAACCTTGGTAACCAAGCCACTGTAACTAACAACCAGCTCAAGCCAGCTCACTTGGCCTGTGGCTCAGGAGGAAGAAAGATGTTGCTGTGCTGTTGCCAAAGGCCAGGAAACTCGAGTCTCAGGCATGGAAGTTGTGGATGTCTTACTCGAAGATGTACATGCTAGATCATTGCCAAGCCACAAATCCAGTATAACAGAACTTTCTCTAAGAAGAAGGCCAGGAAAATCCAGGGCAACCAGATGAGGTAAAGTTCTAAGAACAAATGTATTTGACCCCATCATCCTCCCCACACACTACAACTTTCATTTTTTTCATTTTTTATTGTAATTAGTAAAAGGGTTAGATGATATTTGCCAGATAGAAGGTGCATTAATTCACATACATTGATACCCTTTCACATGTCTTGGTACCCATTTCCCTCCAACCCCACACCCCCCACCCGTCTTGGTTTTCCCCCCTTCCCTATCAAATTTCAAATATCCAAATACAAATAAATTCAATATATCAGATAACAAAGTGAGATAATATACCAATATGGGATAACCAAGGGACAGCAAGCGAGATGAGAGACAACATAGTACATTAAGGACAACAATCATTCATTATATGGCTTTTGTGTCAATATCCTGGTGGTCCTTTCAATTAGCTTCACATTATATGGTCTTATATATGGCCTTTGGCTCTATTGACAATCTCTGCTAGTAGAGCCCAAGGTTTCTACAGATTATGACGAATGAGGGAAACCACTGAGCCTAAGTTCCTTTGAGTCTGGCTTACTTCACTTAATATGATTTCTTCTAAGTCTTTCTATTTCCTAACCAGTGGGGCGATGTCATTCTTTCTGACAGCAGCATAGAATTCCATTGTGTACATACCACAACTTGTTGATCCACTCATCAACTGAGGGACATCTGGGTTGGTTCCATATCTTTGCTATGGTGAATAGTGCTGCAATGAACATTGTTGTGCTAGTGGGTTTAGTATGCCCTTGTTTCTGGATTGTTGGGTAAATGCCAAGTACTGGAATTGCTGGGTCATAGGGGAGTTGTATGTTTAGCTTTTTGAGGCACTGCCGCACTGCTTTCCATAGTGGTTGAACGAGTTTGCACTCCCACCAACAGTGTAGTAGTGATCCCTCCTGACCACATCCCCTCCAGCATCTGTTGTCATTCGTTTTCCTGATCCTGGCCATTCTAACTGGAGTTAGGTGGAATCTTAGACTTGTTTTGATTTGCATTTCTTTTATGACCAGAGATGTTGAGCATTTCTTCATGTGTCTATAGCCCATTTTTGTTTCTTCTTCAGAGAACACTCTCTTTAAGTCTTTGGCCCATTTTGTAATGGGATGGGTGTTACTTTGGAGGTTAGTTTTGGAGTGATTCAATTTTTTGAGTTGTTGATATATTTTAGATATGAGGCCTTGTTCCGTTGTTTGGGTGGTGAAGATCTTCTCCCACTCTGTAGGCTTCCTGATTAGTTTACTAGCTATATCCGTTGCCATACAAAAGCTCTGCAGTTTAATGCAGTCCCACTTATCCAGCCTTTCTCTGATTTGTTGTGATTCTTGGTCCTTATTAAGAAAGTTTCGACCTGTACCAAGGAGGCCTAGTGTATCTTCTATTCCTTCCTGTAAACTTTTCAGTGTGTCAGCTTTTACCTCCACGTCTTTGATCCATTTGGAGTTAATTCTAGTGCAAGGTGACAAAGAAGGATCCAACTTTAGTTTTCTGCAGGTGTTTAACCAGTTCTGCAAGCACAACTTGTTGAAAAGGCTATCTTTCTTCCATTCTATTTTTTTGGCTCCCTGGTCAAAGATTAGGTGGCCATAGGTCTGTGGTTTAATATCTGGGTCCGCAGTTCTACTCCATTGGACTTCAGGCCTGTTCTTGTGCCAGTACCAAGCTGTTTTGAGAATTATAGCTCTGTAATAGAACCTTAAGTTTGGAATTGAAATTCCTCCAGCGCTGTTCTTTCTGCTAAGAAGTGTTTTTGCTATACGGGGTCTTTTATTATTCCATATGAAATTTTGAATTGCCTCTTCTATGTCTTTAAAGAATGACATTGGGATGTTGATGGGTATTACTTTGAATTTGTAGATAGCCCTTGGCAAGATTGTCATTTTCACAATGTTGATTCTTCCAATCCAGGAGCACGGGAGGTTTTTCCATTTCCTTAGTTCTGCTTTAATTTCCTTTTTTATCGTTTTAAATTTTTCATCTAAACGGTCCTTTACATTCTTAGTTAAGCTAATTGCTAAGTACTTTATTTTCTTTGAGGCTATTGTGAAAGGATTTTCTTTCCTGATTATTGCCTCGTTCCTCTCACTGTTGGCGTAAAGTAAGGCAGTTGATTTGTGAGGGTTGATTTTATGGCCTGCTACCCTTCCAAAGCTTTGAATCAGCTCAAGGAGCTTGGGAGTAGAGTCTATAGGATTCTTTAAATACAGAATCATGTCATCGGCAAAGAGGGATAGTTTTCTTTCCTCTTTCCCTACTTGGATCCCCTTTATGCTTGCTTCTTGCCTTATTGCACTGCCTAGGAATTCTAGTACGATGTTAAAAAAGAGTGGAGAGAGTGGGCATCCTTTTCTCGTTCCTGATTTTAGAGGGAATGGCTTTAGATTTTCACCATTAAGTATAATACTAGCAGTGGGTTTCTCATACACAGCCTTCATTACATTGAGAAATGTTCCATGGATTCCTAGTTTCTCCACATCTTTTAACATAAAGGGGTTTTGGATCTTGTCAAATGCCTTTTCTGCATCTATTGAGACAATCATGTGATTTTATCCCTGCTCCTGTTGATGTGTTGAATTATATTAATTGATTTGTGTATGTTGAACCAGCTTTGCCTCCCTGTGATGAATCCAGTTTGATCATAGTGTATATTTTTTTTGATGATTTGTTGTAGACGGTTGGCCAGTATTTTGTTGAGAAGTTTTGCATCGAGGTTCATCAAAGAAATGGGTCTATAGATCTCTTTCTTTGATGAATCTCTGTCTGGTTTGGGGATGAGGGATATGCTGGCTTCACAGAATCAGTTTAGTAAAGAACCTTCATTTTCAATTTCGTTGAAGAGCTTGAGGAGTATTGGTGTGAGCTCTGCTTTGAAGACCTTATAGAATTCAGCTGTGAATCCATCTGGCCCTGGGCTCTTTTTAAGTGGAAGTTGTCTAATTTCCATTTCTATTTCAGAGCTTGAAATAGACCTGTTGAGTTGGGTTAGCTCTTCTTGGTTCAGTGTGTGTATGTTAATATTGTCTAGGAATTCATCCATTTCTTCTAGATTCTCAAATTTGTTGGCGTAAAGGTTTGAGAAGTATTCCCTCAAGATATTCTGGATCTTGGTAATTTCTGTCGTGATATTACCATTTTCATCTGCGATTTTGTTTATTTCGATATGCTCTCTTCTTTTTTTGGTAAGATTTGCTAAGGGCTTGTCAATTTTGTTAATTCTTTCAAGAACCAACTCCTTGTTATGTTGATTCTTTCTATAGTTTTTTTATTCCAAATCATTTAATTCTGCTTAGATTTTAATAATTTGCTTTCTCCTAATGGGTTTAGGGTTGGTTTGTTGCTCTTTTTCCAGGAGGTTAAGGTGAGACATTAACTAGTTGGTTTGCCATTTTTCCAACTTGCTGTTGTAGGCACTCCACGCTATAAATTTTCCGCTGAGTACTGCCTTTGTTGTGTCCCTAAGGAGTTGATATTTGTGTGCTCCTTATTGTTAAATTTCATAAACAGTTGCTTATCTGTTCTGATCTCTTCGATTACCCATTGTTTTTGATTCAACAATGTGTGGTTCAGTCTCCATGAGTTACAGGGTTTTCTTTGGTGGAGATGTGTGTTCAGCTCCAATTTGATGCCATTATGGTCTGAGAGTGTGCATGGAATAATTTCAGTGTTTCTGAATCTGTCCAGGTTTGCTTTATGGCCTAAGATGTGGTCTATTTTGGAAAATGTTCCATGTGCTGCTGAGAAAAACGTAAATTGTGGTGTTACTGGGTGGAATATTCTGCAGATGTCTGTTAGATCTAGTTGGTCTATATAGTTGTTCAGTTCTAAGGTTTCTCTGTTGAGTTTTTGCCTTGTTGATCTGTCCATAGGTGAGAGTGGTGTGTTAAACTCACCAACAATCACTGTGTTTCGATCTATGTATGGTTTCAGTGTAAGTAAAGTTTGCTTGATGAAGTTTGGAGCTCCGGGATTGGGTGTGTAAATATTTAGGATTGTTATGTCTTCCGGGAGGAAAGATCCCTTTAGTAGTATGTAGTAACCTTCTTTGTCTTTTCTTACTAATTTTAGTTTGAAGTCTATTGTATCTGATATGAGGATGGCAACTCTAGCCTGTTTATGGGGGCAGTTAGCTTGATAGAATTTATTCCAACCTCTCACTTTCAAAAGATGATTGTTTTTGGATAAGATGTGTCTCTCGAAGTCAGCAGAACGATGGCTCTTGCTTTTTGATCCAACTAGACAACCTATGCCGTTTAATTGGAGAGTAAAGTCCATTGATATTGAGAGTTAGGATTGAGAGATATTTATTAGTTCCTACCATTTTTAAAAGCTTTTAGTAGGGCCTGTGTCTTGACAGTTCTTGTGGTCCTTAGATGGTATGCTGTTTAGGTGCCTTTTCTTTCCCTATATTGCATTTATTTTGGTTTTCTATGTATAGAGCATCTTTGAGAATTCTCTGTAGTGTTGGTTTTGTTTCGACATATTGTTGCAGCTTTTCCCTGGAATGGAATGTTTTTATTTTTCCCTCAGTTATGAATGAGAGCATAGCTGGCTAAAGTATTCTTGGTTGGTAGTTATTTGATATAAGGGCATGACATATATGCTTCCAGTCACTTCGTGCTTGCATGGTCTCTGCTGAGAAATCTGGGGTTATTCTGATTGGTTTGCCTTTGTAGGTTACTGATCCCTTTTCCCTGGCTGCCTTTAGGATCTTTCCTTTCGTTTCTATTGATCCAGTTCGGATCACAATGTGGCGGTGGGATGTTCTTTTCTGGTCAGGTCTGTTTGGGGTTCTAAAAGCTTCTCATATCTGGATGGGCCTGCCCTTCTGGATATTTGGGAAATTCTCTGAGATGATTCCCTGAAGTATATTTCCAATATCATTTACCTCTTTCTCCACGCCCTCCTCAATACCAACTAGCCTTAAATTAGGCTTCCTAATTGTATCTTGGACCTCCTGAAGTGCTCTCTCATATTTCCTAGATTTGGATTGACTCATTTTCTGTTCTTTATAATACCTAAATTATCTTCAGCCACGGAAATTCTCTCCTCTGCAATGTCTAACCTGCTATCAAAGCTATCTACTTTATTTTTCATCTCCCTTGCTTCTAATTGCTCACTTTTGATGCCTTGCATCCCTTGTTTTAGATCATGTATGGATTTCTTTATGTCCTTGATTTCCTTTTGAGTGGTTAGCTCAGTAGCTTTATTTTCTTTGGACATTTGCTGGAGTTTGGTCACGTTTTTATTTGTGGATTCTTTGAATTCATCCATCTTTCTTTGAAAAACTTTTATTATGGCCTCCTTTATGGCTTCTTCTTTTTCACTTATCACCTTGTTTTTGCTTTCCTCTTGTTCAGGAATAGCTTCCTCCATTATCTCTTTCTTTATATTTTCACATTTTTCATTAATGATGTTTATCAATTGCATTTGTGTAGAAATTGGAAGACTCTCCTCTAGGTTTGCCAGTGACTGTTCCATTGTCTGTTTACATTGGGTGGGGGATGTTGTTTCTTGATTTGACATTTTTCTTGAGTTTCTTGTTCTGCCCATTTCAAAATGGGAGCAAGATTACTACTAAATACGATTATAGTTTTTCAGATATAACCAACCTAGACCTCTGTAGCTGGCAGACACTAGATGTTCACAAGTTTTGATTGGTATTATCACTCTTTCTTTTTGTGCACTTACAGACCAGCCTAATACAACCACTGATAAGCGATTTATACCCAAAACAATAAGCCTCTCAATCCAATCTCTATTGTCTTTAAGTCCCTCTGAGCCTAGAGAATAATTAACCACCTACATATACAATATTGCTCAACAGCCATCAAGTGTAGATCCGTGCAGTATAAGGGTTGAAAGACGAGCAGAGGTCCAGAGATAGAAAAAAAGAATGAGAGAGGTCAGGGGAGGTGCAAGAGGATTAACGTAGGAGTGTAAGAATATTGTAGTAATGAAGAAAAGTTATAGCATAAGGATAACTGACCTAAGTTGGTAAGTAGGTAGCATATTTGAGTACAAAGTTTGGAAAGTATTAGAATAAAACTTATGTGTTGCTGCACGACTAGCTCTTAGCCCAACCAGTGGCCTCACAGTGGACCATGGGATGGATCTGTTTTTCTTGTCTACGTTGAGGGAAAGGGGTATTTCACAAGATGCAGAAGCGAAGATTTCAGAAGCAAATGCTGTGAGTGAATTAGCTCGTAAAAAGCATTTTTATTTTCTTTTATCTTTCTGTCAGTCTTGGGGCTTGAATTCAGGGCCTGAGCACTGTCCTCGGGTTTTCTCAAGTCTAGCCCTCTGCCACTTGAGCCACAGTGCCACATCTAGATTTTCTATCTATGTGGTACTGAGCAATCAAACCCAGATCTTCATGGATGCTAGGCAAGCACTCTACCACTATGCCAAACTCTCAACCCTGACATAGTAATTATAAAGTCATCATCATCATCATCATCATCATCATCATCATCATCATCATCATCATATCAAAACATCCTTTCTCCTACAAAGAATGAACACTTATCTATGTGTGTAACGCTTTTTTTAAAATTTCACTAATTCTTCTGTGTTTTTCCCTCTTGCATTTTTTACACATGACAGCAAAGCTAATCATCAGGAAAAAATTGATTAGGATACAGAAACCTAATAATATCCTAGTAGATTGACGTCAAAAATATGTGCAAGATGCCCTGTGTGTTTGACCTAGTTGTAGATTCCTTGGCTACCACGCAAAAAGACTCACGTGTGATTCCTGTTTACCACATACATAGTAAACGCTGCAAGTGGTGCCATGGCTTGGTGGGACCGCTAAAGCCCAAGGAAAGCCCAAGAACAATGTTCACACTCTGAGGTCAAGTCCCAAGACTAGCAAAAACAAAAAAAAATCGACCAGGGGCAAAATGCAGGCAGAGAAGGCACTGTGAAGCAAATGTTTTGTAAAGGATGAGGGCAATATTGACCCTTAAGTTTGGATCTTACCTAAGAAAGGCTCCTTGAGCCTGAGACCAGACTGGTAGTTGGGCCTAGTGGAAGACATTGGGATTGGACAAATAAGGTGTGCTATATACTACATCCACATGTATATTGTGAGATTGGAGGAGAGATTCAGCCTCCAGTATGTCTTTGGTGAGGTCTTCTGTGAGCAAGTATCTTTGGTCATTGGGCCCTGAAAGGTGACCCTGCCTCCCTCACAATGGAACAGAATATGGAACCCTGGTAACCAAGCCACTGTAACTAACAACCAGCTCAAGCCAGCTCACTTTGCCTGTGGCTCAGGAGGAAGAAAGATGTTGCTGTGCTGTTGCCAAAGGTCGGGAAACTCGAGTCTCAGGCATGGAAGATGTGGATGTCTTACTCGAAGATGTACATGCTAGATCATTGCCAAGCCACAAATCCAGTATAACAGAACTTTCTCTAAGAAGAAGGCCAGGAAAATCCAGGGCAACCAGATGAGGTAAATTTCTAAGAGGAAATGTATTTGACCCCATCATCCTCCCTACACACTACAACTTTCTTTTTTTTCCATTTTTTTATTGTAATTAGTAAAAGGGTTAGATGATATTTGCCAGATAGAAGGTGCATTAATTCACATACATTGATACCCTTTCACATGTCTTGGTACCCATTTCCCTCCAACCCCACACCCCCCACCATCTTGGTTTTCCCCCCTTCCCTATCAAATTTCAAATATCCAAATATAAATAAATTCAATATATAAGATAAAGTGAGATACTATAACAATATGGGATAACCTAGGGACAGCAAACGAGATGAGAGACAACATAGTACATTAAGGACAACAATCATTCATTATATGGCTTTTGTGTCAATATTCTGGAGGTCCTTTCAATTAGGTTCACATTATATGGCCTTATATATGGCCTTTTGCTCTATTGACAATCTCTGCTAGTAGAGCCCAAGGTTTCTACTGATTATGACGGATGAGGCAAACCACTGAGCCTAAGTTCCTTTGAGTCTGGCTTACTTCACTTAATATGATTTGTTCTAAGTCTTTCCATTTCCTAACAAATGGGGCGATGTCATTCTTTTTGACAGCAGCATAGAATTCCATTGTGTACAAATACCACAACTTGTTGATCCACTCATCAACTGAGGGACATCTGGGTTGGTTCCATATCTTTGTTATGGTGAATAGTGCTGCAATGAACATTGTTGTGCTAGTGGGTTTAGTATGCCCTTGTTTCTGGATTGTTGGGTAAATGCCAAGTAGTGGAATTGCTGGGTCATACCTAAATTATCTCCAGCCCCGGAAATTCTCTCCTCTGCATTGTCTAACCTGCTATCAAAGCTTTCTACTTTATTTTTCATCTCCCTTGCTTCTTATCGCTCACTTTTGATGCATTGCATCTCTTGTTTTAGATCATGTATGGATTTCTTTATCTCCATGATTTCCTTTTGAGTGGTTAGCTCAGTAGCTTTATTTTCTTTGGACATTTGCTGGAGTTCGGCCATGTTTTTATTTGTGGATTCTATGAATTCATCCATCTTTCTTTGAAAAACCTTTATTATGGCTTCCTTTATGGCTTCTTCTTTTTCACTTATCACCTTGTTTTTACTTTCCTCTTGTTGAGCTATGGCTTCCTCCATTATCTCTTTCTTTATATTTTCACATTTTTCATTAATGATGATTATCAATTGCATTTGTGTAGCACTTGGAAGACTCTCCTCTATGTTTGCCAGGGACTGTTCCATTGTCTGTTTACATTGGGTGAGGGATGTTGTTTCTTGATTTGACATTTTTCTTGAGTTTCTTTTTCTGCCCATTTGAAATGGGAGCAAGATTACTACTAAATACGATTATAGTTTTTCAGATATAACCAACCTAGACCTCTGCAGCTGACAGACACTAGATGTTCACAAGTTTTGATTGGTATTATCACTCTTTCTTTTTGTGCAATTACAGACCAGTCAAATACAACCACTGATAAGCGATTTATACCCAAAACAATAAGCCCCTCAATCCAATCTCTATTGTCTTTAAGTCCCTCTGAGCCTAGAGAATACTTAACCACCTACATATACAATATTGCTCAACAGCCATCAAGTGTAGATCCGTGCAGTATAAGGGTTGAAAGACGAGCAGAGGTCTGCAATGAACATTGTTGTGCTAGTGGGTTTAGTATGCCCTTGTTTCTGTATTGTTGGGTAAATGCCAAGTACTGGAATTGCTGGGTCTTAGGGGAGTTGTATGTTTAGCGTTTTGAGGCACTGCCACACTGCTTTCCATAGTGGTTGAACGAGTTTGCACTCCCACCAGCAGTGTAGTAGTGACCCCTCCTGGCCACATCCCCTCCAGCATCTGTTGTCATTCGTTTTCCTGATCCTGGCCATTCTAACTGGAGTTAGGTGGAATCTTAGACTTGTTTTGATTTGCATTTCTTTTATGACCAGAGATGTTGAGCATTTCTTCATGTGTCTATAGGCCATTTTTGTTTCTTCTTCAGAGAAGACTCTCTTTAAGTCTTTGGCCCATTTTGTAATGGGATGGGTGTTACTTTGGAGGTTAGTTTTGGAGTGATTCAATTTTTTGAGTTGTTGATATATTTTAGATATGAGGCCTTGTTCCGTTGTTTGGGTGGTGAAGATCTTCTCCCACTCTGTAGGCTTCCTGATTAGTTTACTAGCTATATCCGTTGCCATACAGAAGCTCTGCAGTTTAATGGAGTCCCACTTATCCAGCCTTTCTCTGATTTGTTGTGATTCTTGGTCCTTATTAAGAAAGTTTTGACCTGTGCCAAGGAGGCCTAGTGTATCTCCTATTCCTTCCTGTACAGTTTTAAGTGTGTCAGCTTTTACCTCCAGGTCTTTGATCCATTTGGAGTTAATTCTAGTGCAAGGTGACAAAGAAGGATCCAACTTTAGTTTTCTGCAGGTGCTTAACCAGTTCTGCCAGCACAACTTGTTGAAGAGGCTATCTTTCTTCCATTCTATTTTTTTGGCTCCCTTGTCAAAGATTAGGTGGCCATAGGTCTGTTGTTTAATGTCTGTGTCCGCAGTTCTATTCCATTGGACTTCAGGCCTGTTCTTGTGCCAGTACCAAGCTGTTTTGAGAATTATAGCTCTGTAATAGAGTCTAAAGTTTGGAATTGAAATTCCTCCAGCGCTGTTCTTTCTGCTAAGAAGTCTTTTTGCTATATGGCTCTTTTCTTAATCCATATGAAATTTTGAATTGCCTCTTCTATTTCTTTAAAGAATGACATTTGGATGTTGATGGGTATTGCATTGAATTTGTAGATAGCCCTTGGCAAGATTGTCATTTTCACAATGTTGATTCTTCCAATCCAGGAGCATGGGAGGTTTTTCCATTTCCTTAGTTCTGCTTTAATTTCCTCTTTTAGCGTTTTAAAACTTTCATCTAAACGGTCCTTTACATTCTTAGTTAAGCTAATTGCTAGGTACTTTATTTTCTTTGAGGCTATTGTGAAAGGAGTTTCTTTCCTGATCATTGCCTCGTTCCTCTCACTGTTGGCGTAAAGGAAGGCAGTTGATTTGTGAGGGTTGATCTTATGGCCTGCTACACTTCCAAAGCTTTGAATCAGCTCAAGGAGCTTGGGAGTAGAGTCTATAGGATTCTTTAAATAAAGAATCATGTCATCTGCAAAGAGGGATAGTTTTATTTCCTCTTCCCCTACTTGGATCCCCTTTATGCTTGCTTCTTGCCTTATTGCACTGCCTAGGAATTCTAGTACTATGTTAAAAAGGAGTGGAGAGAGTGGGATCCTGAATGCTACCCCTTAGCACTTTTATGCAAAGCTTTGGGCTGTGGCATTTTAAGCACAATTCAATGCTCTGTTTTTTGCTGGTTAATTAGAAGTAAAAATCCTATGGAATGTATTGCATGGCTGATTTTGAACTGGAATCGTCATGTCTCAGCTTATCTTGAGTAGCTAATATTACAGTACTTTTACAACCTGTAATCTCATACACTTCGCTTCTGATCCAAACACTTATTGTTCAATTTAACTAACAAGATGTGAGGAAAGATGATTGACTGTAATTTACTAGATGGGCTTCTAGTGAGTATATATTTCCACTTCCACTCTGAAGCCAGGGAAATGTTTCTGGTACATGTTTCAACTATCTCCCAAAGAGGAAATAATGTGTGAGTACGTTTGCTAGTATTTCAGATAGGAGATGGACTTTGGTGTTTGGAACCTGTTGGGCAGAGTGTATCAGCTGGGCTGTGATAACAGAGATGATGTTTCAGACAGGAATATTTTCATCCCAGACAGACTTAATCCAGATCCTTGGATTTCAGGCCTTGAGTAGATAGAATTACAAGTGTGAGCTGCCACCACCACCTGGTTCATTTTGGAAACCTTAATTGCTTCTCATTTGTTCCTTTCCTTTTTTGGAAGATTCATCTAAGCTGGCTGATTGTGCATCACAATGAAGTGATTGGCCTCAGGAATTGCAAATATTAGTTTCATCAGCACGGAATGAATGAAGTTGATCTAAACCCAATAGTATTTTCCTTCTGATAAATAGGGAACTTACTTATATCATTTTTCCTTGCCTTTGCATTCCCAAAGCAAGCAACATGTTTCTTAAAAACTATACTTCATGAGAATATTATAATTAGAAGCTATCTTGTGCACACTTCAGAATAGTCCTTGCATTTATAAACTTATATTACAATATTAGGTAGAAGAATGGTGACTGTTAGTTTCATAACTATTTCATATGTTTTACTCTTTAAGGCTCATTAACTCAAGAAGGGATTAAATACATTTAGATAATAGTAGAACATAGCTGCTGCTGATTTGTTGTGTGTGCAGATGATACACAGATTTATTAGGATTACTCAAAAGTTTTCTTCAAATTTTCAGTAGTAGACTGCTATGCTAACTGGAAGGTGATAGTAATGATGCTGAAATTCTATGAATCATCTATGAAGCAGAATTTCAGGGGATAGTATTTGCTAGGGACTTAATTTCTAAGACGCATATCAAGAATATTGAACTATAACACCAAATGATGGACGACTCAGCGTCACATTTTGTTTGTTTTATGCAAGTCCTGGGACTTGAACCCAGGGCCTGGGAACTGTCCTTAAATGTTTTTTTTTGCTTCAGGCTGGTGTTCTACCACTTGATCCACAGCTCCACTTCCAGATTTTTGGTAATGAACTGTAAATCAGAATATCATGCAATTTGTTTGGGCTAGATTCAAACCTGATTCTGTGTAGATAGGATTCCACGTGTGAGCGCACAGACCCTTGCTAGTATCATTCATCATTCAAGTCATGGGACTGCAAGTCTGCACCTGGGTCTTGTCACTGAGCTTTTCAGCTCAAGACTACTGCCCTATCCCTTGAGCCATAGGGCCACTTCTGGGTTTCTGGTGGTTAATTGGAGATAAGAGTCACATGGACTTCAGTGCCCAGGCTGACTTTGAACTGCTATCCTTGGATCCCAGCCTCTTGAGTAGCTACATTTACAAGTGTGAGCCACCATACCCGGCTAAATTATTTTTTAAGTTAATTTTTTTTGTTAAGTCAATATATAGTTGGCATACGGTTACATAAGTAATGAACACATTTCTTAAGAAAACTGTTATCCCCTCCCTCCTTTTTCTCTGTTTTCCTACCCTCAGCCCCCTCTCCACCCAGATTGTTCAGTTCATTTCCGTTTAGTGTTTTCCAAGTATCACTGTTCAATTGGTTCACCCTTTTTCCTTTGTTTTTTTTTCTTTTTACCATTTTATTATACCCTCTCCATTCCCCAAATCACATAAACCTATGTACAAGACACAGGGTACCCGAATTCAACACAGTGACTACAGAGAATAAAACTAAAGAGAAAAAGAAGAAAAGGGATAAAAAGCAAAGAAAATGAAAGAACATCATACAGTACCTTAGAAGCAACAACACTGAAAAACAAAACAGAAAACCTTGGGCTGAAAATGTAGCTTGCCTAGCATGTATGAAACCCTGGATTGCATTCCTCAGCAAGACATAAACAAAAACTGGAAGTGCCACTGTGACTCAGCTGGTAGATTTCTAACGTTCAGCACAGAGTGTCTCCAAGTGACAAAAATCTGTCACATTTAAGTCAGGCTTCAAAACTTTGCTAGGAACCAGTTACATGATTTGGAAGAAAGTCCAATTTTCAAAAAATCACTAGCCAGGCGCTGGAGGGTCATAATTGTCATTCTACTAGCCAGGGAGAAGGTGATTCAAAGCCTTTGCAAGCAAAAAAACGAAAACAAAAAAAACTGTAAGATTCTTCTCTCCACTTATCCACCCAAAAACTAAGTGGAGTTGTGGCTAAAACTGGTACAGCATTAGCCTTGAGGAAAAAGAACTAAGAGACCTTGCCCAGGTCCAAAGTTCAAGCTCCCCACCAAGAAAGAAAAAAAAGGAGTCCAGATACCTTAGTTTCAAAAGTATGTCTGGATATCTTAGTAGATTTTTCTGATCCTTCCTCATTCACCTCATGGAACCACATAATCTTGATCCTGATCTGACCAAGAGCCTGCATTGTGCTTAATAAATTCATTCCACATATTCCAGTAGAATCTGGACAGCTAAAAGCCACTTACCAATGCTTTATTCTACGTTTAGGCCAGTATGTCTTCATACCATCTACACAATCAGCTATATCATCTTTCCAGAAGTATCATTGAGTGTAGAACACTCAGAACTAAAATAATTGCATAAAGATGTAATAAAACCCCTTGATTCATTAAGAAAATTTCTGTACCAGTTAGAGCAAGTACATTAGTGGTATTTACCTCTAGCCTCTTTTTTAAAAAAATTTATTAACATTGAATTTTACATCATATTTCAAATGTCATGTTTAACCAACAAGTATTCAAGAAGGGAATCGCTATACAATCACTGGCACATAAATTTTAGAATATAGTAAAAATTAAGCTGAGTCTTTGTATGTCATAGATACAGATTAATCTATAATAAAACACATGTCTATAGAGTGTATAGTCTATCCTAGATTTTTATGTCTATGTAGTTATGTTTATATCTCCAAAACTATGTCCAGAACTTTGGGTATCAACTTTTCAATCATCGCTCTACTACTGTTTGAAACTAATATCCATATATTAAGGATACCATGTACCTTTTGTTCCTTGGTCTTGACTTATCTCACTCAACAGGATTCACTCTAATTTCATCCACTACCCCAAAAATGCCATTAATATTTTTTTCTGTGCAGATCTTCTTTTTATGTATTTATTTTTATTGCAATTTATAGAAGGGTTACCTTATATTCACCAGATAGAAGGTGCATTACTTCTCAAACTTTGATACCCCATGTAATGATATGGTCCCCATTTCCCTTTTCCTACCCCCACTCATGTTCATTTCCCCCATTCCCTATCCAATTTCAAATAACCAATTAGGCACATATGAAATATATTAGAAAACAAGGTGAAATATTGTAACAATATGATATAACCAAGGGATAGCAAAAGAGAAAAGAGATCACATAGTTCATTAAGGACAACAATCACTCATTATATGAGTTTTGTTTCTTTATCTTGGAGGTCCTTACATTTAGTGTCATACTATTTGTCACGATGTCTCTAGATTTTGTTCTATTGTAAATCTCTGGTAGCAGAGCCCAAAGTTTCTAGTGAATTTGACAAATGAGGGAGACTCTTGGGCCTATGTTCCTTTGAGTTTGGCTTACTTCACTTAATATGATTTTTTTCCTTTTCATCCACATCCCCGAGAATGCCATTATTTTATCTTGTCGGTTGGCTATGTATCATTCCATTGTGTGTGTGTGTGTGTGTGTGTGTGTGTGTGTGTGTGTGTGTGTGTGCGTGCATCACACTTTTTGTAGTAGGGCATCTGGTTGTTTCCATCATCCAGCCTCATTTTCTACAGATATTTTTATAGTCTCTTTTTTATTTTCAGGGTAATGTATAGAGGGGTTAAGATTACATTTACAGGTAGTGGACTGCATTACTTCTCACACATTTATTCCAGTCCACATGTTTTTGTCCCCAGTTCCCTCTCCCCTCCCCTTCCCTATCATCTTGTTTCCCCCCTTCCCTTTCCTATTTGACATAAACAAATAAACATATATACAATATGCCAGGGAAAACATCAGATACAGTAACAATCTGACATTAACCAAAGGGCAAAATAACAGATGAGAAATAACATAGTAGATTAAGGACAAAAATCACACAAGATTAAGAGCAACGATGACACAAGTTATAGCTCTTCTTCCCATATCCTAGAGATCCTTTCATTTAGTCTCATCCTATATGACCTTATATACCTAGGTTT
The DNA here is from genome assembly GCA_024803745.1 of Megascapheus bottae. Lineage (NCBI taxonomy): Eukaryota > Metazoa > Chordata > Mammalia > Rodentia > Geomyidae > Megascapheus > Megascapheus bottae. The sequence continues at coordinate 1,117,635 of JANJXV010000186.1, read as the reverse complement.
TTGAGTTATTGTAATCCTCTGCTAGGAGAGTCCTAGATGTGAACTAATTGTTACAAATGGGGGAAACCATTGAGCTTATGTTTCTTTCGGTCTGGCTTGCTTCACTTAATATGAATTTTTCCAAGTCTTTCCATTTCCTTACAAATGGGGCGATGTCTTTCCTTCTGATGGCAGCATAGCATTCCATTGTGAATAAGTACCACATCTTCTTGATTCAGTCATCTACTGAGTGGCATCTGGGTTGGTTTCATAGCTTTGCTATGGTAAATAGTGGTGCAATGAGCATCATTATGCTAGTGGCTTTAGTATGTCCTTTTTTCTGGACATTTGGGTAGATGCCAAGTAGTGGATTTGCTGGATCATAGGGGAGCTCTATGTTCAGTCTTTTGAGGAACCACCACACTGCTTTCCCTAGTGGTTGAACGAGTTTACACTCACACCAACAGTGTAGGTGTGATCCCCCCTGGTCACTTCCCCACCAGTATCTCTTATTAGTTTTTTTGATAATGACCATTCTGACTGGAGTCAGGTGGAATCTCAAAGTTGTTTTGATTTTCATTTCCCTTATTGCTAGAGATATGGAGCATTTCTTCATGTGTCTAAAGCCCATTTTAATTTTTTCTTCAGAGAATACTCTTTTAAGTCTTTAGCCCACCTATTAATAGGATGGTTGTTTCTTTGAAGATTTGTTTGGGAGAGATTCATTTTTTTCAGCTATAGATATATTTTAGATAACTACATATATTTTTGTAGAAAAAAGAATGGAAGCCATCATGCTGGCTCACAACTTAATTTCAGCTACTTAGGAGGCTCAGGGCTTAGGATCACAGGTCAAAGCCAACCAGGGCCCTACAGTGTGTGAGATCAAACTCTGTGAACATACAATGACTGTAAGGGGAATCTCTCTGCCTGGGAATGTAGCCTAATGGTAGAGTGCTCACCTAGAATGCATGAAGACCTAGGTTCTATTCACCGGTACCGCATACTCAGAAAAAAGCTAGAAGTGGCGCTGTGTCTCAGGAGGCAGAGCACTCACCTTGGGCAAGCGAGTCCAATGAAAATGTCTAGGCCCTGAGTCCAAGCCGTAGGACTGGCAAAAAGAAAAAAAAAGAGCAATCTTACTTAAGTAACAAGGAATGTACCCTATATTTATACAGACTGAAAAATTCATTAAGAAATTAGAAAATATGTATAAAGTGCATAATTTCTTTTGTGTGTTGGCACTGGGTCTTCAACTGAGTGCTTCAGCTCTATCCCTGACCTTTTCTGCTCAAGGCTAGCACTGAACCAATGGAGCCCCAAATCAACTATCTTGAATTGAGATATAAGCGATGAATATTTCAGGGTGCTTCATGAAAAACATTTTTATAAATTGAAACTTTCAACAGTCTTATTTTAGTATGAATGTTGAGATGGGAAGAGACAGAAAAAGTGAAATGTTTCCTGATCCCCATAGAGAAGAGACTCAGCAGAACCACTGTGGTCTGCAGGCTTCTTTGTGAGTTTTGTTTGCTTGTTTGATTTTTGTCAATTGTGGGGCTTGAACTCTGGGCCTGGGCACTGTCCCTGAGCCCTTCAGCTCAAGGCTAGTGCTTTAATCTGTGAGCCACCCTGCCACTTCTGGTTTTTCTGGCAGTTAACTGGGTACTTTGGCTGGGTTTAAACTTTGATTCTCAGATCTTAGCCTCCTGAGTAGCTAAGATTATAGGTGTGAGGTACAATCACCATGCTGCTGCTCTGTTACTATGCAGGTTCTGGATCAAGAACTTCAAGTTCTTACTTCAATTTTTTCTTCTCTTGCCTGATACTCTGCCATTTGAACGAAGCCCCAGTTCCTGGTCTTTGTTGGTTAATGAGAGATATTATGATTTTCTAATATTCAGAGCAACGATTATAAAACCCAGCATTTTACTTACTTGAATAAATTAAGAGACAGGACCTAGTGAGATGGAAAACAAAATTTTTTTTCAAGTTGCTCTCCTGTTCTAATGCATAAGTCTGGCTATTTTGCTTACACACAAATATGTATTTTACCAGTTTCTACTCTATTTTTGCTTAGCTTAAAACCACCACTGCCATTTCATAGATTTTGTTGTTGTTGTTTGCGGTGCTTGAACTCTGTGCCTGGGCTGTTCCTCAGATCTTCAGTTCAATGCCAGTGCTCTACTACTTTTGATTTGGCCAGTCCTGGGCTTGAACTCAGGGACTGAGCACTGTCCTTATATTTTCTCAAGGCTAGGGCTCTACCACTTCAGCCTCAGCACCACTTCCAGCATTTTTCTATGTATGTGGTATTGAGGAATTGAACCCAGGTCTTCGTGCATGCTAGGCAAGCACTCTGCCAATAGGCCAAACTCCCAGCCCAAAATTATTCATCATTACTATTAGCTTTCTTCTTTTTTTATTATTGATTCATCATGGTGCTTGGACTTTGGGCCTGGACACTGTCCCTGAGCTCTTCAGCTCAAGGCAAGCGCTCTTCCTCTAGAGCTCCATTTTTGGTTTCTGGTAGTTAATTGGTGATGTAAGTCTCACAAACCTATGTGTCCAGGCTGGCTTTGGGCTTTGAACCAAGATCCTCCAATCTCAGCCTCCATAGTAGCTAGAATTACACGCTTCAGCCAGCAGTGCTTCACTGTTTGATGTCTCTGTCTCTGTCTCTCTGTCTCTGTCTGTCTCTGTCTGTCTGCCTGTCTGTCTGTCTCTCTCTCTGTCTCTGTGTCTCTCTCTCTCTGTCTCTCTGTCTCTCTCCCTGTCTCTCTCTGTCTCTGTCTCTCTGTCTCTCTCTCTCTCTCTCTCTCTCTCTCTCTCTCTCTCTCTCTCTCTCTCTCTCTCTCTTTTGGTTGTAAGACTTTAATTGTGCACCTGGGCAGTGTCCCTGGGCTCTTCAGCTCAAGGCTACAACCTTAAACTCCTTGAGCCACAGTGTCACTTCTGGTTTTCTGGTGCTTAAGTGGAAGTAACAGTTTCATGGACTTTAGTGTATGGTTTGAACTGTGATCCTCAGAACCCAACCTTCTGAGATCATTTCCAGCTTTTTTTTGGTGTAAATGGTACAGAGTAATTGAACACAGGGCTTTGTGCATACTAGGCAAGCAAACTACCACTAGTGTGCACTCCAGCCTTAGAAAAGGGCTTTCTTTTTCTTTTTCTTTTTTTCACTCATGGGGCTTGATCTCTGGGCCTGGATGTTTACCTTAAGCTCTTCAGCACAAGGCAAGAGCTCTACCACTTGAGGCACATTGTCATTTTGAATTTTCTATATTATTTGGAAATAAGCTTCTCACAGATTTTTATGCCTGGGCCATCTTTGAACCTCGATCCTCCATGGTAGCTAGGATTACCAGGGTGAGCCACCAGTCACGGGCATTAAATTATTATTTTTTGCATGTCCTATGGCTTCAACTCATGGCCAGAAAACTGTCCTAGGGCTTGTTCAAGGATAGCACTTTACTTCAGCCAGCCAACTCCCTGTCCAAATAGACCACTCTTGAAGCTAGAATTACAGAGATCTGCCATAATACTGGCATGTCGTTATCTAAGTATATAATTTTTCTTCTATTTTTGATGGCTTTTCCTTAGTGTACATATTTCCTACATATTTTATGGAAAACTACCTTCCCACTGGGGCCATAAGTTAAGCCTAGTGGAAGAGTTCTTGCCGAGCATGAATGAAGACCCAAGTTCAATTCCTCAGCAGGACATAGATAAAAAAAGATAAAGTGGTGCTGTGGCACATGTGATAGAACTTGCGACTTAAGAATAAACAAAAACAAAAACAAGGATCGTGCTCAGGTCCTGAGTCTAAGCCCAGTACTGGCAAAAAAAAATTCTGCCCAAAGTAGACATTTAAACTTATTGTACTTTTCAAAAAATTTGTTGTCAAGGTGATATACATAGAGATTGCTGTTACATATGTAATGAGTACATTTCTTGTAAACACTGTTACCCCCTTCCCCTATTCTCTTTCCCATCCCCCCACGTCATAAATTTCATTTACAACAAATATATATGTATTTTCATTCCTGAAAAAAAATAGTTTAAAATGTGTTCAAATAAATGATGTAGGTTGATATATTTATCAAAATGGATTTCTTGAACTCTAAAATAAACATTCTAGGTAATTTTTCTCATAAAATTGTAGTAATGCTATAAAACTAATAAAAAAGGAATTTTAGTTATTAATTTCTTATGTTTTACCTTTAACATTATTACACTAAGCATACTTTTTATGGTATTAATACAGACAGCATGAAATATGATTATGTAAAAAAATTAAATGATTAAAATAGTAAGGTTGGGGGCCAGTAGTTTGGCTTGGTGGCACACAGCCTGGACTGGCAAAAAAGAAGTAGGGTTAGATAAAACAGATTTATTTCCAAATGTGTGGAAAATGGTATGATTTCTTGTTTGGCTAGTCCTGGGGCTTGAACTGAGGGACCGGGAATTGTCCTTGGCCACATTTGTTCAAGGGTGGCACTCTGACACCTGAGCCACAGTGCCCGATCTGCTTTTTCTGTGTATGGAGTGCCGAGGAATTGAATCAAGGTCTTCTTGTATACTAGGCGAGCACTCTACAACTAGGCCACATTCAAAGCCAAAGTAGATTTTTGATGCTATTGTGGAGTTTTAATTTTCTTAAATATTTGTACAAAGCACAATGGATATATAAACAGACTTGAACTCACAGAACAGAGTCCCACATAATATTACAGTTACTCTGGCACTTCTCCCGATTGACGAAACACATTTCCAGGCATCTGCTCTGTCCTTCAGCTTTGGTAGCTGACTTGTTTTTCCATGGAGGCCTGGCCTAGATTCCTGGTGATTCCATGCACTTCATAGTTCCCTGTATATCCAGTAAGGTTGTCTTCTATGGGACCAGACCTGTCTGGTTTTTGGCCCACCCAGGACCTATGTGTCTGAGGTCTCACATTATAAGTGGAAAATAAAACACAGTATAATAAGCACTGAAGAACTGCACACCATAATATTAACAATGAGAGTTTAATAGTTAGCAAAGTAAATACAATGAATACTTGACAAGAATCATGAGAGCAAGATAAAGAGATGTCTTTTTAGGAAGGGGACAGGGAAGCTCTAAATCCAGACTGGCCTCCAAGTTGCCTTCAGACAGTAATTCTCCTTCAGAGTCCTCAGAAGGGTCTCCTTCCTCATGAGAAACAGAATGTCCTTCCTGAGTTAAGAGGGGGATGGATTCTGGTTTGTCGAATGGAGATTGAGTCCCTTTTAGCGAGATGGATGGGTCTGGATATTCTGTGAGGATGGATTCATTTTCCTCCAATGAATCCAGTATTGAGAGTACACTTGCTGCTTCCCATGGGGACATTTTCCATGAGCCCAGCATGTGCCCCTTCAGCTTGCACAATAAGTGGAGTGTTACTCTGACTCAGATGGACTGACTCTGGGACGAGTGTGAAAGGAAACGGAAGGAAATCTGGCTGCTCTTTTTCTTCCTCCATAGTATCTGCAGGTTCAACTGTGTCACACATGGGTTCAGAGCAAAACGTTTATCCACAGGACTCTAAACCTGTTTGGTAATTTCTACAGAAGGCCCATGGTTTCTGGAGTGCAGTGATGATTCTCAGTCTCCATCACTCACCAGCTCCATTGGTGGGTTTTTCATCCGGAGTTCAGGATAAGCTCTTCCACGATGACCCAAACCTAAGAATGGAAATAGGTACAGAGTGGACAGAGTGGACTCTGCAAGTTGAAGTGTCACTCAACTTCCATGAGGATCTAATGGAGAACCTGTAGAACTGGAGTTTGGACTGAACACTGAGGAGGTGTAGGGTCTTTCTAATGAGTGCTTATTCCCGAGTCCTTTCAGAGGACAGACATTACCTGGCTGACACCACCCATAAAGGGCATTTTGCCAAGCTCTGTAGAAGTAAGGGCCAACCAATATCTAGACCACATAGCTTCCTACTCACAGGCTCTGAGGCACCCACACCAGGACTTCTACTTTTTCTTGGTCTTACTGGTCGCACATTCCTCCAGCTGGTCAAAAAGTATGTGTTTAGAAGAGCAGGTCCAAAGCCGGCATGTGGAGCCTCATATAGAGCTTGAGTTGTGTCAGGGTGTGGCAGTTCTTGAACTCGTAGAAATCACTGGGGTAGAAGTCCATTCACATCGTATAGATGGAACACATGATGCTGTGGGCACATTCGGTACAAGGAAAGTGAGAGCCTTCTCTCTCCATCCTGAGCCTTCTACCAAAGCCCCTTTCTTGCAGGACTCTAATGCTGTGGCTGTCCTGCAGAGATGTGCACTTATGTGCTGGGAGGGGGGTAAGAGACACTCGAGAACAGGATGACTTTTACACCCCACTTCCAGAAGCTTCTGAGAGAGGCCTCTATGCATCTGTCCAAAGTAAACGCACCTTAAATTAACTAAGTAAATGCTCTAAATAAATCAATAAGTGAATGCTCTAAATAAAGAACTAAATGCTCATTCCTCTAATCTTAGCCACCCAGCAGGCTGAGCTCTGAAGATCACAGTGGAAAGCCAGTCTAGTCAGTAAAAGTCTAAAGGCACTTGTCTTCAATTAGGCAGCAAAAGCCAGAACTTGACCCATGACTCAAATGGTACAGTGCTAATTTTTGAACACCAAAGGGATGGCATTTAGACCTGGGTTCAGGTACAAGTGGCAGCACTGGACCACACACCAAAATGTAAATGCTTTCAGGTTCTAACAGGCAAAGCTATCACAATCCCTCCCTGATGGCTCAAAAGTGATTCAGCCCCCAGCTTTTCCTCTGACTCCAGTATTTCACAGCCCTCCGCCATTAGTACTGACACCTCATTTCTTACTGGGAAATGGGATTTCCTAGGATGTCACCTAGGTGAGGGCTGCAGTTGGGAGCCACTTACTCATGCCTGAAATCCAACTTCTCAGTAAGCACACTGTTGAGACTCCAGTAGCTTGTGAGGGAAATGAAATGGCATGGTGTCCCAGTCATAATAAAGTAGTTTGTGCACTTGTATCATGCTTAGCTCCCCTGTGAACACCCCAGTGAACCAAACAGGCTCAGAGAGGAGCCATGTATTCCAAGACATGGCCAGGAGGGGTGAGCAAACCTGGGTTTGGAGGGGGAACACTCAATTTTTCAAGAGAATTTCCAGCAACTACTACATTGTCCTCCACTATTTGAAATTGTGCAGGAAGTTTCCCACATAAAAGAGATCACCTTTCTGGTAGGCAGAGATCAGCTTTGTCAGCAGCATCTCCAACAGGCCTTCCTGCATGATCCATAGGTTACAAGGCTCATTCAGAGTCTGAGCTGACTTACCATCACACTATGTTGGCAAAACAGTGGATATTTCCAACGTAGGAATGGGACCACACTTTACACTGACGAATTGGAATAGAGTAGATTGGAAATGACACACTCTAATCTCAGTAGAGTCAGTTGAAAGCACACAAGAAGGTTGTAGTGTGTGGGCAGGATGATGGGTTCAAATAGGTTTCCTCTCAATATACCCCATCTGAGTTGCCCTGGAGTTTCCTGGCTTTCTTCCTAGAGAAATGCCTGATATACTGGAATTTTGGCTTGGCACTGATCCAGCATCTACTTCTTCAAGTGAGACATCCATATCTCTCATGCCTGAGATCCGAGCCTCCTGACCTTTGGCAACAGCACAGCAACATCTTTCTGGTTCCTGAGCCACAGGCCAAGGGAGTTGGCTTGAGCTGGTTGTCACATACAGTGGCTTGGTTACCAGGGTTCCATATTCTGTTCCATTGTGAGGGAGGTAGGGTCACCTTTCAAGGCACAATGACCAAAGCTCCTTGCTCACAGAAGACCTCCCCAAAGACATACTGGAGACTGAATCTCCCTTCCCACCTCACATATGGATGTAGTAAACAGCACACCTTTTTGTTCAAATCCCAAGTCATTAACTAGGTGTAAGTGCTAGCCTGTTCTCAGGCTCAAGGAGCCTTTTTAGGTAAGATCGAAACTTAACTCTCACTATTGCCCTTACCCTTCACAAGAGATTTTGCTTCACAGTGCCTTCTCAGCTTGCATTTTGCCTCTTGCACATTTTTTTGCTAGTCCTGGGACTTGACCTCAGAGCCTGACCATTGTTCTTAGGCTTTCTTTAGGCTATAGCTGTCCCACCAAGCCACAGCACCACTTCCGGCGTTTTCTATGTATATGGTACTGCAGAATCAAACCGGAGTCTTTTTGTGTGGTAGCCAAGCACTCTACAAATAGATGAAAGACCCAGGCCATCTTGCACATATTTTTCACTTCAATCTACTAGGACGTTGTTAGGTTTCTGTATCCTAATCTATTTTTCTTCCTGATGAATATCTGTGCTGTCATCTGTAAAAATGCAAGTGGGAAAATCACAGAAGTATTGGTGACATAAAAAAAGTCTTACAGACATAGATAAGTGTTCATTCTTTGTAGGAGAAAGGATATTTTGATATGATGATGATGACTATTTATAAATACTTTATCGGGGTTTAGAGTTTGGCCCAGTGGTAGAGTGCTTGCCTAGCATCCATGAAGATCTAGGTTTGAGTCCTTAATATCACACAGATATAAAAATCCATATGGCAATGTGGCTCAAGTGGCAGAGGGCTAGACTTGGGAAAAGCCAAGAGCAGTGCTCAGACCCTGTGTTCAAGCCCCAGGAATGGCAGAAAAAACAAAAGAAAAGAAAAGAAATGTGCTTTTTACAAGTTATTCACTCACAGCATTTGCCTCTGAATTCTTCGCTTCTGCATCTTGTGACTTATCCCTTTCCCTCAATGTAGACAAGAAAAACAGATTTTATTACTTGCTATCCTGTTGTCCAATCTTTGGATATTAATTCAAAATACAATATTGCCTGAGATATTGTGTGTGTGCATTTGTGTGTGTATCTGCCAATGTGTGCATACACACATGTGTACAGGGTTTAGGGCTTACTCATAGGGCCTGTGTGATAACCCTCAGCATCTTTTCCTCAAAGGTATTGGTCTTTCACTTGTAGCTTATTATAGCTAATTGGAGTTGAGAGATTCACTCAATTTCTTGCCCTGTGCATTGGAACCCAGTGCTGGGTTCTCATATTGTTAATTGTAGCTATAGAGAAGGCTGAGGTCTGGGGATCCTGAAAGAAAGTCACTGAGAGAAATCTTTATCTTCAGTTAAGCACGAATAAATAAGGCAAAAGTGGAACTGTGGCTCAGTTCCTCTTGTACCAGCCATGAGAAAATTAGTAATTGGCAGCACCTGGTCCCTGAGAGAAATCCTTAGCACTGGTTCAAAAAAAGAAAGAAAATAATGAAAAAAATTAAAACTTGCAGAGGAATCCATAAGGATAAACGTGCCTGTGAATAATCTTGTCATTTCAGATTCCCTCAAGAGCTTATGTCTCTCTATATTTTATCAAGTTTTTTTAAAGATATTTACATATTTTCTATCTTTCTTAAACAGAGATAGCCATCCACAAAACACAAACACAAACTTTCTCACAGTATACCTTCCACCCATAAGTGTCTGGCTATGTATATATATATAGTCATATGTATTGATCTGTCTCTCTATACTAATATATAAATACATAAAGATATATATTTAGACAAACAGGAAACATACATAGATAGGTCTCAGGCATTTCCAGATTTTGTGCAAGTCTTCTGAGTGCAACTTACCATTGTATTGTTTGTCAATATAGAGTCCCTCTAACTTTTGTCCAGCTTCTTGTCCTTTGAAATTTTTTCTGCCAGTCCTGGGTTTTGATCGCTAGGCCTGGATGCTGGCACTGAGCTTGAGCTTCTTGCATTCAGTAGTTTATTGCAGATAAGATTCTCATGGATTTTCTGTCCTGGGTTGGATTTGAATTGTGATCCTCAGATCTCAAACTCCTGAGTAGCTAGGATGACAGTCTTGAGCTACCAGTACCTGGTTCCTTTGCCTCTTTTACCCTTTTTTTGGCCCCACCAAAGCCATGGTATCTACCTTCCTATGTTCTCTCCACCTGCCCACAGACAGGGGTCTGACAGATGCTTTCCAAACACTTATTCATGTCCTCCTCTGTATTGGCTGACAGCTAAGACATGCACTCACATTTCTGGATGCCAAACACAAAGCCATGTGATTGTTTCTCAGTCTGGAACATCCTATCAGATTTATAGCACCACAGAGGGTCAGGTTGATGCTCCTCCAGGGCTTCTTAAATTGTTCTCATATTAATCCACAACACGTTTTTCATCACTTGTCCAGCTAATTCATGGACTAAAGCAGCATTCCCTACAAACTTAGATCCCAATACCATGAGGACACTCAAGGGTGCGTTAGGAGTGTGACCTGCAGGTGGATGTGAGCCTGTCTAAGTTGGAGGGGATTTCTCCACCACAGGAAATGGAATACAAATTTAGAATCTGCTTTCATGAGGTGACAATCTCTGGCAGATGTTCTTATCAAATGTGGCACTGCCTACTTCCAGCTTAAAACATGGGTTGATGACCCAGCATATCAGAGAATGTATTCACCCCGGCCCAACATATAGGCTGGGACCCTGAACTTTCAGGTAGCATTTGGCTTTGAAGGTCATGAGATCTTAGTCTACAAATGATGAGCCCCCTCCCGTGAGGCATAGCAAACGGAGCCAAAGTGCAACCAAGTTAAGCACCAGATCAAGCTTCCCTTCTTCAGTAGGGTATGGTTTGAAAACTGTGCATAGCTTCTGTTTGAAGCCAGTCCAGAAAGGAAAGTCCATGAAACTCTCATTTCCAGTTAACTGCCAAGAAAAGCCAAAGATAGAGATGAAGCTCAAGAGAGCTAGAGAGCCATCTGAAAAGAATGGTTATACCCTGCAACATCCTCATTATCTGATCTTAAAACATCTCTGCGTGCATCCCAGCATGCAGCCAGCATCTGTTGGTGACAGTGACCCCTGCGCCCATTGGCAATCTGCACTGTCTCTGACATCTGTAATGTGAACCTCATTCTGTTGGGTTTGTGAAGTGGTGTCAACCCTGCAGAAGGAACCAACTGTGCCCTAACTCCCACTGTCCCCTGGGGCCCCTAGCATTCCCCCATCTGTACCCCTCCTGTAGCTTCTGATCCTAGGGAGCCCTCCTGCCCTGTCCAACACTCACATGAAGTGCATATTTCTTCTCCTGGGGCAACTTCTCCACAGAGAGTACATGACATGCCCACTCTCCAGGCACGGGGAGATCCTGTCAAAGTAGCAAATCAGTGATAAGGACATAAAGTGATGAATAGAATTTTAGATCCTGATGGTAGACAGTCTGCAAAATCCAAGGGAGAATGGAATTGGAGGGGACAAGGGATCATGGTGTGGGCATGGAGCTTCCCTGCCAAGGGGGTGGGGGAAGTCACAGGCTAGGGGATGCACAGGATGATCCATGGGCCCTGTGCAGCTACTGTGTCACCCCCTACTGCATCTCAGCCTTTGGCTTTGAGCTCTGTGATCGTCAAGATGTGCACAGTCTGTACTCTGGCTGGCAGAAGAAAGGACCCCGGAAAGACAAATGTAGACCCTTTGTGAGTGTAGGAAGGGGTAGGCTGGACACCCAGTCCAAGAGGATCTAAAACTGGAGTCGAGGGGTGTGCAAGGAGTGGGTGTGAGGGTTGTGGGCAGTCACAGTCACAGCAGAGGTGGCTCTGTCTGTGGTGTGAGTGCCTCCCTGCAGGCACAGCACTGGACATATCAGAGATCCACATGAAAAGGAAAAGCTGGAAATGGCACTATGGTTCAAATGGTAGAGCATCAACCTTGAGCAAAAGAGCTCAGGGACAGTACCCAGGACCTGAGTTCAAGCCTCATGACTGTAAAAGAAAAAGAACCAGGACTATGAGAGGGAACCTGGTACTCTCTTGGTCTAATCAGACACAAGAAGAGGCCGGGATAGGCTGTGGAAAAACACAGAGAACATCTTCCCCCAGCTCATCCTGTCCTGCATGCAGGGACAGCCATGTAACTAGGGCTACGGTGAGATCATCTTCACCCCTGTGCTGCCATCTGAATTGTAGGCCTCTGTCCTGGCATGGGGTGTCCTGATGGCTGAGCAGGTGCCCTAACCCTAGATGGAGAGCAGCCACTGACTGTGGTAGCTAAGGAGAGATCTGTTCCATAGCTATCAGGCCACCCAGCATGGGAGCCATAACCACCCCTCACCCAGGTAGAGGCCAATGGTTCTCCAGGTGCTACTAACATTGCCGCACCCCTAGCTCTGGGTACACGTGACATTCCCTCCACAAGGAGCAGGACTAAGTGAAGGATCAGGAAGCTGCCTATGGGCTTCAGATGATGGCCAGGCTGGCAGTACAGATGGCCTCACTCTCTCACCACCTTCCCCTGCCTTCATCATTCCTCCAGCATGCCTCTCTACCTCCCACCCATTAACCTTGGAAACCAATGAACTGGGCTCTCATCATTCCTCTCATCTCTTCACCCACCTTGCCATGCGTCCATCCCTCTGTCACTTCCACCCCACACACATCCCACCACCAGCCACCCTGTAGCTTATGAGGATCCCAGAGGAAGCTCTTGGTGAAGGGCTTGTGACCACAAAACAGTTACTATCACCCGCTCCGGCCTGATCCACCACAGAATAAGAACAGCCAAGCAGGCACACACTGCAGCAGAGTTGCTCTGCTGCCACCCTGATTTCTTCATGGCCAGGACTTGGCTCTCCTCAGCCTCCCAGCTCAGTAACTAGAACATTGTGCTTTCACAGAGCCATGCTACCAGTCTCCATGGACACAATGACATCAAGGTGATGCCAACTTCCCCATCTCTATATACTTCTAACTATGGGATGGGAGCTGAGGTTCTCTTCTGTGACTCCATCCGCTAAGAGGCTCATGCAGATTTCTATCCTTTGCTCATCATGGTGACTCTTTGGTTAACAAGTCACTGCTGGGCTTCCAGTTCACCACATATAGAACCCATACTCCAACACTTTTCTTAGAAGGACTGATGACTTTTAAATTTTCTCTAGTTTTAAATTTCTAGTTCCTTCTCTCTTTCATTTATATATTTCCCTTCCTCACATACTTCCCTTTTTTTACCTTCCTTCTTTCATTCCTGGCCTTGAACTCAAGACCTGGAGCTTTTCCTTAGCTTTTCTTTGCTCAAGGTAGCACTCTAGCTCTTGAGCCACAGCTCTACTTCAATCTTTGTTCTTGCTCTAAACTGGGAGTATGAGTCTCATGCATTTTTCCCTTTGCTGGGTTGGTTTAAACCACAATACTAAGATCAGGATCCTGAATATGCCTCGGATTACAGGTATTATCTAATCAAAACAAATTCCTGATTTCTTTTTTAGACATAATTAGTTCTTTCAGGTGAGCCACCAGCCACTCATGCAAGAGCATTGCAGGATCCCAGCATTCATCTTGTCTCCAGTCTTATTCCATCCATCTCACAATGGTCATCTAAAACACCCTGCTGCATGCCTGAAGTCGCAAGGAAGGTTCTCAACGCCATGAGAGGCCCCCTTAAGCTCTGCCTCAGACATGCCCAGCCCCCATCCCACTTCCACATGAGCATTTGTTTAGGAGAAATTTCCTGAGTACATCATCATCTTTTCCTCACCATTCAAATTTCATCTTTGGAGTCATTTCTCCCAGACAAAGAGGAACATGATCCATGGTTTGATAGCAGCTCCAGCTTCATAGTCCCAGCCACCAACACCCCCCCCCCATTACCCTGCCAGACACCTGAATTCAAGGACAATGTTTTCACTACCCCTGACTCTTATCAAATGTTTTAACTTATACAGTGCATTAAAATAATTTTACTAAATGGAATAAACACATGGCATCAAGCTTCAGAATCTTTGCACCTGAACTTTTAGTGAATAACAGACACACCAGCATTTCTGTAGCCAACAGAAATCTTAGCTTTGAGATTTCAGCATTCCTGGTATCCAAGTTTGGATGTGCTACCACTGCCCTTAATGGGGCACTTCAATCCCACAATCCCACAACAATCAATGTCATTTGACATTCACTGGTAGGTGGTGCTAGGAAAAAGACTGATGTGCCAACTCCATGCTGGCTTGACCTATGCCATCTTCAAACCTGGAGCAAGTGGGGCTCCTCTCTCCATGACACATTTTGTGTACTACCCCAGGAGGACCTTTACCTTGAGACAAAATTATGAAGACTATCTCTACCAGCAAAGATTCCAGTGAGATGTGCCTACATGGATAAAGCTAAAATCTCACTAAAGTGAGGTTGTTGGCAGTGCTGGAGCCTGAACTCAGGGCCTGGGCACTAAGCATTTGTACTCAAGACTAGCCCTTTACCACTTGAGCCCAAACTCCATTCCCAGCTGTTTTTATTTTTGGTAGTAAGAATCTATCAGACTTTCCTGTTCTAGGTGACTTGGACCTTCCATACTCAGATCTCAGCCTCCTGACCAGCCTGGATTAAACGTGTGGATCAGCCATGCGCCACACCTGAGGACTTCTGCCAGCACATTTTTTCCCAAAAATTGGAAGAGGAAGATGAGGGAGGGTTGGGCTCATCCTGCCCTGCATATGAAGGAGAGCATCAGTGCCTGAACTTCATTCCCTGTTGTAGGCTGCTGGAGGAAAAGGAAGCAAATAGGCACAGGCTGGCAGCAGAAGCCACAGAAAAACTTGTGACCAAGACTCCCAGAGCAGACCTCAGAATCGATGACAGAGTTGGATCTACCCAGTAACAGAGGCAGTGGTGACACCTGAAACTGCGCGTTTGAGCCTTTGCTGCTAGTAAACAGGGCCACCTATGTCTCAATGAGAAAGGTGAGATTTTGGTGGAGAAGGTGAGATTAAACATTATGTATCATGCAAGAAGACAGACTATAAGGGGTCTTTTATTATTCCAAGTGAAATTTTGGATTTCCTCTTCTGTTTCTTTAAAGAATGACATTGGGATCTTGATGAATCTTGGACTGAATTTGTAGATAGTCCTTATCAAGATTGCCATTTTTACAATGTTACTTCTTCCAAACCAGGAGCATAGGTTTTTGCATTTCCTCAGTTCTGCGTTAATTTCCTTCTCCAGGGTTTATAGTTCCATCAAAAAGGTGCTTTACATTCTAAGTTAATTCCTAGGTATTTATTTTCTTTGATAGCAAAATGAGTTGCTATCCTGATTCTTGCCTCATTCCTTTCATTTGTTGGCATATAGGAAGGCAGTTGACATTGAGGTTTAATTTTATACCCTGCTACCTTACCAAAGGCTTATATCAGCTCAAGCAGCTTTGGAGTAGAGTCTATAGGGTTCTTTAAATACAGAATCATGTCATCTGTAAGGAGAGAAAGTTTCAGTTCCTCTTTCCCTTTTCCTCCTCACTCCAGTTAGAATGGCCAAGATCCAGAAATCTAATAACGTATGCTGGAGGGGATGTGGCCAGGAGGGATCACTACTACACTGCTGGTGGGATTGCAAACTCGTTCAACCACTATGGAAAGCACTATGGCAGTATCCCAAAAAGACTAAACATAGAGCTCGCTTGTGATCCAGCAATTTCACTACTTGCCAATCGTCCAGATAGGACATACTAAATTCACTAGAACAATAACATTTATCACAGCACTATTTACTATAGCAAAGGTATGGAACCAACCCAGATGCCCGTCAGTTGATGAGTAGATCAAATATGGTATTTTTACACAATGGAATTCTGTGCTTCTGTCAGAAAGAATGACATAGACGAATTTGTTAGGAAATAGAAAGACTGTAAAGTTTAGAAATTAGTTTCTGTCTCCTTCTCTCTCTCCTTCTCTATCTCTGTAAAATTTAGAAGTTCCTGTTTCTCTCTCTTTTCTCTTTCTCTCTCTCTTTCTGTCTCTCTGTCTCTCTGTCTCTCTGTCTCTCTGTCTCTCTGTCTCTCTGTCTCTCTCTCTCTCTCTCTCTCTCTCTCTATCTATCTATCTATATCTTTATCTCTCTCTCTCTCCAATCCTTAGGCTTGAACTCAGGGCCTGAGCTACTTTTGCTCAAGGTTAGCACTCTACCATTTGAACCACAGTGCTGCTTCTGGCTTGCTCTTTTCACGTAGTATTGAGGAATCTAACCCAGGCCTTCATCCTTGATAGGTTAGCACTCTACCACTAAGCCACACAGTCAGCTTTTAGAGGTTTCTGACAAAGGTTTTCCTACATGCTATTATTTCTTCTGTGAGTGCTCTTAATGCTTGCTGACGGTTGACTTTGTTTAGAAGACTTACCCTAATGCTCCCATATACAGAGATTCTGTATATAGCTAAATGTTTTTCATTACTCAGTATTTCTCTATTGTGTATGTTCTGAAATGTACTGAAGACTGACTTCTGATTAAAAGTCATTGCACATTTGTTCTATTCATTAGTTTTCTTTTCTTCTATGGGAATCAGGTTTGTGATGAACACAGAAGTATGCCTTCCAGGACAAACACTTTCCACATTTGTAATATTCATAAGGTTTTTCTCTCCTATGTGCATTTTATACTTAGTCATGCATTCATGATGGATTTTTCATATTCTTATATTCATACGATTTTTATCCTGTGTCTGTGTGGTATCATGCAAACTCAACTATGAGTTCTTCAAAAAAATTTCCCTTTCATTTTATTCATAGGATTCTATCCTGTGGGTGTTTAGTGATAAATCTTGACTTGTGCCTTCTTGGGAAAAGACTGAACATTTGCTATATTCATTAAGGGTTTTATCTTGTGTTGGTTCTGTGACACAAGATGAGTTTTCTTCCACAGACTAAAAAGTCTTTCCTATTTATTACATTGCTAAGTCTTCTCATATGTGTGAACTCTCTTACGCTTCCTGAAGGGTGAATACTGCACGGAAGACTTTCAACTTTGGTTATATTCCTAAGGTTTCTAATATGTGTGAATTCTGTTATGCCTCCTGTAATGTGACTTCCATCTGAAGGTCTTACCACATTTGATGCACGCGTACAGTTTCTCTCCTGTGTGTGTTCTCTGATGCAATTTGAGGGAAGACTTCCATTTGAAAGACATTCCACATCGGTTACATTCATAAGGTTTTTCTCCTGTTTGAATTGTCTTATGCATGTTGAGGTTTGGCTTCTGTGTGAAGGACTTTCCACATATATTACACTCATAAGGTGTTTCTCCTGAGTATATTCTCTGATGAACATGGAGTTTTACCTTCCATTTGAAAGACTTTCCGCATTCACTTCATGCATAAGTTTTCTCTCCTGTATGTGTTCTATTATGCCCATCAAGGTATGACTTCCACTTGAAGGTCTTTCCACATTTGTTGCACACATAAGGTTTCTCTCCTGTGTGTGTTCTTTGATGCAAATTGAGGGAAGATTTCTGTCGGAAAGACTTTACACATTGGTTACATTCATAAGGTTTCACTCCTGTGTGTATTCTCTGATGAACACGAAGTTTTCCCTTCCCTTGGAAAGACTTTCCACATTCATTACACTTATAAGATTTCTCTCCTGTGTGTGTTATTTGATGAACTCGAAGGTGTATCTTCTGGGTGAAAGACTTTTCTCATTTGTTACATTCATAAGGTTTCTCTTCTGTGTGTCTTCTCTGGTGCAAAGTGAGGTATGATTTCAGTCTAAAAGTCTTCCCACATTTATCCCATTCATAAGATTTCTCTTCTGTGTGAGATCTCTGATGTGTGCTGAGAGCTGAATTCTGGGCAGAAATTTTATTACGTTCCTCATATTCATAAGGTTTGTCTTCTCTTGGAGATCGAGGTTGGAGCGTCAGGTCTGACTTCTCAGAAATTAATTTTCACACTTGATGTACGCATCACATATCTCAGGATATTTGCTCTGAGGTATTGTAAGGCGTATTTCATTACTGAAAGATTTCTCACATTCACTACATGTATGAGGAGTCTGTCCTGTGTACATTTTCGGATGTGTAGTGATGGTCGGTGTTAAGTACAATATTTTTCATCACACAGTACATTTAGCAGTTTTCCTCCCTCCCTGAAGAATTTCTTGGGCAGGGAGAACAGAATTATGATACTGCAGATCTTTTGGACTGTCACAATCATGAAGAAAATGCTCTGAATATCCGATGGATTTTTTAAGAACAGGAGACATACAAGATCTATATGCAGCATGCATCTCATCAGGCTTAGGAGACAGAAGCATGTTCTGACACTTAATGAACTCCTCAGTCCTCACCCCTAAGTTGTTACCGTTATTACTAATCAGCTCTGGATTATGTATAGAGCTCAAATTTAAAGTTGTTGCTAATTCACGTTTTCCTCCACTTTGATACTACTTGGAACTGCTACTTCACAAAGACATTCATGTGGACTTTCCTGGCAGGTCTTGAACACATTTTCCATTACCTGGACATCTAAAATGAGTCCTAAAAAAAAGACACAAACATACATGAGATACAAATATTCCTTACTGTAAAGGTAATGACTTTACTTTCCCATCCTAAGTGTTAGATATTTTAAAATATAAAAGTGGAAATTGATTTGTGAGAAATACATGATTTTCTCCATAACATATTAAGAAAATGATATTTTACAATGACCAATAATGTTTTTCTGTGTTTTAGTTCTCTTTTTATATCACAGGACATATTTATTGAAATTACCCAACTATGTATTGCTACAGTTTTAAGCTGAGTACTACCTATACTATACCTGCAGCTGTTTTTTTTCAAATACTGTTTTGTTTATACATTGAGTAATAGCTGCCTTTCTTTTATTTTTGAGAAATAATCTAAATACTGTGCTGTTTTGCATCTTTTTAAAACTTTCTTTTCTTTTCTTTTTTTTTTTTTGTAGTTCATAGGCCTCGGCCCTGTCCCTGAACACTTCAGCAGAAGACTATGACCCCTATCCTTGAGCTACAGAACCCACTTCCTCTTTTCTAGAGTAAACTACAGATAAGAGTCTCAGGTCCTGAGTAGCAGATAGGATTACCTTACCCAGTTTCAATGCTGTTTGCTTATTAACGATTAAGTGAGGAACACGAAATTTTTCTAGATTCAGCGGCCACAAGTTTGGTTTATATGTCTGTTTGCCTTTGATCCAAGCAAGAACGATTCTTGAGAGTAAGGACTTACACCTATATCCCTTCAGTTACAACTTCTCACTAAAGTTTTAATTTAGGCATTTGTGGGAATTTTGAAATTTGTTTCTTTCCATTTGAAGTCTTATAAAAATTCCCTTTCTAACACTCCTGTCCCTCAGAACCATGGAAGACCAGAAAATCCCCAGCTCATTGTCTAGTTAATTTTCTTATGTTGATTGAAACTTTGTTGTTTTTTTTCCCTTCCATTCCTGGGTTTGAACTTAGGACCTAACCACTGTCCTTGGGTTTTCTCAAGACTAGAACCCTACCAATGAAGTCATTACTTCTGGCTTTTTCTATGTATGTGGTAATAAGGAATCAAACCTGTGTCTTTGTGCATGCTAGGCAAGCACTCTACCACTAGGCTCAATTTCTGGTGGAAAGGTCTGGTTCTGAATACCAGTCTCTTCCTACCAGCAAAAAGATATTATCCTTATCAGAGAATAATGCCCTGACTTATTCCTTGTTTGCTCAATCATTTATAGTCTTAGTTTTGAAGAAATGAAATATCTATCTTTCTTTCTTTCTTTCTTTCTTTCTTTCTTTCTTTCTTTCTTCCTTTCTTTCTTTCTTTTCTCTTCCTTTCCTTCCTTCCCTCTTTCTTCCCTCTTTCTTCTTTCTTTCTTTCTTTCTTTCTTTCTTTCTTTCTTTCTTTCTTTCTTTCTTTCTTCCTTTCTTTCTTTCTTTCTTTCTTTCTTGTTTTGCAGTCATGGGACTTGAATTCTAGACCTGGCTGTTCTTCCTGAGCTCTTCAGCTCAAGGCTACTGCCCTATGTCTTTAGCCTCAACCCCACTTCTCATTTTCTATTGGTTCATTGTAGAGAAGAGTCTAAGGTGTTTTTGTGATAGGTCAGTCTTTGAACCTTGATCCTCAGATTTCAGCCTCCTAAGTAACTAGGATTACAGGCATGAGCCACGGGCTCATGGCTTTCTCAGTTTATTTTGTTTCACAGTGATTTCTACAGAGAAATCTAACTTTAACTCTACTGCCACATAGAATTCATCATATCACCCTATGATTCTTGGTGCCGGGGGTTTGGGCTAGCATGCACAAAGACCTGGTTCAGTTCCTTGGTACGACATACAAAGAAAAAACCAGAAGTGGTGCTATGACTCAAGAAGTAGAGAGCTAGCCTTGAGAAAACCCAAGGACCATGCTCAGTTCCTGAGACCAGGCATAGGATTGGGAAAAGGAAATGATTCTTGATTCATTCACAAAGAATTCCATAGGTTCCACACAGGATTTAGGGTAACTAAGAATATTATTGCTCAGTACATCACAACATGAACTTACCAATGGGGCTCAGGCTCCAACATCAATATGAAGATGCATTCACTCACCTGTGATATTCTTGTCAGAGGAATTTCCTATCGAGAGTTCTGCACAGTGCTCTAGCTTGTCAATTAATACAGGTTTGGGAACACAGGGCCCTGTAAATTAGAAACAGTAGAGAATTATTGCTTATGCTGTGTCATCATTGCTTTAAGTTCGCAGACATCGTACTCACAAGTTATCTATTAACTCTTTTTTCTCATTTCTCACTGGCTCCATGGTTGAATTTTCCCCAGCTCTGGATTCATTTTGTATGGCATAAACTTAGCTGTCTTGCTAGAAAAATACCAGTTTGAGTCCCAGCTCCACTTACATGCATAGGTCTTCGTTCATGCTAGGCAAGCACTCAACCACAAAGTCAAACTCTTGACACTCCACTAACATTTTTGAGGGTTTACTTGGAGTTATAGAGTTTCATGGCAATTTTTATGCCATTGCTGGCTTCAAATTAGAATTCTTAGATTTCTTCCTCCTGAATATTTTAAGATTACAGGCATGAAACATTGCACCTAGTGCCAGGTTTCCATTATAAACTCACTGTTTAGTGATTTGTAGATCCTATTTCCAATAATGATATATATTCTATTCTGGATGGTTTATCCACTTACAATTACTGTGTAAGTTTGGAATGTCGTCTCCATTAGAGGAAACATAATTTAGAACTGTTGTCAAAGTATCCTGAAGGTATCCTGAAGAATGAGTACAAAATTACCTTAGGTATTCTTTAGAAAGTTATGATACTTCTCAGGGCCTGGAATCTTTCATTTAAATAGTATTGAAAGTTTGATAAACATTCACGTATCTGCAAAATAACAAGGCACTTGGCCTTGCAAGTGAATTTGACTTTTGCTCACCAAAGGACACCAGGTTGCTGTAGGTCTCCAGCATTACATCTCTGTACAGGGTCCTCTGAGCATTATCCAGATGCTGCCACTCCTCCCAGCTGAAATCCACAGTACATCATCAAATGACACCAGCTTCTGGAATGGCACATTTTCATCAAGTAATTAGCACTGAGTTATAAACACACCATGTCTGGAATTTTATTCTTTTTTTTGTTGGAATTGTATTCCTTTACTTAAATGTTTAGACTTACATGAAATATTGACATGAAAAGCTTAGGGATGATGCCTAGGCCCAGAGTTCAAGTCCCAAGACCCACAAAAAATAAAAAGGCAAGCCAGGTGTTGGTGGCTCACGCCTGTCATCCTAGCTACTCAGGAGACTGAGATCTGAGGACCATGGTTCAAAGCCAGCCTGGCACAAAATTCCATGAGACTCCTTTCCAATTACCCACCATAAAATGTTTAATGGCTTGTGGCATATCATGGTAGAGCAATTGTGGTATCAACAAAAATAAGTCGGGGGAGTAGATTAGGTTATAAATGGAATTATTCCATTGAAATGGAACTACATTATATGATGACATATGCTGGTACTGTGAGAATATTGCAAAATCTTAGGGTATCAAGTAATAATACTCTGAAGTACACCCAGAATGTTAATGTTCTATGTCTGGCATAATAATCACTTGGGGAAGAAACTTTTTTTTCTTTTTTTTGGCTGGGGGATTTGTAAGGCTTTAACTCTGGGCTTGGGCACTGTTCCTGAGCTCTTCTACTCAAGGCTATCACCCTACCTATGAAGCCACAGTGCCATTTCCCATATTCTAGTGGTTAACTGTAGATGAGAGTCTCATAGACTTTCTAATGCCCAGGCTGGCTTTGAACCAAATCTTTAGATATCAGCCTGATATCTGAGTAGATATGATTACAGGTAGAAGTCACTGCACCTGGCAAGAAATTTATTTCTTGCTGTTTCATACTACAAATTTACTGTATGTTTTACTTTTTCAAAAAGACTGAGGATGACCTTTGTTCTGTATATAATGGGAAGAGGGGTAGGGAGCTGTGAGCAGAAGAACTGAGGGGCAATACTCAGGGTAGGACAATAGCCTTAAACTAAAGAGCTCACGGCCCAAGGTCCAAGCCCCATGACTTTCCCCACTACCCCACAAAAAAATGGAAAAAAGTTGGAGATTGGAGAGGATTTTCTAAAAAGAATATCTAGAAATAGTAGTTCAAAATGTAGAAAGAAGTTCAATATTAACAGTCATGAGAAAAATTAAAATTACAATGAAATCAATACTTTAAATATGTTAATATAAATATAGTTTTAAACAAAAAGATCCACATACACACACACAAACACACACACACACACACGCATACAGAAAACAACTTTCAAAGTCTAACTATTACTGGGAAGGTAGTGAGAAGAAGTAGAACTTTGGAATAGATCTGCAAGGAATATAAAACAATCAAAAATTGCGTGGAGAGTGCTAAAAAAGTACTAAATATAGAATTACATAGAAATATGGTCCAACACTTCTATTTCTAGATTTGTACCTAACGGAACAGAAAGCAGAGACTAGAACAAATATGTGGAGAATCCATTCACAACCATTAATAATAATCCAAAGATAGAAATATGCAAAACAATGCATTGAAAAGGAAGAACATTTTACTATATTTTACAGATGAATCTTGATTACAGTAAACTAAAAATACAGCAGTCATAAAGGAAGAGCTAGGGTATGTTTTCCCTTCCAGAGCTTCCAAGGAACAACAAACCCTTAGAGCCAAAAAGCATGATGGTTCCAGAGAATGGAGTAGAGAGGAACAGGAGCTGAATGTTTAATGATTATACATGGAAGATGAAAATTGCTCTAGATGGGTAGAATGAGAGAGAACTATACCCTAAACAATGGTTATGTAGCAACACAGGATGGGACACACCTATACTCCCTGATCTTGGGAAACTCAAGAAGGATTTCTAGCCATCCTGGATGCATGGAAAGATCTATCATGAAAACTAATGTGGAGGGGCTGGGAGTTTGGCATAGTTGTAGAGTGCTTGTATGAAGACGAAGGTTCAATTCCGCAGTACCACATACACAGAAAAAACCAGAAGTAGTGCTGTGGCTCAAGTAGAAGATCACTAGGCTTGAGGAAAGCTGAAGGACAGTGCTCAGACCGAGTTCCAGCCAAAGGGCTTGTTTTAAAAAAAACCAGAAACCTGAGCATGATGGGGTGGTGGCTCACTTCTTTAATCCTAGTTACTCAGGAGGCTGAGATCTGAGGATCAAGGTTTAAAGCCATCCTGGCACAAAAAGACCTGAGACTCTTATCTCCAATTTACTTTTAGAAAATGGGAAGTGGGCTTGGCTCCAGGGTAAGGTGGTAGCCTGGAGCTGAAGAGCTTAGGGATAGTGCCCAGGCTGAGATCAAGATCTATGACCCACCAAAACAAAAACCAAAAAACAAAAAATAATATGGAAAAATTTGGATTCTGTGAATTTTATCAGGCATATAAGTGTCTTTTTTTGCTGTTGAAATAACAAATTGTTTGGAAATATTTTAAAAGTTTTTACCTAGAAATGTACACTACAAATGGAATTAATAACAAACACAAAATATGAAAAAGATACAAATTATCACAATATGGGTATCCTGCTTCTGTATCTTTCACTGACTCCTGTTCAAATGAGTCACATGTTCTGAATCATTTCTCCCAGTCGATATATGCCACAAGTGTTAGCTGTACTTCTTGGGAAAGCAAATACTAAGCAAATGTGTGTTAGATTTTGTCAACAGTGATATTTCAAATATAAATCCCTACTCATTGCATTATTTAATATCAATGCCGGAATCTAACTTACACTGGCAGAAACTTCAAACTTTTGAGAATCTTCAAAATGGTGTGTAAATATTTAGGATCGTTATGTCTTCCTGGAGGAAAGATCCCTTTAGTAGTATGTAGTAACCTTCTTTGTCTTTTCTTACTAATTTTAGTTTGAAGTCTATTTTATCAGTTATGAGGATGGCAACTCCAGCCTGTTTATGGGGGCAGTTAGCTTGATAGAGTTTATTCCAACCTCTCACTTTCAAAAGATGATTGTTTGGGGGTAAGATGTGTCTCTTGAAGACAGCAGAACGATGGCTCTTGCTTTTTGATCCAACTAGACAGCCTATGCCGTTTAATTGGAGAGTTAAGTCCATTGATATTGAGAGATAGGATTGAGAGATATTTATTAGTTCCTACCATTTTTAAAAGCTTTTAGTACGGCCTGTGTGTCTTGATGGTTCTTGTGGTCCTTAGATGGTATGCTGTTTTGGTGCCATTTCTTTCCCTATATTGCATTTATTTTGGTTTTCTATGTATAGAGCATCTTTGAGAATTCTCTGTAGTGTTGGTTTGTTGGGGACTGACTGTGGGGTTAGTGACCGTGACTGTGGGGTCAGTGACCTTGGACCCGCACAATTGAGTACATAAGGAAGTAAGCTCTTATCATGATTTTGGGCTGTGTCAATAGCTTCTCATTTAACCTGTTTGGGACTTGATAGCTTCTCATTCAACCTATTTCAGACTTGATACTGTTTGTACGAATGTAGCCCCTGGCAGTTCCCTAGTTTAAAGAAGTGTATTTAAGATTGAGAACTGGAAATAAGCTGGGCTACAGTCTTGGGCTCCAGGCTTCTTAAGCTGTGGCTCCTGATCTGGGCTGTAGCCCTCCTGAACCCCATCTGTTTGTCTATCTTCTATTTTGTCCTAGTCCTTGCCCCCTATTTCAGGAATCCCAATGTGCGAACCCTGGTTTGCTGCCGGTTGGCCCTGGTATCTGGCGCCCGAACAGGGACCCTGAACATCTGGGAAGAAGGTGAAGGACCCCTCCCTGTGGTGAGTAACACATCGTAGGACTATTAAGAGAGGATCTTAAGAGAGTGTATAGTCAGGTGTAAAAATTATGGGTCAAGTTAATAGCCATAGGTTTTTTCTACCGATCTTAACAGGCCTACTTGAAGCCCACGGAACGTGGGTGGAAAAAGGGGTGCTTCAGAGATTCCTACAGTTTGTCGAGGAGGCATGCCCGAGGGTTATAGAGGAGGAATTCCAAAAAACCTGGCAGCGGATAGGAAAAAGAATTCAAGATTATTATAATGTATATGGCCCCGAAAAGACCCCAGTAGAGGCTATTGATGTATGGAATTTAGTAAGTGAATGCATAGATCCTCAACATGAGAATGCTGAACTTAATCTTGAATTAAGGGAACTTTATGAATTAAAGGACCCTTCTGAAAACCCTGAGGCTGAGCCATATGCCGCAGCCCAAGAGAGTCTAAGTGAGATCTTGAAAAGGGAACAACAACCAGTAGATATTGAGTATCAGAATTCAGGTTTGAATATCAAGGAGGAAAGTTATGATGAGTCAATGGAGAGCCGGGTGGCTACGATAGAGAAGAAGTTAGAAGAAATGCTACATTTTCTATCGAAAATGGGGATGGAGCAGAGAGCCCCCCCAGAAGTAGGAAAGAAAGATGACCCTCAGGCCACTATGGTGTCTGATTCTAAACCTTACCCCTTATACCCGCCGCCACCGGCTGCAGGATTACGGCCTCAATCCCTTTTTCAACCTTTAGGCAAGCCTAAAGGCCCTAGCAACAAGTCCCTTTTAACAGGCACTACAACCAGGCACAGTGCATTGCAATTAAACCTGACTCAGGCTGCTAGAGAGAGGGAAGATATTTCAGGGCCTCGATGCTTCCCTAGTTTAGTTGATCATGATGAACAAGTATACCATCAACCTGTTCCTGTTAAACTGTTACAGGATTTAAAGAGTGCCTGCTCCCAATATGGGCCAACTGCCCCTTTTACTCAAGTAATATTGGAGGCCGCGTGTGCTGGTATTGCATGCCCAAATCACTGGAGGCGGCTTGCCAGAGCATGCCTTAGTGCAGGAGAGTACTTATTGTGGGAGACAGAGTTCACTGCACAGTGTCGGGCTAAAATTGAAACAAATTGGTCTAAGAACCTGCCTTACACTGTTGATCAGTTGTTAGGAGAGGGAACCTATAAAAACACCGAAGATCAATTGGGTTATGCAAAGGAGGCCTATTTGCAAATAAATGCTGCAGCGAGAGAGGCTTGGAAAAGGTTACGCAATTCCAATCGTACAACAAATCTAGTAGAAGTTAAACAGGGACCGAATGAACCTTATCTAGAATTTTTGTCTCGATTAATGGAGACTGCAGACTGCCTAGTACAAGATGAGAATGCAAGGAAGATTATAGTTAGACACATAGCCTATGAAAATGCCAACGCCGCCTGTCAGGCGGCTATCAGACCCCATAGGAATAAGGAAGGAATCACGGACTTTATTTCACGGTGTGCTGATATTGGACCCTCCCATGTACAAGGCCTTACTTTAGCCTCCGCTCCTCAAGGAAAGATTGTTACTAAATTTATAAAATATAGAGGCCAGCGGCATTCTCCGTCTGCTAGACCCCCAGGGTGTTGCTTCTCTTGTGGACAAATAGGACACTGGATGGCACAATGCCCACGCCAGGCCAAGTTAGAGAAAGAAACATCACCTGGCACATGTCCATGCTGTGGTAAAGGGAAGCACTGGGCTAAAGATTGCAAATCAGCAACAAATGGCAATGGCCACCCGTTTGCGGGAAACTGGAGAAGGGGCCAGCCTCTGACCCCACAAAACTATGGGGCAGTCCCTCCCTCTTCTCAGCCACAAGTACATCTTCTAAGAACCCCCCATAATCAGTCTCTGTCCTCTTCTGTGCCACCCCAAGCAGCACAGGGAGGGCCAGAGCCTCTCCAAGCCCAGTCTCACTCACAGAGACAAGGATTAGGGTATCGTGGAGAGAGCTAATGGATTATTAAAACATCAAATTGCTAGAATACAGAAAGGAGAGTCGTATCCCGCTACCCCTGTGAATATACTTAATCATGCCTTATTTGTTTTAAATTTTTTGAATTTGGATTCAAATAATTTATCTGCTGCTCAGCGATTCTGGGAAAAAAGAGAGCAGCGTGCTTTTGCCTTAGTAATGTGGAAGGATCCCCTAACTGGTGCTTGGCATGGACCCGATCCTATTCTAACCTGGGGTCGAGGGCATGTATGTGTTTTTTCACAAGGAGAAAATGACGCCCGCTGGCTGACTGAACGCTGCGTTCGGATCGTGGAGAGTGACAGTGGCCATCCAAGCAGCGACTCACTGGGCCTACACCCCCATCCCTCCAGTGGTGCATCCTGTGATGTGGGAAGGACCTGAGTTATTTGTGCATGTCAATTGGGACTGCTACTGATCCACTTGTTCCACACATTCATATGAGCTGTGTTTCTCCTCCTTTTACTATTATGTAGGGACCTTTTAACATATTCATTGACTCTACACAATTTAATATGTGACATTATTTTCTCTTTACTATCCCTCTTCTTAATAACCTTTCTTGTAAAAGATGCCCAGGTGAAAAGCAAAGGCCTCCAGAGGTAAGTAGAAGTCGGCCGACCCCCCTGTATGTCTGCGTTTTATTTTATTTTATTTTATTTTATTTTTGTTTGTTTGTTTGTTTGAAGAGGTGCACTGTGGGCCTAAAACAGAGGCCTGGGTGGTCAAGGGACGCCTTGACCCCCCCTCCCCTTCTGAGTTTCTTGTCGATAACAAGGCATACCTGAGAGTCCCACCAGCAAGACATGTCTAAATCTAAAAATAGCTGTTTGGTGAAAACATTCATTTGAGCTCATATTTTTTTGTGTGTGTTAAGTGTATCTGATTGAGTCCAATTTTCTTGTTATATGTCAATGTCTGATTATTTAAAAGTCTCCGTTTCTCTGTCCTGTTCGTGTTACATATTTTTCCTTGTCCAGTTTTGTCTTTAAAATTGGTACCATTTCTAAGTATGGATCCGTATGGTTTTTCTGTGCGTACTCAAGCACACATCCTTGTTATTTATTTGAACATCTCTGGGCCTAGCATGGCCGCTCCCCCATGTCTGCAGTTGTAACAAGCCCTGGAAAAATATATTCCAGCTAAGTTGCCTTGCAAAAAGTTTTGTTTTGAACCTGGTTCTCACCTGTAAGAGTAAAATTGGCAAAACTCTCTTGACACAAACTTCCGGAAATTGAACGGCCGATATTAATTTTGCGCGCTTTATGATCTTTGAGTATGAATGTGTGTGAATGAGTGAGTGAACATGTTCAAGGTTAAATTGTCAGCATGCTGTATAAAACAATGGATAAATTTATACTTAAACACAAAGACAATTGGGTAAATCTAAGCTTAAATCTTCAACAAAAATATTAGGTTTGAATGTTTTACAATGTCTCAAAGAATTACTGTGCTGTCTTAGAGAAAAACTGGTAAATATTTTTCTAGATCCTGAAATCTGCATTTTATTGCAAGGCATACAGCTGTTTACATTGTAAACATTGTATCCTGTTTAGCACAGAGGTGTTAGGGAATTTGGGATTTATTACTTTAAGTTAAAGTTTGGAAACATGTATTAGATTTAAATGTAAAATTGTTCATTAACGTCAGAAACTTTGCCTGTCTGTCTTTTCTTGCAAACTGATACTAGAAATATGATGGTAAAATGTGGATAATGTGATTAGTATTTTAAAGAAATGTTTAAAGCTTTATCTCCATGCAATTGGGTATATTTTAAAAAAGGAAGGAAACTAAGTCCAGACTTAGACTTTTGGTGTACTGATGTCTAGTTCTTGCGTTAGTGAAAAACTGTTATTTGAGTTTAAACTGGTGTTGGAGTTTTAGACAGTAATCTAAACTGCAAAAAAAAATGCCTCTTCTAAAAGGAGGCCTGAAGGCAAAGGGTGTTCCTTGAGCCCAAGGAGACCTGGAGAAAAGGGAGTGCCTTGAGCCCTTAAAGGTTTTTCAAATGCAAATGAAGACTAAAATGTTGAGTGTTTAAGTTAAAAAGTGCAAACGTTTTAAAGAACATTAGAAATGGGTTTCTGAATAATATTTGAAAGTGAAGTTGTCTTAAATGTTTTAAGAAAGAAAAAAGGAAAATCAGGACTACCAAAGTAACTTCCAGCTGCCCATGGAGAAGAACAGCAATCCTTATTCAAATGTAACTTTGGCTTTTACCAGGTTCTAGGTAAGCTCATGCTTAGAGACTATTTCTGTGTTGACCACCTTGTTGCTTTAATTGGATTAAGGTGGCCTTTTGTAGGACTCACTGATCTGAAAACTGCAGTTCTGAGCCAACCCCGGGCAAAGCAAAGTCCCTGTGAGACTGTGGTGTCAAATCTGGCAGCAGAGTGCTAATTGAGGCAGAGTTGCTTTGGAGCTCAAAGTGGCAAAGTGCTAGCCTTGAGCTGGAGAGCTGAGGGACAGTGCCCAGGCCCTGAGTTCAAGTCCAGCAACCAAGCAAGTGAAATGCCAATGGGATGTCTATCCCTGTGTGGAGAGACACTACTGGGACAACGAAGCATCCAGATGCAGAAAGTCACTGCATGGATGGCAGAGATGGTGTCAGATCCTAGAGTCACTCATGCTTGGCCATTCAATATTAATCAGAGCCGGGAGGTCATAGAATAGTTTGTAAGCATGCCTTACTAATGCCTGTGCCTTCCATAACTGGGCAGGAACTTGTCAATCATCTGTGATAGTGGGTAGTTTAAAGTCCTAACTGAGTAAAGTTTGATTTGACTCCAGCCACAAATTCAGGAAAGTTTGTGGATCTGAGGCTTGTGTCTCTATTAATCTGTTTAGATCTGACAACTGAAGCATTGTTAAGGTTGCAGAAATTTAGTTCGCCAGACAATCAAGAAAAAGCCTTTGTAAATGGGTGCTATGTAAGCTACACTATTGTAGCCAAAGATGGTTTGTGCAGTTGTTAAATGTCAAATATGATCTCTAGTTTGGAGTAAATTATTGTTCCTAATATCTAATCCTTCCAACCCCTTGATAAAACAGGCTAGGCTTCTTAAGGTCCCTGGTCAAGCACAGAGACAACACCCCTGAGTCAGCTTGAAGAAGTCACAGAAGTTGAATCTCCGCCCATCAATCCCCGTTAGACCAAGGGACCAAAGTCATTTTTGGAAAATGTGACAGGATAAATTAGGGGTATAGAAAAAAGTAAAAAATTGCACTTGTGTTTCTTTTAAAATAAAGACGGGGGAGATGTTGGGGACTGACTGTGGGGTCAGTGACCGTGACTGTGGGGTCAGTGACCTTGGACCCGCACAATTGAGTACATAAGAAAGTAAGCTCTTATCATGATTTTGGGCTGTGTCAATAGCTTCTCATTTAACCTGTTTGGGACTTGATAGCCTCTCATTCAACCTATTTCAGACTTGATACTGTTTGTATGAATGTAGCCCCTGGCAGTTCCCTAGTTTAAAGAAGTGTATTTAAGATTGAGAACTGGAAATAAACTGGGCTACGGTCTTGGGCTACAGGCTTCTTAAGCTGTGGCTCCTGATCTGGGCTGTAGCCCTCCTGAACCCCATCTGTTTGTCTCTCTTCTACTTTGTCCTAGTCCTTGCCCCCTATTTCAGGAATCCCAATCTGCGAACCCTGGTTTGCTGCCGGTTGGCCCCGGCATTGGTTTTGTTTCGACATATTGTTGCAGCTTTTCCCTGGAATGGAATGTTTTTATAGTTCCCTTAGTTATGAATGAGAGCTTAGCTGGCTACAGTATTCTTGGTTGCTAGTTATTTGATTTAAGAGCATGACATATATGCTTCCAGTCACTTCGTGCTTGCATGGTCTCTGCTGAGAAATCTGGGGTTATTCTGATTGGTTTGCCTCGTTCCTCTCAGTGTTGGCGTAAAGTAAGGCAGTTGATTTGTGAGGGTTGATTTTATGGCCTGCTACCCTTCCAAAGCTTTGAATCAGCTCAAGGAGCTTGGGAGTAGAGTCTATAGGATTCTTTAAATACAGAATCATGTCATCTGCAAAGAGGGATAGTTTTATTTCCTCTTTCCCTACTTGGATCCCCTTTATGCTTGCTTCTTGCCTTATTGCACTGCCTAGGAATTCTAGTACTATGTTAAAAAGGAGTGGAGAGAGTGGGCATCCTTGTCTCATTCCTGATTTTAGAGGGAATGGCTTTAGATTTTCACCATTAATTATAATACTAGCAGTGGGTTTCTCATACACAGCCTTTATCACATTGAGAAATGTTCCATGGATTCCTAGTTTCTCCACATCTTTTAACATGAAGGGGTTTTGGATCTTGTCAAATGCCTTTTCCGCATCTATTGAGACAATCATGTGATTTTATCCCTGCTCCTGTTGATGTGTTGAATTATATTAATTGATTTGTGTATGTTGAACCAGCTTTGCCTCCCTGTGATGAATCCAGTTTGATCATAGTGTAAAATTTTTTTGATGAGTTGTTGTAGACGGTTGGCCAGTATTTTGTTGAGAAGTTTTGCATCGATGTTCATCAAAGAAATGGGTCTATAGATCTCTTTCTTTGATGAAATTCTGTCTGGTTTGGGGATGAGGGATATACTGGCTTCACAGAATGAGTTTGGTAAAGAACCTTCATTTTCAATTTCGTTGAAGAGCTTGAGGAGTATTGGTGTGAGCTTTGCTTTGAAGACCTTATAGAATTCAGCTGTGATTCCATCTGGCCCTGGGCTCTTTTTAAGTGGAAGTAGTCTAATTTCCATTTCTATTTCAGAGCTTGAAATAGGCCTGTTGAGTTGGGTTAGCTCTTCTTGGTTCAGTGTGGGTATGCTAATATTGTCTAGGAATTAACCCATTTCTTCTAGATTCTCAAATTTGTTGGCATAAAGGTTTGAGAAGTATTCCCCCATGATATTTTGGATCTTGGTAATTTCTGTCGTGATATTACCATTTTCATCTGCGATTTTGTTTATTTCGATATGCTCTCTTCTTTTTTCGGTAAGATTTGCTAAGGGCTTGTCAATTTTGTTAATTCTTTCAAAGAACCAACTCCTTGTTTTGTTGATGCTTTCTATAGTTTTTTTTATTCCAAATCATTTAATTCTGCTTTGATTTTAATAATTTGCTTTCTCCTAATGGGTTTAGGGTTGGTTTGTTGCTCTTTTTCCAGGAGGTTAAGGTGAGACATTAACTAGTTGGTTTGCCATTTTTCCAACTTGCTGTTGTAGGCACTCAGCGCTATAAATTTTCCTCTGAGTACTGCCTTTGTTGTGTCCCTAAGGAGTTGATATGTGTGTGCTCCTTATTGTTAAATTTCATAAACAGTTGGATATCTGTTCTGATCTCTTCGATTACAAATTGTTTTTGATTCAACAATGTGTTGTTCAGTCTCCATGAGTTACAGGGTTTTCTTTGGTGGAGATGTGTGTTCAGCTCCAATTTGATGCCTTTATGGTCTGAGAGTGTGCATGGAATAATTTCAGTGTTTCTGAATCCGTCCAGGTTTGCTTTATGGCCTAAGATGTGGTCTGTTTTGGAAAATGTTCCATGTGCTGCTGAGAAAAAAGTATATTGTGGTGTTACTGGGTGGAATATTCTGCAGATGTCTGTTAGATCTAGTTGGTCTATATAGTTGCTCAGTTCTAAGGTTTCTCTTTTGAGTTTTTGCCTTGTTGATCTGTCCATAGGTGAGGTTCGTGTGTTAAACTCACCAACAATCACTGTATTTCGATCTATCTATGGTTTCAGTGTAAGTAAAGTTTGCTTGATGAAGTTTGGAGCTCTGGGATTGGGTGTGTAAATATTTAGGATCGTTATGTCTTCCTGGAGGAAAGATCCCTTTTGTAACCTTCTTTGTCTTTTCTTACTAATTTTAGTTTGAAGTCTATTGTATCTGATATGAGGATGGCAACTCCAGCCTCTTTATGGGGCAGTTAGCTTGACAGAGTTTATTCCAAACTCTCCCTTTCAAAAGATGATTGTTTTTGGGTAAGATGTGTCTCTTGAAGACAGCAGAACGATGGCTCTTGCTTTTTGATCCAAGTAGACAGCCTATGCCGTTTAATTGGAGAGTTAAATCCATTGATATTGAGAGTTAGGATTGAGAGATATTTATTAGTTCCTACCATTTTTAAAAGCTTTTAGTAGGGCCTGTGTCTTGACAGTTCTTGTGGTCCTTAGATGGTATGCTGTTTAGGTGCCATTTCTTTCCCTATAATGCATTTATTTTGGTTTTGTATATATAGAGCCTCCTTGAGAATTCTCTGTAGTGTTGGTTTTGTTTCGGCATATTGTTGCAGCTTTTCCCTGGAATGGAATGTTTTATTGTTCCCTCAGTTATGAATGAGAGCTTAGCTGGCTACAGTATTCCTGGTTGGTAGTTATTTGATTTAAGGGCATGACATATATGCTTCCAGTCACTTCGTGCTTGCATGGTCTCTGCTGAGAAATCTGGGGTTATTCTGATTGGTTTGCCTTTATAGGTTACTGATCCCTTTTCCCTGGCTGCCTTTAGGATCTTTCCTTTCGTTTCTATTGATCCAGTTCGGATCACAATGTGGCGGTGGGATGTTCTTTTCTGGTCAGGTCTGTTTGGGGTTCTAAAAGATTCTCGTATGTGGATGGGCCTGCCCTTCTGGATATTTGGGAAATTCTCTGAGATGATTCCCTGAAATATATTTCCAATACCATTGACCTCTTTCTCCACGCCCTCCTCAATACCAACTAGCCTTAAATTAGGCTTCCTAATTGTATCTTGGACCTCCTGAAGCGCTCTCTCATATTTGCTAGATTTGGATTGACTCATTTTCTGTTCTTTATAATACCTAAATTATGTTCAGCCACGGAAATTCTCTCCTCTGCATTGTCTAACCTGCTATCAAAGCTATCTACTTTATTTTTCATCTCCCTTGCTTCTAATTGCTCACTTTTTATGCCTTGCGGCTCTTGTTTTAGATCATGTATGGATTTCTTTATCTCCTTGATTTCCTTTTGAGTGGTTAGCTCAGTAGCTTTATTTTCTTTGGACATTTGCTGGAGTTTGGTCACGTTTTTATTTGTGGATTCTATGAATTCATCCATCTTTCTTTGAAAAACCTTTATTATGGCCTCCTTTATGGCTTCTTCTTTTTCACTTATCACCTTGTTTTTGCTTTCCTCTTGTTCAGGTATGGCTTCCTCCATTATCTCTTTCTTTATATTTTCACATTTTTCATTAATGATGTTTATCAATTGCATTTGTGTAGCACTTGGAAGACTCTCCTCTAGGTTTGCCAGTGACAGTTCCATTGTCTGTTTACATTGGGTTGGGGATGTTGTTTCTTGATTTGACATTTTTCTTGAGTTTCTTGTTCTGCCCATTTGAAAATGGGAGCAAGGTTACTACTAAATACGATTATAGTTTTTCAGATATAACCAACCTAGATCTCTGTAGCTGGCAGACTCTAGATGTTCACAAGTTTTGATTGGTATTATCACTCTTTCTTTTTGTGTACTTACAGACCAGTCTAATACAACCACTGATAAGCGATTTATACCCAAAACAATAAGCCTCTCAATCCAATCTCTATTGACTTTAAGTGCCTCTGAGCCTAGAGAATAATTAACCACCTACATATACAATATTGCTCAACAGCCATCAAGTGTAGATCCGTGCAGTATAAGGGTTGAAAGATGAGCAGAGGTCCAGAGATAGAAAAAAAAGAATGAGAGAGGTCAGGGGAGGTTCAAGAGGATTAACGTAGGAGTGTAAGAATATTGTAGTAATGAAGAAAAGGTATAGCATAAGGATAACTGACCTAAGTTGGTAAGTAGGTAACATATTTGAGTACAAAGTTTGGAAAGTATTAGAATAAAACTTATGTATTGCTGCACGACTAGCTCTTAACCCAACCAGTGGCCTCACAGTGGACCATGGGATGGATCTGTTTTTTTTGTCTACGTTGAGAGAAAGGGGTATTTCACAAGATGCAGAAGCGAAGATTTCAGAAGCAAATGCTGTGAGTGAATTAGCTCGTAAAAAGCATTTTTATTTTCTTTTATCTTTCTGCCAGTCTTGCGGCTTGAATTCAGGGCCTGAGCACTGTCCTCGGGTTTTCTCAAGTCTACCCTCTGCCACTTGAGCCACAGTGCCACATCTATATTTTCTTTTTTTTCTTTTTATTGTAATTAGTAAAAGGGTTACATGATATTTGCCAGATAGAAGGTGTGTTAATTCACATACATTGATACCCTTTCACATATCTTGGTACCCGTTTCCCTCCCTCCCCACACCCCCCTTCCCTATCAAATTTGAAATATCCAAATACAAATAAATTCAATATATCAGATAACAAAGTGAGATACTATACCAATATGAGATAACAAGGGACAGCAAAGGAGATGCGAGACAACATAGTACATTAAGGACAACAATCATTCATTATATGGCTTTTGTTTCACTATTGTGGAGGTCCTTTTAATCAACTGCACATTATATGTCCTTATGTATCAAGATTTTGCTCTATTGCAAATCTCTGCTAGTAGAGCCCAAGATTTCTACTGATTATGACGAATGAGGGAAACCATTGAGCCTAAGTTCCTTTGAGTCTGGCTTACTTCACTTAATATGATTTTTTCTAAGTCTTTCCATTTCCTAACAAATGGGGCGATGTCATTCTTTCTGACAGCAGCATAGAATTCCATTGTGTACAAATACCACAACTTGGTGATCCACTCATGAACTGAGGGACATCTAGGTTGGTTCTATATCTTTGCTATGGTGAATAGTGCTGCAATGAACATTGTTGTGCTAGTGGGTTTAGTATGCCCTTGTTTCTGGATTGTTGGGTAAATGCCAAGTAGTGGAATTGCTGGGTCATAGGGGAGTTCTATGTTTAGCCTTTTGAGGCACTGCCACACTGCTTTCCATAGTGGTTGAACGAGTTTGCACTCCCACCAACAGTGTAGTAGTGATCCCTCCTGGCCACATCCCCTCTAGCATCTGTTGTCATTCGTTTTCCCGATCCTGGCCATTCTAACTGGAGTGAGGTGAAATCTTAGAGTTGTTTTGATTTGCATTTCGTTTATGACCAGAGATGTGGAGCATTTCTTCATGTGTCTATAGGCCATTTTTGTTTCTTCTTCAGAGAAGAATCTCTTTAAGTCTTTGGCCCATTTTGTAATGGGATGGGTGTTACTTTGGAGGTTAGTTTTGGAGTGATTCAATTTTTTGAGTTGTTGATATATTTTAGATATGAGGCCTTGGTCCGTTGTTTGGTTGGTGAAGATCTTCTCCCACTCTGTAGGCTTCCTGATTAGTTTACTAGCTATATCCGTTGCCATACAAAAGCTCTGCAGTTTAATGCAGTCCCACTTATCCAGCCTTTCTCTGATTTGTTGTGATTCTTGGTCCTTATTAAGAAAGTTTCGACCTGTGCTAAGGAGGCCTACTGTATCTCCTATTCCTTCCTGTAAACTTTTCAGTGTGTCAGCTTTTACCTCCAGGTCTTTGATCCATTTGGAGTTAATTCTAGTGCAAGGGGACCAAGAAGGATCCAACTTTAGTTTTCTGCAGTTGTTTGACCAGTTCTGCCAGCACAACTTGTTGAAGAGGCTATCTTTCTTCCATTCTATTTTTTTGGCTCCCTGGTCAAAGATTAGGTGGCCATAGGTCTGTGGTTTAATATCTGGGTCCACAGTTCTACTCCGTTGGACTTCAGGCCTGTTCTTGTGCCAGTACCAAGCTGTTTTGAGAATTATAGCTCTGTAATTGAGTCATAAGTTTGGAATTGAAATTCCTCCAGCGCTGTTCTTTCTGCTAAGAAGTGTTTTTGCTATACGGGGTCTTTTATTATTCCATATGAAATTTGGAATTGCCTCTTCTATTTCTTTAAAGAATGACATTGGAATGTTGATTGGTATTACACTGAATATGTAGATAGCCCTTGGCAAAATTGTCATTTTCACAATGTTGATTCTTCCAATCCAGGAGCATGGGAGGTTCTTCCATTTCCTTAGTTCTGCTTTAATTTCCTTTTTTAGGGTTTTAAAGTTTTCATCTGAACGGTCCTTTACATTCTTAGTTAAGCTAATTCCTAGGTACTTTATTTTCTTTGAGGCTATTGTGAAAGGAGTTTCTTTCCTGATTATTGCCTCGTTCCTCTCACTGTATGCTTGCTTCTTACCTTATTGCACTCCCTAGGAATTCTAGTACTATGTTAAAAAGGAGTGGAGAGAGTGGGCATCCTGAATGCTACCCCTTAGCACTTTATGCAAAGCTTAGGCCTGTGGCATTTTAAGCACAATTCAACGCTCTGTTTTTTGTTGGTTAATTAGAGGTAAAAATTTTATGGATTTATTGCATATCTGATTTTGAACTGGAATCCTCAGGTCTCAGCTTATCTTGAGTAGCTAGGATTACAGTACTTTTACAACCTGTATGCTCATACACATCGCTTCTGATCCAAACACTCATTGTTCAATTTAACTAACAAGATGTGAGGAAAGATGATTGACTGTAATTTACTAGATGGGCTTCCAGTGAGTATATATTTCCACTTCCACTCTGAAGCCAGGGAAATGTTTCTGGTACATATTTCAACTATCTCCCAAGGAGGAAATAATGTGTGAGTACGTTTGCTAGTATTTCAGATAGGAGATGGACTTTGGTGTTTGGAACCTGTTGGGCAGAGTGTATCAGCTGGGCTGTGATAACAGAGATGATGTTTCAGACAGGAATATTTTCATCCCAGACAGACTTAATCCAGATCCTTGGATTTCAGGCCTTGAGTAGATAGAATTACAAGTGTGAGCTGCCACCACCACCTGGTTCATTTTGGAAACCTTAATTGCTTCTCATTTGTTCCTTTCCTTTTTTGGAAGATTGATCTAAGCTGGCTCATTGTGCATCACAATGAAGTGATTGGCCTCAGGAATTGCAAATATTTGTTTCATAAGCACGGATTGAATGAAAGTTGATCTAAACCCAATAGTATTTTCCTTCTGATAAATAGGGAACTTACTTATATCATTTTTCCTTGCCTTTGCTTTCCCAAAGCAAGCAACATGTTTCTTAAAACTATACTTCATGAGAATATTATAATTAGAAGCTATCTTCTGCACACTTCAGAATAGTCCTTGCATTTATAAACTTATATTACAATATTAGGTAGAAGAATGGTGACTGTTAGTTTCATAACTATTTCATATGTTTTACTCTTTAAGGCTCATTAACTCAAGAAGGGATTAAATACATTTAGATAATAGTAGATCATAGCTGCTGCTGATTTGATGTGTGTGCAGATGATACACAGATTTATTAGGATTACTCAAAAGTTTTCTTCAAATTTTCAGTAGTAGACTGCTATGCTAACTGGAAGGTGATAGTAATGATGCTGAAATTCTATGAATCAGCTATGAAGAAGAATTTCAGGGGAGAGTATTTGGTAGGGACTTAATTTCTAAGACGCATATCAAGAATATTGAACTATAACACCAAATGATGGAGGACTCAGCGTCACATTTTGTTTGTTTTATGCAAGTCCTGGGACTTGAACCCAGGGCCTGGGAACTGTCCTTAAATGTTTTTTTCTTTGCTTCAGGCTAGTTTTCTACCACTTGATCCACAGCTCCACTTCCAGATTTTTGGTAATGAACTGTAAATCAGAATATCATGCAATTTGTTTGGGCTGGATTCAAACCTGATTCTGTGTAGATAGGATTCCAAGTGTGAGCACACAGAGCCTGGCTAGTATCATTCATCATTCAAGTCATGGGACTGCAATTCTGCACCTGGGTCTTGTCACTGAGCTTTTCAGCTCAAGACTACTGCCCTATCCCTTGAGCCATAGGGCCACTTCTGGGTTTCTGGTGGTTAATTGGAGATAAGAGTCACATGGACTTCAGTGCCCAGGCTGACTTTGAACTGCTATCCTTGGATCCCAGCCTCTTGAGTAGCTACATTTACAAGTGTGAGCCACCATACCCGGCTAAATTATTTTTTAAGTTAATTTTTTTTGTTAAGTCAATATATAGTTGGCATACGGTTACATAAGTAATGAACACATTTCTTAAGAAAATTGTTATCCCCTCTCTCAATTTTGTCTGTTTTCCTACCCTCAGCCCCCTCTCCACCCAGATTGTTCAGTTCATTTCCGTTTAGTGTCTTCCAAGTATCACTGTTCAATTGGTTCACCCTTTTTCCTTTGTTTTTTTTTTTACCATTTTATTATACCCTCTCCATTCCCCAAATCACATAAACCTATGTACAAGACACAGGGTACCCGAATTCAACACAATGACTACAGAGAATAAAACTAAAGGGAAAAAGAAGAAAAGAGGTAAAAAGCAAAGAAAATGAATGAACATCATACAGTACCTTAGAAGCAACAACACTGAAAAAACAAAACATAAAACCTTGGGCTGAAAATGAAGCTTGCCTAGCATGTATGAAACCCTGGATTCCATTCCTCAGCACCACATAAACAAAAACTGGAAGTGCCACTGTGACTCAGCTGGTAGATTTCTAACGTTCAGCACAGAGTGTCTCCAAGTGACAAAAATCTGTCACATTTAAGTCAGGCTTCAAAACTTTGCTAGGAACCAGTTACGTGATTTGGAAGAAAGTCCAATTTTCAAAAAATCACTAGCCAGGCGCTGGAAGGTCATAATTGTCATTCTACTAGCCAGGGAGAAGGTAATTTAAAGCCTTTGCAAGCAAAAAAACGAAAACAAAAAAACTGTAAGATTCTTCTCTCCACTTATCCACCCAAAAACTAAGTGGAGTTGTGGCTAAAACTGGTACAGCATTAGCCTTGAGGAAGAAGAACTAAGAGACCTTGCCCAGGTCCAAAGTTCAAGCTCCCCACCAAGAAAGAAAAAAAAAGGAGTCCAGATACCTTAGTTTCAAAAGTATATCTACATATCTTAGTAGATTTTTCTGATCTTTCCTCATTCATCTGATCGAACCACATAATCTTGATCCTGACCTGACTAAGAGACTACATTGTGCTTAATAAATTCATTCCACATATTCCAGTAGAATCTGGACAGCTAACAGCCACTTACCAATGCGTTATTCTCCGTTTAGGCCAGTATGTCTTCATACCATCTACACAGTCAGCTATATCATCTTTCCAGAAGTATCATTAAGTGTAGAACACTCAGAACTAAAATAATTGCATAAAGATGTAATAAAAACCCTTGATTCATTTAGACAATTTCTGTACCACTTAGAGCAAGTACATTAGTGGTATTTACCTCTAGCCTCTTTTTTAAAAAATATTTATTAACATTAAATTTTACATCATATTTCAAATGTCATGTTTAACCAACAAGTATTCAAGAAGGGAATCGCTATACAATCACTGGCACATAGATTTTTGAATATAGTAAAAATTAAGCTGAGTCTTTGTATGTCATAGATACAGATTAATCTATAATAAAACACATGTCTATAGAGTGTATAGTCTATCCTAGATTTTTATGTCTATGTAGTTATGTTTATATCTCCAAAATTATGTCCAGAACTTTGGGTATCAACTATTCAATCATCTCTCTACTACTGTTTGAAACTGATATCCATATATTAAGGATACCATGTAATTTTTTTCCTTCTTCTTCACTTATCTCACTCAACAGGATTCACTCTAATTTCATCCACTACCCCAAAAATGCCATTATTATTTTTTTCTGTGCAGATCTTCTTTTATGTATATATTTTTATTGTAATTTATAGAAGGGTTACATTATATTCACCAGATAGAAGGTGCATTACTTCTCAAACTTTGATACCCCATGTAATGATATGGTCCCCATTTCCCTTCCCCTACCCCCACTCATGTTCATTTCCCCCCTTCCCTATCCAATTTCAAATAACCAATTAGGCACATATGAAATATATCAGAAAACAAGGTGAAATATTGTAACAATATGATATAACCAAGGGATAGCAAAAGAGATAAGAGATCACATAGTTCATTAAGGACAACAATCACTCATTATATGAGTTTTGTTTCTTTATCTTGGAGGTCCTTACATTTAGTGTCATACTATTTGGCACGATGTCTCTAGATTTTGTTCTATTGTAAATCTCTGGTAGCAGAGCCCAAGGTTTCTACTGAATTTGACAAATGAGGGAGACTCTTGGGCCTATGTTCCTTTGAGTTTGGCTTACTTCACTTAATATGATTTTTTTCCTTTTCATCCACTTTCCCGAGAATGCCATTATTTTATCTTGTCGGTTGGCTATGTATCATTCCATTGTGTGTGTGTGTGTGTGTGTGTGTGTGTGTGTGTGTGTGTATCACATTTTTTCTAGTAGGGCATCTGGTTGTTTCCATCATCCAGCCTCATTTTCTACAGATATTTTTATAGTCTCTTTTTTATTTTCAGGGTAATGTATAGAGGGGTTACGATTACATTTACAGGTAGTGGACTGCATTACTTCTCACACATTTATTCCACTCCACATGTTTTTGTCCCCAGTTCCCTCTCCCCTCCCCTTCCCAATCATCTTGTTTCCCCCCTTCCCTTTCCTATTTGACATAAACAAATAAACATATATACAATATGCCAGGGAAAAAATCAGATACAGTAACAATCTGACATTAACCAAAGGGCAAAATAAGAGATGAGAAATAACATAGTAGATTAAGGACAAAAATCACACAAGATTAAGAGCAACGATGACACAAGATATAGCTCTTGTTCCCATATCCTAGAGATCCTTTCATTTAGTCTCATCCTATATGACCTTATATACCTAGGTTTTTGAGTTATTGTAATCCTCTGCTAGGAGAGTCCTAGATGTGAACTAATTGTTACAAATGAGGGAAACCATTGAGCTTATGTTTCTTTGGGTCTGGCTTGCTTCACTTAATATGAATTTTTCCAAGTCTTTCCATTTCCTTACAAATGGGGCGATGTCTTTCCTTCTGATGGCAGCATAGCATTCCATTGTGTATAAGTACCACATCTTCTTGATTCAGTCATCTACTGAGTGGCATCTGGGTTGGTTTCATAGCTTTGCTATGGTAAATAGTGCTGCAATGAGCATCATTGTGGTAGTGGCTTTAGTATGTCCTTGTTTCTGGACATTTGGGTAGATGCCAAGTAGTGGATTTGCTGGATCATAGGGGAGCTCTATGTTCAGTCTTTTGAGGAACCACCACACTGCTTTCCCTAGTGGTTGAACGAGTTTACACTCACACCAACAGTGTAGGTGTGATCCCCCCTGGTCACTTCCCCACCAGTATCTCTTATTAGATTTTTTGATAATGGCCATTCTGACTGGAGTCAGGTGGAATCTCAAAGTTGTTTTGATTTTCATTTCCCTTATTT
The DNA here is from genome assembly GCA_024803745.1 of Megascapheus bottae. Lineage (NCBI taxonomy): Eukaryota > Metazoa > Chordata > Mammalia > Rodentia > Geomyidae > Megascapheus > Megascapheus bottae. Next base: position 1,075,184 of record JANJXV010000186.1, on the reverse strand, counting down.
CTAGAGATATGGAGCATTTCTTCATGTGTCTAAAGCCCATTTTAATTTTTTCTTCAGAGAATACTCTTTTAAGTCTTTAGCCCACCTTTTAATAGGATGGTTGTTTCTTTGAAGATTTGTTTGGGAGAGATTCATTTTTTTCAGCTATAGATATATTTTAGATAATTACATATATTTTTGAAGAAAATAGAATGGAAGCCGTCATGCTGGCTCACAACTTAATTTCAGCTACTTAGGAGGATCAGGGCTTAGGATCACAGGTCAAAGCCAACCAGGGCCCTACAGTGTGTGAGACCAAACTCTGTGAACATACAATGACTGTAAGAGGAATCTCACTGCCTGGGAATGTAGCCTAATGGTAGAGTGCTCACCTAGAATGCATGAAGACCTAGGTTCTATTCACCGGTACCGCATACTCAGAAAAAAGCTAGAAGTGGCGCTGTGTCTCAAGAGGCAGAGCACTCACCTTGGGCAAGCGAGTCCAATGAAAATGTCTAGGCCCTGAGTCCAAGCCGTAGGACTGGCAAAAAGAAAAAAAAAGAGCAATCTTACTTAAGTAACAAGGAATGTACCCTATATTTATACAGACTGAAAAATTCATTAAGAAATTAGAATATATGTATAAAGTGCATAATTTCTTTTGTGTGTTGGCACTGGGTCTTCAATTGAGTGCTTCAGCTCTATCCCTGACCTTTTCTGCTCAAGGCTAGCACTCTACCAATGCAGACCCAAATCAACTATCTTCAATTGAGATATAAGCGAGGAATATTTCAGGGTGCTTCATGAAAAACATTTTTATAAATTGAAACTTTCGACACAGTCTTATTTTAGTATTAATGTTGAGATGGGAAGAGACAGAAAAAGTGAAATATTTCCTGATCCCCATAGAGAAGAGACTCAGCAGAACCACTGTGGTCTGCAGGCTTCTTTGTGAGTTTCGTTTGCTTGTTTGATTTTTGTCAATTGTGGGGCTTGAACTCTGGGCCTGGGCACTGTCCCTGAGCTCTTCAGCTCAAGGCTAGAGCTTTAATCTGTGAGCCACAATGCCACTTCTGGTTTTTCTGGCAGTTAACTGGGTACTTTGGCTGGCTTTAAACTTGTATTCTCAGATCTTAGCCTATAGACTAGCTAACATTATAGGTGTGAGGTACCATCACCAGGCTGCTGCTCTGTTACTATGCAGGTTCTGGATCAAGAACTTCAAGTTCTTACTTCAATTTTTTCTTCTCTTGCCTAATACTCTGCCATTTGAACGAAGCCCCAGTTCCTGGTCTTTGTTTGTTAATGAGAGATATTATGATTTTCTAATATTCAGAGCAACGATTATTAAACCCAGCATTTTACTTACTTGAATAAATTAAGAGATAGGACCTAGTGAGATGGAAAACAAAATTTTTTTTCAAGTTGCTATCCTGTTCTAATGCATAAGTCTGGCTATTTTGCTTACACACAAATATATATTTTACCAGTTTCTACTCTATTTTTGCTTAGCTTACAACCACCACTGCCATTTCATAGATTTTGTTGTTGTTTGCGGTGCTTGAACTCTGTGCCTGGGCTGTTCCTCAGATCTTCAGTTCAATGCCAGTGCTCTACTACTTTTGATTTGGCCAGTCCTGGGCTTGAACTCAGGGACTGAGCACTGTCCTTATATTTTCTCAAGGCTAGGGCTCTACCACTTCAGCCTCAGCACCACTTCCAGCATTTTTCTATGTATGTGGTATTGAGGAATTGAACCCAGGTCTTCGTGCATGCTAGGCAAGCACTCTACCACTAGGCCAAACTCCCAGCCCCAAATTATTCATCATTACTATTAGCTATCTTCTTTTATTATTATTGATTCATCATGGTGCTTGGACTTTGGGCCTGGACACTGTCCCTGAGCTCTTCAGCTCAAGGCTAGTGCTCTTCATCTACAGCTCAATTTTTGGTTTCTGGTAGTTAATTGGTGATGTAAGTCTCACAAACATATGTGTGCAGGCTGGCTTTGGGCTTTGAACCAAGATCCTCCAATCTCAGCCTCCATAGTAGGTAGAATTACACGCTTCAGCCAGCAGTGCCTGACTGTTTGATGTCTCTGTCTCTGTCTCTCTGTCTCTGTCTGTCTCTGTCTGTCTGCCTGTCTGTCTGTCTCTCTCTCTCTCTGTCTCTGTGTCTCTCTCTCTGTCTCTCTCTCTGTCTCTCTCTCTGTCTCTCTGTCTGTCTCTCTCTCTCTGTCTCTCTCTCTCTCTCTCTCTCTCTCTCTCTCTCTCTCTCTCTCTCTCTCTTTTGGTTGTAAGACTTTAATTGTGCACCTGGGCAGTGTCGCTGGGCTCTTCAGCTCAAGGCTACAACCTTAAACACCTTGAGCCACAGTGTCACTTCTGGTTTTCTGGTGCTCAAGTGGAAGTAACAGTTTCATGGACTTTAGTGTCTGGCCTGGCTTTGAACTGTGATCCTCAGAACACAACCTTCTGAGATCATTTCCAGCTTTTTTTTTTTGGTGTAAGTGGTACAGAGTAATTGAACACAGGGCTTTGTGCATACTAGGCAAGCAAACTACCACTAGTGTGCACTCCAGCCTTAGATAAGGGCTTTCTTTTTCTTTTTCTTTTTTTCACTCATGGGGCTTGAACTCTGGGCCTGGATGTTTACCTTAAGCTCTTCAGCTCAAGGCAAGAGCTCTACCACTTGAGGCACATTGCATTTTGAATTTTCTGGCTTATTTGGAAATAAGATTCTCACAGATTTTTATGCCTGGGCCGTCTTTGAACCTCGATCCTCCAGGGTAGCTAGGATTACCAGGGTAAGCCACCAGTCACGGGTATTAAATTATTATTTTTTGCATGTCCTATGGCTTCAACTCATGGCCAGAGCACTGTCCTAGGGCTTGCTCAAGGATAGCACTTTACTTCAGCCAGCCAACTCCCGGTCCAAATAGACCACTCTTGAAGCTAGAATTACAGAGATCTGCCATAATACTGGCATGTCGTTATCTAAGTATATAATTTTTCTTCTATTTTTGATGGCTTTTCCTTAGTGTACCTATTTCCTACATATTTTATGGAAAACTTCCTTCCCACTGGGGCCATAAGTTAAGCCTAGTGGAAGAGTTCTTGCCGAGCATGAATGAAGACCCAAGTTCAATTCCTCAGCAGGACATAGATAAAAAAAGTTAAAGTGGTGCTGTGGCACATGTGATAGAACTTGCGCCTTAAGAATAAACAAAAACAAAAACATGGATCGTGCTCAGGTCCTGAGTCTAAGCCCAGTACTGGCAAAAAAAATTCTGCCCAAAGTAGACATTTAAACTTATTGTACTTTTCAAAAAATGTGTTGTCAAGGTGATATACAAAGAGATTGCTGTTACATATGTAATGAGTACATTTCTTGTAAACACTGTTACCCCCTTCCCCTATTCTCTTTCCCATCCCCCCACGTCATAAATTTCATTTACAACAAATATATATGTATTTTCATTCCTGAAAAATATAGTTTAAAATGTGTTCAAATAAATAATGTAGGTTGATATATTTATCAAAATGGATTACTTGAACTCTAAAATAAACCTTCTAGGTAATTTTTCTCATAAAATTGTAGTAATGCTATAAAACTAATAAAAAAGGAATTTTAGTTATTAATTTCTTATGTTTTACCTTTAACATTATTACACTAAGCATGCTGTTTATGGTATTAATACAGACAGCATGAAATATGATTATGTTAAAAAATTAAATGATTAAAAATAGTAAGGTTGGGGGCCAGTAGTTTGGCTTGGTGGCACACAGCCTGGACTGGCAAAAAAGAAGTAGGGTTAGATAAAACAGTTTTATTTCCAAATGTGTGGAAAATGGTATGATTTCTTGTTTCGCTAGTCCTGGGGCTTGAACTGAGGGACCAGGAACTGTCCTTGGCCACATTTGTTCAAGGGTGGCACTCTGACACCTGAGCCACAGTGCCCCATCTGCTTTTTCTGTGTATGCAGGGTCGAGGAATTGAATCAAGGTCTTCCTGTATACTAGGCGAGCATTCTACAACTAGGCCACATTCAAAGCCAAAGTAGATTTTTGATGCTATTGTGGAGTTTTAATTTTCTTAAATATTTGTACAAAGCACAATGGATATATAAACAGACTTGAACTCACAGAACAGAGTCCCACATAATATTACTGGTACTCTGGCACTTCTCCCGATTGACAAAACACATTTCCAGGCATCTGCTCTGTCCTTAAGCTTTGGTAGCTGACTTGTCTTTCCATGGAGGCCTGGCCTGGATTCCTGGTGATTCCATGCATTTCATAGTTTCCTGTATATCCAGGAAGGTTGTCTTCTATGGGACCAGACCTGTCTGGTTTTAGGCCCACCCAGGACCTATGTGTATGAGGTCTCCCATTATAAGTGGAAAATAAAACACAATATAATAAGCACTGAAGAACTGCACACCATAATGTTAACAATGAAAGTTTAATAGTTAGCAAAGTAAATACAATGAATACTTGACAAGAATCATGAGAGCAAGATAAAGAGATGTCTTTGTAGGAAGGGGACAGGGAAGCTCTAAATCCAGACTGGCCTCCAAGTTGCCTTCAGACAGTAATTCTCCTTCAGAGTCCTCAGAAGGGTCTCCTTCCTCATGAGAAACAGAATGTCCTTCCTGAGTTAAGAGGGGGATGGATTCTGGTTTGTCGAATGGAGATTGAGTCTCTTTTAGTGAGATGGATGGGTCTGGATATTCTGTGAGGATGGATTCATTTTCCTCCAATGAATCCAGTATTGAGAGTACACTTGCTGCTTCCCATGGGGACATTTTCCATGAGCCCAGCATGTGCCCCTTCAGCTTGCACAATAAGTGGAGTGTTACTCTGACTCAGATGGACTGACTCTGGGAGGAGTGTGAAAGGAAATGGAAGGAAATCTGGCTGCTCTTTTTCTTCCTCCATAGTATCTGCAGGTTCAACTGTGTCACACATGGGGTTCAGAGCAAAAGGTATATCCACAGAACTCTAAACCTGTTTGGTAATTTCTACAGAAGGCCCATGGTTTCTGGAGTGCAGTGATGATTCTCAGTCTCCATCACTCACCAGCTCCATTGGTGGGTTTTTCATCCGGAGTTCAGGATAAGCTCTTCCACGATGACCCAAACCTAAGAATGGAAATAGGTACAGAGTGGACAGAGTGGACTCTGCAAGTTGAAGTGTCACTTAACTTCCATGAGGATCTAATGGAGGAACCTATAGAACTGGAGTTTGGGCTGAACACTGAGGAGGTGTAGGGTCTTTCTAATGAGTGCTTATTCCCAAGTCCTTTCAGAGGACAGACATTACCTGGCTGACACCACCCATAAAGGGCATTTTGCCAAGCTCTGTAGAAGTAAGGGCCAACCAATATCTAGACCACATGGGCTTCCTACTCACAGGCTCTGAGGCACCCACACCAGGACTTCTACTTTTTCTTGGTCTTACTGGTCGCACATTCCTCCAGCTGGTCAAACAGTATGTGTTTAGAAGAGCAGGTCCAAAGCCGGCATGTGGAGCCTCATATAGAGCTTGAGTTGTGTCAGGGTGTGGCAGTTCTTGAACTCGTAGAAATCACTGGGGTAGAAGTCCATTCACATCGTATAGATGGAACACATGATGCTGTGGGCACATTCGGTACAAGGAAAGTGAGAGCCTTCTCTCTCCATCCTGAGCCTTCTACCAAAGCCCCTTTCTTGCAGGACTCTAATGCTGTGGCTGTCCTGCAGAGATGTGCACTTATGTGCTGGGAGGGGGGTAAGAGACACTCGAGAACAGGATGACTTTTACACCCCACTTCCAGAAGCTTCTGAGAGAGGCCTCTATGCATCTGTCCAAAGTAAACGCACCTTAAATTAACTAAGTAAATGCTCTAAATAAATCAATAAGTGAATGCTCTAAATAAAGAACTACATGCTCATTCCTCTAATCTTAGCCACCCAGCAGGCTGAGCTCTGAAGATCACAGTGGAAAGCCAGTCTAGTCAGTAAAAGTCTAAAGGCACTTGTCTTCAATTAGGCAGCAAAAGCCAGAACTTGACCCATGACTCAAATGGTACAGTGCTAATTTTTGAACACCAAAGGGATGGCATTTAGATCTGGGTTCAGGTTCAAGTGGCAGCACTGGACCACACACCAAAATGTAAATGCTTTCAGGTTCTAACAGGCAAAGCTATCACAATCCCTCCCTGATGGCTCAAAAGTGATTCAGCCCCCAGCTTTTCCTCTGACTCCAGTATTTCACAGGCCTCTGCCATTAGTACTGACACCTCATTTCTTACTGGGAAATGGGATTTCCTAGGATGTCACCTAGGTGAGGGCTGCAGTTGGGAGCCACTTACACATGCCTGAAATCCAACTTCTCAGTAAGCACACTGTTGAGACTCCAGTAGCTTGTGAGGGAAATGAAATGGCATGGTGTCCCAGTCATAATAAAGTAGTTTCTGTATTTGTTTCATGCTTAGCTCCCCTGTGTACACCCCAGTGAACCGATCAGGCTCAGAGAGGAGCCAAGTATTCCAAGACTTGGCCAGGAGGGGTGAGCAAACCTGGGTTTGGAGGGGGAACACTCACTTTTTCAAGAGAATTTCCAGCAACTACTACATTGTCCTCCACTATTTGAAATTGTGCAGGAAGTTTCCCACATAAAAGAGATCACCTATCTGGTAGGCAGGGATCAGCTTTGTCAGCAGCATCTCCAACAGGCCTTCCTCCAGGATCCATAGGTTACAAGGCTCATTCAGAGTCTGAGCTGACTTACCATCACACTATGTTGGCAAAACAGTGGATATTTCAAACGTAGGAATGGGACCACACTTCACACAGAAGAACAGGAATACAGTAGATTGGAAATGACACACTCTAATCTCAGTAGAGTCACTTGAAAGCACACAAGAAGGTTGTAGTGTGTGGGCAGGATGATGGGTTCAAATAGGTTTCCTCTCAATATACCTCATCTGAGTTGCCCTGGAGTTTCCTGGCTTTCTTCCTAGAGAAATGCCTGATATACGGGAATTTTGGCTTGGCACTGATCCAGCATCTATTTCTTCAAGTGATACATCCATATTTCTCATGCCTGATATCCTAGCCTCCTGACCTTTGGCAACAGCACAGCAACATCTTTCTGGTTCCTGAGCCACAGGCCAAGGGAGCTGGCTTGAGCTGGTTGTCACATACTGTGGCTTGGTTACCAGGGTTCCATATTCTGTTCCATTGTGAGGGAGGTAGGGTCACCTTTCAAGGCCCAATGACCAAAGCTCCTTGCTCACAGAAGACCTCCCCAAAGACTTACTGGAGGCTGAATCTCCCTTCCCACCTCACATATGGATGTAGTAAACAGCACACCTTTTTGTTCAAATCCCAAGTCATAAACTAGGCGTAATTGCTAGCCTGGTCTCAGGCTCAAGGGGCCTTTCTTAGGTAAGATCCAAATTTAACTGTCACTATTCCCCTTACCCTTCACAAGACATTTTGCTTCACAGTGCCTTCTCAGCTTGCATTTTGCCTCTTGCACATTTTTTTTTGCTAGTCCTGGGACTTGACCTCAGAGCCTGACCATTGTTCTTAGGCTTTCTTTAGGCTATAGCTGTCCTACCAAGCCACAGCACCACTTCCAGCGTTTTCTATGTATATGGTACTGCAGAATCACCCGGAGTCTTTTTGTGTGGTAGCCAAGCACTCTACAAATAGATGAAACAACCAGGCCATTTTGCACATATTTTTCACTTCAATCTACTAGGACGTTGTTAGGTTTCTGTATCCTAATCTATTTTTCTTCCTGATGAATATCTGTGCTGTCATCTGTAAAAACGCAAGTGGGAAAATCACAGAAGCATTGGTGACATAAAAAAAGTCTTACAGACATAGATAAGTGTTCATTCTTTGTAGGAGAAAGGATATTTTGATATGATGATGATGACTATTTATAAATACTTTATCGGGGTTTAGAGTTTGGCCCAGTGGTAGAGTGCTTGCCTAGCATCCATGAAGATCTAGGTTTGAGTCCTTAATATCACACAGATATAAAAATCCATATGGCAATGTGGCTCAAGTGGCAGAGGGCTAGACTTGGGAAAAGCCAAGAGCAGTGCTCAGGCCCTGAGTTCAAGCCCCAAGAATGGCAGAAAAACAAAAGAAAAGAAAAGGAAAGAAATGTGCTTTTTACAAGTTATTCACTCACAGCATTTGCCTCTGAATTCTTCGCTTCTGCATCTTGTGACTTATCCCTTTCCCTCAATGTAGACAAGAAAAACAGATTTTATTACTTGCTATCCTGTTGTCCAATCTTTGGATATTAATTCAAAATACAATATTGCCTGAGATATTGTGTGTGTGCATGTGTGTGTGTGTATCTGCCAATGTGTGCATGCACACATGTGTACAGGGTTTAGGGCTTACTCATAGGGCCTGTGTGATAACCCTCAGCATCTTTTCCTCAAAGGTATTGGTCTTTCACTTGTAGCTTATTATAGCTAATTGGAGTTGAGAGATTCACTCAATTTCTTGCCCTGTGCATTGGAACCCAGTGCTGGGTTCTCATATTGTTAATTGTAGCTATAGAGAAGGCTGAGGTCTGGGGATCCTCGTTAGAATCCAGCCCATGAAAGAAAGTCACTGATAGAAATCTTTATCTTCAGTTAAGCACGAATAAATAAGGCAAAAGTGGAACTGTGGCTCAGTTCCTCTTGTACCACCCATGAGAAAATTAGTAATTGGCAGCACCTGGTGCCTGAAAGAAATCCTTAGCACTGGTTCAAAAAAAGAAAGAAAATCATGAAAAAAATTAAAATTTGCAGAGGAATCCATAAGGATAAACGTGCCTGTGAATAATCTTGTCATTTCAGATCCCCTCAAGGGCTTAGGTCTCTCTATATTTTATCAAGTTTTTTTAAAGATATTTACATATTTTCTATCTTTCTTAAACAGAGATAGCCATCCACAAAACACAAACACAAACTCTCACACAGTATACCACCCACCCATAAGTGTCTGGCTATGTATATATGTATAGTCATATGTATTGATCTGTCTCTCTATACTAATATATAAATGCATAAACATATGTATTTAGACAAACAGGAAACATACATAGATAGGTCTCAGGCATTTCCAGATTTTGTGCAAGTCTTCTGAGTGCAACTTCAATTGTATTGTTTGTCAAGATAGAGTCCCTCTAACTATTGGCCAGCTTCTTGTCCTTTGATACTTTTTTATGCCAGTCCTGGGTTTTGAACGCTAGGCCTGGATGCTGTCACTGAGCTTGAGCTTCTTGCATTCAGTAGTTTATTGCAGATAAGAATCTCATGGAGTTTCTGTCCTGGGCTGGCTTTGAATTGTGATCCTCAGATCTCAAACTCCTGAGTAGCTAGGATGACAGTCTTGAGCTACCAGTACCTGGTTCCTTTGCCTCTTTTACACTTTTTTTGGTCCCACCACAGCCATGGTATCTACCTTCCTATGTTCTCTCCACCTGCCCCCAGACAGGGGTCTGACAGATGCTTTCCACCCACTTATTCATGTCCTCCTCTGTATTGCCTGAGAGCTAAGACATGCATTCACATGTCCGGATGCGAAACACAAAGCCATGTGATTGTTTCACAGTCTGGAGCATCCTATCAGATTTATAGCACCACAGAGGGTCAGGTTGTTGCTCCTCCAGGGCTTCTTAAATTGTTCTCATATTAATCCACAACACGTTTGTCATCACTTGTCCAGCTAATTCATGGACTAAAGCAGCATTCCCTACAAACTTAGATCCCAATACCATGAGGACACTCAAGGGTGCATTAGGAGTGTGACCTGCAGGTGGATGTGAGCCTGTCTAAGTTGGAGGGGATTTCTCCACCACAGGAAATGGAATACAAATTTAGAATCTGCTTTCATGAGGTGACAATCTCTGGCAGATGTTCTTATCAAATGTGGCACTGCCTACTTCCAGCTTAAAACATGGGTTGATGACCCAGCATAACAGAGAATGTATTCACCCCGGCCCAACACATAGGCTGGGACCCTGAACTTTCAGGTAGCATTTGGCTTTGAAGGTCATGAGATCTTAGTCTACAAATGATGAGCCCCCTCCCGTGAGGCATAGCAAACGGAGCCAAAGTGCAACCCAGTTAAGCACCAGATCAAGCTTCCCTTCTTCAGTAGGGTATGGTTTGAAAACTGTGCATAGCTTCTGTTTGAAGCCAGTCCAGAAAGGAAAGTCCATGAAACCCTCATTTCCAGTTAACTGCCAAGTAAAAGCCAAAGATAGAGATGAAGCTCAAGAGAACTAGAGAGCCATATGAAAAGAATGGTTACACCCTGCAACATCCTCATTATCTGATCTTGAAAACATCTCTGCGTGCATCCCAGCATACAGCCAGCATCTGGGGGTGACAGTGACCCCTGTGCCCATTGGCAATCTGCACTGTCTCTGATATCTGTAATGTGAACCTCATTCTGTTGGGTGTGTGAAGCGGTGTCAACCCTGCAGAAGGAACCAACTGTGCCCTAACTCCCACTGTCCCCTGGGGCCCCTAGCATTCCCCCATCTGCACCCCGCCTGTGGCTTCTGATCCTAGGGAGCCCTCCTGCCCTGTCCAACACTCACATGAAGTGCATATTTCTTCTCCTGGCGCAACTTCTCCACAGAGAGTACATGACATGCCCACTCTCCAGGCACGGGGAGATCCTGCCAAAGTAGCAAATCAGTGATAAGGACATAAAGTGATGAATAGAATTTTAGATCCTGATGGTAGACAGTCTGCAAAATCCAAGGGAGAATGGAATTGGAGGGGACCAGGGATCAGGATGTGGGCATGGAGCTTCCCTGCCAAGGGGGTGGGGGAAGTCACAGGCTGGGGGATGCACAGGATGATCCATGGGCCCTGTGCAGCTACTGGGTCACCCCCTTCTGCATCTCAGCCTTTGGCTTTGAGCTCTGTGATCGTCAAGATGTGCACAGTCTGTACTCTGGCTGGCAGAAGAAAGGACCCTGGGAAGACAATTGTAGACCCTTTGTGAGTGTAGGAAGGGGTAGGCTGGACACCCAGTCCAAGAGGAGCTAAAACTGGAGTCGAGGGGTGTGCAAGGAGTGGGTGTAAGGGTTGTGGGCAGTCACAGTCACGGCAGAGGTGGCTCTGTCTGTGGGGTGAGTGCCTCCCTGCAGGCACAGCACTGGACATATCAGAGATCCACATGAAAAGGAAAAGCTGGAAATGGCACTATGGTTCAAATGGTAGAGCATCAACCTTGAGCAAAAGAGCTCAGGGACAGTACCCAGGACCTGAGTTCAAGCCTCATGACTGTAAAAGAAAAAGAACCAGGACTATGAGAGGGAACCTGGTACTCTCTTGGTCTAATCAGACACAAGAAGAGGCCGGGATAGGATGTGGAAAAACACAGAGAACATCTTCCCCCAGCTCATCCTGTCCTGCATGCAGGGACAGCCATGTAACTAGGGCTACGGTGAGATCATCTTCACCCCTGTGCTGCCATCTGAATTGTAGGCCTCTGTCCTGGCATGGGATGTCCTGATGGCTGAGCAGGTGCCCTAACCCTAGTGGGAGAGCAGCCACTGACTGTGGTAGCTAAGGAGAGATCTGTTCCATAGCTATCAGGCCACCCAGCATGGGAGCCATAACCACCCCTCACCCAGGTAGAGGCCAATGGTTCTCCAGGTGGTACTAACATTGCCCCACCCCTAGCTCTGGGTACACGTGACATTCCCCCCACAAGGAGCAGGACTAAGTGAAGGATCAGGAAGCTGCCTATGGGCTTCAGATGATGGCCAGGCTGGCACTACAGATGGCCTCACTTTGTCACCACCTTCCCCTGCCTCCATCATTCCTCCAGCATGCCTCTCTACCTCCCACCCATTAACCTTGGAAACCAATGAACTGGGCTCTCATCATTCCTCTCATCTCTTCACCCACCTTGCCATGCATCCATCCCTCTGTCACTTCCACCCCACACACATCCCACCACCAGCCACCCTGTAGCTTATGAGGATCCCAGAGGAAGCTCTTGGTGAAGGGCTTGAGACCACAAAACAGTTACTATCACCCGCTCCAGCCTGATCCACCACAGAATAAGAACAGCCAAGCAGGCACACACTGCAGCAGAGTTGCTCTGCAGCCACCCTGATTTCTTCATGGCCAGGAGTTGGCTCTCCTCAGCCTCTCAGCTCAGTAACCAGAACATTGTGCTTTCACAGAGCCATGCTACCAGTCTCCATGGACACAATGACATCAAGGTGATGCCAACTTCCCCATCTCTATATACTTCTAACTATGGGATGGGAGCTGAGGTTCTCTTCTGTGACTCCATCCGCTAAGAGGCTCATGCAGATTTCTATCCTTTGCTCATCATGGTGACTCTTTGGTTAACAAGTCACTGCTGGGCTTCCAGTTCACCACATATAGAACCCATACTCCAACACTTTGTTTAGAAGGACTGATGACTTTTAAATATTCTCTAGTTTTAAATTTCTAGCTCCTTCTCTCTTTCATTTATATATTTCCCTTCCTCACATACTTCCCTTTTTTACCTTCCTTCTTTCATTCCTGGCCTTGAACTCAAGACCTGGAGCTTTTCCTTAGCTTTTCTTTGCTCAAGGTAGCACTCTAGCTCTTGAGCCACAGCTCTACTTCAATCTTTGTTCTTGCTCTAAACTGGGAGTATGAGTCTCATGCATTTTTCCCTTTGCTGGGTTGGTTTAAAACCACAATACTAAGATCAGGATCCTGAATATGCCTCGGATTACAGGTATTATCTAATCAAAGCAAATTCCTGATTTCTTTTTTTAGACATAATTAGTTCTTTCAGGTGAGCCACCAGCCACTCATGCAAGAGCATTGCAGGATCCCAGCATTCATCTTGTCTCCAGTCTTATTCCATCCATCTCACAATGGTCATCTAAAACACCCTGCTGCATGCCTGAAGTCGCAAGGAACGTTCTCAACGCCATGAGAAGCCCCCTTAAGCTCTGCCTCAGATATGCCCAGCCCCCATCCCACTTCCACATGAGCATTTGTTTAGGAGAAATTTCCTGAGTACATCATCATCTTTTCCTCACCATTCAAATTTCATCTTTGGAGTCATTTCTCCCAGACAAAGAGGAACATGATCCATAGTTTGATAGCAGCTCCAACTTCATAGTCCCAGCCACCAACACCCCCCCCATTACCCTGCCAGACACCTGAATTCAAGAACAATGTTTTCACTACCCCTGACGCTTATCAAATGTTTTAACTTATACAGTGCATTAAAATAATTTTACTAAATGGAATAAACACATGGCATCAAGCTTCAGAATCTTTGCACCTGAACTTTTAGTGAATCACAGACACACCAGCATTTCTGTAGCCAACAGAAATCTTAGCTTTGAGATTTCAGCATTCCTGGTATCCAAGTTTGGATGTGCTACCACTGCCCTTAATGGGGCACTTCAATCCCACAATCCCACAACAATCAATGTCATTTGACATTCACTGGTAGGTGGTGCTAGGAAAAAGACTGATGTGCCAACTCCATGCTGGCTTGACCTATGCCATCTTCAAACCTGGAGCAAGTGGGGCTCCTCTCTCCATGACACCTTTTGTGTACTGCCCCAGGAGGACCTTTACCTTGAGACAAAATTATGAAGACTATCTCTACCAGCAAAGATTCCAGTGAGATGTGCCTACATGGATAAAGCTAAAATCTCACTAAAGTGAGGTTGTTGGCAGTGCTGGAGCCTGAACTCGGGACCTGGGCACTAAGCATTTGTACTCAAGACTAGCCCTTTACCACTTGAGCACAAACTCCATTCCCAACTGTTTTTATTTTTGGTAGTAAGAATCTATCAGACTTTCCTGTTCTAGGTGACTTGGAACTTCCATACTCAGATCTCAGCCTCCTGACCAGCCTGGATTAAACGTGTGGATCAGCCATGCACCACACCTGAGGACTTCTGCCAGCACATTTTTTCCCAAAAATTGGAAGAGGAAGATGAGGGAGGGTTGGGCTCATCCTGCCCTGCATATGAAGGAGAGCATCAGCGCCTGAACTTCATTCCCTGATGTAGGCTGCTGGAGGAAAAGGAAGCAAATAGGCACAGGCTGGCAGTAGATGCCACAGAACAACTTGTGACCAAGACTCTCAGAGCCGACCTCAGAATCGATGACAGAGTTGGATCTACCCAGTAACGGAGGCAGTGGTGACACCTGAAACTGCGCGTTTGAGCCTTTGCTGCTAGTAAACAGGGCCACCTATGTCTCAATGAGAAAGGTGAGATTTTGGTGGAGAAGGTGAGATTAAACATTATGTATCATGCAAGAAGACAGACTATAAGGGGTCTTTTATTATTCCAAGTGAAATTTTGGATTTCCTCTTCTGTTTCTTTAAAGAATGACATTGGAATATTGATGAATCTTGCACTGAATTTGTAGATAGTCCTTATCAAGATTGCCATTTTTACAATATTACTTCTTCCAAACCAGGAGCATAGGTTTTTGCATTTCCTCAGTTCTGCGTTAATTTCCTTCTCCAGGGTTTATAGTTCCATCAAAAAGGTGCTTTACATTCTAAGTTAATTCCTAGGTATTTATTTTCTTTGATAGCAAAATGAGTTGCTATCCTGATTCTTGCCTCATTCCTCTCATTTGTTGGCATATAGGAAGGCAGTTGACATTGAGGTTTAATTTTATACCCTGCTACCTTACCAAAGGTTTATATCAGCTCAAGCAGCTTCGGGGTAGAGTCTATAGGGTTGTTTAAATACAGAATCATGTCATCTGTAAGGAGAGAAAGTTTCAGTTCCTCTTTCCCTTTTCCTCCTCACTCCAGTTAGAATGGCCAAGATCCAGAAATCTAATAACGTATGCTGGAGGGGATGTGGCCAGGAGGGATCACTACTACACTGCTGGTGGGATTGCAAACTCGTTCAACCACTATGGAAAGCACTATGGCAGTATCCCAAAAAGACTAAACATAGAGCTCCCCTGTGATCCAGCAATTTCACTACTTGCCAATCGTCCAGATAGGACATACTAAATTCACTAGAACAATAACATTTATCACAGCACTATTTACTATAGCAACGGTATGGAACCAAACCAGATGCCTGTCAGTTGATGAGTAGATCAAATATGGTATTTTTACACAATGGAATTCTGTGCTTCAGTCAGAAAGAATGACATAGATGAATTTGTAAGGAAATAGAAAGACTGTAAAGTTTAGAAATTAGTTTCTGTCTCCTTCTCTCTCTCCTTCTCTATCTCTGTAAAATTTAGAAGTTCCTGTTTCTCTCTCTTTCTCTCTCTTTCTCTCTCTTTTCTCTCTCTCTCTCTCTCTCTCTCTCTCTCTCTCTCTCTCTCTCTCTCTCTCTCTCTCTCTCTCTCTCTCTCTCTCCAATCCTTAGGCTTGAACTCAGGGCCTGAGCTACTTTTGCTCAAGGTTAGCACTCTACCATTTGAACAACAGTGCTGCTTCTGGCTTGCTCTTTTCACGTAGTATTGAGGAATCTAACCCAGGCCTTCATCCTTGATAGGTTAGCACTCTACCACTAAGCCACACAGTCAGCTTTTAGAGGTTTCTGACAAAGGTTTTCCTACATGCTATTATTTCTTCTGTGAGTGCTCTTAATGCTTGCTGAAGGTTGACTTTGTTTAGAAGACTTACCCTAATGCTCCCATATACAGAGATTCTATATATAGCTAAATGTTTTTCATTACTCAGAATTTCTCTATTGTGTATGTTCTGAAATGTACTGAAGACTGACTTCTGATTAAAAGTCATTGCACATTTGTTCTATTCATTAGTTTTCTTTTCTTCTATGGGAATCAGGTTTGTGATGAACACAGAAGTATGCCTTCCAGGTCAAACACTTTCCACATTTGTAATATTCATAAGGTTTTTCTCTCCTATGTGCATTTTATACTTAGTCATGCGTTCATGATGGATTTTTCATATTCTTATATTCATACGATTTTTATCCTGTGTCTGTGTGGTATCATGCAAACTCAACTATGAGTTCTTCAAAAAAATTTCCCTTTCATTTATTCATAGGATTCTATCCTGTGGGTGTTTAGTGATAAATCTTGACTTGTGCCTTCTGGGGAAAAGACTGAACATTTGCTACATTCATTAAGGGTTTTATCTTGTGTTGGTTCTGTGACACAAGCTGAGTTTCCTTCCACAGACTAAAAAGTCATTCCTATTTATTACATTGCTAAGGCTTCTCATATGTGTGAACTCTCTTACGCTTCCTGAAGGGTGAATACTGCACGAAAGACTTTCAACTTTGGTTATATTCCTAAGGTTTCTAATATGTGTGAATTCTGTTATGCCTCCTGTAATGTGACTTCCATCTGAAGGTCTTACCACATTTGATGCACTCGTACAGTTTCTCTCCTGTGTGTGTTCTCTGATGCAATTTGAGGGAAGACTTCCATTTGAAAGACATTCCACATAGGTTACATTCATAAGGTTTTTCTCCTGTTTGAATTGTCTTATGCATGTTGAGGTTTGGCTTCTGTGTGAAGGACTTTCCACATATGTTACACTCATAAGGTGTTTCTCCTGAGTATATTCTCTGATGAACATGGAGTTTTACCTTCCATTTGAAAGACTTTCCGCATTCACTACATGCATAAGTTTTCTTTCCTGTGTGTGTTCTATTATGCCCATCAAGGTATGACTTCCACTTGAAGGTCTTTCCACATTTGTTGCACACATAAGGTTTCTCTCCTGTGTGTGTTCTTTGATGCAATTTGAGGGAAGATTTCTGTCGGAAAAACTTTACACATTGGTTACATTCATAAGGTTTCACTCCTGTGTGTATTCTCTGATGAACACGAAGTTTTCCCTTCCCTTGGAAAGACTTTCCGCATTCATTACACTTATAAGATTTCTCTCCTGTGTGTGTTATTTGATGAACTCGAAGGTGTATCTTCTGGGTGAAAGACTTTTCACATTTGTTACATTCATAAGGTTTCTCTTCTGTGTGTCTTCTCTGGTGCAAAGTGAGGTATGATTTCAGTCTAAAGGTCTTCCCACATTTATCCCATTCATAAGATTTCTCTTCTGTGTGAGATCTCTGATGTGTGCTGAGAGCTGAATTCTGGGCAGAAATTTTATTACGTTCCTCATATTCATAAGGTTTGTCTTCTCTTGGAGATCGAGGTTGGAGCGTCAGTTCTGACTTCTCAGAAATTAATTTTCACACTTGATGTATGCATCACATATCTCAGGATATTTGCTCTGAGGTATTGTAAGGCGTATTTCATTACTGAAAGATTTCTCACATTCACTACATGTATGAGGAGTCTCTCCTGTGTACATTTTCAGATGTGTAGTGATGGTCGTTGTTAAGTACAATATTTTTCATCACACAGTACATTTAGCAGTTTTCCTCCCTCCCTGAAGAATTTCTTGGGCAGGGAGAACAGAATTATGATACTGCAGATCTTTTGGACTGTCACAATCATGAATAAAATGCTCTGAATATCCGATGGATTTTTTAAGAACAGGAGACATATGAGATCTATATGCAGCATGCATCTCATCAGGCTTAGGAGACAGAAGAATGTTCTGACCACTTAATGAACTCCTCAGTCCTCACCCCTAAGTTGTTACCATTATTACTAATCAGCTCTGGATTATGTGTAGAGCTCAAATTTAAAGTTGTTGCTAATCTCACGTTTTCCTCCACTTCGATACTACTTGCAACTGCTACTTCACAAAGACATTCATGTGGACTTTCCTGGCAGGTCTTGAACACATTTTCCTTTACCTGGACATCTAAAATGAGTCCTAGAAAAAAAGACACAAACATACATGAGATACAAATATTCGTTACTGTAAAGGTAATGACTTTACTTTCCCATCCTAAGTGTTAGATATTTTAAAATATAAAAGTGGAAATTGATTTGTGAGAAATATATGCTTTTCTCCCTAACCTATTAAGAAAATGATATTTTACAATGACCAATAATGTTTTTCTGTGTTTTAGTTCTCTTTTTATATCACAGGAAATATTTATTGAAATTACCCAACTATGTATTGCTACAGTTTTAAGCTGAGTACTACCTATACTATACCTGCAGCTGTTTTTTTTCAAATACTGTTTTCTTTATACATTGAGGAATAGCTGCCTTTCTTTTATTTTTGAGAAATAATCTAAATATTGTGCTGTTTTGCATCTTTTAAAACTTTCTTTTCTTTTCTTTTCTTTTCTTTTTTTGTAGTTCATAGGCCTCGGCCCTGTCCCTGAACAGTTCAGCAGAAGACTATAACCCCTATCCTTGAGCTACAGCCCCACTTCCTCTTTTCTAGAGTTAACTACAGATAAGAGTCTCAGGTCCTGAGTAGCAGATAGGATTCCCTTACCCAGTTTCAATGCTGTTTGCTTATTAACCATTAAGTGAGGAACACGAATTTTTTCTAGATTCAACGGCCACAAGTTTGGTTTATATGTCTGTTTGCCTTTGATCCAAGCAAGAACGATTCTTGAGAGTAAGGACTTACACCTATATCCCTTCAGTTACAACTTCTCACTAAAGTCTCAATTTAGGTATTTGTGGGAATTTTGAAATTTGTTTCTTTCCATTTGAAGTCTTATAAAAATTCCTTTTCTAACACTCCTGTCCCTCAGAACCATGGAAGACCAGAAAATCCCCAGCTCATTGTCTAGTTAATTTTCTTATGTTGATTGAAACTTTGTTGTTTTTTATTCCTTCCATTCCTGGGTTTGAACTTAGGACCTAACCACTGTCCTTGGGTTTTCTCAAGACTACAACCCTACCAATGAATTCATTACTTCTGGCTTTTTCTATGTATGTGGTAATAAGGAATCAAACCTGTGTCTTTGTGCATGCTAGGCAAGCACTCTACCACTAGGCTCAATTTCTGGTGGAAAGGTCTGGTTCTGAATACCAGTCTCTTCCTACCAGCAAAAAGATATTATCCTTATCAGAGAATAATGCCCTGACTTATTCCTTGTTTGCTCAATCATTTATAGTCTTAGTTTTAAAGAAATGAAATATCATTCTTTCTTTCTTTCTTTCTTTCTTTCTTTCTTTCTTTCTTTCTTTCTTTCTTTCTTCCTTTCCTTCCTTCCCTCTTTCTTCCCTCTTTCTTCTTTCTTTCTTTCTTTCTTTCTTTCTTTCTTTCTTTCTTTCTTTCTTTCTTTCTTTCTTTCTTTCTTCTTTTGCAGTCATGAGACTTGAATTCTAGACCTGGCTGTTCTTCCTGAGCTCTTCAGCTCAAGGCTACTGCCCTATGTCTTTAGCCTCAACCCCACTTCTCATTTTCTATTGGTTCATTGGAGAGAAGAGTCTAAGGTGTTTTTGTGATAGGTCAGTCTTTGAACCTTGATCCTCAGTTCTCAGCCTCCTAAGTAGCTAGGATTACAGGCATGAGCCACGGGCTCATGGCTTTCTCATTTTATTTTGTTTCAGTGATTTCGACAGAGAAATCTAACTTTAACTCTACTGCCACATAGAATTCATCATATCACCCTATGATTCTTGGTGCCGGGGGTTTGGGCTAGCATGCACAAAGACCTGGTTCAGTTCCTTGGTACTACATACAAAGAAAAAGCCAGAAGTGGTGCTATGACTCAAGAAGTAGAGAGCTAGCCTTGAGAAAACCCAAGGACCATGCTCAGTCCCAGAGTCCAAGCATAGGATTGGGAAAAGAAAATGATTCTTGATTCATTCACAAAGAATTCCATAGGTTCCACACAGGATTTAGGGTAACTAAGAATATTATTGCTCAGTACATCACAACATGAACTTACCAATGGGGCTCAGGCTCCAACATCAATATGAAGATGCGTTCACTCACCTGTGATATTCTTGTCAGAGGAATTTCCTATCGAGAGTTCTGCACAGTGCTCTAGCTTGTCAATTAATACAGGTTTGGGAACACAGGGCCCTGTAAATTAGAAACAGTAGAGAATTATTGCTTATGCTGTGTCATCATTGCTTTAAGTTCGCAGACATCGTACTCACAAGTTATCTATTAACTCTTTTTTCTCATTTCTCACTGGCTCCATGGTTGAATTTTCCCCAGCTCTGGATTCATTTTGTATGGCATAAACTTAGCTGTCTTGCTCAAGGCTAGAAAAATACCAGTTTGAGTCCCAGCTACACTTACATGCATAGGTCTTCATGCATGCTAGGCAAGCACTCAACCACAAAGTCAAACTCTTGACACTCCACTAACATTTTTGAGGGGTTACTTGGAGTTATAGAGTTTCATGGCAATTTTTATGCCATTGCTGGCTTCAAATTAGAATTCTTAGATTTCTTCCTCCTGAATATTTTAAGATTACAGGCATGAAACATTGCACCTAGTGCCAGGTTTCCATTATAAACTCACTGTTTAGTGATTTGTAGATCCTATTTCCAATAATGACATATATTCTATTCTGGATTGTTTATCCACTTACAATTACTGTGTAAGTTTGGAATGTCATCTCCATTAGAGGAAACATAATTTAGAACTGTGGTCAAAGTATCCTGAAGGTATCCTGAAGAATGAGTACAAAATTACCTTAGGTTTTCTTTAGAAAGTAATGATACTTCCCAGGGCCTGGAATCTTTCATTTAAATAGTATTGAAAGTTTGATAAACATTCACGTATCTGCAAAATAACAAGGCACTTGGCCTTGCAAGTGAATTTGACTTTTGCTCACCTAAGGACACCAGGTTGCTGTAGGTCTCCAGCATTACATCTCTGTACAGGGTCCTCTGAGCATTGTCCAGATGCTGCCACTCCTCCCAGCTGAAATCCACAGCTACATCATCAAATGACACCAGCTTCTGGAATGGCATATTTTCATCAAGTAATTAGCACTGAGTTATAAACACACCATGTCTGGAATTTTATTCTCTTTTTTGTTGGAATTGTATTCCTTTACTTAAATGTTTAGACTTACATGAAATATTGACCTGAAAAGCTTAGGGATGGTGCCTAGGCCCAGAGTTCAAGTCCCAAGACCCACAAAAAAATAAAAAGGCAAGCCAGGTGTTGGTGGCTCACGCCTGTCATCCTAGCTACTCAGGAGACTGAGATCTGAGGACCATGGTTCAAAGCCAGCCTGGCACAAAATTCCATGAGACTCCTTTCCAATTACCCACCATAAAATGTTTAATGGCTTGTGGCATACCATGGTAGAGCAATTGTGGTATCCGCAAAAATAAGTCGGGGGAGTAGATTTAGGTTATAAATGGAATTATTCCATTGAAAAGGAACTACATTATTTGATGACATATGCTGTTTCTGTGAGAATATTGCAAAATCTTAGGGTATCAAGTAATAATACTGTGAAGTACACCCAGAATGTTAATGTTCTATGTCTGGCATAATAATCACTTGGGGAAGAAAATTTTTTTCTTTTTTTTGGCTGGGGGATTTGTAAGGCTTGAACTCTGGGCCTGGGCACTGTTCCTGAGCTCTTCAACTCAAGGCTATCACCCTACCTATGAAGCCACAGTGCCATTTCCCATATTCTAATGGTTAACTGTAGATGAGAGTCTCATAGACTTTCTAATGCCCAGGCTGGCTTTGAACCAAATCTTTAGATAACAGCCTGATATCTGAGTAGCTAGGATTACAGGTAGAAGTCACTGCACCTGGCAAGAAATTTATTTCTTGCTGTTTCATACTACAAATTTACTGTATGTTTTACTTTTTCAAAAAGACTGAGGATGACCTTTGTTCTGTATATAATGGGAAGAGGTGTAGGGAGCTGTGAGCAGAACAACTGAGGGGCAATACTCAGGGTAGGACAATAGCATTAAACTAAAGAGCTCAGGGCCCAAGGTCCAAGCCCCATGACTTTCCCAACTACCCCACCAAAAAAAGGGAAAAAATTGGAGATTGGAGAGGATTTGCTAAAAAGAATATATAGAAATAGTAGTTCAAAATGTAGAAAGAAGTTCAATATTAACAGTCATGAGAAAAATTAAAATTACAATGAAATCATTACTTTAAATATGTTAATATAAAGATAGTTTTAAACAAAAAGATCCACATACACACGCAAACACACACACACACACGCATACAAAAAAACAACTTTCAAAGTCTAACTATTACTGGGAAGGTAGTGAGAAGAAGTAGAACTTTGGAATAGTTCTGCAAGGAGTGCTAAAAAAGTACTAAATATAGAATTAAATAGAAATATGGTCCAACACTTCTATTTCTAGATTTGTACCTAACGGAAGAGAAAGCAGGGACTAGAACAAATATGTGGAGAATCCATTCACAACCATTAATAATAATCCAAAGATAGAAATATGCAAAACAATGCATTGAAAAGGAAGAACATTTTACTATATTTTACAGATGAATCTTGATTACAGTAAACTAAAAATACAGCAGTCATAAAGGAAGAGCTAGGGTATGTTTTCCCTTCCAGAGCTTCCAAGGTTCAACAAACCAATAGAGCCTAAAAGCACGATGGTTCCAGAGAATGGAGGAGAGAGGAACAGGAGCTGAATGTTTAATGATTATACATGGAAGATGAAAATTGCTCTAGATGGGTAGAATGAAGAGAGAACTGTACAATAAACAATGGTTATGTAGACACACAGGATGGGACACACCTATACTCCCTGATCTTGGGAAACTCAAGAAGGATTTCTAGCCATCCTGGATGCATGGAAAGATCTATCATAAAAACTAATGTGGAGGGGCTGGGAGTTTGGCATATTTCTGGAGTGCTTGTATGAAGACGAAGGTTCAATTCCGCAGTACCACATACACAGAAAAAACCAGAAGTAGTGCTGTGGCTCAAGTAGAAGATCACTAGGCTTGAGGAAAGCTGAAGGACAGTGCTCAGACCGAGTTCCAGCCAAAGGCTTGTTTAAAAAAAAACAGAGAGCTGAGCATGATGGGGTGGTGGCTCACTTCTATAATCCTAGCTACCCAGGAGGCTGAGATCTGAGGATCAAGGTTTAAAGCCATCCTGGCACAAAAAGACATGAGACTCTTATTTCCAAATTACCTTTAGAAAATGGGAAGTGGGCTTGGCTCTAGGGTAAGGTGGTAGCCTGGAGCTGAAGAGCTCAGGGATAGTGAGCAGGCTGAGTTCAAGATCTATAACCCACCAAAAAAAACCCAAAAAACAAAAAATAATATGGAAAAATTTGGAAATGTACACTACAAATGAAATTAATAATAAACACAAAATATGCAAAAGATACAAATTATCACAATATGGGTATCCTGCTTCTGTATCTTTCACTGACTCCTGTTCAAATAAGTCACATATTCTGAATCATTTCTCCCAGTCAATATATGCCACACATGTTAGCTTGTACTGAACTTCTTGGGAAATCAAAAGCAAATACTAAGCAAATGTGTGTTAGATTTTGTCAACAGTGATATTTCAAATATCAATCACTACTCATTGATTATTTAATATCAATGCCGGAATCTAACTTACACTGGCAGAATCTTCAATCTTTTGAGAATCTTCAAAAGGGTGTGTAAATATTTAGGATCGTTATGTCTTCCTGGAGGAAAGATCCCTTTAGTAGTATGTTGTAACCTTCTTTGTCTTTTGTTACTAATTTTAGTTTGAAGTCTATTGTATGTGATATGAGGATTGCAACTCCAGCCTGTTTATGGGGGCAGTTAGCTTGATAGAGTTTATTCCAACCTCTCACTTTCAAAAGATGATTGTTTTTGGGTAAGATGTGTCTCTAGAAGACAGCAGAACGATGGCTCTTGCTTTTTGATCCAACTAGACAGCCTATGCCGTTTAATTGGAGAGTTAAGTCCATTGATATTGAGAGTTAGGATTGAGAGATATTTATTAGTTCCTACCATTTTTAAAAGTTTTTAGTAGGGCCTGTGTCTTGACAGTTCTTGTGGTCCTTAGATGGTATGCTGTTCAGGTGCCATTTCTTTCCCTATAATGCATTTATTTTGGTTTTGTATGTATAGAGCATCGTTGAGAATTCTCTGTAGTGTTGGTTTTGTTTCGACATATTGTTGCAGCTTTTCCCTGGAATGGAATGTTTTATTGATCCCTCAGTTTGAATGAGAGCTTAGCTGGCTACAGTATTCCTGGTTGGTAGTTATTTGATTTAAGGGCATGACATATATGCTTCCAGTCACTTCGTGCTTGCATGGTCTCTGCTGAGAAATCTGGGGTTATTCTGATTGGTTTGCCTTTGTAGGTTACTGATCCCTTTTCCCTGGCTGCCTTTAGGATCTTTCCTTCGTTTCTATTGATCCAGTTCGGATCACAATGTGGCGGTGGGATGTTCTTTTCTGGTCAGGTCTGTTTGGGGTTCTAAAAGCTTCTCGTATATGGGTGGGCCTGCCCTTCTGGATATTTGGGAAATTCTCTGAGATGATTCCCTGAAGTATATTTCCAATACCATTGACCTCTTTCTCCACGCCCTCCTTAATACCAACTAGCCTTAAATTAGGCTTCCTAATTGAATCTTGGACCTCCTGAAGCGCTCTGTCATATTTCCTAGATTTGGATTGACTCATTTTCTGTTCTTTATAATACCTAAATTATCTTCAGCCCCGGAAATTCTCTCCTCTGCATTGTCTAACCTGCTATTAAAGCTATCTACTTTATTTTTCATCTCCCTTGCTTCTAATTGCTCACTTTTTATGCCTTGTGTCTCTTGTTTTAGATCATGTATGGATTTCTTTATCTCCTTGATTTCCTTTTGAGTGGTTAGCTCAGTAGGTTTATTTTCTTTGGACATTTGCTGGAGTTTGGTCCCGTTTTTATTTGTGGATTCTATGAATTCATCCATCTTTCTTTGAAAAACCTTTATTATGGCCTCCTTTATGGCTTCGTCTTTTTCACTTATCACCTTGTTTTTGCTTTCCTCTTGTTCAGCTATGGCTTCCTCCATTATCTCTTTCTTTATATTTTCACATTTTCCATTAATGATGTTTATCAATTGCATTTGTGTAGCACTTGGACGACTCTCCTCTAGGTTTGCCAGTGATTGTCTATTTACATTGGGTGGGGGATGTTGTTTCTTGATTTGACATTTTTCTTGAGTTTCTTGTTCTGCCTATTTGAAAATGGGAGCAAGATTACTACTAAATACGATTATAGTTTTTCAGATATAACCAACCTAGACCTCTGTAGCTGGCAGACACTAGATGTTCACAAGTTTTGATTGGTATTATCACTCTTTCTTTTTGTGCACTTACAGACCAGTCTAATACAACCACTGATAAGCGATTTGTACCCAAAACAATAAGCCTCTCAATCCAATCTCTATTGTCTTTAAGTCCCTCTGAGCCTAGAGAATAATTAACCACCTACATATACAATATTGCTCAACAGCCATCAAGTGTAGATCCGTGCAGTATAAGGGTTGAAAGACGAGCAGAGGTCCAGAGATAGAAAAAAAGAATGAGAGAGGTCAGGGGAGCTACAAAAGATTAACATAGGAGTGTAAGAATATTGTAGTCATGAAGAAAAGATATAGCATAAAGATAACTGCCCTAAGTTGGTAAGTAGGTAGCATATTTGAGTACAAAGTTTGGAAAGTATTAGAATAAAACTTATGTGTTGCTGCACGACTAGCTCTTAGCCCAACCAGTGGCCTCACAGTGGACCATGGGATGGATCTGTTTTTCTTGTCTTCGTTGAGGGAAAGGGGTATTTCACAAGATGCAGAAGCGAAGATTTCAGAAGCAAATGCTGTGAGTGCATTAGCTCATAAAAAGCATTTTTATTTTCTTTTATCTTTCTGCCAGTCTTGGGGCTTGAATTCAGGGCCTGAGCACTGTCCTCGGGTTTTCTCAAGTCTAGCCCTCTGCCACTTGAGCCACAGTGCCACATCTAGATTTTCTATCTATGTGATACTGAGCAATCAAACCCAGATCTTCATGGATGCTAGGCAATCACTCTACCACTATGCCAAACTCTCAACCCTGACATAGTAATTATAAAGTCATCATCATCATCATCATCATCATCATCATATCCAAATATCTTTTCTCCTACAAAGAATGAACACTTAAGTGTGTCTACTGCTTTTTTTTAAATTTCACTAATTCTTCTGTGTTTTTCCCTCTTGCATTTTTTACACTTGACAGCAAAGCTAATCATCAGGAAAAAATTGATTAGGATACAGAAACCTAATAATATCCTAGTAGATTGACGTCAAAAATATGTGCAAGATGCCCTGTGTGTTTGACCTAGTGGGAGAGTCCTTGGCTACCAAGCAGTAAGCCTCAGGTTTGATTCCTCATTACCACATACATAGAAAACGCTGCAAGTGGTGCTGTGGCTCGGTGGGACAGCTAAAGCCTAAAGAAAGCCCAAGAACAATGTTCACACTCTGAGGTCAAGTCCCAAGACTAGCAAAAACAAAAAAAAATTCTACAAGGGGCAAAATGCAGGCAGAGAAGGCACTGTGAAGCAAATGTTTTGTAAAGGATTAGGGCAATATTGACCCTTAAGTCTGGATCTTACCTAAGAAAGGCTCCTTGAGCCTGAGACCAGACTGGTAGTTGGGCCTAGTGGAAGACATTGGGATTGGACAAATAAGGTGTGCTGTTTACTACATCCACATGTATATTGTGAGATTGGAGGAGAGATTCAGCCTCCAGTATGTCTTTGGTGAGGTCTTTTGTGAGCAAGGATCTTTGGTCATTGGGCCCTGAATGGTGACCATGCCTCCCTCACAATGGAACAGAATATGGAACCCTGGTAACCAAGCCACTGTAACTAACAACCTGCTCAAGCCAGCTCACTTGGCCTGTGGCTCAGGAGGAAGAAAGATGTTGCTGTGCTGTTGCCAAAGGTCAGGAAACTCGAGTCTCAGGCATGGAAGTTGTGGATGTCTTACTCGAAGATGTACATGCTAGATCATTGCCAAGCCACAAATCCAGTATAACAGAACTTTCTCTAAGAAGAAGGCCAGGAAAATCCAGGGCAACCAGATGAGGTAAATTTCTATGAAGAAATGTATTTGACCCCATCATCCTCCCTACACACCACTGTTGGGGACCGACTGTGGGGTTAATGACCTTGGACCTGACCTTGGACCTACACAGCTGTATACACAAGGAAGTAACTCTGATCAGGATGATTTTAAGCAAAGTCAATCAGTTCTTATCAGGATGACTTTAAGCAAAGTCAATCAGTTCTTATCAGGATGACTTTAAGCAATGTTAATCCTTTCTCATTTATCCTATATGTGACTTGTTTACTATTTTGAATGAATGTAGCCTCTGGCAGTTCCCTAGTATTAAGAAGAGTATTTAAGGTCGGAACTTAAAATAAACGGGACAGTCTTAGGCAGCAGTCTGGAGCTCACAGACTTCTTGGACTGCTGACTTGGGCTGTAGTCCTCCCAAACTCCATCTGTTTGTCTCTCTTCTATTTTTTCCTAGTCCTTGCCCCTATTTCAGGAATCCCAATCCACGAACCCTGGTTTGCTGCCGGCTGGCTCCGGCAACTGGCGCCCGAACAGGGACCCTGAAAATCTGGGACGAAGGCGGAGGACCCCGCTGTGGTGAGTAACACATCGTAGGACTTTTAAGAGAGTGAGAGTGCGGGAGGCTGTATTATCCAGAGTAAAAATTATGGCTCAAGTTAATAGCTATACGTCATATTTACCGATCTTAACAGGCTTACTTGAAGCCCACGGAACGTGGGTGGACGAAGGGATGCTTCAGAGCTTCCTACAGTTTCTCGAGGAGGCATGCCTGAGGTCTATAGAGGAGGAATTCCAAAAAACCTGGCAGCGGATAGGAAAAAGAATTCAAGATTATTATAATGTATATGGCCCCGAAAAGACCCCAGAAGAGGTTATTGATGTATGAAATTTAGTAAGTGAATGCATAGATCCTCAACATGAGAATGCTGAACTTAATCTTGAATTAAGGGAACTTTATGAATTAAAGGACCCTTCTAAAAAACCTGAGGCTGAGCCATATGCCGCAGCCCAAGAGAGTCTAAGTGAGATCTTGAAAATAGAACAACAACCAGTAGATTTTGAGTATCAGAATTCAAATTTGAATATGAGGGAGGAAAGTTATGATGAGCCGATGGAGGACCGGATAGCTACGATAGAAAAGAGGTTAGAAGAAATCCTACATCTACTATCTAAAATGGGGAAAGAGCAGAGAGCCCCCCCGGAAGTAGGAAGGAGATATGACCCTCAGGCCACTATGGTTTCTGATTCTAAATCCTACCTCTCACACCCACCGCCTCAGGCTGCAGCCTTATGGCCCCAATCGCTTTTTCAACCTTTCAAGCCTAAAAGCCCTAGCAACAAATCCCTTTTAACAGGCACTACAACCAGGCACAGTGCATCACAATTAAACCTGGCTCAGGCTGCTAGAGAGAGGGAAGATATTTCAGAGCCTCGATGCTTCCCTAGTTTAGTTGATCAGGATGAACAAGTATACCATCAACCTGTTACTGTTAAACTATTGCAGGATTTAAAGAGTGCCTGCTCCCAATATGGGCCAACTGCCCCTTTTACTCAAGTAATATTAGAGGCCGCGTGTGCTGGTATTGTATGCCCAAATGACTGGAAGCGGCTTGCCAGAGCATGCCTTAGTGCAGGAGAGTACTTATTATGGGAGACAGAGTTCACTGCACAGTGTCGGGCTAAAATTGAAACAAATAGGTCTAAGAACCTGCCTTACACTTTTGATCAGTTGTTAGGAGAGGGAATCTATAAAAACACAGAAGATCAATTGGGTTATGCCAAGGAAGCCTATTTACAAATAAATGCTGCGGCGAAAGAGGCTTGGAAAAGGTTACATAATTCCAATTGTACAAAAAATTTAGTAGAAGTTAAACAGGGACCGAATGAACCTTATCTAGAATTTTTGTCTCGATTAATGGAGACTGCAGACCACCTAATACAAGATGAGAACGCAAGGAAGATTATAGTTAGACACATAGCCTATGAAAATGCCAACGCCACCTGTCAGGCGGCTATCAGACCCCATAGGAATAAGGGAGGAATCACGGACTTTATTTCACTATGTGCTGATATTGGACCCTCCCATGTACAAGGCCTTACTTCAGCCGCCGCTCCTCAAGGAAAGACTGCTACTGAATTTCTAAAATATAGAGGCCAGAGGCCAGAGGCCCGGGCTGCTAGACCCCCAGGGCGTTGCTTCTCTTGTGGACAAATAGGACATTGGATGACGCAATGCCCACGCCAGGCCAGGTTAAAGAGAGAAAAATTACCTGGCACATGTCCACGCTGTGGTAAAGGGAAGCACTGGGCTAAAGATTGCAGGTCAAGAACAGATCGCAATGGCCGCCCGTTTTCGGGAAACTGGAGAAGGGGCCAGCCTCTGGCCCCGCAAAACCATGGGGCAGTCCCTCCCTCTTCTCGGCCACAAGTAAATCTTCTAACAACCCCCCAAAATCAGTCTCCAGCCTCTTCCGTGCCACCCCAGGCAGCGCAGGATTGGACCTCTCTTCCTCCACCTGCTCAGTATTGACCCCAGAGATGGGGACACAAGCTCTCCCCACGGGGGTCTTCGGTCCCCTTCCCCCGGGAGTGGCTGGATTGCTGTTAGGGCGAAGTAGCTCAGCCCTTAAAGGGATACAGATTACACCTGGCAAAATTGACCAGGATTTCACTGGAGAAATCAAAGTTATGGCCTCTGCCCCGAAACACGTAGTATCAATCGCAGCCGGTCAAAAATTAGCACAACTAATACTTGTCCCTTTATCTCATGGGGAGACTGCTAATTCTTCTGCCCCATGCGGACAGAGAGGATTTGGATCCTCTGATATCTATTGGGTACAAAGCATAAAACAAGAGAGGCCTGAGATGACTATATTTATACAAGAAAAACCCTTTAAAGGAATATTAGACACAGGAGCGGATGTGTCTGTAATATCTAAAAAGCATTGGCCAGCCCAATGGCCCCTGACAACCTCTATGACTTCCCTACAGGGGATTGGGCAAGCAACTGACCCACAGCAGAACAGTGCGATCCTTGTTTGGAGAGATGAGGAAGGGCACTCTGGTCATTTTCAGCCATTTGTCTTGGATCATCTGCCAATTAATTTATGGGGTCGTGATATCATGGAAAAAATGGGAGTGTATATGTTTAGTCCTAGTGCTGCGGTCACTAAGCAGTTACTTGATCAAGGCCTCCTCCCCTTTAGGGGACTAGGCCGAGCAGCACAGGGGGAGCTAGAGCCACTCCAACCCCAGTCTCACCCCCCGAGACAAGGAGTAGGTTATTCTTTAACGGGGGCTGTTGTTTGTCCTGCCCCTCATGCTGATCCCATAAATTGACTCTCGGAAGAACCGGTATGGGTCAAACAGTGGCCTCTTTCTCTAGAAAAGATCATTGTAGTTCAGCAGCTGGTACAGGAACAGATAGATTTGGGACATGTGGCCCCTTCTAACTCTCCATGGAATTCTCCAATTTTTGTTATAAAGAAAAAGTCAGGTAAATGGAGGCTGTTACAGGATCTGACAAAGATAAATGCAACTATGGAACTGATGGGAGCCTTACAGCCCGGCTTGCCTTCCCCCATGGCAATCCCAAAGGGTACTTATAAGATTATTATAGATTTGAAGGATTGTTTCTATACTATACCCCTGGCGCCTCAAGACTGTAAGCGCTTTGCCTTCAGCGTCCCCTCTGTTAATTTTAAAGAACCCATGAAGGGATATCATTGGCTTGTGCTCCCACAGGGCATGGCAAATAGCCCAACTTTATGTCAAAGTTTTGTAGCCAGAGCCATTTCTTCCACCCGTGAAAAATTTTCTTCTGTTTATATTGTTCATTATATGGACGACATCTTGTTGGCTTGTTCTGACCCTATCGTCGTACGACAAGCCTTTGGACAACTAAAGCAAGATCTGAGCCTCTTTGGCCTTATAATAGCAGCTGAAAAGGTTCAGGAACATCCCCCTTTTACGTATTTAGGCCATATATTAGGCCCACACTATTTTAAAAGCCAAAATATACAATTAAAAACTTCACACTTAAGAACTCTTCATGATTTTCAGCAATTTTTTGGAGATATAAATTGGCTTCGGCCTTATTTAAAGCTGTCCACTGGAGAGTTAAAACCCCTCTTTGATCTCTTAAAAGGAGATACCAACCCTATATCCTTGCGCAATTTAAATCCCGACGCCGAGAGGGCCATCCAAATCGTAGAAAAGGCAATTTCCCAGCAACAAGTGAACTATTGTGACTACTCTAAACCATGGGAAGTTTACATTTTAGCTACTTCTCACTCCCCAACTGCTGTATTGTGGCAGGATGGCCCACTTTTATGGCTTTATCTACCATCAACACCCGGCAAAATGCTGACCCCCTACTACGAATTGGTAGCTAATCTGATACATATGTGCCGAGTGGATTCCCGTAAATATTTAGGTCAGGAACCTCATTTTATCTGTGTCCCATATAATTCACAACAACAAGATTGGCTATTCCCCCTTTGCGATTCTTGGGCCATTGCTTGGGCCAATTATACGGGAAAAATTTTGCATCACTACCCATCTAACAAACTCCTCCAATTTGCTGCATGTCATACGTTCCTATTTCCTTCCATAGTACGGGCCTCACCTTTATCTTCTGCCGCTTTAGTATTTACAGACGGATCCTCTAATGGAACGGCTGCTTTGACCATTAATGGGAAAACTCAATCTTGGGTTACGGGTTTTTCCTCCGCCCAAGAGGTAGAGTTAGAGGCTGTTTTACAAGCACTCGTCCTGTTACAAGACGAGCCCTTTAACTTATACTCAGACAGCCAATATGTAATTCGTGCTCTTCAAGTCATAGAAACTGTTCCCTTTATTGGAACTACTAACTCCAATATCCAGACCCAATTTCGCCAAGTACAAACATTGCTTTGTTCTCGCAACCACCCCTGATTTTTTGGCTTCATTCGAGCTCACACTAATCTTCCTGGCCCTTTAAGTGAGGGTAACGCAGTTACTGATTCTGCCACCAGAGTTTATTTAACTCAAGTCGAACTTGCTAAGCAGTCACATGCCATCCATCATCAAAACAGCCGAGCCTTGCGCCGACAGTTTAAATTATCTAGAGAAGCTGCACGTCAAATAGTTAAAACTTGCTCCAACTGTGTGCCCTTCTCACCAGCTCCTCATTTAGGTATAAATCCACGAGGACTGCTTTCTAATCACATTTGGCAGATGGATGTCACACATGTTCCATCATTTGGCCGATTAAAATATGTTCATGTTACTGTAGATACTTATTCTAATTTTATCCTAGCCACCCCCCTTGCTGGGGAAGCTACTAAACATTGTATTTCTCACTGCATTCGATGTTTTGCTGTGATGGGGATTCCCTCGCAAATAAAAACAGATAATGGCCCTGGCTATGCAGGCCAAGCATTTCAGTCCTTCTGCCATTCTTATATCACTCATATTACAGGCATTCCTTACAATCCTCAAGGTCAAGGCATCGTGGAGAGAGCTAATGGATTATTAAAACATCAAATTGCTAAAATACAGAAAGGAGAGTCGTATCCCGCTACCCCTGTGAATATACTTAATCATGCTTTATTTGTTTTAAATTTTTTGAATCTGGATTCAAATAATTTATCTGCTGCTCAGCGATTCTGGGAAAAAAGAGAGCAGCGTGCTTTTGCCTTAGTAAAATGGAAGGATCCCCTAACTGGTGCTTGGCACGGACCAGATCCTGTTCTAACCTGGGGTAGAGGGCATGTATGTGTTTTCTCACAGGAAGAAAATGATGCCCGCTTGCTGCCCGAACGCTATGTTCGGATTGTGTAGAGTGACAGTGGTCATCCAAGCAGCGACCCACTGGACCTTCACCCCCAACCCTCCAGTAATGCATCCAGTAATGCGGAAAAGACCTGAATTCATGTTTTTGTGTTAAGTGTAAAAGTCTCTGTTTCTTTGTCTTGTTCATGTTACATATTTTTTCTTGTCCAGTTTTGTCTTTGAAATTGGTACCAGTTTTAAATATGGATCCTTATATTTTTCTAAAGTTTTGTTTTGAACCTGGTTCTCACCTGCAAGAGTAAAATTGGCAAAGCTCTATTGACACAAACTTCCGGAAAATGAATGGCCAATATTAATTTTGTGCACTTTAAAATCTTTGAGTATGAATGTGTGTGAATGAGTGAGTGAACATGTTCAAGGTTTAATCAAGAAAATCATTTAGGTTTGAATTATTGCATTGTTTTAAAGAGGGGGAGAATGGAATGTTAGATCAAAAAAATGAACTTGATGTTCGTATGACAGCTCTTAAGTCCCATTTAGAAGGTCGAATCAGTAGATTGGAGAGAGAACTCCGAGAGCATCAAGGGAGGCACTTGGAGCAGAGAAAAGAGCCTCAAGAACCTACTAGTAAGGTCCCAGAACAGCAGAGACAGATCACGTTGAAAGCTACTGCAGCTTCTGAAGAACGAGGAATTGCCAGCACTTCAGATCCACCAACAGCCAATATCAAGCCAACTGCTGTTGTTTCTACTCCAAGTAAAGTGACAACTGAAGCTATGGCTGGGAACAAATCAACACCTATGGCCAGTAGCCGTCCAATGGTCACATCTGCAACAGTCACCAATCGAACAACTCCGCAGATCTAGGCCCTAGATGGATGAATTCCCCCCCGAGAGGAATCGCAGTCAAGGATGGGATAAGAGGGGACGCTCTCTGACCAACCTAAGACAGGGTCTTCAGCTTGATCTGAAGAAGTTCCCCATGACGGGTAAGGCAGAGTTAGCGATCCACCCAACCCAAGACAAGCAAGTACGCATCTTTTAAAAGAAAGACGGGGGAGATGTTGGGGACCGACTGTGGGGTCAATGACCTTGGACCTGACCTTGGACCTACACAACTGTATACACAAGGAAGTAACTCTGATCAGGATGACTTTAAGCAAAGTCAATCAGTTCTTACCAGGATGACTTTAAGCAATGTTAATCCTTTCCCATTTATCCTATATGTGACTTGTTTATATTTTGTATGAATGTAGCCTCTGGCAGTTCCCTAGTATTAAGAAGAGTATTTACGGTCTGAACTTAAAATAAACGGGACAGTCTTAGGCAGCAGTCTGGAGCTCACAGACTTCTTGGACTGCTGACTTGGGCTGTAGTCCTCCCGAACTCCATCTGTTTGTCTCTCTTCTATTTTTTCCTAGTCCTTGCCCCTATTTCAGGAATCCCAATCCACGAACCCTTGTTTGCTGCCGGCTGGCTTCGGCACACTACAACTTTCTTTTTTTTTCATTTTTTATTGTAATTAGTAAAAGGGTTAGATGATATTTGCCAGATAGAAGGTGCATTAATTCACATACATTGATACCCTTTCACATGTCTTGGTACCCATTTCCCTCCAACCCCACACCCACCACCCGTCTTGGTTTTCCCCCCTTCCCTATCAAATTTCAAATATCCAAATACAAATAAATACAATATATAAGATAAAGTGAGATACAATACCAATATGGTATAACCAAGGGACAGCAAGCGAGATGAGAGACAACATAGTACATTAAGGACAACTATCATTCATTATATGGCTATTGTGTCAATATCCTGGAGGTCCTTTCAATTAGCTTCACATTATATGGGCTTATATATGGCCTTTTGCTCTATTGACAGTCTCTGCTAGTAGAGCCCAAGGTTTCTACTGATTATGACGAATGAGGGAAACCACTGAGAATAAGTTCCTTTGAGTCTGGCTTACTTCACTTAATATGATTTTTTCTAAGTCTTTCCATTTCCTAACAAATGGGGCGATGTCATTCTTTCTGACAGCAGCATAGAATTCCATTGTGTACAAATACCACAACTTGTTGATCCACTCATCAACTGAGGGACATCTGGGTTGGTTCAATATCTTTGCTATGGTGAATAGTGCTGCAAAGAACATTGTTGTGCTAGTGGGTTTAGTATGCCCTTGTTTCTGGATTGTTGGGTAAATGCCAAGTACTGGAATTGCTGGGTCATAGGGGAGTTCTATGTTTAGCCTTTTGAGGCACTGCCACACTGCTTTCCATAGTGGTTGAATGAGTTTGCACTCCCACCAACAGTGTAGTAGTGATCCCTCCTGGACACATCCCCTCCAGCATCTGTTGTCATTCGTTTTCCTGATCCTGGCCATTCTAACTGGAGTAAGGTGGAATCTTAGAGTTGTTTTGATTTGCATTTCTTTTATGACCAGAGATGTGGAGCATTTCTTCATGTGTCTATAGGCCATTTTTGTTTCTTCTTCAGAGAAGACTCTCTTTAAGGCTTTGGCCCATTTTTAATGGGATGGGTGTTACTTTGGAGGTTAGTTTTGGAGTGATTCAATTTTTTGAGTTGTTGATATATTTTAGATA
The DNA here is from genome assembly GCA_024803745.1 of Megascapheus bottae. Classification (NCBI taxonomy): domain Eukaryota; kingdom Metazoa; phylum Chordata; class Mammalia; order Rodentia; family Geomyidae; genus Megascapheus; species Megascapheus bottae. The sequence continues at coordinate 1,039,903 of JANJXV010000186.1, read as the reverse complement.
TGAGGCCTTTGTCCGTTGTTTGGTTGGTGAAGATCTTCTCCCACTCTCTAGGCTTCCTGATTAGTTTACTAGCTATATCCGTTGCCATACAAAAGCTCTGCAGTTTAATGCAGTCCCACTTATCCAGCCTTTCTCTGATTTGTTGTGATTCTTGGTCCTTATTAAGAAAGTTTCGACCTGTGCCAAGGAGGCCTAGTGTATCTCCTATTCCTTCCTGTAAACTTTTCAGTGTGTCAGCTTTTACCTCCAGGTCTTTGATCCATTTGGAGTTAATTCTAGTGCAAGGTGACAAAGAAGGATCCAACTTTAGTTTTGTGCAGGTGTTTAACCAGTTCTGCCAGCACAACTTGTTGAAGAGGCTATCTTTCTTCCATTCCATTTTTTTGGCTCCCTGGTCAAAGATTAGGTGGCCATAGGTCTGTGGTTTAATATCTGGGTCCGCCGTTCTACTCCATTGGACTTCAGGCCTGTTCTTGTGCCAGTACCAAGATGTTTTGAGAATTATAGCTCTGTAATAGTCTTAAGTTTGGAATTGGAATTCCTCCAGCGCTGTTCTTTCTGCTAAGAAGTGTTTTTGCTATACGGGGTCTTTTATTATTCCATATGAAATTTTGAATTGCCTCTTCTATGTCTTTAAAGAATGACATTGGGATGTTGATTGGTATTACTTTGAATTTGTAGATAGCCCTTGGCAAGATTGTCATTTTCACAATGTTGATTCTTCCAATCCAGGAGCATGGGAGGTTTTTCCATTTCCTTAGTTCTGCTTTAATTTCCTTTTTTATGGTTTTAAAGTTTTCCTCTAAACGGTTCTTTACATTCTTAGTTAAGCTAATTGCTAGGTACTTTATTTTCTTTGAGGCTATTGTGAAAGGATTTTCTTTCCTGATTATTGCCTCGTTCCTCTCAGTGTTGGCGTAAAGGAAGGCAGTTGATTTGTGAGGGTTGATTTTATGGCCTGCTACCCTTCCAAAGCTTTGAATCAGCTCAAGGAACTTGGGAGTAGAGTCTATAGGATTCTTTAAATACAGAATCATGTCATCTGCAAAGAGGGATAGTTTTATTTCCTCTTTCCCTACTTGGATCCCCTTTATGCTTGCTTCTTTCCTTATTGCACTGCCTAGGAATTCTAGTACTATGTTAAAAAGGAGTGGAGAGAGTGGGCATCCTTGTCTCGTTCCTTATTTTAGAGGGAATGGCTTTAGATTTTCACCATTAAGTATAATGCTAGCAGTGGGTTTCTCATACACAGCCTTTATTACATTGAGAAATGTTCCATGGATTCCTAGTTTCTCCACATCTTTTAACATAAAGGGGTTTTGGATCTTGTCAAATGCCTTTTCCGCATCTATTGAGACAAAGATGTGATTTTATCCCTGCTCCTGTTGATGTGTTGAATTATATTAATTGATTTTTGTATGTTGAACCAGCTTTGCCTCCCTGTGATGAATCCAATTTGATCATAGTGTGTAATTTTTTTGATGAGTTGTTGTAGACGGTTGGCCAGTATTTTGTTGAGAAGTTTTGCATCGATGTTCATCAAAGAAATGGGTCTATAGATCTCTTTCTTTGATGAATCCCCTTCTGGTTTGGGGATGAGGGATATACTGGCTTCACAGAATGAGTTTGGTCAAGAACCTTCATTTTCAATTTCGTTGAAGAGCTTGAGGAGTATTGGTGTGAGCTCTGCTTTGAAGACCTTATAGAATTCAGCTGTGAATCCATCTGGCACTGGGCTCCTTTTAAGTGGAAGTTGTCTAATTTCCATTTCTATTTCAGAGCTTGAAATAGGCCTGTTGAGTTGGGTTAGCTCTTCTTGGTTCAGTGTGGGTATGTTAATATTGTCTAGGAATTCATCCATTTCTTCTAGATTCTTAAATTTGTTGGCGTAAAGGTTTGAGAAGTATTCCCTCATGATATTCTGGATCTTGGTAATTTCTGTCGTGATATTACCATTTTCATCTGCGATTTTGTTTATTTCGATATGCTCTCTTCTTTTTTTGGTAAGATTTGCTAAGGGCTTGTCAATTTTGTTAATTCTTTGAAAGAACCAACTCCTTGTTTTGTTGATGCTTTCTATAGTTTTTTTATTCCAAATCATTTAATTCTGCTTTGATTTTAATAATTTGCTTTCTCCTAATGGGTTTAGGGTTGGTTTGTTGCTCTTTTTCGAGGAGGTTAAGGTAAGACATTAACTAGTTGGTTTGCCATTTTTCCAACTTGCTGTTGTAGGCACTCAGCGCTATAAATTTTCCTCTGAGTACTGCCTTTGTTGTGTCCCTAAGGAGTTGATATTTGTGTGCTCCTTATTGTTAAATTTCATAAACATTCACACACCTCCATTCTATGAGTTCACACACCTTCATTCTTACTTCAGAAACATCCATTCTCTGACTTCACACACCTCCATTCTATGACTTCACAAACCTCCATTCTGTGACTTCACACACCTCCATTCAGAGTTCACACACCTCCATTCTGTGACTTCACACACCTCCATTCTGCCTTCACACACCTCCATTCTTTGACTTCACAAATATCCATTCTATGACTTCACACACCTCCATTCTGTGGTTTCAAACACCTCCATTCTGAGTTCACACACCTCCATTCTGTGACTTCACACACCTCCATTCTGTGACTTCACACACCTCAATTCTGTGACTTCACACACCTCGATCCTACGACTTCACACACCTCCATTCTATGAATTCACACAACTCCATTCTGTGATTTCACACAACTCCATTCTGTGACTTCACACACCTCCATTCTGTGACTTCACACACCTCCATTCTGAGTTCACACACCTCCATTCTATGACTTCACAAACCCCCATTCTGAGTTCACAAACCTCCATTCTATGACTTCACACACTTCCATTCTATGACTTCACACACCTCCATTCTATGACTTCACACACCTCCATTCTGTGACTTACACACTTCCATTCTGAGTTCACACACCTCCATTCTATGACTTCACAAACCCCCATTCTGAGTTCACAGACCTCCATTCTATGATTTCACACACTTCCATTCTATGACTACACACACCTCCATTCTATGACTTCACAAACCTCATTTCTGAGTTGACACACCTCCACTCTGTGATTTCACACACCTCCAATCTGAATTCACACACCTCCATTCTATGACTTCACACACCTCCATTCGCTGACATCAAAAACCATCATTCTATGACTTCACACAGCTCCATTGTGACTTCACACACCTCCATTCTATGAGTTCACAAACCTCCATTTTATGACTTCCCACACCTCCATTCTATGACTTCACACACCTCCATTCTGTGCCTTCACACACCTCCATTCCATGACTTCATACACCATCATTCTATGAGTACACACACCACCATTCTATGAGTTCACACACCTCCATTTTGACTTCACACACCTCCATTCTATGACTTCACACACCTTAATTCTTACTTTAGAAACATCCATTCTATGACTTCACACACCCCAATTGTATGACTTCACAAACCTCCATTCTGTGACTTCACACACCTCCATTCTGGGTTCACACACCTCAATTCTGTGACTTCACCTATGTCCATTCTCACTTCACACACCTCCATTCTATGACTTCACACACTTCCATTCTATGACTTCACACACCTCTATTGTGTGACTTCACACACCTCCATTTTGAGTTCACACACCTCCATTCTGTGACTTCACACACCTCCATTCTATGACTTTACACACCTCCATTCTATGACTTCACACACCTCCATTTTGTGACTTCACCCACCTCCATTCTATGACTTCACACACCTCCATTGTGACTTCACACATCTCCATTCTATGAGTTCACAAACCTCCATTCTGACTTCACACACCTCCATTCTGACTTCACACACCTCCGTTCTGACTTCACACAGCTCCATTCTGTGACTTCACAAAACTCCGTTCTTTGATTTCACACACCTCCATACTGTGACTTCACACACCTCCATCTATGACTTCACACACCTCCATTCTGAGTTCACACACCTCCATTCTGTGACTTCACACACCTCCATTCTGACTTCACACACCTTCATTTTATGACCGCACACACCTCCCTTCTGTGACTTCTCACACCTCCATTCTATGACTTCACACACTTCCATTGTGACGTCACACAACTCCATTCTATGAGTTCACAAATCTCCATTCTATGATTTCACACACATTCATTCTGAATTCACACATCTCCATTCTATGACATCACAGACCTCGAATCTGTGACTTCACTCACCTCCACTCTATGACTTCACACTCCTCCATTCTATGACTTCCCACACCTCCTTTCTATGACTTCACCCACCTCAGTCTATGACTTCACACACCTCCATTCTGACTTCACACACCTCCATTCTGTGACTTCACACACCTCCATTCTATGACTTCACACACCTCAATTCTATGACTTCACTCACCTCCATTCTATGACTTCACACACCTTCATTCCTAATTCACAAACATCCATTCTGTGACTTCACACACCTCCTTTCTGTGACTTCACACTCCTTCATTCTGACTTCACACACCTCCATTCTCTGACTTCATACACCTCCACTCTGTGATTTCACACACCTCCATTTTGTGACTTCACACACCTCCATTCTATGACTTCACACACCTCCATTGTGACTTCACACACCTCCATTCTGTGATTTCACACACCTCCATTTTGTGACTTCACACACCTCCATTCTGTGACATCACACACCTCCATTCTGTGACTTCACACACCTTCATTCTGACTTCACACACCTCCATTCTATGACTTCACACACCTCCATTCTGTGATTTCACACACCTCCATTTTGTGACTTCACACACCTCCATTCTATGACTTCACACACCTCCATTGTGACTTCACACACCTCCATTCTATGAGTTCACACACCTCCATTCTGACTTCACACACCTCCATTCTATGACTTCACACACCTCCGTTCTGACTTCACACAGCTCCATTCTGTGACTTCACAAAACTCCATTCTGTGATTTCACACACCACCATACTATGACTTCAAACACCTCCATGTATGACTTCACACACCTCCATTCTGAGTTCACACACCTCCATTCTGTGACTTCACACACCTTCATTCTGACTTCACACACCTTCATTTTATGACTTCACAAACCTCCATTCTGTGACTTCTGACACCTCCATTCTATGACTTCACACACTTCCATTGTGACGTCATACAACTCCATTCTATGTGTTCACACATCTCCATTCTATGATTTCACACACTACCATTCTGACTTCACACACCTCCATTCTATGACATCACAGACCTCGAATCTGTGACTTCACTCACCTCCACTCTATGACTTCACACTCCTCCATTCTATGATTTCCCACACCTCCTTTCTATGACTTCACCCACCTCAGTCTATGAGTTCAAACACCTCCATTCTGACTTCACACACCTCCATTCTGTGACTCCACACACCTCCATTCTATGACTTCACACACCTCAATTCTATGACTTCACACACCTCCATTCTATGACTTCACACCCCTCCATTCTGTGACTTCACACACCTCCATTCGTTGACATCAAAAACCACCATTCTATGACTTCACACAAGTCCATTTTGACTTCACACATCTCCATTCTATGAGTTCACACCCCTCCATTTTATGACTTCACACACCTCCATTCTATGACTTCACACACCTCAATTCTATGACTTCACACACCTCCATTCTATGACTTCACACACCTCCATTCTATGACTTCACACACCTCCATTCGTTGACATCAAAAACCACCATTCTATGACTTCACACAACTCCATTTTGATTTCACACACCTCCATTCTATGAGTTCACACACATCCATTTTATGACTTCACACACCTCCATTCTATGACTTCACACACCTCCATTCTATGACTTCACACACCTCCATTCTGTGACTTCACACAACTCCACTCTATGACTTCAAACACCTTCATTCTTACTTCACAAACATCCCTTCTGTGACTTCACAAACCTCCATTCTGTGACTTCACACACCTTCATTCTGACTTCACACACATCCATTCTGTGACTTCACACACCTCAATTCTGTGACTATACACACCTCCATTCTGACTTCACACACCTCCATTCTATGACTTCACACACCTCCATTCTATGACTTCACACACCTCCATTTTGTGACTTCACACACCTAAATTCTATGACTTCACACACCTCCATTGCGACTTCACACACCTCCATTCTATGAGTTCACACACCTCCATTCGGACTGCACACACCTCCATTCTATGACTTCACACACCTCCGTTATGACTTCACACAGCTCCATTCTGTGACTTGACAAAACTCCATTCTGTGATTTCACACACCTCCATATTATGACTTCACACACCTCCATCTATGACTTCACACAACTCCATTCTGAGTTCACACACCTCCATTCTGTGACTTCTCACACCTCCATTCTGACTTCACACACCTTCATTTTATGACTTCACACACATCCATTCTGTGACTTCACACACCTCCTTTCTGTGACTTCGCACATCTTCATTCTGTCTTCACACACCTCCATTCTCTGACTTCACACACCTCAATTCTGTGACTTGACATACCTCCATTCTGACTTCACACACCTCCATTCTATGATTTCACACACCTCCATTCTATGACTTCACACACCTCCATTCTGTGACTTCACACACCTCCATTCACTTCACACCACTCCATTCTGATTTCACACACCTCCATTCTGACTTCACACAGCTCCATTCTATAAATTCACACAACTCCATTCTGTGACTTCACACACCACCTTTTTGACTTCACACACATCCATTCTGTGACTTCACACACCTCCATTCTGTGACTTCACACACCTCCGTTTTGACTTCACACACTTCCAATCTTTGACTTCACACACCTCCATTCTGTGACTTCACACACCTCTATTGTTTCACTTCACACACCTCCATTCTTTGACTTCACACACCGCCATTCCATGACTTCACAAACCTCCATTCTATGAGTTCACACACCTCCATTCTATGAGTTCACACACCTCCAATTTGACTTCACACACCTCCATTCTATGACTTCACACACCTTCATTCTTACTTCAGAAACATCCATTCTCTGACTTCACACACCTCCATTCTATGACTTCACACACCTCAATTCTGTGACTTCACACACCTCCATTCTATGATTTCACACACTTCCATTCTATGACTTCACACACCTCCATTCTATGACTTCACACACCTCATTTATGAGTTGACACACGTCGATTCTGTGATTTCACACACCTCCCATCTGACTTCAGACACCTGCATTCTATGACTTCACAGACCTCCATTCGTTGACATCAAAAACCACCATTCTATGACTTCACACAACTCCATTTTGACTTCACACACCTCCATTCTATGAGTTCACACACCTCCATTCTATGACTTCACACACCTCCATTCTATGACTTCACACACTTCCATTCTATGACTTCACACACCTCCATTCTATGACTTCACACACCTCCATTCTGTGACTTCACACAACTCCACTCTATGACTTCAGACACCTTCATTCTTACTTCACAAACATCCATTCTGTGATTTCACACACCTCCATTCTGTGACTTCACACACCTTCATTCTGACTTCACACACCTCCATTCTGTGACTTCACACACCTCAATTCTGTGACTTCACACACCTCCATTCTGACTTCACACACCTCCATTCTATGATTTCACACAACTCCATTCTATGACTTCACACACCTCCATTCTGTGACTTCACACACCACCTTTTTGACTTCACACACCTCCATTCTGTGACGTCACACACCTCCATTCTGTGACTTAACACACCTCCGTTTTGACTTCACACACTTCCATTCTATGACTTCACACACCTCCACTCTATGACTTCAAACACTTTCATTCTTACTTCACAAACATCCATTCTGTGATTTCACACACCTCCATTCTGTGACTTCACACACCTTCATTCTGACTTCACACACCTCCATTCTGTGACTTCACACACCTCAATTCTGTGACTTCACACACCTCCATTCTATGACTTCACACACCTACATTCTGTGACTTCACACACCTCCATTCTGTGACTTCACACACCTTCATTCTGACTTCACACACCTCCATTCTGTGACTTCACACACCTCAATTCTGTGACTTCACACACCTCCATTCTGTGACTTCACACACCTCAATTCTGTGACTTCACACACCTCCATTCTGTGACTTCACGCACCTCCATTCTATGACTTCACAAACCTCCATTCTGAGTTCACAGTCCTCCATTCTATGACTTCACACACCTCCATTCTATGACTTCACACACCTACATTCTGTGACTTCACACACCTCCATTCTATGACTTCACACACCTCCATTCTGTGACTTCACACACATCCATTCTATGACTTCACACACCTCCATTCTATGACTTCACACACCTGCAATTTTACTTCACACACCTTCATTCCATGAGTTCACACACCTGCATTGTGACTTCACACACCTCCATTCTATGATTTCACACACCTCCAATCTGTCTTCACACACCTGCATTCTATGACTTCACAGACCTCCATTCGTTGACATCAAAAACCACCATTCTATGACTTCACACAACTCCATTTTGACTTCACACACCTCCATTCTATGAGTTCACACACCTCCATTCTATGACTTCACACACCTCCATTCTGTGACTTCACACACCTCCACTCTATGACTTCAAACACCTCCATTCTATGACTTCACACACCTCCATTCTGTGACTTCACAAACCTCCACTCTATGACTTCAAACACCTTCATTCTTACTTCACAAACATCCATTCTGTGATTTCACACACCTCCGTGCTGTGACTTCACACACCTCCATTCTATGATTTTACACACCTCCATTCTATGACGTCACACACCTCCATTCTGTGACTTCACACACCACCTTTTTGACTTCACACACCTCCATTCTGTGACGTCACACACCTCCATTCTGTGACTTCACCCACCTCCATTCTGAGTTCACATACCTCCATTCTGTGATTCACACACCTTCATTCTGTGACTTCACGCACCTCCATTCTGACTTCACACAGCTCCATTGTGTGACTTCACAAAAATCCATTCTATGATTTCACACACCTCCATACTATGACTTCACACACCTCCATCTATGACTTCACACACCTCCATTCTGAGTTCACACACCTCCATTCTGTGACTTCACACACCTCCATTCTGACTTCACTCACCTCCATTGTATGACTTCACACACCTCCATTCTTACTTCACACACCTCCATTTTATGACTTCACACACTTCAATTGTGACGTCACACACCTCCATTCTATGAATTCACAAATCTCCATTCTATGACTTCACACACCTTCATGCTGACTTTACACACCTCCATTCTATGATTTCACAGACCTCGAAACTGTGTCTTCAGTCACCTCCACTGTATGACTTCACACTCCTCCATTCTATGACTTCCCACACCTCCTTTCTATGACTTCACCCACCTCCCTTCTATGACCGCACACCTCCATTCGAGACTTCACACACCTCCATTGTGTGACTTCACACACCTCCATTGTGTGACTTCACACACCTCCATTCTTTGACTTCACACACCTCTATTCTATGACTTCACACACCTTCATTCTTACTTCACAAACATCCATTCTATGACTTCACACACCTCCATTCTATGATTTCACACACCTCCATTCTGTGATTCACACACCTGCATTCTGTGTTCACACAGCTCAATTCTGTGACTTCACACACCTCCATTCTGACTTCACACACCTCCATTCTATGACTTCACACACCTCCATTCTATGACTTCACACAAATCCATTCTGTGACTTCACACACCTCCATTCTGAGTTGACACACCTCCATTCTGTGACTTCACACACCTCCATTCTGACTTCACACAGCTCCATTCTATGACTTCACACAGCTCCATTCTGTGACGTCACACACCTCCATTCTATGACTTCACACACCTTCATTCTTATTTCACAAAAATCCATTCTATGACTTCACACACCTCCATTCTATGACTTCACACACCTCCATTTTTTGACTTCACACACCTCCATTCTAAGATTTCACACACCTCCATTGTGACTTCACACACCTCCATTCTATCAGTTCACACAACTCCATTCTGACTTCACACAGCTCCATTCTGTGACTGCACAAAACTCCATTCTATGATTCCACACACCTCCATATTATGTCTTCACACACCTCCATCTATGACTTCACACACCTCCATTCTGAGTTCACACACCTCCATTCTGTGACTTCACACACCTCCATTCTGACTTCACACACCTTCATTGTATGACTTCACACACCTCAATTCTATGACTTCACACACCTCCATTCTATAACTTCACACACCTCCATTCTGTGACGTCACACACCTCCATTCTATGATTTCAAACAACTTCATTCTTACTTCACAAACATCCATTCTGTGACTTCACACACCTCCATTCTGACTTCACACACCTCCATTCTATGTTTTCACACACCTCCATTCTATGACTTAACACACCTCCATTCTCTGACTTCACACACCTCCATTCTGACTTCACACACCTCCATTCTGACTTAAGACACCTCAATTCTGTGTCTTCACAGACCTGCATTCTGTGACTTCACACACCTCCATTTTGACTTCACACACTTCAATTCTGTGACTTCACACAAATCCTGTCGTGAGCCAGAGTGGAATCAATCTGTACCTTGGCTTGCATCAGACGATGTGTTTATTGTCTTATTGCTTTCTGGCCCTATTCTATGTAAATGACCTGAGAATTACCATATGAATGTAACACCTGGAGGTTCCTGGGTGAGGAGGAGGGAAGAAGGGGGAGTGGAAAATAAACAGGCAGTCTCGGCAGTCTTTACCTGGACTGCGGACATCCCGGACCCGCTTTGTCTGTCTCTCTTCTCTTTCTTGCTAGTCCTTGCCCCCGATTTCAGGAACCCCAATCTGTGAACCCTGGTTTGCCGCCGGTTGGCCCCGGCAACCTCCATTCTGTGAGTTCACACACCTCCATTCTTTGACTTCACACACCTCCATTCTTGGACTTCACACACCTCCATTCCATGACTTCACACACCTCAATTCTATGAGTTCACACACCTCCATTCTATGAGTTCACACACCTCCATTTTGACTTCACACACCTCCATTCTATGACTTCACACACCTTCATTATTACTTTAGAAGCATCCATTCTATGACTTCACACACCTCCATTGTATGACTTCACAAACCTCCATTCTGTGACTTCACACACCTCCATTCTGGGTTCAAACACCTCAATTCTGTGACTTCACACATGTCCATTCTGACTTCACACACCTCCATTCTATGAGTTCACACACTTCCATTCTATGACTTCACACACCTCCATTCTTTGACTTCGAACACCTCCATTTGGAGTACACAAACCTCCATTCTGTGACTTCACACACCTCCATTCTATGAAATCACACACCTCCATTCTATGACTTCACACACCTCCATTCTATGACTTCACACACCTCCAGTCTGTGACTTCACCCACCTCCATTCTGAGTTCACATACCTCCATTCTGTCATTCACACACCTTCATTCTATGACTTCACACACCTCCATTCTGACTTCACACAGCTCCATTGTGTGACTTCACAAAACTCCATTCTATGATTTCACACACCTCCATTCTATGACTTCTCACACCTCCATTGTGACTTCACACACCTTGATTCTATGATTTCACATACCTCCATTCTGACTTCACACACCTCCATTCTATGACTTCACACACCTCCATTCTGACTTCACACAGCTCCATTGTGTGACTTCACACACCTCCATTCTGACTTCACTCACCTCCATTGTATGACTTCATACACCTCCATTCTGTGACTTCACACACCTCCATTTTATGACTTCACACACTTCAATTGTGACGTCACACACCTCCATTCTATGAATTCACAAATCTCCATTCTATGACTTCACACACCTCCATTCTGACTTTACACACCTACATTCTATGACTTCACAGACCTCGAATCTGTGTCTTCAGTCACCTCCACTGTATGACTTCACACTCCTCCATTCTATGACTTCCCCCACCTCCTTTCTATGAGTTCACCCACCTCCCTTCTATGACCGCACACCTCCATTCGAGACTTCACACACCTCCATTGTGTGACTTCACACACCTCCATTCTGTGACTTCACACACCTCCATTCTTTGACTTCACACACCGCTATTCTATGACTTCACACACCTTCATTCTTACTTCACAAACATCCAATCTATGACTTCACACACCTCCATTCTATGATTTCACACACCTCCATTCTGTGATTGACACACCTGCATTCTGTGTTCACACACCTCAATTCTGTGACTTCACACGCCTCCATTGTGACTTCACACACCTCCATTCTATGACTTCACACACCTCCATTATATGACTTCACACACATCCATTCTGTGACTTCACACACCTCCATTCTGAGTTGACACACCTCCATTCTGTGACTTCACACACCTCCATTCTAACTTCACACAGCTCCATTCAATGACTTCACACAACTCCATTCTGTGACGTCACACACCTCCATTCTATGACTTCACACACCTTCATTCTTATTTCACAAAAATCCATTTTATGACTTCACACACCTCCATTCTATGACTTCACACACCTCCATTTTTTGACTTCACAAACCTCCATTCTAAGATTTCACACACCTCCATTGTGACTTCACACACCTCCATTCTATGAGTTCACACAACTCCATTCTGACTTCACACAGCTCCATTCTCTGACTGCACAAAACTCCAGTCTATGATTCCATACACCTCCATATTATGTCTTCACACACCTCCATCTATGACTTCACACACCTCCATTCTGAGTTCACACACCTCCATTCTGTGACTTCACACACCTCCATTCTGACTTCACACACCTTCATTGTATGACTTCACACACCTCAAATCTATGACTTCACACACCTCCATTCTATAACTTCACACACCTCCATTCTGTGAGGTCACACACCTCCATTCTGTGTTTTCAAACACCTTCATTCTTACTTCACAAACATCCATTCTGTCACTTCACACACCTCCCGTCTGTGACTTCACACCTGCATTCTGACTTCACACACCTCTATTCTGTGAATTCACACACCTCAATTCTGTGACTTCACACACCTCCATTCTGACTTCACACACCTCCATTCTATGTTTTCACACACCTCCATTCTATGACTTCACAGACCTACATTCTCTGACTTCACACACCTCCATTCTGACTTCACACACCTCCATTCTGACTTCACACACCTCAATTCTGTGTCTTCACAGACCTCCATTCTGTGACTTCACACACCTCCATTTTGACTTCACACACTTCAATTCTGTGACTTCACACACCTCCTGTTGTGAGCCAGAGTGGAATCAATCTGTACCTTGGCTTGCATCAGACGATGGCTTTATTGTCTTATTGCTTTCTGGCCCTATTCTATGTAAATGACCTGAGAATTACCATATGAATGTAACACCTGGAGGTTCCTGGGTCAGGAGGAGGGAAGAAGGGGGAGTGGAAAATAAACAGGCAGTCTCGGCAGTCTTTACCTGGACTGCGGACATCCCGGACCCGCTGTGTCTATCTGTCTTCTCTTTCTTGCTAGTCCTTGCGCCCGATTTCAGGAACCCCAATCTGCGAACCCTGGTTTGCCCCCGGTTGGCCCCGGCAACCTCCATTCTGTGAGTTCACACACCTCCATTCTTTGACTTCACACACCTCCATTCTTGGACTTCACACACCTCCATTCCATGACTTCACACACCTCAATTCTATGAGTTCACACACCTCCATTCTATGAGTTCACACACCTCCATTTTGATTTCACACACCTCCATTCTATGACTTCACACACCTCCATTCTGTGAGGTCACACACCTCCATTCTGTGACTTCACACACCTCCATTCTGGGTTCACACACCTCAATTCTGTGACTTCACACATGTCCATTCTGACTTCACACACCTCCATTTTATGACTTCACACACTTCCATTCTATGACTTCACACACCTCCATTCTTTGACTTCGAACACCTCCATTTGGAGTACACAAACCTCCATTCTGTGACTTCACACACCTCCATTCTATGAATTCACACACCTCCATTCTATGACTTCACCCACCTCCATTCTATGACTTCACACACCTCCATTCTATGAATTCACACACCTCCATTCTGTGACTTCACACAACTCCATTCTATGACTTCACACACCTCCATTCTGTGACTTCACCCACCTCCATTCTGAGTTCACATACCTCCATTCTGTGATTCACACACCTTCATTCTGTGACTTCACACACCTCCATTCTGACTTCACACAGCTCCATTGTGTGACTTCACAAAACTCCATTCTATGATTTCACACACATCCATTCTATGACTTCACACACCTCCATTGTGACTTCACACACCTTGATTCTATGATTTCACATACCTCCATTCTGACTTCACACACCTCCATTCTATGACTTCACACACCTCCATTCTGACAACAAAGCTCCATTGTGTGACTTCACAAAAATCCATTCTATGATTTCACACACCTCCATACTATGACTTCACACACCTCCATCTATGACTTCACACACCTCCATTCTGAGTTCACACACCTCCATTCTGTGACTTCACACACCTCCATTCTGACTTCACTCACCTCCATTGTATGACTTCACACACCTCCATTCTGTGACTTCACACACCTCCATTTTATGACTTCACACACTTCAATTGTGACATCACACACCTCCATTCTATGATTTCACAAATCTCCATTCTATGACTTCACACACCTTCATGCTGACTTTACACACCTCCATTCTATGACTTCACAGACCTCGAATCTGTGTCTTTAGTCACCTCCACTGTATGACTTCACACTCCTCCATTCTATGACTTCCCACACGTCCTTTCTATGACTTCACCCACCTCCCTTCTATGACCGCACACCTCCATTCGAGATTTCACACACCTCCATTGTGTGACTTCACACACCTCCATTCTGTGACTTCACACACTTCCATTCTTTGACTTCACACACCTCTATTCTATGACTTCACACACCTTCATTCTTACTTCACAAACATCCATTCTATGACTTCACACACCTCCATTCTATGATTTCACACACCTCCGTACTGTGATTCTCACACCTGCATTCTGTGTTCACACACCTCAATTCTGTGACTTCACACACCTCCATTCTGACTTCACACACCTCCATTCTATGACTTCACACACCTCCATTCTATGACTTCACACACATCCATTCTGTGACTTCACACACCTCCATTCTGAGTTAACACACCTCCATTCTGTGACTTCACACACCTCCATTCTGACTTCACACAGCTCCATTCTATGACTTCACACAACTCCATTCTGTGACGTCACACACCTCCATTCTATGACTTCACACACCTTCATTCTTATTTCACAAAAATCCATTCTATGACTTCACACACCTCCATTCTATGACTTCACACACCTCCATTTTTTGACTTCACACACCTCCATTCTAAGATTTCACACACCTCCATTGTGACTTCACACAGCTCCATTCTGTGACTTCACAAAACTCCATTCTATAATTCCACACAACTCCATACTATGTGTTAACACACCTCCATCTATGACTTCACACACCTCCATTCTATGACTTCACACACCTCCATTATATGACTTCACACACATCCATTCTGTGACTTCACACACCTCCATTCTGAGTTGACACACCTCCATTCTGTGACTTCACACACCTCCATTCTAACTTCACACAGCTCCATTCTATGACTTCACACAACTCCATTCTGTGACGTCACACACCTCCATTCTATGACTTCACACACCTTCATTCTTATTTCACAAAAATCCATTTTATGACTTCACACACCTCCATTCTATGACTTCACACACCTCCATTTTTTGACTTCACACACCTCCATTCTAAGATTTCACACACCTCCATTGTGACTTCACACACCTCCATTCTATGAGTTCACACAACTCCATTCTGACTTCACACAGCTCCATTCTGTGACTGCACAAAACTCCATTCTATGATTCCACACACCTCCGTATTATGTCTTCACACACCTCCATCTATGACTTCACACACCTCCATTCTGAGTTCACACACCTCCATTCTGTGACTTCACACATCTCCATTCTGACTTCACACACCTTCATTGTATGACTTCACACACCTCAAATCTATGACTTCACACACCTCCATTCTATAACTTCACACACCTCCATTCTGTGAGGTCACACACCTCCATTCTGTGACTTCACACACCTCCATTCTGGGTTCACACACCTCAATTCTGTGACTTCACACAAGTCCATTCTGACTTCACACACCTCCATTTTATGACTTCACACACTTCCATTCTATGACTTCACACACCTCCATTCTTTGACTTCGAACACCTCCATTTGGAGTACACAAACCTCCATTCTGTGACTTCACACACCTCCATTCTATGAATTCACACACCTCCATTCTATGACTTCACCCACCTCCATTCTATGACTTCACACACCTCCATTCTATGAATTCACACACCTCCATTCTGTGACTTCACACAACTCCATTCTATGACTTCACACACCTCCATTCTGTGACTTCACCCACCTCCATTCTGAGTTCACATACCTCCATTCTGTGATTCACACACCTTCATTCTGTGACTTCACACACCTCCATTCTGACTTCACACAGCTCCATTGTGTGACTTCACAAAACTCCATTCTATGATTTCACACACCTCCATTCTATGACTTCACACACCTCCATTGTGACTTCACACACCTTGATTCTATGATTTCACATACCTCCATTCTGACTTCACACACCTCCATTCTATGACTTCACACACCTCCATTCTGACTTCACACAGCTCCATTGTGTGACTTCACAAAAATCCATTCTATGATTTCACACACCTCCATACTATGACTTCACACACCTCCATCTATGACTTCACACACCTCCATTCTGAGTTCACACACCTCCATTCTGTGACTTCACACACCTCCATTCTGACTTCACTCACCTCCATTGTATGACTTCACACCCCTCCATTCTGTGACTTCACACACCTCCATTTTATGACTTCACACACTTCAATTGTGACATCACACACCTCCATTCTATGAATTCACAAATCTCCATTCTATGACTTCACACACCTCCATGCTGACTTTACACACCTCCATTCTATGACTTCACAGACCTCGAATCTGTGTCTTCAGTCACCTCCACTGTATGACTTCACACTCCTCCATTCTATGACTTCCCACACCTCCTTTCTATGACTTCACTCACCTCCCTTCTATGACCGCACACCTCCATTCGAGACTTCACACACCTCCATTGTGTGACTACACACACCTCCATTCTGTGACTTCACACACCTCCATTCTTTGACTTCACACACCTCTATTCTATGACTTCACACACCTTCATTCTTACTTCACAAACATCCATTCTATGACTTCACACACCTCCATTCTATGATTTCACACACCTCCATACTGTGATTCTCACACCTGCATTCTGTGTTCACACACCTCAATTCTGTGACTTCACACACCTCCATTCTGACTTCACACACCTCCATTCTATGACTTCACAGACCTCCATTCTATGACTTCACACACATCCATTCTGTGACTTCACAAACCTCCATTCTGAGTTGACACACTCCATTCTGTGACTTCACACACCCCCATTCTGACTTCACACAGCTCCATTCTATGACTTCACACAACTCCATTCTGTGACGTCACACACCTCCATTCTATGACTTCACACACCTTCATTCTTATTTCACAAAAATCCATTCTATGACTTCACACACCTCCATTCTATGACTTCACACACGTCCATTTTTTGACGTCACACACCTCCATTCTAAGATTTCACACACCTCCATTGTGACTTCACACAGCTCCATTCTGTGACTTCACAAAGCTCCATTCTATGATTCCACACACCTCCATACTATGTGTTAACACACCTCCATCTATGACTTCACACACCTCCATTCTGAGTTCACACACCTCCATTCTGTGACTTCACACACCTCCATTCTGACTTCACACACCTTCATTGTATGACTTCCCACACCTCAATTCTATGACTTCACACACCTCCATTCTATAACTTCACACTCCTCCATTCTGTTACGTCACACACCTCCATTCTATGATTTCAAACACCTTCATTCTTACTTCACAACCATCCATTCTGTGACTTCACAGACCTCCCTTCTGTGACTTCACACCTGCATTCTGTCTTCACACACCTCTATTCTGTGAATTCACACACCTCAATTCTGTGACTGCACACACCTCCATTCTGACTTCACACACCTCCATTCTATGTTTTCACACACCTACATTCTATGACTTCACACACCTCCATTCTGTGACTTCACATACCTCCATTCTGACTTCACACACCTCAATTCTGACTTCACACAGCTCCAATCTATGACTTCACACACCGCCATTCTGTGACTTCACACACCTCCATTCTATGACTTCACACACCTCCACTGTGATTTCACACACCTCCATTCTATTAGTTCACACACCTCCATTGTGACTTCACACACCTTAATTCTATGACTTCACACACCTCCATTCTGACTTCACACACGTCCATTCTGTGACTTCAAACACTTCCATTTTATGATTTCACAAACCTCCATTCTATGAATTCACACACCTCCATTCTGTGACTTCACACCTCCATTCTGAATTCACACACCTCCATCCTGTGACTTCACACACCTCCCTTCTATGACTTCACACACCTCCATTCTTTGACTTCACACACCTTCATACTTACTTCACAAACATCCATTCTCTGACTACACACACCTCCATTCTATGACTTCACAAAACTCCATTCTGTGACTTCACACACCTCCATACTGAGTTCACACACCACCTTTCTATGACTTCACACACGTCCATTCTATGACTTCACACACCTCCTTTCTGTGGCTTCACACACCTACATTCTGAGTTCACACACCTCCATTCTGTGACTTCACACACCTCCATTCTGTGACTTCACACACCTCCATTCTGTGACTTCACACACCTGGATCCTATGACTTCACACCTCCATTCTATGATTTCACACACCTCCATTCTGTGATTTCACAAACCTCCATTCTATGAGTTCACACACCTCCATTCTGTGACTTCACACACCTCCATTCTGAGTTCACACACCTCCATTCTATGACTTCACAAACCTCCATTCTGAGTTCACAGACCTCCATTCTATGACTTCACACACCTCCATTGTATGACTTCACTCACCTCCATTCTGACTTCACACACCTCCATTCTGACTTCACACACCTCAATTCTATGACTTCCCACACCTCCATTCTATTATTTCACACACTTCCATTCTATGACTTCACACACCTCCATTCTATGACTTCACACACGTCATTTCTGAGTTGACACACCTCCATTCTGTGATTTCACCCACCTCCAATCTGACTTCACACACCTCCATTCTATGACTTCACACACCTCCATTCGTTGACATCAAAAACCACCATTCTATGACTTCACACAACTCCATTTAGACTTCACACACCTCCATTCTATGACTTCACACACCTCCATTTTATGACTTCACACACCTCCATTCTATGACTTCACACACCTCAATTCTATGACTTCACACACCTCCATTCTATGACTTCACACACCTCCATTCTGTGACTTCACACACCTCCACTCTATGACTTCAAACACCTTCATTCTTCACAAACATCCATTCTGTGACTTCACACACCTCCATTCTGTGATTACACACACCTTCATTCTGACTTCACACACCTCCATTTTGTGACTTCACACACCTCAATTCTGTGACTTCACACACCTTCATTCTGACTTCACACACCTACATTCTGTGACTTCACACACCTCCATTCTATGACTTCACAAACCTCCATTCGGTGACTTCACACACCTCCATTCTAGTTCACACACCTCCTTTCTATGACTTCACACACTTCCATTCTATGACTTCACACACCTCCATTATGTGGCTTCCCACATCTACATTCTGAGTTCACACACCTCCATTCTGTGACTTCACACACCTCCATTCTGTGACTTCACACACCTCCATTCTGTGACTTCACACACCTCGATCCTATGACTTCACAAACCTCTATTCTGAGTTCACAGACCTCCATTCTATGACTTCACACACCTCCATTCTATGACTTCACTCACCTCCATTCTGACTTCACACACCTCCATTCTGACTTCACACACCTCAATTCTGTGACTTCACACACCACCATTCTATGATTTCACACACTTCCATTCTATGACTTCACACACCTCCATTCTGTGGCTTAACACACATACATTCTGAGTTGACATACCTCCATTCTGTGACTTCACACACCTCCATTCTGTGACTTCACACACCTCCATTCTGTGACTTCACACACCTGGATCCTATGACTTCACACCTCCATTCTATGAATTCACACACCTCCATTCTGTGATTTCACAAACCTCCATTCTATGACTTCACACACCTCCATTCTGTGACTTCACACACCTTCATTCTGAGTTCACACACCTCCATTCTATGACTTCACAAACCTCCATTTTGAGTTCACAGACCTCCATTCTATGACTTCACACATCTCCATTGTATGACTTCACTCACCTCCATTCTGACTTCACACACCTCCATTCCGACTTCACACACCTCAATTCTGTGACTTCCCACACCTCCATTCTATTATTTCACACACTTCCATTCTATGACTTCACACACCTCCATTCTATGACTTCACACACCTCATTTCTGAGTTGACACACCTCCATTCTGTGATTTCACCCACCTCCAATCTGACTTCACACACCTCCATTCTATGACTTCACACACCTCCATTCTTTGACATCAAAAACCACCATTCTATGACTTCACACAACTCCATTTAGACTTCACACACCTCCATTCTATGAGTTCACACACCTCCATTTTTTGACTTCACACACCTCCATTCTATGACTTCACACACCTCAATTCTATGACTTCACACACCTCCATTCTATGACTTCAGACACCTCCATTCTGTGACTTCACACACCTCCATTCTGTGATTACACACACCTTCATTCTGACTTCACACACCTCCATTTAGTGACTTCACACACCTCAATTCTGTGACTTCACACACCTTCATTCTGACTTCACACACCTCCATTCTGTGACTTCACACACCTCCATTCTGTGATTTCACACACCTCCAATCTGACTTCACACACCTCCATTCTATGACTTCACACATCTCCATTCGTTGACATCAAAAAACACCATTCTATGACTTCACACAACTCCATTTTGACTTCACACACCTCCATTCTATGAGTTCACACACCTCCATTTTATGACTTCACACACCTCCATTCTATGACTTCACACACCTCCATTCTGTGATTTCACACACCTCCAATCTGACTTCATACACCTCCATTCTGTGACTTCACACACCTCCACTCTATGACTTCAAACACCTTCATTCTTACTTCACAAACATCCATTCTGTGACTTCACACACCTCCATTCTGTGACTTCACACCCCTTCATTCTGACTTCACACACCTCCATTCTGTGACTTCACACACCTCAATTCTGTGACTTCACACACCTCCATTCTGACTTCACACACCTCCATTATCTGCCTTCACACACCTCCATTCTATGACTTCACACACCTCAATTCTGTGACTTCACACACCACCTTTTTGACTTCACACACCTCCATTCTGTGACTTCACACACCTCCATTCTGTGACTTCACACACCTCCGTTTTGACTTCACACACTTCCATTCTGTGACTTCACACACCTCCATTCTGTGACTTCACACACCTCCATTGTTTCACTTCACACACCTCCATTCTTTGACTTCACACACCTCCATTCTATGACCTCACACACCTTCATTCTTACTTCAGAAACATCCATTCTCTGACTTCACACACCTCCATTCCATGACTTCACAAACCTCCATTCTGTGACTTCACACACCTCCATTCTGAGTTCAGACTCCTCCATTCTGTGACTTCACACACCTCCATTCTATGACTTCACACACTTCCATTCTATGACTTCACACACCTCCATTCTGTGGCTTCACACACCTCCATTCTGAGTTCACACACCTCCATTCTGTGACTTCACACACCTCCATTCTGTAACTTCACACACCTCCATTCTGTGACTTCACACACCTCGATCCTATGACTTCACACACCTCCATTCTAAGAATTCACACACCTCCATTCTGTGATTTAACACACCTCAATTCTATGACTTCACACACCTCCATTCTGTGACTTCACACACCTCCATTCTGAGTTCACACACCTCCATTCTATGACTTCACAAACCCCCTTTCAGAGTTCACAGACCTCCATTCTATGACTTCACACACTTCCATTCTATGACTTCACACACCTCCATTCTGACTTCACACACCTCCATTCTGACTTCACACACCTCAATTCTTTGACTTCACACACCTCCATTCTATGATTTCACACACTCCATTCTATGACTTCACACACCTCCATTCTATGACTTCACACACCTCATTTCGGAGTTGACACACCTCCATTCTGTGATTTCACACACCTCCAATCTGACTTCACACAACTCCATTCTATGACTTCACACACCTCCATTCGTTGACATCAAAAACAACCATTCTATGACTTCACACAACTCCATTGTGACTTCACACACCTCCATTCTATGAATTCACACACCTCCATTTTATGACTTCACATACCTCCATTCTATGACTTCACACACCTCCATTCTGTGACTTCACACACCTCCATTCTATGAATTCACAAACCTCCATTCTGAGTTCACAGACCTCCATTCTATGACTTCACACACCTCCATTCTATGACTTCACTCACCTCCATTCTGACTTCACACACCTCCATTCTGACTTCACACACCTCCATTCGTTGACATCAAAAAACACCATTCTATGACTTCACACAACTCCATTATGACTTCACACACCTCCATTCTATGAGTTCACACACCTCCATTTTATGACTTCACACAACTCCATTCTATGACTTCACACACCTCAATTCTATAACTTCCACACCTCCATTCTATGACTTCACACACCTCCATTCTGTGACTTCACACACCTCCACTCTATGACTTCAAACACCTTCATTCTTACTTCACAAACATCCATTCTGTGACTTCACACACCTCCATTCCGTGACTTCACACACCTTCATTCTGACTTCACACACCTCCATTCTGTGACTTCACACACCTCAATTCTGTGACTTCACACACCTCCATTCTGACTTCACATACCTCCATTCTATGATTTCACACACCTCAATTCTATGACTTCACACACCTCCATTCTATAAATTCACACACCACCTTTTTGACTTCACACACCTCCATTCTGTGACTTCACACACCTCCATTCTGTGACTTCACACACCTCCGTTTTGACTTCACACACTTCCACACTGTGACTTCACACACCTCCATTCTGTGACTTCACACACCTCTGTTGTTTCACTACACACACCTCCAATTTGACTTCACACACCTCCATTCTATGACTTCACACACGTTCATTCTTACTTCAGAAACATCCATTCTCTGACTTCCCACACCTCCATTCTATGACTTCACAAACCTCCATTCTGTGACTTCACACACCTCCAATCTGAGTTCACACACCTCCATTCTGTGACTTCACACACCTCCATTCCTTGACATCAAAAACCACCATTCTATGACTTCACACAACTCCATTTTAACTTCACACAGCTCCATTCTATGACTTCACACACCTCCATTTTATGACTTCACACACCTCCATTCTATGACTTCACACACCTCAATTCTATGACTTCACACACCTCTATTCTTTGACTTCACACACCTCCATTCTGTGACTTCACACACCTCCACTCTATGACTTCAAACACCTTCATTCTTACTTCACAAACATCCATTCTGTGACTTCACACACCTCCATTCTGTGATTTCACAAACCTTCATTCCGACTTCACACACCTCCATTCTGTGACTTCACACACCTCAATTCTGTGACTTCACACACCTCCATTCTGACTTCACACACCTCCATTCTATGACTTCACTCACCTCCATTCTATGACTTCACACACCTCCATTTTGTGACTTCACACACCTAAATTCTATGACTTCACACACCTCCATTGTGACTTCACACACCTCCATTCTATGAGTTCACACACCACCATTCTGACTTCACACACCTCCATTCTATGACTTCACACACCTCCGTTCTGACTTCACACAGCTCCATTCTGTGACCTCACAAAACTCCATTGTGTGATTTCACACACCTCCATACTATGACTTCACACACCTCCATCTATGACTACATACACCTCCATTCTGAGTTCACACACCTCCATTCTATGACATCACAGACCTCGAATCTGTGACTTCACTCACCTCCACTCTATGACTTCACACTCCTCAATTCTATTACTTCCCACACCTCCTTTCTATGACTTCACCCACCTCAGTCTATGACATCACACACCTCCATTCTGACTTCACACACCTCCATTCTGTGACTTCACACTCCTCCATTCTATGACTTCACATACCTCAATTCTATGACTTCACACACCTCCATTCTATGACTTCACACACCTCCATTCGGTGACTTCACACACCTCCATTCCATGACTTCAAACACCTTCATTCTGACTTCACAGACCTCCATTCTCTGACTTCACATACCTCAATTCTGTGACGTGACACACCTCCATTCTGACTTCACACACCTTCATTTTATGATTTCACACACCTCCATTCTATGACTTCACACACCTCGATTCTGTGACTTCACACACCTCCTTTCTGACTTCACACCCCTCCATTCTGACTTCACACACCTCCATTCTCACTTCACACAGCTCCATTCTATGAATTCCCACACCTCCATTCTGTGACTTCAAACACCACCTTTTTAACTTCACACACCTGCATTCTGTGACTTCACACACCTCCATTCTGTGACTTCACACACCTCCGTTTTGACTTCACTCACTTCCAATCTGTGACTTCACACACCTCCATTTTGTGACTTCACACACCTGTATTGTTTCACTTCACACACCTCCATTCTTTGACTTCACACACCGCCATTCCATGACTTCACACACCTCCATTCTATGAGTTCACACACCTCCATTCTATGAGTTCACACACCTCCAATTTGACTTCACACATCTCCATTCTATGACTTCACACACCTTCATTCTTACTTCAGAAACATCCATTCTCTAACTTCACACACCTCCATTCTATGACTTCACAAACCTCCATTCTGTGACTTCACACACCTCCATTCTGAGTTCACATACCTCCTTTCTATGACTTCACACACTTCCATTCTATGACTTCACACACCTCCATTCTGTGGCTTCACACACCTACATTCTGAGTTCACACACCTCCATTCTGTGACTTCACACACCTCCATTCTGTGACTTCACACACCTGGATCCTATGACTTCACACCTCCATTCTATGATTTCACACACCTCCATTCTGTGATTTCACAGACCTCCATTCTATGAGTTCACACACCTCCATTCTGTGACTTCACACACCTCCATTCTGAGTTCACACACCTCCATTCTATGACTTCACAAACCTCCATTCTGAGTTCACAGACCTCCATTCTATGACTTCACACACCTCCATTGTATGACTTCACTCACCTCCATTCTGACTTCACACACCTCCATTCTGACTTCACACACCTCAATTCTATGACTTCCCACACCTCCATTCTATTATTTCACACACTTCCATTCTATGACTTCACACACCTCCATTCTATGACTTCACACACGTCATTTCTGAGTTGACACACCTCCATTCTGTGATTTCACCCACCTCCAATCTGACTTCACACACCTCCATTCTATGACTTCACACACCTCCATTCGTTGACATCAAAAACCACCATTCTATGACTTCACACAACTCCATTTAGACTTCACACACCTCCATTCTATGACTTCACACACCTCCATTTTATGACTTCACACACCTCCATTCTATGACTTCACACACCTCAATTCTATGACTTCACACACCTCCATTCTATGACTTCACACACCTCCATTCTGTGACTTCACACACCTCCACTCTATGACTTCAAACACCTTCATTCTTACTTCACAAACATCCATTCTGTGACTTCACACACCTCCATTCTGTGATTACACACACCTTCATTCTGACTTCACACACCTCCATTTTGTGACTTCACACACCTCAATTCTGTGACTTCACACACCTTCATTCTGACTTCACACACCTACATTCTGTGACTTCACACACCTCCATTCTATGACTTCACAAACCTCCATTCGGTGACTTCACACACCTCCATTCTGAGTTCACACACGTCCTATCTATGACTTCACACACTTCCATTCTATGACTTCACACACCTCCATTATGTGGCTTCCCACATCTACATTCTGAGTTCACACACCTCCATTCTGTGACTTCACACACCTCCATTCTGTGACTTCACACACCTCCATTCTGTGACTTCACACACCTCGATCCTATGACTTCACAAACCTCTATTCTGAGTTCACAGACCTCCATTCTATGACTTCACACACCTCCATTCTATGACTTCACTCACCTCCATTCTGACTTCACACACCTCCATTCTGACTTCACACACCTCAATTCTGTGACTTCACACACCACCATTCTATGATTTCACACACTTCCATTCTATGACTTCACACACCTCCATTCTGTGGCTTCACACACCTACATTCTGAGTTGACACACCTCCATTCTGTGACTTCACACACCTCCATTCTGTGACTTCACACACCTCCATTCTGTGACTTCACACACCTGGATCCTATGACTTCACACCTCCATTCAATGAATTCACACACCTCCATTCTGTGATTTCACAAACCTCCATTCTATGACTTCACACACCTCCATTCTATGACTTCACACACCTCCATTCTGTGACTTCACACACCTCCATTCCATGACTTCAAACACCTTCATTCTGACTTCACAGACCTCCATTCTCTGACTTCACAGACCTCAATTCTGTGACGTGACACACCTCCATTCTGACTTCACACACCTTCATTTTATGATTTCACACACCTCCATTCTATGACTTCACACACCTCGATTCTGTGATTTCACACACCTCCTTTCTGACTTCACACCCCTCCATTCTGAGTTCACACACCTCCATTCTCACTTCACACAGCTCCATTCTATGAATTCCCACACCTCCATTCTGTGACTTCAAACACCACCTTTTTAACTTCACACACCTGCATTCTGTGACTTCACACACCTCCATTCTGTGACTTCACACACCTCCGTTTTGACTTCACTCACTTCCAATCTGTGACTTCACACACCTCCATTTTGTGACTTCACACACCTGTATTGTTTCACTTCACACACCTCCATTCTTTGACTTCACACACCGCCATTCCATGACTTCACACACCTCCATTCTATGAGTTCACACACCTCCATTCTATGAGTTCACACACCTCCAATTTGACTTCACACATCTCCATTCTATGACTTCACACACCTTCATTCTTACTTCAGAAACATCCATTCTCTAACTTCACACACCTCCATTCTATGACTTCACAAACCTCCATTCTGTGACTTCACACACCTCCATTCTGAGTTCACATACCTCCTTTCTATGACTTCACACACTTCCATTCTATGACTTCACACACCTCCATTCTGTGGCTTCACACACCTACATTCTGAGTTCACACACCTCCATTCTGTGACTTCACACACCTCCATTCTGTGACTTCACACACCTGGATCCTATGACTTCACACCTCCATTCTATGATTTCACACACCTCCATTCTGTGATTTCACAGACCTCCATTCTATGAGTTCACACACCTCCATTCTGTGACTTCACACACCTCCATTCTGAGTTCGCACACCTCCATTCTATGACTTCACAAACCTCCATTCTGAGTTCACAGACCTCCATTCTATGACTTCACACACCTCCATTGTATGACTTCACTCACCTCCATTCTGACTTCACACAACTCCATTCTGACTTCACACACCTCAATTCTATGACTTCCCACACCTCCATTCTATTATTTCACACACTTCCATTCTATGACTTCACACACCTCCATTCTATGATTTCACACACGTCATTTCTGAGTTGACACACCTCCATTCTGTGATTTCACCCACCTCCAATCTGACTTCACACACCTCCATTCTATGACTTCACACATCTCCATTCGTTGACATCAAAAACCACCATTCTATGACTTCACACAACTCCATTTAGACTTCACACACCTCCATTCTATGACTTCACACACCTCCATTTTATGACTTCACACACCTCCATTCTATGACTTCACACACCTCTATTCTTTGACTTCACACACCTCCATTCTGTGACTTCACACACCTCCACTCTATGACTTCAAACACCTTCATTCTTACTTCACAAACATCCATTCTGTGACTTCACACACCTCCATTCTGTGATTTCACAAACCTTCATTCCGACTTCACACACCTCCATTCTGTGACTTCACACACCTCAATTCTGTGACTTCACACACCTCCATTCTGACTTCACACACCTCCATTCTATGACTTCACTCACCTCCATTCTATGACTTCACACACCTCCATTTTGTGACTTCACACACCTAAATTCTATGACTTCACACACCTCCATTGTGACTTCACACACCTCCATTCTATGAGTTCACACACCACCATTCTGACTTCACACACCTCCATTCTATGACTTCACACACCTCCGTTCTGACTTCACACAGCTCCATTCTGTGACTTCACAAAACTCCATTCTGTGATTTCACACACCTCCATACTATGACTTCACACACCTCCATCTATGACTTCATACACCTCCATTCTGAGTTCACACACCTCCATTCTATGACATCACAGACCTCGAATCTGTGACTTCACTCACCTCCACTCTATGACTTCACACTCCTCCATTCTATGACTTCCCACACCTCCTTTCTATGACTTCACCCACCTCAGTCTATGACGTCACACACCTCCATTCTGACTTCACACACCTCCATTCTGTGACTTCACACTCCTCCATTCTATGACTTCACATACCTCAATTCTATGACTTCACACACCTCCATTCTATGACTTCACACACCTCCATTCTGTGACTTCACACACCTCCATTCCATGACTTCAAACACCTTCATTCTGACTTCACAGACCTCCATTCTCTGACTTCACATACCTCAATTCTGTGACGTGACACACCTCCATTCTGACTTCACACACCTTCATTTTATGATTTCACACACCTCCATTCTATGACTTCACACACCTCGATTCTGTGACTTCACACACCTCCTTTCTGACTTCACACCCCTCCATTCTGAGTTCACACACCTCCATTCTCACTTCACACAGCTCCATTCTATGAATTCCCACACCTCCATTCTGTGACTTCAAACACCACCTTTTTAACTTCACACACCTGCATTCTGTGACTTCACACACCTCCATTCTGTGACTTCACACACCTCCGTTTTGACTTCACTCACTTCCAATCTGTGACTTCACACACCTCCATTTTGTGACTTCACACACCTGTATTGTTTCACTTCACACACCTCCATTCTTTGACTTCACACACCGCCATTCCATGACTTCACACACCTCCATTCTATGAGTTCACACACCTCCATTCTATGAGTTCACACACCTCCAATTTGACTTCACACATCTCCATTCTATGACTTCACACACCTTCATTCTTACTTCAGAAACATCCATTCTCTAACTTCACACACCTCCATTCTATGACTTCACAAACCTCCATTCTGTGACTTCACACACCTCCATTCTGAGTTCACATACCTCCTTTCTATGACTTCACACACTTCCATTCTATGACTTCACACACCTCCATTCTGTGGCTTCACACACCTACATTCTGAGTTCACACACCTCCATTCTGTGACTTCACACACCTCCATTCTGTGACTTCACACACCTGGATCCTATGACTTCACACCTCCATTCTATGATTTCACACACCTCCATTCTGTGATTTCACACACCTCCATTCTATGAGTTCACACACCTCCATTCTGTGACTTCACACACCTCCATTCTGAGTTCACACACCTCCATTCTATGACTTCACAAACCTCCATTCTGAGTTCACAGACCTCCATTCTATGACTTCACACACCTCCATTGTATGACTTCACTCACCTCCATTCTGACTTCACACACCTCCATTCTGACTTCACACACCTCAATTCTATGACTTCCCACACCTCCATTCTATTATTTCACACACTTCCATTCTATGACTTCACACACCTCCATTCTATGACTTCACACACGTCATTTCTGAGTTGACACACCTCCATTCTGTGATTTCACCCACCTCCAATCTGACTTCACACACATCCATTCTATGACTTCACACACCTCCATTCGTTGACATCAAAAACCACCATTCTATGACTTCACACAACTCCATTTAGACTTCACACACCTCCATTCTATGACTTCACACACCTCCATTTTATGACTTCACACACCTCCATTCTATGACTTCACACACCTCAATTCTATGACTTCACACACCTCCATTCTATGACTTCACACACCTCCATTCTGTGACTTCACACACCTCTACTCTATGACTTCAAACACCTTCATTCTTACTTCACAAACATCCATTCTGTGACTTCACACACCTCCATTCTGTGATTACACACACCTTCATTCTGACTTCACACACCTCCATTTTGTGACTTCACACACCTCAATTCTGTGACTTCACACACCTTCATTCTGACTTCACACACCTACATTCTGTGACTTCACACACCTCCATTCTATGACTTCACAAACCTCCATTCGGTGACTTCACACACCTCCATTCTGAGTTCACACACCTCCTATCTATGACTTCACACACTTCCATTCTATGACTTCACACACCTCCATTATGTGGCTTCCCACATCTACATTCTGAGTTCACACACCTCCATTCTGTGACTTCACACACCTCCATTCTGTGACTTCACACACCTCCATTCTGTGACTTCACACACCTCGATCCTATGACTTCACAAACCTCTATTCTGAGTTCACAGACCTCCATTCTATGACTTCACACACCTCCATTCTATGACTTCACTCACCTCCATTCTGACTTCACACACCTCCATTCTGACTTCACACACCTCAATTCTGTGACTTCACACACCACCATTCTATGATTTCACACACTTCCATTCTATGACTTCACACACCTCCATTCTGTGGCTTCACACACCTACATTCTGAGTTGACACACCTCCATTCTGTGACTTCACACACCTCCATTCTGTGACTTCACACACCTCCATTCTATGACTTCACACACCTCCATTCTGTGACTTCACACACCTCCATTCTGAGTTCACACACCTCCATTCTATGACTTCACAAACCTCCATTTTGAGTTCACAGACCTCCATTCTATGACTTCACACATCTCCATTGTATGACTTCACTCACCTCCATTCTGACTTCACACACCTCCATTCCGACTTCACACACCTCAATTCTGTGACTTCCCACACCTCCATTCTATTATTTCACACACTTCCATTCTATGACTTCACACACCTCCATTCTATGACTTCACACACCTCATTTCTGAGTTGACACACCTCCATTCTGTGATTTCACCCACCTCCAATCTGACTTCACACACCTCCATTCTATGACTTCACACACCTCCATTAGTTGACATCAAAAACCACCATTCTATGACTTCACACAACTCCATTTAGACTTCACACACCTCCATTCTATGAGTTCACACACCTCCATTTTTTGACTTCACACACCTCCATTCTATGACTTCACACACCTCAATTCTATGACTTCACACACCTCCATTCTATGACTTCAGACACCTCCATTCTGTGACTTCACACACCTCCATTCTGTGATTACACACACCTTCATTCTGACTTCACACACCTCCATTTAGTGACTTCACACACCTCAATTCTGTGACTTCACACACCTTCATTCTGACTTCACACACCTCCATTCTGTGACTTCACACACCTCCATTCTGTGATTTCACACACCTCCAATCTGACTTCACACACCTCCATACTATGACTTCACACATCTCCATTCGTTGACATCAAAAAACACCATTCTATGACTTCACACAACTCCATTTTGACTTCACACACCTCCATTCTATGAGTTCACACACCTCCATTTTATGACTTCACACACCTCCATTCTATGACTTCACACACCTCCATTCTGTGATTTCACACACCTCCAATCTGACTTCATACACCTCCATTCTGTGACTTCACACACCTCCACTCTATGACTTCAAACACCTTCATTCTTACTTCACAAACATCCATTCTGTGACTTCACACACCTCCATTCTGTGACTTCACACCCCTTCATTCTGACTTCACACCTCCATTCTGTGACTTCACACACCTCAATTCTGTGACTTCACACACCTCCATTCTGACTTCACACACCTCCATTCTCTGACTTCACACACCTCCATTCTATGACTTCACACACCTCAATTCTGTGACTTCACACACCACCTTTTTGACTTCACACACCTCCATTCTGTGACTTCACACACCTCCATTCTGTGACTTCACACACCTCCGTTTTGACTTCACACACTTCCATTCTGTGACTTCACACACCTCCATTCTGTGACTTCACACACCTCTATTGTTTCACTTCACACACCTCCATTCTTTGACTTCACACACCTCCATTCTATGACTTCACACACCTTCATTCTTACTTCAGAAACATCCATTCTCTGACTTCACACACCTCAATTCCATGACTTCACAAACCTCCATTCTGTGACTTCACACACCTCCATTCTGAGTTCAGACTCCTCCATTCTGTGACTTCACACACCTCCATTCTATGACTTCACACACTTCCATTCTATGACTTCACACACCTCCATTCTGTGGCTTCACACACCTCCATTCTGAGTTCACACACCTCCATTCTGTGACTTCACACACCTCCATTCTGTAACTTCGCACACCTCCATTCTGTGACTTCACACACCTCGATCCTATGACTTCACACACCTCCATTCTAAGAATTCACACACCTCCATTCTGTGATTTAACACACCTCAATTCTATGACTTCACACACCTCCATTCTGTGACTTCACACACCTCCATTCTGAGTTCACACACCTCCATTCTATGACTTCACAAACCCCCTTTCAGAGTTCACAGACCTCCATTCTATGACTTCACACACTTCCATTCTATGACTTCACACACCTCCATTCTGACTTCACACACCTCCATTCTGACTTCACACACCTCAATTCTTTGACTTCACACACCTCCATTCTATGATTTCACACACTCCATTCTATGACTTCACACACCTCCATTCTATGACTTCACACACCTCATTTCGGAGTTGACACACCTCCATTCTGTGATTTCACACACCTCCAATCTGACTTCACACACCTCCATTCTATGACTTCACACACCTCCATTCGTTGACATCAAAAACAACCATTCTATGACTTCACACAACTCCATTGTGACTTCACACACCTCCATTCTATGAATTCACACACCTCCATTTTATGACTTCACACACCTCCATTCTATGACTTCACACACCTCCATTCTGTGACTTCACACACCTCCATTCTATGAATTCACAAACCTCCATTCTGAGTTCACAGACCTCCATTCTATGACTTCACACACCTCCATTCTATGACTTCACTCACCTCCATTCTGACTTCACACACCTCCATTCTGACTTCACACACCTCCATTCGTTGACATCAAAAAACACCATTCTATGACTTCACACAACTCCATTATCACTTCACACACCTCCATTCTATGAGTTCACACACCTCCATTTTATGACTTCACACAACTCCATTCTATGACATCACACACCTCAATTCTATAACTTCCACACCTCCATTCTATGACTTCACACACCTCCATTCTGTGACTTCACACACCTCCACTCTATGACTTCAAACACCTTCATTCTTACTTCACAAACATCCATTCTGTGACTTCACACACCTCCATTAAGTGACCTCACACACCTTCATTCTGACTTCACACACCTCCATTCTGTGACTTCACACACCTCAATTCTTTGACTTCACACACCTCCATTCTGACTTCACATACCTCCATTCTATGATTTCACACACCTCAATTCTATGACTTCACACACCTCCATTCTATAAATTCACACACCACCTTTTTGACTTCACACACCTCCATTCTGTGACTTCACACACCTCCATTCTGTGACTTCACACACCTCCGTTTTGACTTCACACACTTCCACTCTGTGACTTCACACACCTCCATTCTGTGACTTCACAAACCTCTGTTGTTTCACTACACACACCTCCAATTTGACTTCACACACCTCCATTCTATGACTTCACACACGTTCATTCTTACTTCAGAAACATCCATTCTCTGACTTCCCACACCTCCATTCTATGACTTCACAAACCTCCATTCTGTGACTTCACACACCTCCAATCTGAGTTCCCACACCTCCATTCTGTGACTTCACACACCTCCATTCCTTGACATCAAAAACCACCATTCTATGACTTCACACAACTCCATTTTAACTTCACACAGCTCCATTCTATGACTTCACACACCTCCATTTTATGACTTCACACACCTCCATTCTATGACTTCACACACCTCAATTCTATGACTTCACACACCTCTATTCTTTGACTTCACACACCTCCATTCTGTGACTTCACACACCTCCACTCTATGACTTCAAACACCTTCATTCTTACTTCACAAACATCCATTCTGTGACTTCACACACCTCCATTCTGTGATTTCACAAACCTTCATTCCGACTTCACACACCTCCATTCTGTGACTTCACACACCTCAATTCTGTGACTTCACACACCTCCATTCTGACTTCACACACCTCCATTCTATGACTTCACTCACCTCCATTCTATGACTTCACACACCTCCATTTTGTGACTTCACACACCTAAATTCTATGACTTCACACACCTCCATTGTGACTTCACACACCTCCATTCTATGAGTTCACACACCTCCATTCTGTGACTTCACACACCTCCATTCTGAGTTCACACACCTCCATTCTATGACTTCACAAACCTCCATTCTGAGTTCACAGACCTCCATTCTATGACTTCACACACCTCCATTGTATGACTTCACTCACCTCCATTCTGACTTCACACAACTCCATTCTGACTTCACACACCTCAATTCTATGACTTCCCACACCTCCATTCTATTATTTCACACACTTCCATTCTATGACTTCACACACCTCCATTCTATGATTTCACACACGTCATTTCTGAGTTGACACACCTCCATTCTGTGATTTCACCCACCTCCAATCTGACTTCACACACCTCCATTCTATGACTTCACACACCTCCATTCGTTGACATCAAAAACCACCATTCTATGACTTCACACAACTCCATTTAGACTTCACACACCTCCATTCTATGACTTCACACACCTCCATTTTATGACTTCACACACCTCCATTCTATGACTTCACACACCTCTATTCTTTGACTTCACACACCTCCATTCTGTGACTTCACACACCTCCACTCTATGACTTCAAACACCTTCATTCTTACTTCACAAACATCCATTCTGTGACTTCACACACCTCCATTCTGTGATTTCACAAACCTTCATTCCGACTTCACACACCTCCATTCTGTGACTTCACACACCTCAATTCTGTGACTTCACACACCTCCATTCTGACTTCACACACCTCCATTCTATGACTTCACTCACCTCCATTCTATGACTTCACACACCTCCATTTTGTGACTTCACACACCTAAATTCTATGACTTCACACACCTCCATTGTGACTTCACACACCTCCATTCTATGAGTTCACACACCACCATTCTGACTTCACACACCTCCATTCTATGACTTCACACACCTCCGTTCTGACTTCACACAGCTCCATTCTGTGACTTCACAAAACTCCATTCTGTGATTTCACACACCTCCATACTATGACTTCACACACCTCCATCTATGACTTCATACACCTCCATTCTGAGTTCACACACCTCCATTCTATGACATCACAGACCTCGAATCTGTGACTTCACTCACCTCCACTCTATGACTTCACACTCCTCCATTCTATGACTTCCCACACCTCCTTTCTATGACTTCACCCACCTCAGTCTATGACGTCACACACCTCCATTCTGACTTCACACACCTCCATTCTGTGACTTCACACTCCTCCATTCTATGACTTCACATACCTCAATTCTATGACTTCACACACCTCCATTCTATGACTTCACACACCTCCATTCTGTGACTTCACACACCTCCATTCCATGACTTCAAACACCTTCATTCTGACTTCACAGACCTCCATTCTCTGACTTCACATACCTCAATTCTGTGACGTGACACACCTCCATTCTGACTTCACACACCTTCATTTTATGATTTCACACACCTCCATTCTATGACTTCACACACCTCGATTCTGTGACTTCACACACCTCCTTTCTGACTTCACACCCCTCCATTCTGAGTTCACACACCTCCATTCTCACTTCACACAGCTCCATTCTATGAATTCCCACACCTCCATTCTGTGACTTCAAACACCACCTTTTTAACTTCACACACCTGCATTCTGTGACTTCACACACCTCCATTCTGTGACTTCACACACCTCCGTTTTGACTTCACTCACTTCCAATCTGTGACTTCACACACCTCCATTTTGTGACTTCACACACCTGTATTGTTTCACTTCACACACCTCCATTCTTTGACTTCACACACCGCCATTCCATGACTTCACACACCTCCATTCTATGAGTTCACACACCTCCATTCTATGAGTTCACACACCTCCAATTTGACTTCACACATCTCCATTCTATGACTTCACACACCTTCATTCTTACTTCAGAAACATCCATTCTCTAACTTCACACACCTCCATTCTATGACTTCACAAACCTCCATTCTGTGACTTCACACACCTCCATTCTGAGTTCACATACCTCCTTTCTGTGATTTCACCCACCTCCAATCTGACTTCACACACCTCCATTCTATGACTTCACACACCTCCATTAGTTGACATCAAAAACCACCATTCTATGACTTCACACAACTCCATTTAGACTTCACACACCTCCATTCTATGAGTTCACACACCTCCATTTTTTGACTTCACACACCTCCATTCTATGACTTCACACACCTCAATTCTATGACTTCACACACCTCCATTCTATGACTTCAGACACCTCCATTCTGTGACTTCACACACCTCCATTCTGTGATTACACACACCTTCATTCTGACTTCACACACCTCCATTTAGTGACTTCACACACCTCAATTCTGTGACTTCACACACCTTCATTCTGACTTCACACACCTCCATTCTGTGACTTCACACACCTCCATTCTGTGATTTCACACACCTCCAATCTGACTTCACACACCTCCATACTATGACTTCACACATCTCCATTCGTTGACATCAAAAAACACCATTCTATGACTTCACACAACTCCATTTTGACTTCACACACCTCCATTCTATGAGTTCACACACCTCCATTTTATGACTTCACACACCTCCATTCTATGACTTCACACACCTCCATTCTGTGATTTCACACACCTCCAATCTGACTTCATACACCTCCATTCTGTGACTTCACACACCTCCACTCTATGACTTCAAACACCTTCATTCTTACTTCACAAACATCCATTCTGTGACTTCACACACCTCCATTCTGTGACTTCACACCCCTTCATTCTGACTTCACACCTCCATTCTGTGACTTCACACACCTCAATTCTGTGACTTCACACACCTCCATTCTGACTTCACACACCTCCATTCTCTGACTTCACACACCTCCATTCTATGACTTCACACACCTCAATTCTGTGACTTCACACACCACCTTTTTGACTTCACACACCTCCATTCTGTGACTTCACACACCTCCATTCTGTGACTTCACACACCTCCGTTTTGACTTCACACACTTCCATTCTGTGACTTCACACACCTCCATTCTGTGACTTCACACACCTCTATTGTTTCACTTCACACACCTCCATTCTTTGACTTCACACACCTCCATTCTATGACTTCACACACCTTCATTCTTACTTCAGAAACATCCATTCTCTGACTTCACACACCTCAATTCCATGACTTCACAAACCTCCATTCTGTGACTTCACACACCTCCATTCTGAGTTCAGACTCCTCCATTCTGTGACTTCACACACCTCCATTCTATGACTTCACACACTTCCATTCTATGACTTCACACACCTCCATTCTGTGGCTTCACACACCTCCATTCTGAGTTCACACACCTCCATTCTGTGACTTCACACACCTCCATTCTGTAACTTCGCACACCTCCATTCTGTGACTTCACACACCTCGATCCTATGACTTCACACACCTCCATTCTAAGAATTCACACACCTCCATTCTGTGATTTAACACACCTCAATTCTATGACTTCACACACCTCCATTCTGTGACTTCACACACCTCCATTCTGAGTTCACACACCTCCATTCTATGACTTCACAAACCCCCTTTCAGAGTTCACAGACCTCCATTCTATGACTTCACACACTTCCATTCTATGACTTCACACACCTCCATTCTGACTTCACACACCTCCATTCTGACTTCACACACCTCAATTCTTTGACTTCACACACCTCCATTCTATGATTTCACACACTCCATTCTATGACTTCACACACCTCCATTCTATGACTTCACACACCTCATTTCGGAGTTGACACACCTCCATTCTGTGATTTCACACACCTCCAATCTGACTTCACACACCTCCATTCTATGACTTCACACACCTCCATTCGTTGACATCAAAAACAACCATTCTATGACTTCACACAACTCCATTGTGACTTCACACACCTCCATTCTATGAATTCACACACCTCCATTTTATGACTTCACACACCTCCATTCTATGACTTCACACACCTCCATTCTGTGACTTCACACACCTCCATTCTATGAATTCACAAACCTCCATTCTGAGTTCACAGACCTCCATTCTATGACTTCACACACCTCCATTCTATGACTTCACTCACCTCCATTCTGACTTCACACACCTCCATTCTGACTTCACACACCTCCATTCGTTGACATCAAAAAACACCATTCTATGACTTCACACAACTCCATTATGACTTCACACACCTCCATTCTATGAGTTCACACACCTCCATTTTATGACTTCACACAACTCCATTCTATGACATCACACACCTCAATTCTATAACTTCCACACCTCCATTCTATGACTTCACACACCTCCATTCTGTGACTTCACACACCTCCACTCTATGACTTCAAACACCTTCATTCTTACTTCACAAACATCCATTCTGTGACTTCACACACCTCCATTAAGTGACCTCACACACCTTCATTCTGACTTCACACACCTCCATTCTGTGACTTCACACACCTCAATTCTTTGACTTCACACACCTCCATTCTGACTTCACATACCTCCATTCTATGATTTCACACACCTCAATTCTATGACTTCACACACCTCCATTCTATAAATTCACACACCACCTTTTTGACTTCACACACCTCCATTCTGTGACTTCACACACCTCCATTCTGTGACTTCACACACCTCCGTTTTGACTTCACACACTTCCACTCTGTGACTTCACACACCTCCATTCTGTGACTTCACAAACCTCTGTTGTTTCACTACACACACCTCCAATTTGACTTCACACACCTCCATTCTATGACTTCACACACGTTCATTCTTACTTCAGAAACATCCATTCTCTGACTTCCCACACCTCCATTCTATGACTTCACAAACCTCCATTCTGTGACTTCACACACCTCCAATCTGAGTTCACACACCTCCATTCTGTGACTTCACACACCTCCATTCCTTGACATCAAAAACCACCATTCTATGACTTCACACAACTCCATTTTAACTTCACACAGCTCCATTCTATGACTTCACACACCTCCATTTTATGACTTCACACACCTCCATTCTATGACTTCACACACCTCAATTCTATGACTTCACACACCTCTATTCTTTGACTTCACACACCTCCATTCTGTGACTTCACACACCTCCACTCTATGACTTCAAACACCTTCATTCTTACTTCACAAACATCCATTCTGTGACTTCACACACCTCCATTCTGTGATTTCACAAACCTTCATTCCGACTTCACACACCTCCATTCTGTGACTTCACACACCTCAATTCTGTGACTTCACACACCTCCATTCTGACTTCACACACCTCCATTCTATGACTTCACTCACCTCCATTCTATGACTTCACACACCTCCATTTTGTGACTTCACACACCTAAATTCTATGACTTCACACACCTCCATTGTGACTTCACACACCTCCATTCTATGAGTTCACACACCTCCATTCTGTGACTTCACACACCTCCATTCTGAGTTCACACACCTCCATTCTATGACTTCACAAACCTCCATTCTGAGTTCACAGACCTCCATTCTATGACTTCACACACCTCCATTGTATGACTTCACTCACCTCCATTCTGACTTCACACAACTCCATTCTGACTTCACACACCTCAATTCTATGACTTCCCACACCTCCATTCTATTATTTCACACACTTCCATTCTATGACTTCACACACCTCCATTCTATGATTTCACACACGTCATTTCTGAGTTGACACACCTCCATTCTGTGATTTCACCCACCTCCAATCTGACTTCACACACCTCCATTCTATGACTTCACACACCTCCATTCGTTGACATCAAAAACCACCATTCTATGACTTCACACAACTCCATTTAGACTTCACACACCTCCATTCTATGACTTCACACACCTCCATTTTATGACTTCACACACCTCCATTCTATGACTTCACACACCTCTATTCTTTGACTTCACACACCTCCATTCTGTGACTTCACACACCTCCACTCTATGACTTCAAACACCTTCATTCTTACTTCACAAACATCCATTCTGTGACTTCACACACCTCCATTCTGTGATTTCACAAACCTTCATTCCGACTTCACACACCTCCATTCTGTGACTTCACACACCTCAATTCTGTGACTTCACACACCTCCATTCTGACTTCACACACCTCCATTCTATGACTTCACTCACCTCCATTCTATGACTTCACACACCTCCATTTTGTGACTTCACACACCTAAATTCTATGACTTCACACACCTCCATTGTGACTTCACACACCTCCATTCTATGAGTTCACACACCACCATTCTGACTTCACACACCTCCATTCTATGACTTCACACACCTCCGTTCTGACTTCACACAGCTCCATTCTGTGACTTCACAAAACTCCATTCTGTGATTTCACACACCTCCATACTATGACTTCACACACCTCCATCTATGACTTCATACACCTCCATTCTGAGTTCACACACCTCCATTCTATGACATCACAGACCTCGAATCTGTGACTTCACTCACCTCCACTCTATGACTTCACACTCCTCCATTCTATGACTTCCCACACCTCCTTTCTATGACTTCACCCACCTCAGTCTATGACGTCACACACCTCCATTCTGACTTCACACACCTCCATTCTGTGACTTCACACTCCTCCATTCTATGACTTCACATACCTCA
This sequence comes from Megascapheus bottae, assembly GCA_024803745.1. Lineage (NCBI taxonomy): Eukaryota > Metazoa > Chordata > Mammalia > Rodentia > Geomyidae > Megascapheus > Megascapheus bottae. The sequence goes on along the minus strand of JANJXV010000186.1, from coordinate 997,694 downwards.
ATTCTATGACTTCACACACCTCCATTCTATGACTTCACACACCTCCATTCTGTGACTTCACACACCTCCATTCCATGACTTCAAACACCTTCATTCTGACTTCACAGACCTCCATTCTCTGACTTCACATACCTCAATTCTGTGACGTGACACACCTCCATTCTGACTTCACACACCTTCATTTTATGATTTCACACACCTCCATTCTATGACTTCACACACCTCGATTCTGTGACTTCACACACCTCCTTTCTGACTTCACACCCCTCCATTCTGAGTTCACACACCTCCATTCTCACTTCACACAGCTCCATTCTATGAATTCCCACACCTCCATTCTGTGACTTCAAACACCACCTTTTTAACTTCACACACCTGCATTCTGTGACTTCACACACCTCCATTCTGTGACTTCACACACCTCCGTTTTGACTTCACTCACTTCCAATCTGTGACTTCACACACCTCCATTTTGTGACTTCACACACCTGTATTGTTTCACTTCACACACCTCCATTCTTTGACTTCACACACCGCCATTCCATGACTTCACACACCTCCATTCTATGAGTTCACACACCTCCATTCTATGAGTTCACACACCTCCAATTTGACTTCACACATCTCCATTCTATGACTTCACACACCTTCATTCTTACTTCAGAAACATCCATTCTCTAACTTCACACACCTCCATTCTATGACTTCACAAACCTCCATTCTGTGACTTCACACACCTCCATTCTGAGTTCACATACCTCCTTTCTATGACTTCACACACTTCCATTCTATGACTTCACACACCTCCATTCTGTGGCTTCACACACCTACATTCTGAGTTCACACACCTCCATTCTGTGACTTCACACACCTCCATTCTGTGACTTCACACACCTGGATCCTATGACTTCACACCTCCATTCTATGATTTCACACACCTCCATTCTGTGATTTCACAGACCTCCATTCTATGAGTTCACACACCTCCATTCTGTGACTTCACACACCTCCATTCTGAGTTCACACACCTCCATTCTATGACTTCACAAACCTCCATTCTGAGTTCACAGACCTCCATTCTATGACTTCACACACCTCCATTGTATGACTTCACTCACCTCCATTCTGACTTCACACACCTCCATTCTGACTTCACACACCTCAATTCTATGACTTCCCACACCTCCATTCTATTATTTCACACACTTCCATTCTATGACTTCACACACCTCCATTCTATGACTTCACACACGTCATTTCTGAGTTGACACACCTCCATTCTGTGATTTCACCCACCTCCAATCTGACTTCACACACATCCATTCTATGACTTCACACACCTCCATTCGTTGACATCAAAAACCACCATTCTATGACTTCACACAACTCCATTTAGACTTCACACACCTCCATTCTATGACTTCACACACCTCCATTTTATGACTTCACACACCTCCATTCTATGACTTCACACACCTCAATTCTATGACTTCACACACCTCCATTCTATGACTTCACACACCTCCATTCTGTGACTTCACACACCTCTACTCTATGACTTCAAACACCTTCATTCTTACTTCACAAACATCCATTCTGTGACTTCACACACCTCCATTCTGTGATTACACACACCTTCATTCTGACTTCACACACCTCCATTTTGTGACTTCACACACCTCAATTCTGTGACTTCACACACCTTCATTCTGACTTCACACACCTACATTCTGTGACTTCACACACCTCCATTCTATGACTTCACAAACCTCCATTCGGTGACTTCACACACCTCCATTCTGAGTTCACACACCTCCTATCTATGACTTCACACACTTCCATTCTATGACTTCACACACCTCCATTATGTGGCTTCCCACATCTACATTCTGAGTTCACACACCTCCATTCTGTGACTTCACACACCTCCATTCTGTGACTTCACACACCTCCATTCTGTGACTTCACACACCTCGATCCTATGACTTCACAAACCTCTATTCTGAGTTCACAGACCTCCATTCTATGACTTCACACACCTCCATTCTATGACTTCACTCACCTCCATTCTGACTTCACACACCTCCATTCTGACTTCACACACCTCAATTCTGTGACTTCACACACCACCATTGTATGATTTCACACACTTCCATTCTATGACTTCACACACCTCCATTCTGTGGCTTCACACACCTACATTCTGAGTTGACACACCTCCATTCTGTGACTTCACACACCTCCATTCTGTGACTTCACACACCTCCATTCTATGACTTCACACACCTCCATTCTGTGACTTCACACACCTCCATTCTGAGTTCACACACCTCCATTCTATGACTTCACAAACCTCCATTTTGAGTTCACAGACCTCCATTCTATGACTTCACACATCTCCATTGTATGACTTCACTCACCTCCATTCTGACTTCACACACCTCCATTCCGACTTCACACACCTCAATTCTGTGACTTCCCACACCTCCATTCTATTATTTCACACACTTCCATTCTATGACTTCACACACCTCCATTCTATGACTTCACACACCTCATTTCTGAGTTGACACACCTCCATTCTGTGATTTCACCCACCTCCAATCTGACTTCACACACCTCCATTCTATGACTTCACACACCTCCATTAGTTGACATCAAAAACCACCATTCTATGACTTCACACAACTCCATTTAGACTTCACACACCTCCATTCTATGAGTTCACACACCTCCATTTTTTGACTTCACACACCTCCATTCTATGACTTCACACACCTCAATTCTATGACTTCACACACCTCCATTCTATGACTTCAGACACCTCCATTCTGTGACTTCACACACCTCCATTCTGTGATTACACACACCTTCATTCTGACTTCACACACCTCCATTTAGTGACTTCACACACCTCAATTCTGTGACTTCACACACCTTCATTCTGACTTCACACACCTCCATTCTGTGACTTCACACACCTCCATTCTGTGATTTCACACACCTCCAATCTGACTTCACACACCTCCATACTATGACTTCACACATCTCCATTCGTTGACATCAAAAAACACCATTCTATGACTTCACACAACTCCATTTTGACTTCACACACCTCCATTCTATGAGTTCACACACCTCCATTTTATGACTTCACACACCTCCATTCTATGACTTCACACACCTCCATTCTGTGATTTCACACACCTCCAATCTGACTTCATACACCTCCATTCTGTGACTTCACACACCTCCACTCTATGACTTCAAACACCTTCATTCTTACTTCACAAACATCCATTCTGTGACTTCACACACCTCCATTCTGTGACTTCACACCCCTTCATTCTGACTTCACACCTCCATTCTGTGACTTCACACACCTCAATTCTGTGACTTCACACACCTCCATTCTGACTTCACACACCTCCATTCTCTGACTTCACACACCTCCATTCTATGACTTCACACACCTCAATTCTGTGACTTCACACACCACCTTTTTGACTTCACACACCTCCATTCTGTGACTTCACACACCTCCATTCTGTGACTTCACACACCTCCGTTTTGACTTCACACACTTCCATTCTGTGACTTCACACACCTCCATTCTGTGACTTCACACACCTCTATTGTTTCACTTCACACACCTCCATTCTTTGACTTCACACACCTCCATTCTATGACTTCACACACCTTCATTCTTACTTCAGAAACATCCATTCTCTGACTTCACACACCTCAATTCCATGACTTCACAAACCTCCATTCTGTGACTTCACACACCTCCATTCTGAGTTCAGACTCCTCCATTCTGTGACTTCACACACCTCCATTCTATGACTTCACACACTTCCATTCTATGACTTCACACACCTCCATTCTGTGGCTTCACACACCTCCATTCTGAGTTCACACACCTCCATTCTGTGACTTCACACACCTCCATTCTGTAACTTCGCACACCTCCATTCTGTGACTTCACACACCTCGATCCTATGACTTCACACACCTCCATTCTAAGAATTCACACACCTCCATTCTGTGATTTAACACACCTCAATTCTATGACTTCACACACCTCCATTCTGTGACTTCACACACCTCCATTCTGAGTTCACACACCTCCATTCTATGACTTCACAAACCCCCTTTCAGAGTTCACAGACCTCCATTCTATGACTTCACACACTTCCATTCTATGACTTCACACACCTCCATTCTGACTTCACACACCTCCATTCTGACTTCACACACCTCAATTCTTTGACTTCACACACCTCCATTCTATGATTTCACACACTCCATTCTATGACTTCACACACCTCCATTCTATGACTTCACACACCTCATTTCGGAGTTGACACACCTCCATTCTGTGATTTCACACACCTCCAATCTGACTTCACACACCTCCATTCTATGACTTCACACACCTCCATTCGTTGACATCAAAAACAACCATTCTATGACTTCACACAACTCCATTGTGACTTCACACACCTCCATTCTATGAATTCACACACCTCCATTTTATGACTTCACACACCTCCATTCTATGACTTCACACACCTCCATTCTGTGACTTCACACACCTCCATTCTATGAATTCACAAACCTCCATTCTGAGTTCACAGACCTCCATTCTATGACTTCACACACCTCCATTCTATGACTTCACTCACCTCCATTCTGACTTCACACACCTCCATTCTGACTTCACACACCTCCATTCGTTGACATCAAAAAACACCATTCTATGACTTCACACAACTCCATTATGACTTCACACACCTCCATTCTATGAGTTCACACACCTCCATTTTATGACTTCACACAACTCCATTCTATGACATCACACACCTCAATTCTATAACTTCCACACCTCCATTCTATGACTTCACACACCTCCATTCTGTGACTTCACACACCTCCACTCTATGACTTCAAACACCTTCATTCTTACTTCACAAACATCCATTCTGTGACTTCACACACCTCCATTAAGTGACCTCACACACCTTCATTCTGACTTCACACACCTCCATTCTGTGACTTCACACACCTCAATTCTTTGACTTCACACACCTCCATTCTGACTTCACATACCTCCATTCTATGATTTCACACACCTCAATTCTATGACTTCACACACCTCCATTCTATAAATTCACACACCACCTTTTTGACTTCACACACCTCCATTCTGTGACTTCACACACCTCCATTCTGTGACTTCACACACCTCCGTTTTGACTTCACACACTTCCACTCTGTGACTTCACACACCTCCATTCTGTGACTTCACAAACCTCTGTTGTTTCACTACACACACCTCCAATTTGACTTCACACACCTCCATTCTATGACTTCACACACGTTCATTCTTACTTCAGAAACATCCATTCTCTGACTTCCCACACCTCCATTCTATGACTTCACAAACCTCCATTCTGTGACTTCACACACCTCCAATCTGAGTTCACACACCTCCATTCTGTGACTTCACACACCTCCATTCCTTGACATCAAAAACCACCATTCTATGACTTCACACAACTCCATTTTAACTTCACACAGCTCCATTCTATGACTTCACACACCTCCATTTTATGACTTCACACACCTCCATTCTATGACTTCACACACCTCAATTCTATGACTTCACACACCTCTATTCTTTGACTTCACACACCTCCATTCTGTGACTTCACACACCTCCACTCTATGACTTCAAACACCTTCATTCTTACTTCACAAACATCCATTCTGTGACTTCACACACCTCCATTCTGTGATTTCACAAACCTTCATTCCGACTTCACACACCTCCATTCTGTGACTTCACACACCTCAATTCTGTGACTTCACACACCTCCATTCTGACTTCACACACCTCCATTCTATGACTTCACTCACCTCCATTCTATGACTTCACACACCTCCATTTTGTGACTTCACACACCTAAATTCTATGACTTCACACACCTCCATTGTGACTTCACACACCTCCATTCTATGAGTTCACACACCTCCATTCTGTGACTTCACACACCTCCATTCTGAGTTCACACACCTCCATTCTATGACTTCACAAACCTCCATTCTGAGTTCACAGACCTCCATTCTATGACTTCACACACCTCCATTGTATGACTTCACTCACCTCCATTCTGACTTCACACAACTCCATTCTGACTTCACACACCTCAATTCTATGACTTCCCACACCTCCATTCTATTATTTCACACACTTCCATTCTATGACTTCACACACCTCCATTCTATGATTTCACACACGTCATTTCTGAGTTGACACACCTCCATTCTGTGATTTCACCCACCTCCAATCTGACTTCACACACCTCCATTCTATGACTTCACACACCTCCATTCGTTGACATCAAAAACCACCATTCTATGACTTCACACAACTCCATTTAGACTTCACACACCTCCATTCTATGACTTCACACACCTCCATTTTATGACTTCACACACCTCCATTCTATGACTTCACACACCTCTATTCTTTGACTTCACACACCTCCATTCTGTGACTTCACACACCTCCACTCTATGACTTCAAACACCTTCATTCTTACTTCACAAACATCCATTCTGTGACTTCACACACCTCCATTCTGTGATTTCACAAACCTTCATTCCGACTTCACACACCTCCATTCTGTGACTTCACACACCTCAATTCTGTGACTTCACACACCTCCATTCTGACTTCACACACCTCCATTCTATGACTTCACTCACCTCCATTCTATGACTTCACACACCTCCATTTTGTGACTTCACACACCTAAATTCTATGACTTCACACACCTCCATTGTGACTTCACACACCTCCATTCTATGAGTTCACACACCACCATTCTGACTTCACACACCTCCATTCTATGACTTCACACACCTCCGTTCTGACTTCACACAGCTCCATTCTGTGACTTCACAAAACTCCATTCTGTGATTTCACACACCTCCATACTATGACTTCACACACCTCCATCTATGACTTCATACACCTCCATTCTGAGTTCACACACCTCCATTCTATGACATCACAGACCTCGAATCTGTGACTTCACTCACCTCCACTCTATGACTTCACACTCCTCCATTCTATGACTTCCCACACCTCCTTTCTATGACTTCACCCACCTCAGTCTATGACGTCACACACCTCCATTCTGACTTCACACACCTCCATTCTGTGACTTCACACTCCTCCATTCTATGACTTCACATACCTCAATTCTATGACTTCACACACCTCCATTCTATGACTTCACACACCTCCATTCTGTGACTTCACACACCTCCATTCCATGACTTCAAACACCTTCATTCTGACTTCACAGACCTCCATTCTCTGACTTCACATACCTCAATTCTGTGACGTGACACACCTCCATTCTGACTTCACACACCTTCATTTTATGATTTCACACACCTCCATTCTATGACTTCACACACCTCGATTCTGTGACTTCACACACCTCCTTTCTGACTTCACACCCCTCCATTCTGAGTTCACACACCTCCATTCTCACTTCACACAGCTCCATTCTATGAATTCCCACACCTCCATTCTGTGACTTCAAACACCACCTTTTTAACTTCACACACCTGCATTCTGTGACTTCACACACCTCCATTCTGTGACTTCACACACCTCCGTTTTGACTTCACTCACTTCCAATCTGTGACTTCACACACCTCCATTTTGTGACTTCACACACCTGTATTGTTTCACTTCACACACCTCCATTCTTTGACTTCACACACCGCCATTCCATGACTTCACACACCTCCATTCTATGAGTTCACACACCTCCATTCTATGAGTTCACACACCTCCAATTTGACTTCACACATCTCCATTCTATGACTTCACACACCTTCATTCTTACTTCAGAAACATCCATTCTCTAACTTCACACACCTCCATTCTATGACTTCACAAACCTCCATTCTGTGACTTCACACACCTCCATTCTGAGTTCACATACCTCCTTTCTATGACTTCACACACTTCCATTCTATGACTTCACACACCTCCATTCTGTGGCTTCACACACCTACATTCTGAGTTCACACACCTCCATTCTGTGACTTCACACACCTCCATTCTGTGACTTCACACACCTGGATCCTATGACTTCACACCTCCATTCTATGATTTCACACACCTCCATTCTGTGATTTCACACACCTCCATTCTGTGACTTCACACACCTCCATTCTGAGTTCACACACCTCCATTCTATGACTTCACAAACCTCCATTCTGAGTTCACAGACCTCCATTCTATGACTTCACACACCTCCATTGTATGACTTCACTCACCTCCATTCTGACTTCACACACCTCCATTCTGACTTCACACACCTCAATTCTATGACTTCCCACACCTCCATTCTATTATTTCACACACTTCCATTCTATGACTTCACACACCTCCATTCTATGACTTCACACACGTCATTTCTGAGTTGACACACCTCCATTCTGTGATTTCACCCACCTCCAATCTGACTTCACACACATCCATTCTATGACTTCACACACCTCCATTCGTTGACATCAAAAACCACCATTCTATGACTTCACACAACTCCATTTAGACTTCACACACCTCCATTCTATGACTTCACACACCTCCATTTTATGACTTCACACACCTCCATTCTATGACTTCACACACCTCAATTCTATGACTTCACACACCTCCATTCTATGACTTCACACACCTCCATTCTGTGACTTCACACACCTCTACTCTATGACTTCAAACACCTTCATTCTTACTTCACAAACATCCATTCTGTGACTTCACACACCTCCATTCTGTGATTACACACACCTTCATTCTGACTTCACACACCTCCATTTTGTGACTTCACACACCTCAATTCTGTGACTTCACACACCTTCATTCTGACTTCACACACCTACATTCTGTGACTTCACACACCTCCATTCTATGACTTCACAAACCTCCATTCGGTGACTTCACACACCTCCATTCTGAGTTCACACACCTCCTATCTATGACTTCACACACTTCCATTCTATGACTTCACACACCTCCATTATGTGGCTTCCCACATCTACATTCTGAGTTCACACACCTCCATTCTGTGACTTCACACACCTCCATTCTGTGACTTCACACACCTCCATTCTGTGACTTCACACACCTCGATCCTATGACTTCACAAACCTCTATTCTGAGTTCACAGACCTCCATTCTATGACTTCACACACCTCCATTCTATGACTTCACTCACCTCCATTCTGACTTCACACACCTCCATTCTGACTTCACACACCTCAATTCTGTGACTTCACACACCACCATTGTATGATTTCACACACTTCCATTCTATGACTTCACACACCTCCATTCTGTGGCTTCACACACCTACATTCTGAGTTGACACACCTCCATTCTGTGACTTCACACACCTCCATTCTGTGACTTCACACACCTCCATTCTATGACTTCACACACCTCCATTCTGTGACTTCACACACCTCCATTCTGAGTTCACACACCTCCATTCTATGACTTCACAAACCTCCATTTTGAGTTCACAGACCTCCATTCTATGACTTCACACATCTCCATTGTATGACTTCACTCACCTCCATTCTGACTTCACACACCTCCATTCCGACTTCACACACCTCAATTCTGTGACTTCCCACACCTCCATTCTATTATTTCACACACTTCCATTCTATGACTTCACACACCTCCATTCTATGACTTCACACACCTCATTTCTGAGTTGACACACCTCCATTCTGTGATTTCACCCACCTCCAATCTGACTTCACACACCTCCATTCTATGACTTCACACACCTCCATTAGTTGACATCAAAAACCACCATTCTATGACTTCACACAACTCCATTTAGACTTCACACACCTCCATTCTATGAGTTCACACACCTCCATTTTTTGACTTCACACACCTCCATTCTATGACTTCACACACCTCAATTCTATGACTTCACACACCTCCATTCTATGACTTCAGACACCTCCATTCTGTGACTTCACACACCTCCATTCTGTGATTACACACACCTTCATTCTGACTTCACACACCTCCATTTAGTGACTTCACACACCTCAATTCTGTGACTTCACACACCTTCATTCTGACTTCACACACCTCCATTCTGTGACTTCACACACCTCCATTCTGTGATTTCACACACCTCCAATCTGACTTCACACACCTCCATACTATGACTTCACACATCTCCATTCGTTGACATCAAAAAACACCATTCTATGACTTCACACAACTCCATTTTGACTTCACACACCTCCATTCTATGAGTTCACACACCTCCATTTTATGACTTCACACACCTCCATTCTATGACTTCACACACCTCCATTCTGTGATTTCACACACCTCCAATCTGACTTCATACACCTCCATTCTGTGACTTCACACACCTCCACTCTATGACTTCAAACACCTTCATTCTTACTTCACAAACATCCATTCTGTGACTTCACACACCTCCATTCTGTGACTTCACACCCCTTCATTCTGACTTCACACCTCCATTCTGTGACTTCACACACCTCAATTCTGTGACTTCACACACCTCCATTCTGACTTCACACACCTCCATTCTCTGACTTCACACACCTCCATTCTATGACTTCACACACCTCAATTCTGTGACTTCACACACCACCTTTTTGACTTCACACACCTCCATTCTGTGACTTCACACACCTCCATTCTGTGACTTCACACACCTCCGTTTTGACTTCACACACTTCCATTCTGTGACTTCACACACCTCCATTCTGTGACTTCACACACCTCTATTGTTTCACTTCACACACCTCCATTCTTTGACTTCACACACCTCCATTCTATGACTTCACACACCTTCATTCTTACTTCAGAAACATCCATTCTCTGACTTCACACACCTCAATTCCATGACTTCACAAACCTCCATTCTGTGACTTCACACACCTCCATTCTGAGTTCAGACTCCTCCATTCTGTGACTTCACACACCTCCATTCTATGACTTCACACACTTCCATTCTATGACTTCACACACCTCCATTCTGTGGCTTCACACACCTCCATTCTGAGTTCACACACCTCCATTCTGTGACTTCACACACCTCCATTCTGTAACTTCGCACACCTCCATTCTGTGACTTCACACACCTCGATCCTATGACTTCACACACCTCCATTCTAAGAATTCACACACCTCCATTCTGTGATTTAACACACCTCAATTCTATGACTTCACACACCTCCATTCTGTGACTTCACACACCTCCATTCTGAGTTCACACACCTCCATTCTATGACTTCACAAACCCCCTTTCAGAGTTCACAGACCTCCATTCTATGACTTCACACACTTCCATTCTATGACTTCACACACCTCCATTCTGACTTCACACACCTCCATTCTGACTTCACACACCTCAATTCTTTGACTTCACACACCTCCATTCTATGATTTCACACACTCCATTCTATGACTTCACACACCTCCATTCTATGACTTCACACACCTCATTTCGGAGTTGACACACCTCCATTCTGTGATTTCACACACCTCCAATCTGACTTCACACACCTCCATTCTATGACTTCACACACCTCCATTCGTTGACATCAAAAACAACCATTCTATGACTTCACACAACTCCATTGTGACTTCACACACCTCCATTCTATGAATTCACACACCTCCATTTTATGACTTCACACACCTCCATTCTATGACTTCACACACCTCCATTCTGTGACTTCACACACCTCCATTCTATGAATTCACAAACCTCCATTCTGAGTTCACAGACCTCCATTCTATGACTTCACACACCTCCATTCTATGACTTCACTCACCTCCATTCTGACTTCACACACCTCCATTCTGACTTCACACACCTCCATTCGTTGACATCAAAAAACACCATTCTATGACTTCACACAACTCCATTATGACTTCACACACCTCCATTCTATGAGTTCACACACCTCCATTTTATGACTTCACACAACTCCATTCTATGACATCACACACCTCAATTCTATAACTTCCACACCTCCATTCTATGACTTCACACACCTCCATTCTGTGACTTCACACACCTCCACTCTATGACTTCAAACACCTTCATTCTTACTTCACAAACATCCATTCTGTGACTTCACACACCTCCATTAAGTGACCTCACACACCTTCATTCTGACTTCACACACCTCCATTCTGTGACTTCACACACCTCAATTCTTTGACTTCACACACCTCCATTCTGACTTCACATACCTCCATTCTATGATTTCACACACCTCAATTCTATGACTTCACACACCTCCATTCTATAAATTCACACACCACCTTTTTGACTTCACACACCTCCATTCTGTGACTTCACACACCTCCATTCTGTGACTTCACACACCTCCGTTTTGACTTCACACACTTCCACTCTGTGACTTCACACACCTCCATTCTGTGACTTCACAAACCTCTGTTGTTTCACTACACACACCTCCAATTTGACTTCACACACCTCCATTCTATGACTTCACACACGTTCATTCTTACTTCAGAAACATCCATTCTCTGACTTCCCACACCTCCATTCTATGACTTCACAAACCTCCATTCTGTGACTTCACACACCTCCAATCTGAGTTCACACACCTCCATTCTGTGACTTCACACACCTCCATTCCTTGACATCAAAAACCACCATTCTATGACTTCACACAACTCCATTTTAACTTCACACAGCTCCATTCTATGACTTCACACACCTCCATTTTATGACTTCACACACCTCCATTCTATGACTTCACACACCTCAATTCTATGACTTCACACACCTCTATTCTTTGACTTCACACACCTCCATTCTGTGACTTCACACACCTCCACTCTATGACTTCAAACACCTTCATTCTTACTTCACAAACATCCATTCTGTGACTTCACACACCTCCATTCTGTGATTTCACAAACCTTCATTCCGACTTCACACACCTCCATTCTGTGACTTCACACACCTCAATTCTGTGACTTCACACACCTCCATTCTGACTTCACACACCTCCATTCTATGACTTCACTCACCTCCATTCTATGACTTCACACACCTCCATTTTGTGACTTCACACACCTAAATTCTATGACTTCACACACCTCCATTGTGACTTCACACACCTCCATTCTATGAGTTCACACACCTCCATTCTGTGACTTCACACACCTCCATTCTGAGTTCACACACCTCCATTCTATGACTTCACAAACCTCCATTCTGAGTTCACAGACCTCCATTCTATGACTTCACACACCTCCATTGTATGACTTCACTCACCTCCATTCTGACTTCACACAACTCCATTCTGACTTCACACACCTCAATTCTATGACTTCCCACACCTCCATTCTATTATTTCACACACTTCCATTCTATGACTTCACACACCTCCATTCTATGATTTCACACACGTCATTTCTGAGTTGACACACCTCCATTCTGTGATTTCACCCACCTCCAATCTGACTTCACACACCTCCATTCTATGACTTCACACACCTCCATTCGTTGACATCAAAAACCACCATTCTATGACTTCACACAACTCCATTTAGACTTCACACACCTCCATTCTATGACTTCACACACCTCCATTTTATGACTTCACACACCTCCATTCTATGACTTCACACACCTCTATTCTTTGACTTCACACACCTCCATTCTGTGACTTCACACACCTCCACTCTATGACTTCAAACACCTTCATTCTTACTTCACAAACATCCATTCTGTGACTTCACACACCTCCATTCTGTGATTTCACAAACCTTCATTCCGACTTCACACACCTCCATTCTGTGACTTCACACACCTCAATTCTGTGACTTCACACACCTCCATTCTGACTTCACACACCTCCATTCTATGACTTCACTCACCTCCATTCTATGACTTCACACACCTCCATTTTGTGACTTCACACACCTAAATTCTATGACTTCACACACCTCCATTGTGACTTCACACACCTCCATTCTATGAGTTCACACACCACCATTCTGACTTCACACACCTCCATTCTATGACTTCACACACCTCCGTTCTGACTTCACACAGCTCCATTCTGTGACTTCACAAAACTCCATTCTGTGATTTCACACACCTCCATACTATGACTTCACACACCTCCATCTATGACTTCATACACCTCCATTCTGAGTTCACACACCTCCATTCTATGACATCACAGACCTCGAATCTGTGACTTCACTCACCTCCACTCTATGACTTCACACTCCTCCATTCTATGACTTCCCACACCTCCTTTCTATGACTTCACCCACCTCAGTCTATGACGTCACACACCTCCATTCTGACTTCACACACCTCCATTCTGTGACTTCACACTCCTCCATTCTATGACTTCACATACCTCAATTCTATGACTTCACACACCTCCATTCTATGACTTCACACACCTCCATTCTGTGACTTCACACACCTCCATTCCATGACTTCAAACACCTTCATTCTGACTTCACAGACCTCCATTCTCTGACTTCACATACCTCAATTCTGTGACGTGACACACCTCCATTCTGACTTCACACACCTTCATTTTATGATTTCACACACCTCCATTCTATGACTTCACACACCTCGATTCTGTGACTTCACACACCTCCTTTCTGACTTCACACCCCTCCATTCTGAGTTCACACACCTCCATTCTCACTTCACACAGCTCCATTCTATGAATTCCCACACCTCCATTCTGTGACTTCAAACACCACCTTTTTAACTTCACACACCTGCATTCTGTGACTTCACACACCTCCATTCTGTGACTTCACACACCTCCGTTTTGACTTCACTCACTTCCAATCTGTGACTTCACACACCTCCATTTTGTGACTTCACACACCTGTATTGTTTCACTTCACACACCTCCATTCTTTGACTTCACACACCGCCATTCCATGACTTCACACACCTCCATTCTATGAGTTCACACACCTCCATTCTATGAGTTCACACACCTCCAATTTGACTTCACACATCTCCATTCTATGACTTCACACACCTTCATTCTTACTTCAGAAACATCCATTCTCTAACTTCACACACCTCCATTCTATGACTTCACAAACCTCCATTCTGTGACTTCACACACCTCCATTCTGAGTTCACATACCTCCTTTCTATGACTTCACACACTTCCATTCTATGACTTCACACACCTCCATTCTGTGGCTTCACACACCTACATTCTGAGTTCACACACCTCCATTCTGTGACTTCACACACCTCCATTCTGTGACTTCACACACCTGGATCCTATGACTTCACACCTCCATTCTATGATTTCACACACCTCCATTCTGTGATTTCACACACCTCCATTCTGTGACTTCACACACCTCCATTCTGAGTTCACACACCTCCATTCTATGACTTCACAAACCTCCATTCTGAGTTCACAGACCTCCATTCTATGACTTCACACACCTCCATTGTATGACTTCACTCACCTCCATTCTGACTTCACACACCTCCATTCTGACTTCACACACCTCAATTCTATGACTTCCCACACCTCCATTCTATTATTTCACACACTTCCATTCTATGACTTCACACACCTCCATTCTATGACTTCACACACGTCATTTCTGAGTTGACACACCTCCATTCTGTGATTTCACCCACCTCCAATCTGACTTCACACACATCCATTCTATGACTTCACACACCTCCATTCGTTGACATCAAAAACCACCATTCTATGACTTCACACAACTCCATTTAGACTTCACACACCTCCATTCTATGACTTCACACACCTCCATTTTATGACTTCACACACCTCCATTCTATGACTTCACACACCTCAATTCTATGACTTCACACACCTCCATTCTATGACTTCACACACCTCCATTCTGTGACTTCACACACCTCCACTCTATGACTTCAAACACCTTCATTCTTACTTCACAAACATCCATTCTGTGACTTCACACACCTCCATTCTGTGATTACACACACCTTCATTCTGACTTCACACACCTCCATTTTGTGACTTCACACACCTCAATTCTGTGACTTCACACACCTTCATTCTGACTTCACACACCTACATTCTGTGACTTCACACACCTCCATTCTATGACTTCACAAACCTCCATTCGGTGACTTCACACACCTCCATTCTGAGTTCACACACCTCCTATCTATGACTTCACACACTTCCATTATGTGGCTTCCCACATCTACATTCTGAGTTCACACACCTCCATTCTGTGACTTCACACACCTCCATTCTGTGACTTCACACACCTCCATTCTGTGACTTCACACACCTCGATCCTATGACTTCACAAACCTCTATTCTGAGTTCACAGACCTCCATTCTATGACTTCACACACCTCCATTCTATGACTTCACTCACCTCCATTCTGACTTCACACACCTCCATTCTGACTTCACACACCTCAATTCTGTGACTTCACACACCACCATTCTATGATTTCACACACTTCCATTCTATGACTTCACACACCTCCATTCTGTGGCTTCACACACCTACATTCTGAGTTGACACACCTCCATTCTGTGACTTCACACACCTCCATTCTGTGACTTCACACACCTCCATTCTGTGACTTCACACACCTGGATCCTATGACTTCACACCTCCATTCTATGAATTCACACACCTCCATTCTGTGATTTCACAAACCTCCATTCTATGACTTCACACACCTCCATTCTGTGACTTCACACACCTCCATTCTGAGTTCACACACCTCCATTCTATGACTTCACAAACCTCCATTTTGAGTTCACAGACCTCCATTCTATGACTTCACACATCTCCATTGTATGACTTCACTCACCTCCATTCTGACTTCACACACCTCCATTCCGACTTCACACACCTCAATTCTGTGACTTCCCACACCTCCATTCTATTATTTCACACACTTCCATTCTATGACTTCACACACCTCCATTCTATGACTTCACACACCTCATTTCTGAGTTGACACACCTCCATTCTGTGATTTCACCCACCTCCAATCTCACTTCACACACCTCCATTCTATGACTTCACACACCTCCATTAGTTGACATCAAAAACCACCATTCTATGACTTCACACAACTCCATTTATACTTCACACACCTCCATTCTATGAGTTCACACACCTCCATTTTTTGACTTCACACACCTCCATTCTATGACTTCACACACCTCAATTCTATGACTTCACACACCTCCATTCTATGACTTCAGACACCTCCATTCTGTGACTTCACACACCTCCATTCTGTGATTACACACACCTTCATTCTGACTTCACACACCTCCATTTAGTGACTTCACACACCTAAATTCTGTGACTTCACACACCTTCATTCTGACTTCACACACCTCCATTCTGTGACTTCACACACCTCCATTCTGTGATTTCACACACCTCCAATCTGACTTCACACACCTCCATACTATGACTTCACACATCTCCATTCGTTGACATCAAAAAACACCATTCTATGACTTCACACAACTCCATTTTGACTTCACACACCTCCATTCTATGAGTTCACACACCTCCATTTTATGACTTCACACACCTCCATTCTATGACTTCACACACCTCCATTCTGTGATTTCACACACCTCCAATCTGACTTCATACACCTCCATTCTGTGACTTCACACACCTCCACTCTATGACTTCAAACACCTTCATTCTTACTTCACAAACATCCATTCTGTGACTTCACACACCTCCATTCTGTGACTTCACACCCCTTCATTCTGACTTCACACCTCCATTCTGTGACTTCACACACCTCAATTCTGTGACTTCACACACCTCCATTCTGACTTCACACACCTCCATTCTCTGACTTCACACACCTCCATTCTATGACTTCACACACCTCAATTCTGTGACTTCACACACCACCTTTTTGACTTCACACACCTCCATTCTGTGACTTCACACACCTCCATTCTGTGACTTCACACACCTCCGTTTTGACTTCACACACTTCCATTCTGTGACTTCACACACCTCCATTCTGTGACTTCACACACCTCTATTGTTTCACTTCACACACCTCCATTCTTTGACTTCACACACCTCCATTCTATGACTTCACACACCTTCATTCTTACTTCAGAAACATCCATTCTCTGACTTCACACACCTCCATTCCATGACTTCACAAACCTCCATTCTGTGACTTCACACACCTCCATTCTGAGTTCAGACTCCTCCATTCTGTGACTTCACACACCTCCATTCTATGACTTCACACACTTCCATTCTATGACTTCACACACCTCCATTCTGTGGCTTCACACACCTCCATTCTGAGTTCACACACCTCCATTCTGTGACTTCACACACCTCCATTCTGTAACTTCACACACCTCCATTCTGTGACTTCACACACCTCGATCCTATGACTTCACACACCTCCATTCTAAGAATTCACACACCTCCATTCTGTGATTTAACACACCTCAATTCTATGACTTCACACACCTCCATTCTGTGACTTCACACACCTCCATTCTGAGTTCACACACCTCCATTCTATGACTTCACAAACCCCCTTTCAGAGTTCACAGACCTCCATTCTATGACTTCACACACTTCCATTCTATGACTTCACACACCTCCATTCTGACTTCACACACCTCCATTCTGACTTCACACACCTCAATTCTTTGACTTCACACACCTCCATTCTATGATTTCACACACTCCATTCTATGACTTCACACACCTCCATTCTATGACTTCACACACCTCATTTCGGAGTTGACACACCTCCATTCTGTGATTTCACACACCTCCAATCTGACTTCACACACCTCCATTCTATGACTTCACACACCTCCATTCGTTGACATCAAAAACAACCATTCTATGACTTCACACAACTCCATTGTGACTTCACACACCTCCATTCTATGAATTCACACACCTCCATTTTATGACTTCACACACCTCCATTCTATGACTTCACACACCTCCATTCTGTGACTTCACACACCTCCATTCTATGAATTCACAAACCTCCATTCTGAGTTCACAGACCTCCATTCTATGACTTCACACACCTCCATTCTATGACTTCACTCACCTCCATTCTGACTTCACACACCTCCATTCTGACTTCACACACCTCCATTCGTTGACATCAAAAAACACCATTCTATGACTTCACACAACTCCATTATGACTTCACACACCTCCATTCTATGAGTTCACACACCTCCATTTTATGACTTCACACAACTCCATTCTATGACATCACACACCTCAATTCTATAACTTCCACACCTCCATTCTATGACTTCACACACCTCCATTCTGTGACTTCACACACCTCCACTCTATGACTTCAAACACCTTCATTCTTACTTCACAAACATCCATTCTGTGACTTCACACACCTCCATTAAGTGACTTCACACACCTTCATTCTGACTTCACACACCTCCATTCTGTGACTTCACACACCTCAATTCTTTGACTTCACACACCTCCATTCTGACTTCACATACCTCCATTCTATGATTTCACACACCTCAATTCTATGACTTCACACACCTCCATTCTATAAATTCACACACCACCTTTTTGACTTCACACACCTCCATTCTGTGACTTCACACACCTCCATTCTGTGACTTCACACACCTCCGTTTTGACTTCACACACTTCCACTCTGTGACTTCACACACCTCCATTCTGTGACTTCACACACCTCTGTTGTTTCACTACACACACCTCCAATTTGACTTCACACACCTCCATTCTATGACTTCACACACGTTCATTCTTACTTCAGAAACATCCATTCTCTGACTTCCCACACCTCCATTCTATGACTTCACAAACCTCCATTCTGTGACTTCACACACCTCCAATCTGAGTTCACACACCTCCATTCTGTGACTTCACACACCTCCATTCCTTGACATCAAAAACCACCATTCTATGACTTCACACAACTCCATTTTAACTTCACACAGCTCCATTCTATGACTTCACACACCTCCATTTTATGACTTCACACACCTCCATTCTATGACTTCACACACCTCAATTCTATGACTTCACACACCTCTATTCTTTGACTTCACACACCTCCATTCTGTGACTTCACACACCTCCACTCTATGACTTCAAACACCTTCATTCTTACTTCACAAACATCCATTCTGTGACTTCACACACCTCCATTCTGTGATTTCACAAACCTTCATTCCGACTTCACACACCTCCATTCTGTGACTTCACACACCTCAATTCTGTGACTTCACACACCTCCATTCTGACTTCACACACCTCCATTCTATGACTTCACTCACCTCCATTCTATGACTTCACACACCTCCATTTTGTGACTTCACACACCTAAATTCTATGACTTCACACACCTCCATTGTGACTTCACACACCTCCATTCTATGAGTTCACACACCTCCATTCTGTGACTTCACACACCTCCATTCTGAGTTCACACACCTCCATTCTATGACTTCACAAACCTCCATTCTGAGTTCACAGACCTCCATTCTATGACTTCACACACCTCCATTGTATGACTTCACTCACCTCCATTCTGACTTCACACACCTCCATTCTGACTTCACACACCTCAATTCTATGACTTCCCACACCTCCATTCTATTATTTCACACACTTCCATTCTATGACTTCACACACCTCCATTCTATGATTTCACACACGTCATTTCTGAGTTGACACACCTCCATTCTGTGATTTCACCCACCTCCAATCTGACTTCACACACCTCCATTCTATGACTTCACACACCTCCATTCGTTGACATCAAAAACCACCATTCTATGACTTCACACAACTCCATTTAGACTTCACACACCTCCATTCTATGACTTCACACACCTCCATTTTATGACTTCACACACCTCCATTCTATGACTTCACACACCTCTATTCTTTGACTTCACACACCTCCATTCTGTGACTTCACACACCTCCACTCTATGACTTCAAACACCTTCATTCTTACTTCACAAACATCCATTCTGTGACTTCACACACCTCCATTCTGTGATTTCACAAACCTTCATTCCGACTTCACACACCTCCATTCTGTGACTTCACACACCTCAATTCTGTGACTTCACACACCTCCATTCTGACTTCACACACCTCCATTCTATGACTTCACTCACCTCCATTCTATGACTTCACACGCCTCCATTTTGTGACTTCACACACCTAAATTCTATGACTTCACACACCTCCATTGTGACTTCACACACCTCCATTCTATGAGTTCACACACCACCATTCTGACTTCACACACCTCCATTCTATGACTTCACACACCTCCGTTCTGACTTCACACAGCTCCATTCTGTGACTTCACAAAACTCCATTCTGTGATTTCACACACCTCCATACTATGACTTCACACACCTCCATCTATGACTTCATACACCTCCATTCTGAGTTCACACACCTCCATTCTATGACATCACAGACCTCGAATCTGTGACTTCACTCACCTCCACTCTATGACTTCACACTCCTCCATTCTATGACTTCCCACACCTCCTTTCTATGACTTCACCCACCTCAGTCTATGACGTCACACACCTCCATTCTGACTTCACACACCTCCATTCTGTGACTTCACACTCCTCCATTCTATGACTTCACATACCTCAATTCTATGACTTCACACACCTCCATTCTATGACTTCACACACCTCCATTCTGTGACTTCACACACCTCCATTCCATGACTTCAAACACCTTCATTCTGACTTCACAGACCTCCATTCTCTGACTTCACATACCTCAATTCTGTGACGTGACACACCTCCATTCTGACTTCACACACCTTCATTTTATGATTTCACACACCTCCATTCTATGACTTCACACACCTCGATTCTGTGACTTCACACACCTCCTTTCTGACTTCACACCCCTCCATTCTGAGTTCACACACCTCCATTCTCACTTCACACAGCTCCATTCTATGAATTCCCACACCTCCATTCTGTGACTTCAAACACCACCTTTTTAACTTCACACACCTGCATTCTGTGACTTCACACACCTCCATTCTGTGACTTCACACACCTCCGTTTTGACTTCACTCACTTCCAATCTGTGACTTCACACACCTCCATTTTGTGACTTCACACACCTGTATTGTTTCACTTCACACACCTCCATTCTTTGACTTCACACACCGCCATTCCATGACTTCACACACCTCCATTCTATGAGTTCACACACCTCCATTCTATGAGTTCACACACCTCCAATTTGACTTCACACATCTCCATTCTATGACTTCACACACCTTCATTCTTACTTCAGAAACATCCATTCTCTAACTTCACACACCTCCATTCTATGACTACACAAACCTCCATTCTGTGACTTCACACACCTCCATTCTGAGTTCACATACCTCCTTTCTATGACTTCACACACTTCCATTCTATGACTTCACACACCTCCATTCTGTGGCTTCACACACCTACATTCTGAGTTCACACACCTCCATTCTGTGACTTCACACACCTCCATTCTGTGACTTCACACACCTGGATCCTATGACTTCACACCTCCATTCTATGATTTCACACACCTCCATTCTGTGATTTCACAGACCTCCATTCTATGAGTTCACACACCTCCATTCTGTGACTTCACACACCTCCATTCTGAGTTCACACACCTCCATTCTATGACTTCACAAACCTCCATTCTGAGTTCACAGACCTCCATTCTGTGACTTCACACACCTCCATTGTATGACTTCACTCACCTCCATTCTGACTTCACACACCTCCATTCTGACTTCACACACCTCAATTCTATGACTTCCCACACCTCCATTCTATTATTTCACACACTTCCATTCTATGACTTCACACACCTCCATTCTATGACTTCACACACGTCATTTCTGAGTTGACACACCTCCATTCTGTGATTTCACCCACCTCCAATCTGACTTCACACACATCCATTCTATGACTTCACACACCTCCATTCGTTGACATCAAAAACCACCATTCTATGACTTCACACAACTCCATTTAGACTTCACACACCTCCATTCTATGACTTCACACACCTCCATTTTATGACTTCACACACCTCCATTCTATGACTTCACACACCTCAATTCTATGACTTCACACACCTCCATTCTATGACTTCACACACCTCCATTCTGTGACTTCACACACCTCCACTCTATGACTTCAAACACCTTCATTCTTACTTCACAAACATCCATTCTGTGACTTCACACACCTCCATTCTGTGATTACACACACCTTCATTCTGACTTCACACACCTCCATTTTGTGACTTCACACACCTCAATTCTGTGACTTCACACACCTTCATTCTGACTTCACACACCTACATTCTGTGACTTCACACACCTCCATTCTATGACTTCACAAACCTCCATTCGGTGACTTCACACACCTCCATTCTGAGTTCACACACCTCCTATCTATGACTTCACACACTTCTATTCTATGACTTCACACACCTCCATTATGTGGCTTCCCACATCTACATTCTGAGTTCACACACCTCCATTCTGTGACTTCACACACCTCCATTCTGTGACTTCACACACCTCCATTCTGTGACTTCACACACCTCGATCCTATGACTTCACAAACCTCTATTCTGAGTTCACAGACCTCCATTCTATGACTTCACACACCTCCATTCTATGACTTCACTCACCTCCATTCTGACTTCACACACCTCCATTCTGACTTCACACACCTCAATTCTGTGACTTCACACACCACCATTCTATGATTTCACACACTTCCATTCTATGACTTCACACACCTCCATTCTGTGGCTTCACACACCTACATTCTGAGTTGACACACCTCCATTCTGTGACTTCACACACCTCCATTCTGTGACTTCACACACCTCCATTCTGTGACTTCACACACCTGGATCCTATGACTTCACACCTCCATTCTATGAATTCACACACCTCCATTCTGTGATTTCACAAACCTCCATTCTATGACTTCACACACCTCCATTCTGTGACTTCACACACCTCCATTCTGAGTTCACACACCTCCATTCTATGACTTCACAAACCTCCATTTTGAGTTCACAGACCTCCATTCTATGACTTCACACATCTCCATTGTATGACTTCACTCACCTCCATTCTGACTTCACACACCTCCATTCCGACTTCACACACCTCAATTCTGTGACTTCCCACACCTCCATTCTATGATTTCACACACTTTCATTCTATGACTTCACACACCTCCATTCTATGACTTCACACACCTCATTTCTGAGTTGACACACCTCCATTCTGTGATTTCACCCACCTCCAATCTGACTTCACACACCTCCATTCTATGACTTCACACACCTCCATTAGTTGACATCAAAAACCACCATTGTATGACTTCACACAACTCCATTTAGACTTCACACACCTCCATTCTATGAGTTCACACACCTCCATTTTTTGACTTCACACACCTCCATTCTATGACTTCACACACCTCAATTCTATGACTTCACACACCTCCATTCTATGACTTCAGACACCTCCATTCTGTGACTTCACACACCTCCATTCTGTGATTACACACACCTTCATTCTGACTTCACACACCTCCATTTAGTGACTTCACACACCTCAATTCTGTGACTTCACACACCTTCATTCTGACTTCACACACCTCCATTCTGTGACTTCACACACCTCCATTCTGTGATTTCACACACCTCCAATCTGACTTCACACACCTCCATACTATGACTTCACACATCTCCATTCGTTGACATCAAAAAACACCATTCTATGACTTCACACAACTCCATTTTGACTTCACACACCTCCATTCTATGAGTTCACACACCTCCATTTTATGACTTCACACACCTCCATTCTATGACTTCACACACCTCCATTCTGTGATTTCACACACCTCCAATCTGACTTCATACACCTCCATTCTGTGACTTCACACACCTCCACTCTATGACTTCAAACACCTTCATTCTTACTTCACAAACATCCATTCTGTGACTTCACACACCTCCATTCTGTGACTTCACACCCCTTCATTCTGACTTCACACCTCCATTCTGTGACTTCACACACCTCAATTCTGTGACTTCACACACCTCCATTCTGACTTCACACACCTCCATTCTCTGACTTCACACACCTCCATTCTATGACTTCACACACCTCAATTCTGTGACTTCACACACCACCTTTTTGACTTCACACACCTCCATTCTGTGACTTCACACACCTCCATTCTGTGACTTCACACACCTCCGTTTTGACTTCACACACTTCCATTCTGTGACTTCACACACCTCCATTCTGTGACTTCACACACCTCTATTGTTTCACTTCACACACCTCCATTCTTTGACTTCACACACCTCCATTCTATGACTTCACACACCTTCATTCTTACTTCAGAAACATCCATTCTCTGACTTCACACACCTCCATTCCATGACTTCACAAACCTCCATTCTGTGACTTCACACACCTCCATTCTGAGTTCAGACTCCTCCATTCTGTGACTTCACACACCTCCATTCTATGACTTCACACACTTCCATTCTATGACTTCACACACCTCCATTCTGTGGCTTCACACACCTCCATTCTGAGTTCACACACCTCCATTCTGTGACTTCACACACCTCCATTCTGTAACTTCACACACCTCCATTCTGTGACTTCACACACCTCGATCCTATGACTTCACACACCTCCATTCTAAGAATTCACACACCTCCATTCTGTGATTTAACACACCTCAATTCTATGACTTCACACACCTCCATTCTGTGACTTCACACACCTCCATTCTGAGTTCACACACCTCCATTCTATGACTTCACAAACCCCCTTTCAGAGTTCACAGACCTCCATTCTATGACTTCACACACTTCCATTCTATGACTTCACACACCTCCATTCTGACTTCACACACCTCCATTCTGACTTCACACACCTCAATTCTTTGACTTCACACACCTCCATTCTATGATTTCACACACTCCATTCTATGACTTCACACACCTCCATTCTATGACTTCACACACCTCATTTCGGAGTTGACACACCTCCATTCTGTGATTTCACACACCTCCAATCTGACTTCACACACCTCCATTCTATGACTTCACACACCTCCATTCGTTGACATCAAAAACAACCATTCTATGACTTCACACAACTCCATTGTGACTTCACACACCTCCATTCTATGAATTCACACACCTCCATTTTATGACTTCACACACCTCCATTCTATGACTTCACACACCTCCATTCTGTGACTTCACACACCTCCATTCTATGAATTCACAAACCTCCATTCTGAGTTCACAGACCTCCATTCTATGACTTCACACACCTCCATTCTATGACTTCACTCACCTCCATTCTGACTTCACACACCTCCATTCTGACTTCACACACCTCCATTCGTTGACATCAAAAAACACCATTCTATGACTTCACACAACTCCATTATGACTTCACACACCTCCATTCTATGAGTTCACACACCTCCATTTTATGACTTCACACAACTTCATTCTATGACATCACACACCTCAATTCTATAACTTCCACACCTCCATTCTATGACTTCACACACCTCCATTCTGTGACTTCACACACCTCCACTCTATGACTTCAAACACCTTCATTCTTACTTCACAAACATCCATTCTGTGACTTCACACACCTCCATTAAGTGACTTCACACACCTTCATTCTGACTTCACACACCTCCATTCTGTGACTTCACACACCTCAATTCTTTGACTTCACACACCTCCATTCTGACTTCACATACCTCCATTCTATGATTTCACACACCTCAATTCTATGACTTCACACACCTCCATTCTATAAATTCACACACCACCTTTTTGACTTCACACACCTCCATTCTGTGACTTCACACACCTCCATTCTGTGACTTCACACACCTCCGTTTTGACTTCACACACTTCCACTCTGTGACTTCACACACCTCCATTCTGTGACTTCACACACCTCTGTTGTTTCACTACACACACCTCCAATTTGACTTCACACACCTCCATTCTATGACTTCACACACGTTCATTCTTACTTCAGAAGCATCCATTCTCTGACTTCCCACACCTCCATTCTATGACTTCACAAACCTCCATTCTGTGACTTCACACACCTCCAATCTGAGTTCACACACCTCCATTCTGTGACTTCACACACCTCCATTCCTTGACATCAAAAACCACCATTCTATGACTTCACACAACTCCATTTTAACTTCACACAGCTCCATTCTATGACTTCACACACCTCCATTTTATGACTTCACACACCTCCATTCTATGACTTCACACACCTCAATTCTATGACTTCACACACCTCTATTCTTTGACTTCACACACCTCCATTCTGTGACTTCACACACCTCCACTCTATGACTTCAAACACCTTCATTCTTACTTCACAAACATCCATTCTGTGACTTCACACACCTCCATTCTGTGATTTCACAAACCTTCATTCCGACTTCACACACCTCCATTCTGTGACTTCACACACCTCAATTCTGTGACTTCACACACCTCCATTCTGACTTCACACACCTCCATTCTATGACTTCACTCACCTCCATTCTATGACTTCACACACCTCCATTTTGTGACTTCACACACCTAAATTCTATGACTTCACACACCTCCATTGTGACTTCACACACCTCCATTCTATGAGTTCACACACCACCATTCTGACTTCACACACCTCCATTCTATGACTTCACACACCTCCGTTCTGACTTCACACAGCTCCATTCTGTGACTTCACAAAACTCCATTCTGTGATTTCACACACCTCCATACTATGACTTCACACACCTCCATCTATGACTTCATACACCTCCATTCTGAGTTCACTCACCTCCACTCTATGACTTCACACTCCTCCATTCTATGACTTCCCACACCTCCTTTCTATGACTTCACCCACCTCAGTCTATGACGTCACACACCTCCATTCTGACTTCACACACCTCCATTCTGTGACTTCACACTCCTCCATTCTATGACTTCACATACCTCAATTCTATGACTTCACACACCTCCATTCTATGACTTCACACACCTCCATTCGGTGACTTCACACACCTCCATTCCATGACTTCAAACACCTTCATTCTGACTTCACAGACCTCCATTCTCTGACTTCACAGACCTCAATTCTGTGACGTGACACACCTCCATTCTGACTTCACACACCTTCATTTTATGATTTCACACACCTGCATTCTATGACTTCACACACCTCCATTCTGTGACTTCACACACCTCCTTTCTGACTTCACACCCCTCCATTCTGACTTCACACACCTCCATTCTCACTTCACACAGCTCCATTCTATGAATTCCCACACCTCCATTCTGTGACTTCAAACACCACCTTTTTAACTTCACACACCTGCATTCTGTGACTTCACACACCTCCATTCTGTGACTTCACACACCTCCGTTTTGACTTCACTCACTTCCAATCTGTGACTTCACACACCTCCATTTTGTGACTTCACACACCTGTATTGTTTCACTTCACACACCTCCATTCTTTGACTTCACACACCGCCATTCCATGACTTCACACACCTCCATTCTATGAGTTCACACACCTCCATTCTATGAGTTCACACACCTCCAATTTGACTTCACACATCTCCATTCTATGACTTCACACACCTTCATTCTTACTTCAGAAACATCCATTCTCTAACTTCACACACCTCCATTCTATGACTTCACAAACCTCCATTCTGTGACTTCACACACCTCCATTCTGAGTTCACATACCTCCTTTCTATGACTTCACACACTTCCATTCTATGACTTCACACACCTCCATTCTGTGGCTTCACACACCTACATTCTGAGTTCACACACCTCCATTCTGTGACTTCACACACCTCCATTCTTTGACTTCTCACACCTCCATTCCGTGACTTCACACACCTCGATCCTATGACTTCACACACCTCCATTCAATGAATTAACACACCTCCATTCTGTGATTTCACAAACCTCCATTCTATGACTTCACACACCTCCATTCTGTGACTTCACACACCCCATTCTGTGTTCACACACCTCCATTCTATGACTTCACAAACCTCCATTCTGAGTTCACAGACCTCCATTCTATGACTTCACACACCTCCATTCTATGACTTCACTCACCTCCATTCTGACTTCACACACCTCCATTCTGACTTCACACACCTTAATTCTGTGACTTCACACACCTCCATTCTATGATTTCACACACTTTCATTCTATGACTTCACACAACTCCATTCTGTGGCTTCACACACCTAAATTCCGAGTTCACACACCTCAATTCTGTGACTTCACACACCTCCATTCTGTGATTTCACACACCTCTAATCTGGCTTCACACACCTCCATTCTATGACTTCACACACCTCCATTCGTTGACATCAAAAAACACCATTCTATGACTTCACACAACTCCATTTTGACTTCACACACCTCCATTCTATGAGTTCACACACCTCCATTTTATGACTTCACACACCTCCATTCTATGACTTCACACACCTCAATTCTATGACTTCACACACCTCCATTCTGTGACTTCACACACCTCTACTCTATGACTTCAAACACCTTCATTCTTACTTCACAAACATCCATTGTGTGAATTCACACACCTCCATTCTGTGACTTCACACACCTTCATTCTGACTTCACACACCTCCATTCTGTGACTTCACACACCTCCATTCTATGACTTCACACATCTCCATTCTGTGACTTCACACACCACCTTTTTGACTTCACACACCTCCATTCTGTGACTTCACACGCCTCCATTCTGTGACTTCACACACCTCCGTTTTGACTTCACACACTTCCCTTCTGTGACTTCACACACCTCCATTCTGTGACTTCACACACCTCTATTGTTTCACTTCACACACCTCCATTCTTTGACTTCACACACCTCCATTCCATGACTTCACACACCTCCATTCTATGAGTTCACACACCTCCATTGTATGAGTTCACACACCTCCAATTTGTCTTCACACACCTCTAATCTATGACTTCACACACCTTCATTCTTACTTCAGAAACATCCATTCTCTGACTTCACACACCTCCATTCTATGACTTCACAAACCTCCATTCTGTGAGTTCAAACACCTCCATTCTATGACTTCACACACCTCCATTCTGTGGCTTCACACACCTCCATTCTGAGTTCACAAACCTCCATTCTGTGACTTCACACACCTCCATTCTGTGACTTCACACACCTCCATTCTGTGACTTCACACACCTCCATTCTATGAATTCACACACCTCCATTTTGTGATTTCACACACCTCCATTCTATGACTTCACACAACTCCATTCTGTGACTTCACACACCTCCATTCTGAGTTCACACAACTCCATTCTATAACTTCACAAACCCCCATTCTGAGTTCACAGACCTCCATTCTATGACTTCACACACTTCCATTCTATGACTTCACACACCTCCATTCTGACTTCACACACCTCCATTCTGACTTCACACACCTCAATTCTTTGACTTCACACACCTCCATTCTATGATTTCACACACCTCCATTCTATGACTTCACACACCTCCATTCTATGAGTTCACACACCTCCATTTTATGACTTCACACTCCTCCATTCTATGACTTCACACACCTCCATTCTGTGATTTCACACACCTCAAATCTGACTTCATACACCTCCATTCTGTGACTTCACACACCTAAACTCTATGACTTCAAACACCTTCATTCTTACTTCACAAACATCCATTCTGTGACTTCACATACCTCCATTCTGTGACTTCACACACCTCAATTCTGTGACTTCACACACCTCCATTCTGACTTCACACACCTCCATTATATGATTTCACACACCTCCATTCTATGACTTCACACACCTCAATTCTGTGACTTCGCACACCACCTTTTTGACTTCACACACCTCCATTCTGTGACTTCACACACCTCCATTCTGTGACTTCACACACCTCCGTTTTGACTTCACACACTTCCATTCTGTGACTTCACACACCTCCATTCTGTGACTTCACACACCTCTATTGTTTCACTTCACACACCTCCATTCTTTGACTTCACACACCTCCATTCCATGACTTCACACACCTCCATTCTATGACTTCACACACCTTCATTCTTACTTCAGAAACATCCATTCTCTGACTTCACACACCTCCATTCCATGACTTCACAAAACTCCATTCTGTGACTTCACACACCTCCATTCTGAGTTCAGACACCTCCATTCTGTGACTTCACACACCTCCATTCTTCCTTCACACACCTCCATTCTATGACTTCACACACCTCCATTCTGTGACTTCACACACCTCCATTCTGTAACTTCACACACCTCCATTCTGTGACTTCACACACCTCCATTCTGAGTTCACACACCTCCATTCTATGACTTCACACACCTCCATTCTAAGAATTCACACACCTCCATTCTGTGATTTAACACACCTCCATTCTATGACTTCACACACCTCCATTCTGTGACTTCACACACCTCCGTTTTGACTTCACACACTTCCACTCTGTGACTTCACACACCTCCATTCTGGGACTTCACACACCTCTATTGTTTCACTACACACACCTCCATTCTTTGACTTCACACACCTCCATTCCATGACTTCACACACCTCCATTCTATGAGTTCACACACCTCCATTCTATGAGTTCACACACCTCCAATTTGACTTCACACACCTCCATTCTATGACTTCACACACCTTCATTCTTACTTCAGAAACATCCATTCTCTGACTTCCCACACCTCCATTCTATGACTTCACAAACCTCCATTCTGTGACTTCACACACCTCCATTCTGAGTTCACACACCTCCATTCTGTGACTTCACACACCTCCATTCGTTGACATCAAAAACCACCATTCTATGACTTCACACAACTCCATTTTAACTTCACACAGCTCCATTCTATGACTTCACACACCTCCATTTTATGACTTCACACACCTCCATTCTATGACTTCACACACCTCAATTCTATGACTTCACACACCTCTATTCTATGACCTCACACACCTCCATTCTGTGACTTCACACACCTCCACTCTATGTCTTCAAACACCTTCATTCTTACTTCACAAACATCCATTCTGTGACTTCACACACCTCCATTCTGTGATTTCACAAACCTACATTCCTACTTCACACCCCTCCATTCTGTGACTTCACACACCTCAATTCTGTGACTTCACACACCTCCATTCTGACTTCACACACCTCCATTCTATGACTTCACTCACCTCCATTCTATGATTTCACACACCTCCATTTTGTGACTTCACACACCTAAATTCTATGACTTCACACACCTCCATTGTGACTTCACACACCTCCATTCTATGAGTTCACACACCACCATTCTGACTTCACACACCTCCATTCTATGACTTCACACACCTCCGTTCTGACTTCACACAGCTCCATTCTGTGACTTCACAAAACTCCATTCTGTGATTTCACACACCTCCATACTATGACTTCACACACCTCCATCTATGACTTCATACACCTCCATTCTGAGTTCACACACCTCCATTCTATGACATCACAGACCTCGAATCTGTGACTTCACTCACCTCCATTCTATGACTTCACACTCCTCCATTCTATGACTTCCCACACCTCCTTTCTATGACTTCACCCACCTCAGTCTATGACTTCACACACCTCCATTCTGACTTCACACACCTCCATTCTGTGACTTCACACTCCTCCATTCTATGACTTCACACACCTCAATTCTATGACTTCACACACCTCCATTCTATGACTTCACACACCTCCATTCTGTGACTTCACACACCTCCATTCCATGACTTCAAACACCTTCATTCTGACTTCACACACCTCCATTCTCTGACTTCACAGACCTCAATTCTGTGACGTGACACACCTCCATTCTGACTTCACACACCTTCATTCTATGATTTCACACACCTTCATTCTATGACTTCACACACCTCCATTCTGTGACTTCACACACCTCCATTCTGACTTCACACCCCTCCATTCTGACTTCACACACCTCCATTCTCACTTCACACAGCTCCATTCTATGAATTCACACACCTCCATTCTGTGACTTCACACACCACCTTTTTGACTTCACACACCTCCATCCTGTGACTTCACATACCTCCGTTTTGACTTCACACACTTCCAATCTGTGACTTCACACACCTCCATTTTGTGACTTCACACACCTCTATTGTTTCACTTCACACACCTCCATTCTTTGACTTCACACAACGCCATTCCATGACTTCACAAACCTCCATTCTATGAGTTCACACACCTCCATTCTATGAGTTCACACACCTCCAATTTGACTTCACACATCTCCATTCTATGACTTCACACACCTTCATTCTTACTTCAGAAACATCCATTCTCTAACTTCACACACCTCCATTCTATGACTTCACAAACCTCCATTCTGTGACTTCACACACATCCATTCTGAGTTCACACACCTCCTTTCTATGACTTCACACTCTTCCATTCTATGACTTCAAACACCTCCATTCTGTGGCTTCACACACCTACATTCTGAGTTCACACACCTCCATTCTGTGACTTCACACACCTCCATTCTTTGACTCCTTACACCTCCATTCTGTGACTTCACACACCTCGATCCTATGACTTCACACACCTCCATTCAATGAATTAACACACCTCCATTCTGTGACTTCACACACCTCCATTCTATGACTTCACAAACCTCCATTCTGAGTTCACAGACCTCCATTCTATGACTTCACACACCTCCATTCTATGACTTCACTCACCTCCATTCTGACTTCACACAGCTCCATTCTGACTTCACACACCTCCATTCTGACTTCACACACCTCCATTCGTTGACATCAAAAAACACCATTCTATGACTTCACACAACTCCATTTTGACTTCACACACCTCCATTCTATGACTTCACACACCTCCATTCTATGACTTCACAAACCTCCATTCTGAGTTCACAGACCTCCATTCTATGACTTCACACACCTCCATTCTATGACTTCACACACCTCCATTCTATGACTTCACTCACCTCCAATCTGACTTCACACACCTCCATTCTGACTTCACACACCTCCATTCGTTGACATCATAAAACACCATTCTATGACTTCACACAACTCCATTTTGACTTCACACACCTCCATTCTATGAGTTCACACTCCTCCATTTTATGACTTCACAGACCTCCATTCTATGACTTCACACACCTCAATTCTATAACTTCCACACCTCCATTCTATGACTTCACACACCTCCATTTGTGACTTCACACACCTCCACTCTATGACTTCAAACACCTACATTCTTACTTCACAAACATCCATTCTGTGACTTCACACACCTCCATTCTGTGACTTCACACACCTTCATTCTGACTTCACACACCTCCATTCTGTGACTTCACACACCTCAATTCTGTGACTTCACACACCTCCATTCTGACTTCACATACCTCCATTCTATGATTTCACACACCTCAATTCTGTGACTTCACACACCTCCATTCTGACTTCACATACCTCCATTCTATGATTTCACACACCTCAATTCTATGACTTCACACACCTCCATTCTGTGACTTCACACACCACCTTTTTGACTTCACACACCTCCATTCTGTGACTTCACACACCTCCATTCTGTGACTTCACACACCTCCGTTTTGACTTCACACACTTCCACTCTGTGACTTCACACACCTCCATTCTGTGACTTCACACACCTCTATTGTTTCACTACACACACC
Source organism: Megascapheus bottae (assembly GCA_024803745.1). NCBI lineage: Eukaryota > Metazoa > Chordata > Mammalia > Rodentia > Geomyidae > Megascapheus > Megascapheus bottae. The sequence continues at coordinate 962,563 of JANJXV010000186.1, read as the reverse complement.
TCCATTCTTTGACTTCACACACCTCCATTCCATGACTTCACACACCTCCATTCTATGAGTTCACACACCTCCATTCTATGAGTTCACACACCTCCAATTTGACTTCACATAGCTCCATTCTATGACTTCACACACCTTCATTCTTACTTCAGAAACATCCATTCTCTGACTTCCCAAACCTCCATCCTATGACTTCACAAACCTCCATTCTGTGACTTCACACACCTCCATTCTGAGTTCACATACCTCCATTCTGTGACTTCACACACCTCCATTCGTTGACATCAAAAACCACCATTCTATGACTTCACACAACTCCATTTTAACTTCACACACCTCCATTCTATGACTTCACACACCTCCATTTTATGACTTCACACACCTCCATTCTATGACTTCACACACCTCAATTCTATGACTTCACACACCTCTATTCTATGACCTCACACACCTCCATTCTGTGACTTCACACACCTCCACTCTATGTCTTCAAACACCTTCATTCTTACTTCACAAACATCCATTCTGTGACTTCACACACCTCCATTCTGTGATTTCACAAACCTACATTCCGACTTCACACACCTCCATTCTGTGACTTCACACACCTCAATTCTGTGACTTCACACACCTCCATTCTGACTTCACACACCTCCATTCTATGACTTCACTCACCTCCATTCTATGACTTCACACACCTCCATTTTGTGACTTCACACACCTAAATTCTATGACTTCACACACCTCCATTGTGACTTCACACACCTCCATTCTATGAGTTCACACACCACCATTCTGACTTCACACACCTCCATTCTATGACTTCACACACCTCCGTTCTGACTTCACACAGCTCCATTCTGTGACTTCACAAAACTCCATTCTGTGATTTCACACACCTCCATACTATGACTTCACACACCTCCATCTATGACTTCATACACCTCCATTCTGAGTTCACACACCTCCATTCTATGACATCACAGACCTCGAATCTGTGACTTCACTCACCTCCACTCTATGACTTCACACTCCTCCATTCTATGACTTCCCACACCTCCTTTCTATGACTTCACCCACCTCAGTCTATGACTTCACACACCTCCATTCTGACTTCACACACCTCCATTCTGTGACTTCACACTCCTCCATTCTATGACTTCACACACCTCAATTCTATGACTTCACACACCTCCATTCTATGACTTCACACACCTCCATTCTGTGACTTCACACACCTCCATTCCATGACTTCAAACACCTTCATTCTGACTTCACACACCTCCATTCTCTGACTTCACAGACCTCAATTCTGTGACGTGACACACCTCCATTCTGACTTCACACACCTTCATTCTATGATTTCACACACCTCCATTCTATGACTTCACACAACTCCATTCTGTGACTTCACACACCTCCATTCTGACTTCACACACCTCCATTCTGACTTCACACACCTCCATTCTCACTTCACAGAGCTCCATTCTATGAATTCACACACCTCCATTCTGTGACTTCACACACCACCTTTTTGACTTCACACACCTCCATTCTTTGACTTCACACACCTCAATTCTGTGACTGCACACACCTCCGTTTTGACTTCACACACTTCCAATCTGTGACTTCACACACCTCCATTCCATGACTTCAAACACCTTCATTCTGACTTCACACACCTCCATTCTATGACTTCACACACCTCAATTCTATGACTTCACACACCTCTATTCTATGACTTCACACACCTCCATTCTGTGACTTCACACACCTCCACTCTATGACTTCAAACACCTTCATTCTTACTTCACAAACATCCATTCTGTGACTTCACACACCTCCATTCTGTGATTTCACAAACCTTCATTCCGACTTCACACACCGCCATTCTGTGACTTCACACACCTCAATTCTGTGACTTCACACACCTCCATTCTGACTTCACTCACCTCCATTCTATGACTTCACACACCTCCATTTTGTGACTTCACACACCTAAATTCTATGACTTCACACACCTCCATTGTGACTTCACACACCTCCATTCTATGAGTTCACACACCTCCATTTTATGACTTCACAGACCTCCATTCTATGACTTCACACACCTCAATTCTATAACTTCCACACCTCCATTCTATGACTTCACACACCTCCATTTGTGACTTCACACACCTCCACTCTATGACTTCAAACATCTTCATTCTTACTTCACAAACATCCATTCTGTGACTTCACACACCTCCATTCTGTGACTTCACACACCTTCATTCTGACTTCACACACCTCCATTCTGTGACTTCACACACCTCAATTCTGTGACTTCACACACCTCCATTCTGACTTCACATACCTTCATTCTATGATTTCACACACCTCAATTCTGTGACTTCACACACCTCCATTCTGACTTCACATACCTCCATTCTATGATTTCACAAACCTCAATTCTATGACTTCACACACCTCCATTCTGTGACTTCACACACCACCTTTTTGACTTCACACACCTCCATTCTGTGACTTCACACACCTCCATTCTGTGACTTCACACTCCTCCGTTTTGACTTCACACACTTCCACTCTGTGACTTCACACACCTCCATTCTGTGACTTCACACACCTCTATTGTTTCACTACACACACCTCCATTCTTTGACTTCACACACTCCATTCCATGACTTCACACACCTCCATTCTATGAGTTCACCCACCTACATTCTATGAGTTCACACACCTCCAATTTGACTTCACACACCTCCATTCTATGACTTCACACACCTTCATTCTTACTTCAGAAACATCCATTCTCTGACTTCCCACACCTCCATTCTATGACTTCAAACACCTTCATTCTTACTTCACAAACATCCATTCTGTGAATTCACACACCTCCATTCTTTGACTTCACACACCTTCATTCTGACTTCACACACCTCCATTCTGTGACTTCACACACCTACATTCTATGACTTCACACACCTCCATTCTGTGACTTCACACACCACCTTTTTGACTTCACACACCTCCATTCTGTGACTTCACACACCTCCATTCTGTGACTTCACACACCTCCGTTTTGACTTCACACACTTCCCTTCTGTGACTTCACACACCTCCATTCTGTGACTTCACACACCACCTTTTTGACTTCACACACCTCCATTCTGTGACTTCACACACCTCCATTCTGTGACTTCACACACCTCCAATTTGACTTCACACACCTCCATTCTATGAATTCACACACCTTCATTCTTACTTCAGAAACATCCATTCTCTGACTTCCCACACCTCCATTCTATGACTTCACAAACCTCCATTCTGTGACTTCACGCACCTCCATTCTGATTTCACACACCTCCATTCTGTGACTTCACACACCTCCATTCGTTGACATCAAAAACCACCATTCTATGACTTCACACAACTCCATTTTAACTTCACACAGCTCCATTCTATGACTTCACACACCTCCATTTTATGACTTCACACACCTCCATTCTATGACTTCACACACCTCAATTCTATGACTTCACACACCTCTATTCTATGACTTCACACACCTCCATTCTGTGACTTCACACACCTCCACTCTATGACTTCAAACACCTTCATTCTTACTTCACAAACATCCATTCTGTGACTTCACACACCTCCATTCTGTGATTTCACAAACCTTCATTCCGACTTCACACACCGCCATTCTGTGACTTCACACACCTCAATTCTGTGACTTCACACACCTCCATTCTGACTTCACTCACCTCCATTCTATGACTTCACACACCTCCATTTTGTGACTTCACACACCTAAATTCTATGACTTCACACACCTCCATTGTGACTTCACACACCTCCATTGTATGAGTTCACACACCTCCATTTTATGACTTCACAGACCTCCATTCTATGACTTCACACACCTCAATTCTATAACTTCCACACCTCCATTCTATGACTTCACACACCTCCATTTGTGACTTCACACACCTCCACTCTATGACTTCAAACATCTTCATTCTTACTTCACAAACATCCATTCTGTGACTTCACACACCTCCATTCTGTGACTTCACACACCTTCATTCTGACTTCACACACCTCCATTCTGTGACTTCACACACCTCAATTCTGTGACTTCACACACCTCCATTCTGACTTCACATACCTTCATTCTATGATTTCACACACCTCAATTCTGTGACTTCACACACCTCCATTCTGACTTCACATACCTCCATTCTATGATTTCACAAACCTCAATTCTATGACTTCACACACCTCCATTCTGTGACTTCACACACCACCTTTTTGACTTCACACACCTCCATTCTGTGACTTCACACACCTCCATTCTGTGACTTCACACTCCTCCGTTTTGACTTCACACACTTCCACTCTGTGACTTCACACACCTCCATTCTGTGACTTCACACACCTCTATTGTTTCACTACACACACCTCCATTCTTTGACTTCACACACTCCATTCCATGACTTCACACACCTCCATTCTATGAGTTCACCCACCTACATTCTATGAGTTCACACACCTCCAATTTGACTTCACACACCTCCATTCTATGACTTCACACACCTTCATTCTTACTTCAGAAACATCCATTCTCTGACTTCCCACACCTCCATTCTATGACTTCAAACACCTTCATTCTTACTTCACAAACATCCATTCTGTGAATTCACACACCTCCATTCTTTGACTTCACACACCTTCATTCTGACTTCACACACCTCCATTCTGTGACTTCACACACCTACATTCTATGACTTCACACACCTCCATTCTGTGACTTCACACACCACCTTTTTGACTTCACACACCTCCATTCTGTGACTTCACACACCTCCATTCTGTGACTTCACACACCTCCGTTTTGACTTCACACACTTCCCTTCTGTGACTTCACACACCTCCATTCTGTGACTTCACACACCACCTTTTTGACTTCACACACCTCCATTCTGTGACTTCACACACCTCCATTCTGTGACTTCACACACCTCCAATTTGACTTCACACACCTCCATTCTATGAATTCACACACCTTCATTCTTACTTCAGAAACATCCATTCTCTGACTTCCCACACCTCCATTCTATGACTTCACAAACCTCCATTCTGTGACTTCACGCACCTCCATTCTGATTTCACACACCTCCATTCTGTGACTTCACACACCTCCATTCGTTGACATCAAAAACCACCATTCTATGACTTCACACAACTCCATTTTAACTTCACACAGCTCCATTCTATGACTTCACACACCTCCATTTTATGACTTCACACACCTCCATTCTATGACTTCACACACCTCAATTCTATGACTTCACACACCTCTATTCTATGACTTCACACACCTCCATTCTGTGACTTCACACACCTCCACTCTATGACTTCAAACACCTTCATTCTTACTTCACAAACATCCATTCTGTGACTTCACACACCTCCATTCTGTGATTTCACAAACCTTCATTCCGACTTCACACACCGCCATTCTGTGACTTCACACACCTCAATTCTGTGACTTCACACACCTCCATTCTGACTTCACACACCTCCATTCTATGACTTCACTCACCTCCATTCTATGACTTCACACACCTCCATTTTGTGACTTCACACACCTAAATTCTATGACTTCACACACCTCCATTGTGACTTCAAACACCTCCATTCTATGAGTTCACACACCTCCATTTTATGACTTCACAGACCTCCATTCTATGACTTCACACACCTCAATTCTATAACTTCCACACCTCCATTCTATGACTTCACACACCTCCATTTGTGACTTCACACACCTCCACTCTATGACTTCAAACACCTTCATTCTTACTTCACAAACATCCATTCTGTGACTTCACACACCTCCATTCTGTGACTTCACACACCTGCATTCTGACTTCACACACCTCCATTCTGTGACTTCACACACCTCAATTCTGTGACTTCACACACCTCCATTCTGACTTCACATACCTCCATTCTATTATTTCACACACCTCAATTCTGTGACTTCACACACCTCCATTCTGACTTCACATACCTCCATTCTATGATTTCACACACCTCAATTCTATGACTTCACACACCTCCATTCTGTGACTTCACACACCTCCATTCTGTGACTTCACACACCTCCATTCTGTGACTTCACACACCTCCATTCTGTGACTTCACACTCCTCCGTTTTGACTTCACACACTTCCACTCTGTGACTTCACACACCTCTATTGTTTCACTACACACACCTCCATTCTTTGACTTCACACACCTCCATTCCATGTCTTCACACACCTCCATTCTATGAGTTCACCCACCTACATTCTATGAGTTCACACACCTCCAATTTGACTTCACACACCTCCATTCTATGACTTCACACACCTTCATTCTTACTTCAGAAACATCCATTCTCTGACTTCCCACACCTCCATTCTATGACTTCAAACACCTTCATTCTTACTTCACAAACATCCATTCTGTGAATTCACACACCTCCATTCTTTGACTTCACACACCTTCATTCTGACTTGACACACCTCCATTCTGTGACTTCACACACCTACATTCTATGACTTCACACACCTCCATTCTGTGACTTCCCACACCACCTTTTTGACTTCACACACCTCCATTCTGTGACTTCACACACCTCCATTCTGTGACTTCACACACCTCCGTTTTGACTTCACACACTTCCCTTCTGTGACTTCACACACCTCCATTCTGTGACTTCACACACCACTTTTTGACTTCACACACCTCCATTCTGTGACTTCACACACCTCCATTCTGTGACTTCACACACCTCCAATTTGACTTCACACACCTCCATTCTATGAATTCACACACCTTCATTCTCACTTCAGAAACATCCATTCTCTGACTTCCCACACCTCCATTCTATGACTTCACAAACGTCCATTCTGTGACTTCACACACCTCCATTCTGTGACTTCACACACCTCCATTCGTTGACATCAAAAACCACCATTCTATGACTTCACACAACTCCATTTTAACTTCACACAGCTCCATTCTATGACTTCACACACCTCCATTTTATGACTTCACAGACCTCCATTCTATGACTTCACACACCTCAATTCTCTGACTTCACACACCTCTATTCTATGACTTCACACACCTCCATTCTGTGACTTCACACACCTCCACTCTATGACTTCAAACACCTTCATTCTTACTTCACAAACATCCATTCTGTGACTTCACACACCTCCATTCTGTGATTTCACAAACCTTCATTCCGACTTCACACTCCGCCATTCTGTGACTTCACACACCTCAATTCTGTGACTTCACACACCTCCATTCTGACTTCACACACCTCCATTCTATGACTTCACTCACCTCCATTCTATGACTTCACACACCTCCATTTTGTGACTTCACACACCTAAATTCTATGACTTCACACCTCCATTCTATGACTTCACACACGTCCATTCTGTGACTTCACACACCTCCATTCTATGACTTCACACACCTCCGTTCTGACTTCACACAGCTCCATTCTGTGACTTCACAGACCTCGAATCTGTGACTTCACTCACCGTCACTCTATGACTTCACACTCCTCCATTCTATGACTTCCCACACCTCCTTTCTATGACTTCACCCACCTCAGTCTATGACTTCACACACCTCCATTCTGACTTCACACACCTCCATTCTGTGACTTCACACTCCTCCATTCTATGACTTCACACACCTCAATTCTATGACTTCACACACCTCCATTCTATGACTTCACACACCTCCATTCTGTGACTTCACACACCTCCATTCCATGACTTCAAACACCTTCATTCTGACTTCACACACCTCCATTCTCTGACTTCACAGACCTCAATTCTGTGACGTGACACACCTCCATTCTGACTTCACACACCTTCATTCTATGATTTCACACACCTCCATTCTATGACTTCACACACCTCCATTCTGTGACTTCACACACATCCATTCTGACTTCACACCCCTCCATTCTGACTTCACACACCTCCATTCTCACTTCACACAGCTCCATTCTATGAATTCACACACCTCCATTCTGTGACTTCACACACCACTTTTTGACTTCACACACCTCCATTCTGTGACTTCACACACCTCCATTCTGTGACTTCACACACCTCCGTTTTGACTTCACACACTTCCAATCTGTGACTTCACACACCTCCATTTTGTGACTTCACTCACCTCTATTGTTTCACTTCACACACCTCCATTCTTTGACTTCACACACCGCCATTCCATGACTTCACAAACCTCCATTCTATGAGTTCACACACCTCCATTCTATGAGTTCACACACCTCCAATTTGACTTCACACATCTCCATTCTATGACTTCACACACCTTCATTCTTACTTCAGAAACATCCATTCTCTAACTTCACACACCTCCATTCTATGACTTCACAAACCTCCATTCTGTGACTTCACACACCTCCATTCTGACTTCACACACCTCCATTCTATGACTTCACTCACCTCCATTCTATGACTTCACACACCTCCATTTTGTGACTTCACACACCTAAATTCTGTGACTTCACACCTCCATTCTATTTCTTCACACACGTCCATTCTGTGACTTCACGCACCTCCATTCTATGACTTCACACACCTCCGTTCTGACTTCACACAGCTCCATTCTGTGACTTCACAAAACTCCATTCTGTGATTTCACACACCTCCATACTATGACTTCACACACCTCCATCTATGACTTCATACACCTCCATTCTGAGTTCACACACCTCCATTCTATGACATCACAGACCTCGAATCTGTGACTTCACTCACCGACACTCTATGACTTCACACTCCTCCATTCTATGACTTCCCACACCTCCTTTCTATGACTTCACCCACCTCAGTCTATGACTTCACACACCTCCATTCTGACTTCACACACCTCCATTCTGTGACTTCACACTCCTCCATTCTATGACTTCACACACCTCAATTCTATGACTTCACACACCTCCATTCTATGACTTCACACACCTCCATTCCATGACTTCACACACCTCCATTCTATGAGTTCACCCACCTACATTCTATGAGTTCACACACCTCCAATTTGACTTCACACCTCCATTCTATGACTTCACACACCTTCATTCTTACTTCAGAAACATCCATTCTCTGACTTCCCACACCTCCATTCTATGACTTCAAACACCTTCATTCTTACTTCACAAACATCCATTCTGTGAATTCACACACCTCCATTCTTTGACTTCACACACCTTCATTCTGACTTGACACACCTCCATTCTGTGACTTCACACACCTACATTCTATGACTTCACACACCTCCATTCTGTGACTTCACACACCACCTTTTTGACTTCACACACCTCCATTCTGTGACTTCACACACCTCCATTCTGTGACTTCACACACCTCCGTTTTGACTTCACACACTTCCCTTCTGTGACTTCACACACCTCCATTCTGTGACTTCACACACCACCTTTTTGACTTCACACACCTCCATTCTGTGACTTCACACACCTCCATTCTGTGACTTCACACACCTCCAATTTGACTTCACACACCTCCATTCTATGAATTCACACACCTTCATTCTCACTTCAGAAACATCCATTCTCTGACTTCCCACACCTCCATTCTATGACTTCACAAACCTCCATTCTGTGACTTCACACACCTCCATTCTGTGACTTCACACACCTCCGTTTTGACTTCACACACTTCCAATCTGTGACTTCACACACCTCCATTTTGTGACTTCACTCACCTCTATTGTTTCACTTCACACACCTCCATTCTTTGACTTCACACACCGCCATTCCATGACTTCACAAACCTCCATTCTATGAGTTCACACACCTCCATTCTATGAGTTCACACACCTCCAATTTGACTTCACACATCTCCATTCTATGACTTCACACACCTTCATTCTTACTTCAGAAACATCCATTCTCTAACTTCACACACCTCCATTCTATGACTTCAGAAACCTCCATTCTGTGACTTCACACACCTCCATTCTGACTTCACACACCTCCATTCTATGACTTCACTCACCTCCATTCTATGACTTCACACACCTCCATTTTGTGACTTCACACACCTAAATTCTATGACTTCACACCTCCATTCTATGACTTCACACACGTCCATTCTGTGACTTCACACACCTCCATTCTATGACTTCACACACCTCCGTTCTGACTTCACACAGCTCCATTCTGTGACTTCACAAAACTCCATTCTGTGATTTCACACACCTCCATACTATGACTTCACACACCTCCATCTATGACTTCATACACCTCCATTCTGAGTTCACACACCTCCATTCTATGACATCACAGACCTCGAATCTGTGACTTCACTCACCGTCACTCTATGACTTCACACTCCTCCATTCTATGACTTCCCACACCTCCTTTCTATGACTTCACCCACCTCAGTCTATGACTTCACACACCTCCATTCTGACTTCACACACCTCCATTCTGTGACTTCACACTCCTCCATTCTATGACTTCACACACCTCAATTCTATGACTTCACACACCTCCATTCTATGACTTCACACACCTCCATTCCATGACTTCACACACCTCCATTCTATGAGTTCACCCACCTACATTCTATGAGTTCACACACCTCCAATTTGACTTCACACCTCCATTCTATGACTTCACACACCTTCATTCTTACTTCAGAAACATCCATTCTCTGACTTCCCACACCTCCATTCTATGACTTCAAACACCTTCATTCTTACTTCACAAACATCCATTCTGTGAATTCACACACCTCCATTCTTTGACTTCACACACCTTCATTCTGACTTGACACACCTCCATTCTGTGACTTCACACACCTACATTCTATGACTTCACACACCTCCATTCTGTGACTTCACACACCACCTTTTTGACTTCACACACCTCCATTCTGTGACTTCACACACCTCCATTCTGTGACTTCACACACCTCCGTTTTGACTTCACACACTTCCCTTCTGTGACTTCACACACCTCCATTCTGTGACTTCACACACCACCTTTTTGACTTCACACACCTCCATTCTGTGACTTCACACACCTCCATTCTGTGACTTCACACACCTCCAATTTGACTTCACACACCTCCATTCTATGAATTCACACACCTTCATTCTCACTTCAGAAACATCCATTCTCTGACTTCCCACACCTCCATTCTATGACTTCACAAACGTCCATTCTGTGACTTCACACACCTCCATTCTGTGACTTCACACACCTCCATTCGTTGACATCAAAAACCACCATTCTATGACTTCACACAACTCCATTTTAACTTCACACAGCTCCATTCTATGACTTCACACACCTCCATTTTATGACTTCACACACCTCCATTCTATGACTTCACACACCTCAATTCTATGACTTCACACACCTCTATTCTATGACTTCACACACCTCCATTCTGTGACTTCACACACCTCCACTCTATGACTTCAAACACCTTCATTCTTACTTCACAAACATCCATTCTGTGACTTCACACACCTCCATTCTGTGATTTCACAAACCTTCATTCCGACTTCACACACCGCCATTCTGTGACTTCACACACCTCAATTCTGTGACTTCACACACCTCCATTCTGACTTCACACACCTCCATTCTATGACTTCACTCACCTCCATTCTATGACTTCACACACCTCCATTTTGTGACTTCACACACCTAAATTCTATGACTTCACACCTCCATTCTATGACTTCACACACGTCCATTCTGTGACTTCACACACCTCCATTCTATGACTTCACACACCTCCGTTCTGACTTCACACAGCTCCATTCTGTGACTTCACAAAACTCCATTCTGTGATTTCACACACCTCCATACTATGACTTCACACACCTCCATCTATGACTTCATACACCTCCATTCTGAGTTCACACACCTCCATTCTATGACATCACAGACCTCGAATCTGTGACTTCACTCACCGTCACTCTATGACTTCACACTCCTCCATTCTATGACTTCCCACACCTCCTTTCTATGACTTCACCCACCTCAGTCTATGACTTCACACACCTCCATTCTGACTTCACACACCTCCATTCTGTGACTTCACACTCCTCCATTCTATGACTTCACACACCTCAATTCTATGACTTCACACACCTCCATTCTATGACTTCACACACCTCCATTCTGTGACTTCACACACCTCCATTCCATGACTTCAAACACCTTCATTCTGACTTCACACACCTCCATTCTCTGACTTCACAGACCTCAATTCTGTGACGTGACACACCTCCATTCTGACTTCACACACCTTCATTCTATGATTTCACACACCTCCATTCTATGACTTCACACACCTCCATTCTGTGACTTCACACACATCCATTCTGACTTCACACCCCTCCATTCTGACTTCACACACCTCCATTCTCACTTCACACAGCTCCATTCTATGAATTCACACACCTCCATTCTGTGACTTCACACACCACTTTTTGACTTCACACACCTCCATTCTGTGACTTCACACACCTCCATTCTGTGACTTCACACACCTCCGTTTTGACTTCACACACTTCCAATCTGTGACTTCACACACCTCCATTTTGTGACTTCACTCACCTCTATTGTTTCACTTCACACACCTCCATTCTTTGACTTCACACACCGCCATTCCATGACTTCACAAACCTCCATTCTATGAGTTCACACACCTCCATTCTATGAGTTCACACACCTCCAATTTGACTTCACACATCTCCATTCTATGACTTCACAAACCTCCATTCTGTGAGTTCACACACCTCCATTCTAGGACTTCACACACCTCCATTCTGTGGCTTCACACACCTCCATTCTGAGTTCACACACCTCCATTCTGTGACTTCACACACCTCCATTCTGTGACTTCACACACCTCCATTCTGTGACTTCACACACCTCCATTCTGAGTTCACACACCTCCATTCTATGACTTCACAAACCCCCATTCTGAGTTCACAGACCTCCATTCTATGACTTCACACACTTCCATTCTATGAATTCACACACCTCCATTCTGACTTCACACACCTCCATTCTGACTTCACACACCTCAATTCTTTGACTTCACACACCTCCATTCTATGATTTCACACACCTCCATTCTATGACTTCACACACCTCCATTCTATGACTTCACACACGTCATTTCTGAGTTGACACACCTCCATTCTGTGACTTCACACACCTCCAATCTGACTTCACACACCTCCATTCTATGACTTCACACACCTCCATTCGTTGACATAAAAACAGCCATTCTATGACTTCACACAACTCCATTGTGACTTCACACACCTCCATTCTATGAATTCACACACCTCCATTTTATGACTTCACACACCTCCATTCTATGACTTCACACACCTCCATTCTGTGACTTCACCCACCTCCATTCTATGACTTCACAAACCTACATTCTGAGTTCACAGTCCTCCATTCTATGACTTCACACACCTCCATTCTATGACTTCACACATCTCCATTCTATGACTTCACACACCTCCATTCTGTGACTTCACACACCTCCATTCTATGACTTCACACACCTCCATTCTGTGACTTCACACACCTCCATTCTATGACTTCACACACCTCCATTCTATGACTTCACACACCTGCAATTTTACTTCACACACCTTCATTCCATGAGTTCACACACCTGCGTTGTGGCTTCACACACCTCCATGCTATGATTTCACACACCTCCATTCTGACTTCACACACCTCCATTCTGACTTCACACACCTCCATTCTGATTTCACACACCTCTATTCTGTGCCTTCACAGACCTCCATTCTGTGACTTCACACACCTCCATTTTGACTTCACACACCTCCATTCTGTGACTTCACACACCTCCATTCCATGACTTCAAACACCTTCATTCTGACTTCACACACCTCCATTCTCTGACTTCACAGACCTCAATTCTGTGACGTGACACACCTCCATTCTGACTTCACACACCTTCATTCTATGATTTCACACACCTCCATTCTATGACTTCACACACCTAGATTCTGTGACTTCACACACCTCCATTCTGACTTCACACCCCTCCATTCTGATTTCACACACCTCCATTCTCACTTCACACAGCTCCATTCTATGAATTCACACACCTCCATTCTGACTTCACACACCTCCATTCTGACTTCACACACCTCTATTCTGTGTCTTCACAGACCTCCATTGTGTGACTTCACACACCTCCATTTTACCTTCACACACCTCCATTCTGTGACTTCACACACCTCCATTCCATGACTTCAAACACCTTCATTCTGACTTCACACACCTCCCTTCTCTGACTTCACAGACCTCAATTCTGTGACGTGACACACCTCCATTCTGACTTCACACACCTTCATTCTGTGATTTCACACACCTCCATTCTATGACTTCACACACCTCCATTCTGTGACTTCACACACCTCCATTCTGACTTCACACCCCTCCATTCTGACTTCACACACCTCCATTCTCACTTCACACAGCTCCATTCTATGAATTCACACACCTCCATTCTGTGACTTCACACACCAACTTTTTGACTTCACACACCTCCATTCTGTGACTTCACACACCTCCATTCTGTGACTTCACACACATCCGTTTTGACTTCACACACTTCCAATCTGTGACTTCACACACCTCCATTTTGTGACTTCACACACCTCTATTGTTTCAATTCACAAACCTCCATTCTTTGACTTCACACATCGCCATTCCATGACTTCACAAACCTCCATTCTATGAGTTCACACACCTCCATTCTATGAGTTCACATACCTCCAATTTGACTTCACACATCTCCATTCTATGACTTCACACACCTTCATTCTTACTTCAGAAACATGCATTCTCTAACTTCACACACCTCCATTCTATGACTTCACAAACCTCCATTCTGTGACTTCACACACCTCCATTCTGAGTTCACACACCTCCTTTCTATGACTTCACACACTTCCATTCTATGACTTCACACACCTCCATTCTGTGACTTCACACACCTACATTCTGAGTTCACACACCTCCATTCTGTGACTTCACACACCTCAATTCTGTGACTTCACACACCTCCATTCTGACTTCACACACCTCCATTCTGTGACTTCACACACCTCAATTCTGTGACTTCACACACCTCCATTCTGACTTCACATACCTCCATTCTATGATTTCACACACCTCAATTCTGTGACTTCACACACCTCCATTCTGACTTCACATACCTCCATTCTATGATTTCACACACCTCAATTCTATGACTTCACACACCTCCATTCTGTGACTTCACACACCACCTTTTTGATTCACACACCTCCATTCTGTGACTTCACACACCTCCATTCTGTGACTTCACACTCCTTCTTGTTGACTTCACACACTTCCACTCTGTGACTTCACACACCTCCATTCTGTGACTTCACACACCTCAATTGTTTCACTATACACACCTCCATTCTTTGACTTCACACACCTCCATTCCATGACTTCACACACCTCCATTCTATGAGTTCACCCACCTACATTCTATGAGTTCACACACCTCCAATTTGACTTCACACACCTCCATTCCAAGACTTCACACACCTTCATTCTTACTTCAGAAACATCCATTCTCTGACTTCCCACACCTCCATTCTATGACTTCAAACAGCTTCATTCTTACTTCACAAACATCCATTCTGTGAATTCACACACCTCCATTCTTTGACTTCACACACCTTCATTCTGACTTCACACACCTACATTCTGTGACTTCACACACCTACATTCTATGACTTCACACACCTCCATTCTGTGACTTCACACACCACCTTTTTGACTTCACACACCTCCATTCTGTGACTTCACACACCTCCATTCTGTGACTTCACACACCTCCGTTTTGACTTCACACACTTCCCTTCTGTGACTTCACACACCTCCATTCTGTGACTTCACACACCACCTTTTTGACTTCACACACCTCCATTCTGTGACTTCACACACCTCCAATTTGACTTCACACACCTCCATTCTATGAATTCACACACCTTCATTCTTACTTGAGAAACATCCATTCTCTGACTTCCCACACCTCCATTCTATGACTTCACAAACCTCCATTCTGTGACTTCACACACCTCCATTCTGATTTCACACACCTCCATTCTGTGACTTCACACACCTCCATTCGTTGACATCAAAAACCACCATTCTATGACTTCACACAACTCCATTTTAACTTCACACAGCTCCATTCTATGACTTCACACACCTCCATTTTATGACTTCACACACCTCCATTCTATGACTTCACACACCTCAATTCTATGACTTCACACACCTCTATTCTATGACTTCACACACCTCCATTCTGTGAGTTCACACACCTCCACTCTATGACTTCAAACACCTTCATTCTTACTTCACAAACATCCATTCTGTGACTTCACACACCTACATTCTGTGATTTCACAAACCTTCATTCCGACTTCACACACCGCCATTCTGTGACTTCACACACCTCAATTCTGTGACTTCACACACCTCCATTCTGACTTCACACACCTCCATTCTATGACTTCACTCACCTCCATTCTATGACTTCACACACCTCCATTTTGTGACTTCACACACCTAAATTCTATGACTTCACACACCTCCATTGTGACTTCACACACCTCCATTCTATGAGTTCACACACCTCCATTTTATGACTTCACAGACCTCCATTCTATGACTTCACACACCTCCATTTGTGACTTCACACACCTCCACTCTATGACTTCAAACACCTTCATTCTTACTTCACAAACATCCATTCTGTGACTTCACACACCTCCATTCTGTGACTTCACACACCTCCATTCTGTGACTTCACACACCTCCATTCTGACTTCACATACCTCCATTCTATGATTTCACACACCTCAATTCTGTGACTTCACACACCTTCATTCTGACTTCACATACCTCCATTCTATAATTTCACACACCTCAATTCTATGACTTCACACACCTCCATTCTGTGACTTCACACACCACATTTTGACTTCACAAACCTCCATTCTGTGACTTCACACACCTCCATTCTGTGACTTCACACTCCTCCGTTTTGACTTCACACACTTCCACTCTGTGACTTCACACACCTCCATTCTGTGACTTCACACACCTCTATTGTTTCACTACACACACCTCCATTCTTTGACTTCATACACCTCCATTCCATGACTTCACACACCTCCATTCTATGAGTTCACCCACCTACATTCTATGAGTTCACACACCTCCAATTTGACTTCCCACACCTCCATTCTATGACTTCACACACCTTCATTCTTACTTCAGAAACATCCATTCTCTGACTTCCCACACCTCCATTCTATGACTTCAAACACCTTCATTCTTACTTCACAAACATCCATTCTGTGAATTCACACACCTCCATTCTTTGACTTCACACACCTTCATTCTGACTTGACACAACTCCATTCTGTGACTTCACACACCTACATTCTATGACTTCACAGACCTCCATTCTGTGACTTCACACACCACCTTTTTGACTTCACACACCTCCATTCTGTGACTTCACACACCTCCATTCTGTGACTTCACACACCTTCATTCTCACTTCAGAAACATCCATTCTCTGACTTCCCACACCTCCATTCTATGACTTCACAAACCTCCATTCTGTGACTTCACACACCTCCATTCTGTGACTTCACACACCTCCATTCGTTGACATCAAAAACCACCATTCTATGACTTCACACAACTCCATTTTAACTTCACACAGCTCCATTCTATGACTTCACACACCTCCATTTTATGACTTCACACACCTCCATTCTATAACTTCACACACCTCAATTCTATGACTTCACACACCTCTATTCTATGACTTCACACACCTCCATTCTGTGACTTCACACACCTCCACTCTATGACTTCAAACACCTTCATTCTTACTTCACAAACATCCATTCTGTGACTTCACACACCTCCATTCTGTGATTTCACAAACCTTCATTCCGACTTCACACACCGCCATTCTGTGACTTCACACACCTCAATTCTGTGACTTCACACACCTCCATTCTGACTTCACACACCTCCATTCTATGACTTCACTCAACTCCATTCTATGACTTCACACACCTCCATTTTGTGACTTCACACACCTAAATTCTATGACTTCACACCTCCATTCTATGACTTCACACACGTCCATTCTGTGACTTCACACACCTCCATTCTATGACTTCACACACCTCCGTTCTGACTTCACACAGCTCCATTCTGTGACTTCACAAAACTCCATTCTGTGATTTCACACACCTCCATACTATGACTTCACACACCTCCATCTATGACTTCATACACCTCCATTCTGAGTTCACACACCTCCATTCTATGACATCACAGACCTCGAATCTGTGACTTCACTCACCGTCACTCTATGACTTCACACTCCTCCATTCTATGACTTCCCACACCTCCTTTCTATGACTTCACCCACCTCAGTCTATGACTTCACACACCTCCATTCTGACTTCACACACCTCCATTCTGTGACTTCACACTCCTCCATTCTATGACTTCACACACCTCAATTCTATGACTTCACACACCTCCATTCTATGACTTCACACACCTCCATTCTGTGACTTCACACACCTCCATTCCATGACTTCAAACACCTTCATTCTGACTTCACACACCTCCATTCTCTGACTTCACAGACCTCAATTCTGTGACGTGACACACCTCCATTGTGACTTCACACACCTTCATTCTATGATTTCACACACCTCCATTCTATGACTTCACACACCTCCATTCTGTGACTTCACACACATCCATTCTGACTTCACACCCCTCCATTCTGACTTCACACACCTCCATTCTCACTTCACACAGCTCCATTCTATGAATTCACACACCTCCATTCTGTGACTTCACACACCACTTTTTGACTTCACACACCTCCATTCTGTGACTTCACACACCTCCATTCTGTGACTTCACACACCTCCGTTTTGACTTCACACACTTCCAATCTGTGACTTCACACACCTCCATTTTGTGACTTCACTCACCTCTATTGTTTCACTTCACACACCTCCATTCTTTGACTTCACACACCGCCATTCCATGACTTCACAAACCTCCATTCTATGAGTTCACACACCTCCATTCTATGAGTTCACACACCTCCAATTTGACTTCACACATCTCCATTCTATGACTTCACACACCTTCATTCTTACTTCAGAAACATCCATTCTCTAACTTCACACACCTCCATTCTATGACTTCACAAACCTCCATTCTGTGACTTCACACACCTCCATTCTGAGTTCACACACCTCCTTTCTATGACTTCACACTCTTCCATTCTATGACTTCACAAACCTCCATTCTGTGGCTTCACACACCTCCATTCTTTGACTTCTTACACCTCCATTTTGTGACTTCACACACCTCGATCCTATGACTTCACACACCTCCATTCAATGAATTAACACACCTCCATTCTGTGATTTCACAAACCTCCATTCTATGACTTCACACACCTCCATTCTGTGACTTCACACACCTCCATTCTGAGTTCACACACCTCCATTCTATGACTTCACAAACCTCCATTCTGAGTTCACAGACCTCCATTCTATGACTTCACACACCTCCATTCTATGACTTCACTCACCTCCATTCTGACTTCACACACCTCCATTCTGACTTCACACACCTTAATTCTGTGACTTCACACACCTCCACTCTATGATTTCACACACTTTCATTCTATGACTTCACACACCTCCATTCTGTGGCTTCACACACCTACATTCCGAGTTCACACACCTCCATTCTGTGACTTCACACACCTCCCTTCTATGATTTCACACACCTCCAATCTGGCTTCACACACCTCCATTCTATGACTTCACACACCTCCATTCGTTGACATCAAAAAACACCATTCTATGACTTCACACACCTCCATTTTGACTTCACACACCTCCATTCTATGAGTTCACACACCTCCATTTTATGACTTCACACACCTCCATTCTATGACTTCACACACCTCAATTCTATGACTTCACACACCTCCATTCTATGACTTCAGACACCTCCATTCTGTGACTTCACACACCTCGACTCTATGACTTCAAACACCTTCATTCTTACTTCACAAACATCCATTCTGTGAATTCACACACCTCCATTCTTTGACTTCACACACCTTCATTCTGACTTCACACACCTCCATTCTGTGACTTCACACACCTCCATTCTATGACTTCACACACCTCCATTCTGTGACTTCACGCACCACCTTTTTGACTTCACACACCTCCATTCTGTGACTTCACACACCTCCATTCTGTGACTTCACACACCTCCGTTTTGACTTCACACACTTCCCTTCTGTGACTTCACACACCTCCATTCTGTGACTTCACACACCTCTATTATTTCACTTCACACACCTCCATTCTTTGACTTCACACACCTCCATTCCATGATTTCACACATCTCCATTCTATGAGTTCACACACCTCCATTGTATGAGTTCACACACCTCCAATTTGACTTCACACACCTCTATTCTATGACTTCACACACCTTCATTCTTACTTCAGAAACATCCATTCTCTGACTTCACACACCTCCATTCTATGACTTCACAAACCTCCATTCTGTGAGTTCACACACCTCCATTCTAGGACTTCACACACCTCCATTCTGTGGCTTCACACACCTCCATTCTGAGTTCACACACCTCCATTCTGTGACTTCACACACCTCCATTCTGTGACTTCACACACCTCCATTCTGTGACTTCACACACCTCCATTCTGAGTTCACACACCTCCATTCTATGACTTCACAAACCCCCATTCTGAGTTCACAGACCTCCATTCTATGACTTCACACACTTCCATTCTATGAATTCACACACCTCCATTCTGACTTCACACACCTCCATTCTGACTTCACACACCTCAATTCTTTGACTTCGCACACCTCCATTCTATGATTTCACACACCTCCATTCTATGACTTCACACACCTCCATTCTATGACTTCACACACATCATTTCTGAGTTGACACACCTCCATTCTGTGACTTCACACACCTCCAATCTGACTTCACACACCTCCATTCTATGACTTCACACACCTCCATTCGTTGACATAAAAACAACCATTCTATGACTTCACACAACTCCATTGTGACTTCACACACTTCCATTCTATGAATTCACACACCTCCATTTTATGACTTCACACACCTCCATTCTATGACTTCACACACCTCCATTCTGTGACTTCACCCACCTCCATTCTATGACTTCACAAACCTACATTCTGAGTTCACAGTCCTCCATTCTATGACTTCACACACCTCCATTCTATGACTT
Source organism: Megascapheus bottae (assembly GCA_024803745.1). NCBI lineage: Eukaryota > Metazoa > Chordata > Mammalia > Rodentia > Geomyidae > Megascapheus > Megascapheus bottae. The sequence goes on along the minus strand of JANJXV010000186.1, from coordinate 940,996 downwards.
CACACATCTCCATTCTATGACTTCACACACCTCCATTCTGTGACTTCACACACCTCCATTCTATGACTTCACACACCTCCATTCTGTGACTTCACACACCTCCATTCTATGACTTCACACACCTCCATTCTATGACTTCACACACCTGCAATTTTACTTCACACACCTTCATTCCATGAGTTCACACACCTGCGTTGTGGCTTCACACACCTCCATGCTATGATTTCACACACCTCCATTCTGACTTCACACACCTCCATTCTGACTTCACACACCTCCATTCTGATTTCACACACCTCTATTCTGTGCCTTCACAGACCTCCATTCTGTGACTTCACACACCTCCATTTTGACTTCACACACCTCCATTCTGTGACTTCACACACCTCCATTCCATGACTTCAAACACCTTCATTCTGACTTCACACACCTCCATTCTCTGACTTCACAGACCTCAATTCTGTGACGTGACACACCTCCATTCTGACTTCACACACCTTCATTCTATGATTTCACACACCTCCATTCTATGACTTCACACACCTAGATTCTGTGACTTCACACACCTCCATTCTGACTTCACACCCCTCCATTCTGATTTCACATACCTCCATTCTCACTTCACACAGCTCCATTCTATTAATTCACACACCTCCATTCTGACTTCACACACCTCCATTCTGACTTCACACACCTCTATTCTGTGTCTTCACAGACCTCCATTGTGTGACTTCACACACCTCCATTTTACCTTCACACACCTCCATTCTGTGACTTCACACACCTCCATTCCATGACTTCAAACACCTTCATTCTGACTTCACACACCTCCCTTCTCTGACTTCACAGACCTCAATTCTGTGACGTGACACACCTCCATTCTGACTTCACACACCTTCATTCTATGATTTCACACACCTCCATTCTATGACTTCACACACCTCCATTCTGTGACTTCACACACCTCCATTCTGACTTCACACCCCTCCATTCTGACTTCACACACCTCCATTCTCACTTCACACAGCTCCATTCTATGAATTCACACACCTCCATTCTGTGACTTCACACACCAACTTTTTGACTTCACACACCTCCATTCTGTGACTTCACACACCTCCATTCTGTGACTTCACACACATCCGTTTTGACTTCACACACTTCCAATCTGTGACTTCACACACCTCCATTTTGTGACTTCACACACCTCTATTGTTTCAATTCACAAACCTCCATTCTTTGACTTCACACATCGCCATTCCATGACTTCACAAACCTCCATTCTATGAGTTCACACACCTCCATTCTATGAGTTCACATACCTCCAATTTGACTTCACACATCTCCATTCTATGACTTCACACACCTTCATTCTTACTTCAGAAACATGCATTCTCTAACTTCACACACCTCCATTCTATGACTTCACAAACCTCCATTCTGTGACTTCACACACCTCCATTCTGAGTTCACACACCTCCTTTCTATGACTTCACACACTTCCATTCTATGACTTCACACACCTCCATTCTGTGGCTTCACACACCTACATTCTGAGTTCACACACCTCCATTCTGTGACTTCACACACCTCAATTCTGTGACTTCACACACCTCCATTCTGACTTCACACACCTCCATTCTGTGACTTCACACACCTCAATTCTGTGACTTCACACACCTCCATTCTGACTTCACATACCTCCATTCTATGATTTCACACACCTCAATTCTGTGACTTCACACACCTCCATTCTGATTTCACATACCTCCATTCTATGATTTCACACACCTCAATTCTATGACTTCACACACCTCCATTCTGTGACTTCACACACCACCTTTTTGACTTCACACACCTCCATTCTGTGACTTCACACACCTCCATTCTGTGACTTCACACTCCTGCGTATTGACTTCACACACTTCCACTCTGTGACTTCACACACCTCCATTCTGTGACTTCACACACCTCTATTGTTTCACTATACACACCTCCATTCTTTGACTTCACACACCTCCATTCCATGACTTCACACACCTCCATTCTATGAGTTCACCCACCTACATTCTATGAGTTCACACTCCTCCAATTTGACTTCACACACCTCCATTCTATGACTTCACACACCTTCATTCTTACTTCAGAAACATCCATTCTCTGACTTCCCACACCTCCATTCTATGACTTCAAACACCTTCATTCTTACTTCACAAACATCCATTCTGTGAATTCACACACCTCCATTCTTTGACTTCACACACCTTCATTCTGACTTCACACACCTACATTCTGTGACTTCACACACCTACATTCTATGACTTCACACACCTCCATTCTGTGACTTCACACACCACCTTTTTGACTTCACACACCTCCATTCTGTGACTTCACACACCTCCATTCTGTGACTTCACACACCTCCGTTTTGACTTCACACACTTCCCTTCTGTGACTTCACACACCTCCATTCTGTGACTTCACACACCACCTTTTTGACTTCACACACCTCCATTCTGTGACTTCACACACCTCCAATTTGACTTCACACACCTCCATTCTATGAATTCACACACCTTCATTCTTACTTGAGAAACATCCATTCTCTGACTTCCCACACCTCCATTCTATGACTTCACAAACCTCCATTCTGTGACTTCACACACCTCCATTCTGATTTCACACACCTCCATTCTGTGACTTCACACACCTCCATTCGTTGACATCAAAAACCACCATTCTATGACTTCACACAACTCCATTTTAACTTCACACAGCTCCATTCTATGACTTCACACACCTCCATTTTATGACTTCACACACCTCCATTCTATGACTTCACACACCTCAATTCTATGACTTCACACACCTCTATTCTATGACTTCACACACCTCCATTCTGTGACTTCACACACCTCCACTCTATGACTTCAAACACCTTCATTCTTACTTCACAAACATCCATTCTGTGACTTCACACACCTACATTCTGTGATTTCACAAACCTTCATTCCGACTTCACACACCGCCATTCTGTGACTTCACACACCTCAATTCTGTGACTTCACACACCTCCATTCTGACTTCACACACCTCCATTCTATGACTTCACTCACCTCCATTCTATGACTTCACACACCTCCATTTTGTGACTTCACACACCTAAATTCTATGACTTCACACACCTCCATTGTGACTTCACACACCTCCATTCTATGAGTTCACACACCTCCATTTTATGACTTCACAGACCTCCATTCTATGACTTCACACACCTCAAGTCTATAACTTCCACACCTCCATTCTATGACTTCACACACCTCCATTTGTGACTTCACACACCTCCACTCTATGACTTCAAACACCTTCATTCTTACTTCACAAACATCCATTCTGTGACTTCACACACCTCCATTCTGTGACTTCACACACCTCAATTCTGTGACTTCACACACCTCCATTCTGACTTCACATACCTCCATTCTATGATTTCACACACCTCAATTCTGTGACTTCACACACCTTCATTCTGACTTCACATACCTCCATTCTATGATTTCACACACCTCAATTGTATGACTTCACACACCTCCATTCTGTGACTTCACACACCACCTTTTTGACTTCACAAACCTCCATTCTGTGACTTCACACACCTCCATTCTGTGACTTCACACTCCTCCGTTTTGACTTCACACACTTCCACTCTGTGACTTCACACACCTCCATTCTGTGACTTCACACACCTCTATTGTTTCACTACACACACCTCCATTCTTTGACTTCACACACCTCCATTCCATGACTTCACACACCTCCATTCTATGAGTTCACCCACCTACATTCTATGAGTTCACACACCTCCAATTTGACTTCACACACCTCCATTCTATGACTTCACACACCTTCATTCTTACTTCAGAAACATCCATTCTCTGACTTCCCACACCTCCATTCTATGACTTCAAACACCTTCATTCTTACTTCACAAACATCCATTCTGTGAATTCACACACCTCCATTCTTTGACTTCACACACCTTCATTCTGACTTGACACAACTCCATTCTGTGACTTCACACACCTACATTCTATGACTTCACAGACCTCCATTCTGTGACTTCACACACCACCTTTTTGACTTCACACACCTCCATTCTGTGACTTCACACACCTCCATTCTGTGACTTCACACACCTCCAATTTGACTTCACACACCTCCATTCTATGAATTCACACACCTTCATTCTCACTTCAGAAACATCCATTCTCTGACTTCCCACACCTCCATTCTATGACTTCACAAACCTCCATTCTGTGACTTCACACACCTCCATTCTGTGACTTCACACACCTCCATTCGTTGACATCAAAAACCACCATTCTATGACTTCACACAACTCCATTTTAACTTCACACAGCTCCATTCTATGACTTCACACACCTCCATTTTATGACTTCACACACCTCCATTCTATGACTTCACACACCTCAATTCTATGACTTCACACACCTCTATTCTATGACTTCACACACCTCCATTCTGTGACTTCACACACCTCCACTCTATGACTTCAAACACCTTCATTCTTACTTCACAAACATCCATTCTGTGACTTCACACACCTCCATTCTGTGATTTCACAAACCTTCATTCCGACTTCACACACCGCCATTCTGTGACTTCACACACCTCAATTCTGTGACTTCACACACCTCCATTCTGACTTCACACACCTCCATTCTATGACTTCACTCACCTCCATTCTATGACTTCACACACGTCCATTCTGTGACTTCACACACCTCCGTTCTATGACTTCACACACCTCCGTTCTGACTTCACACAGCTCCATTCTGTGACTTCACAAAACTCCATTCTGTGATTTCACACACCTCCATACTATGACTTCACACACCTCCATCTATGACTTCATACACCTCCATTCTGAGTTCACACACCTCCATTCTATGACATCACAGACCTCGAATCTGTGACTTCACTCACCGTCACTCTATGACTTCACACTCCTCCATTCTATGACTTCCCACACCTCCTTTCTATGACTTCACCCACCTCAGTCTATGACTTCACACACCTCCATTCTGACTTCACACACCTCCATTCTGTGACTTCACACTCCTCCATTCTATGACTTCACACACCTCAATTCTATGACTTCACACACCTCCATTCTATGACTTCACACACCTCCATTCTGTGACTTCACACACCTCCATTCCATGACTTCAAACACCTTCATTCTGACTTCACACACCTCCATTCTCTGACTTCACAGACCTCAATTCTGTGACGTGACACACCTCCATTCTGACTTCACACACCTTCATTCTATGATTTCACACACCTCCATTCTATGACTTCACACACCTCCATTCTGTGACTTCACACACCTCCATTCTGACTTCACACCCCTCCATTCTGACTTCACACACCTCCATTCTCACTTCACACAGCTCCATTCTATGAATTCACACACCTCCATTCTGTGACTTCACACACCACTTTTTGACTTCACACACCTCCATTCTGTGACTTCACACACCTCCATTCTGTGACTTCACACACATCCGTTTTGACTTCACACACTTCCAATCTGTGACTTCACACACCTCCATTTTGTGACTTCACACACCTCTATTGTTTCAATTCACAAACCTCCATTCTTTGACTTCACACATCGCCATTCCATGACTTCACAAACCTCCATTCTATGAGTTCACACACCTCCATTCTATGAGTTCACATACCTCCAATTTGACTTCACACATCTCCATTCTATGACTTCACACACCTTCATTCTTACTTCAGAAACATGCATTCTCTAACTTCACACACCTCCATTCTATGACTTCACAAACCTCCATTCTGTGACTTCACACACCTCCATTCTGAGTTCACACACCTCCTTTCTATGACTTCACACACTTCCATTCTATGACTTCACACACCTCCATTCTGTGGCTTCACACACCTACATTCTGAGTTCACACACCTCCATTCTGTGACTTCACACACCTCAATTCTGTGACTTCACACACCTCCATTCTGACTTCACACACCTCCATTCTGTGACTTCACACACCTCAATTCTGTGACTTCACACACCTCCATTCTGACTTCACATACCTCCATTCTATGATTTCACACACCTCAATTCTGTGACTTCACACACCTCCATTCTGATTTCACATACCTCCATTCTATGATTTCACACACCTCAATTCTATGACTTCACACACCTCCATTCTGTGACTTCACACACCACCTTTTTGACTTCACACACCTCCATTCTGTGACTTCACACACCTCCATTCTGTGACTTCACACTCCTGCGTATTGACTTCACACACTTCCACTCTGTGACTTCACACACCTCCATTCTGTGACTTCACACACCTCTATTGTTTCACTATACACACCTCAATTCTTTGACTTCACACACCTCCATTCCATGACTTCACACACCTCCATTCTATGAGTTCACCCACCTACATTCTATGAGTTCACACTCCTCCAATTTGACTTCACACACCTCCATTCTATGACTTCACACACCTTCATTCTTACTTCAGAAACATCCATTCTCTGACTTCCCACACCTCCATTCTATGACTTCAAACACCTTCATTCTTACTTCACAAACATCCATTCTGTGAATTCACACACCTCCATTCTTTGACTTCACACACCTTCATTCTGACTTCACACACCTACATTCTGTGACTTCACACACCTACATTCTATGACTTCACACACCTCCATTCTGTGACTTCACACACCACCTTTTTGACTTCACACACCTCCATTCTGTGACTTCACACACCTCCATTCTGTGACTTCACACACCTCCGTTTTGACTTCACACACTTCCCTTCTGTGACTTCACACACCTCCATTCTGTGACTTCACACACCACCTTTTTGACTTCACACACCTCCATTCTGTGACTTCACACACCTCCAATTTGACTTCACACACCTCCATTCTATGAATTCACACACCTTCATTCTTACTTGAGAAACATCCATTCTCTGACTTCCCACACCTCCATTCTATGACTTCACAAACCTCCATTCTGTGACTTCACACACCTCCATTCTGATTTCACACACCTCCATTCTGTGACTTCACACACCTCCATTCGTTGACATCAAAAACCACCATTCTATGACTTCACACAACTCCATTTTAACTTCACACAGCTCCATTCTATGACTTCACACACCTCCATTTTATGACTTCACACACCTCCATTCTATGACTTCACACACCTCAATTCTATGACTTCACACACCTCTATTCTATGACTTCACACACCTCCATTCTGTGACTTCACACACCTCCACTCTATGACTTCAAACACCTTCATTCTTACTTCACAAACATCCATTCTGTGACTTCACACACCTACATTCTGTGATTTCACAAACCTTCATTCCGACTTCACACACCGCCATTCTGTGACTTCACACACCTCAATTCTGTGACTTCACACACCTCCATTCTGACTTCACACACCTCCATTCTATGACTTCACTCACCTCCATTCTATGACTTCACACACCTCCATTCTGTGACTTCACACACCTCCATTCGTTGACATCAAAAACCACCATTCTATGACTTCACACAACTCCATTTTAACTTCACACAGCTCCATTCTATGACTTCACACACCTCCATTTTATGACTTCACACACCTCCATTCTATGACTTCACACACCTCAATTCTATGACTTCACACACCTCTATTCTATGACTTCACACACCTCCATTCTGTGACTTCACACACCTCCACTCTATGACTTCAAACACCTTCATTCTTACTTCACAAACATCCATTCTGTGACTTCACACACCTCCATTCTGTGATTTCACAAACCTTCATTCCGACTTCACACACCGCCATTCTGTGACTTCACACACCTCAATTCTGTGACTTCACACACCTCCATTCTGACTTCACACACCTCCATTCTATGACTTCACTCACCTCCATTCTATGACTTCACACACGTCCATTCTGTGACTTCACACACCTCCGTTCTATGACTTCACACACCTCCGTTCTGACTTCACACAGCTCCATTCTGTGACTTCACAAAACTCCATTCTGTGATTTCACACACCTCCATACTATGACTTCACACACCTCCATCTATGACTTCATACACCTCCATTCTGAGTTCACACACCTCCATTCTATGACATCACAGACCTCGAATCTGTGACTTCACTCACCGTCACTCTATGACTTCACACTCCTCCATTCTATGACTTCCCACACCTCCTTTCTATGACTTCACCCACCTCAGTCTATGACTTCACACACCTCCATTCTGACTTCACACACCTCCATTCTGTGACTTCACACTCCTCCATTCTATGACTTCACACACCTCAATTCTATGACTTCACACACCTCCATTCTATGACTTCACACACCTCCATTCTGTGACTTCACACACCTCCATTCCATGACTTCAAACACCTTCATTCTGACTTCACACACCTCCCTTCTCTGACTTCACAGACCTCAATTCTGTGACGTGACACACCTCCATTCTGACTTCACACACCTTCATTCTATGATTTCACACACCTCCATTCTATGACTTCACACACCTCCATTCTGTGACTTCACACACCTCCATTCTGACTTCACACCCCTCCATTCTGACTTCACACACCTCCATTCTCACTTCACACAGCTCCATTCTATGAATTCACACACCTCCATTCTGTGACTTCACACACCACTTTTTGACTTCACACACCTCCATTCTGTGACTTCACACACCTCCATTCTGTGACTTCACACACCTCCGTTTTGACTTCACACACTTCCAATCTGTGACTTCACACACCTCCATTTTGTGACTTCACTCACCTCTATTGTTTCACTTCACACACCTCCATTCTTTGACTTCACACACCGCCATTCCATGACTTCACAAACCTCCATTCTATGAGTTCACACACCTCCATTCTATGAGTTCACACACCTCCAATTTGACTTCACACATCTCCATTCTATGACTTCACACACCTTCATTCTTACTTCAGAAACATCCATTCTCTAACTTCACACACCTCCATTCTATGACTTCACAAACCTCCATTCTGTGACTTCACACACCTCCATTCTGAGTTCACACACCTCCTTTCTATGACTTCACACTCTTCCATTCTATGACTTCACAAACCTCCATTCTGTGGCTTCACACAACTACATTCTGAGTTCACACACTTCCATTCTGTGACTTCACACACCTCCATTCTTTGACTTCTTACACCTCCATTTTGTGACTTCACACACCTCGATCCTATGACTTCACACACCTCCATTCAATGAATTAACACACCTCCATTCTGTGATTTCACAAACCTCCATTCTATGACTTCACACACCTCCATTCTGTGACTTCACACACCTCCATTCTGAGTTCACACACCTCCATTCTATGACTTCACAAACCTCCATTCTGAGTTCACAGACCTCCATTCTATGACTTCACACACCTCCATTCTATGACTTCACTCACCTCCATTCTGACTTCACACACCTCCATTCTGACTTCACACACCTTAATTCTGTGACTTCACACACCTCCACTCTATGATTTCACACACTTTCATTCTATGACTTCACACACCTCCATTCTGTGGCTTCACACACCTACATTCCGAGTTCACACACCTCCATTCTGTGACTTCACACACCTCCATTCTGTGACTTCACACACCTCCATTCTGAGTTCACACACCTCCATTCTATGACTTCACAAACCTCCATTCTGAGTTCACAGACCTCCATTCTATGACTTCACACACCTCCATTCTATGACTTCTCTCACCTCCATTCTGACTTCACCCACCTCCATTCTGACTTCACACACCTTAATTCTGTGACTTCACACACCTCCACTCTATGATTTCACACACTTTCATTCTATGACTTCACACACCTCCATTCTGTGGCTTCACACACCTACCTTCTGAGTTCACACACCTCCATTCTGTGACTTCACACACCTCCCTTCTATGATTTCACACACCTCCAATCTGGCTTCACACACCTCCATTCTATGACTTCACACACCTCCATTCGTTGACATCAAAAAACACCATTCTATGACTTCACACAACTCCATTTTGACTTCACACACCTCCATTCTATGAGTTCACACACCTCCATTTTATGACTTCACACACCTCCATTCTATGACTTCACACACCTCAATTCTATGACTTCACACACCTCCATTCTATGACTTCAGACACCTCCATTCTGTGACTTCACACACCTCCATTCTATGACTTCACACACCTCCATTCTATGACTTCACACACCTCATTTCTGAGTTGACACACCTCCATTCTGTGACTTCACACACCTCCAATCTGACTTCACACACCTCCATTCTATGACTTCACACACCTCCATTCGTTGACATAAAAACAACCATTCTATGACTTCACACAACTCCATTGTGACTTCACACACCTCCATTCTATGAATTCACACACCTCCATTTTATGACTTCACACACCTCCATTTTATGACTTCACACACCTCCATTCTGTGACTTCACCCACCTCCATTCTATGACTTCACAAACTTACATTCTGAGTTCACAGTCCTCCATTCTATGACTTCACACACCTCCATTCTATGACTTCACACATCTCCATTCTATGACTTCACACACCTCCATTCTGTGACTTCACACACATCCATTCTATGACTTCACACACCTCCATTCTGTGACTTCTCACACCTCCATTCTATGACTTCACACACCTCCATTCTATGACTTCACACACCTGCAATTTTACTTAACAAACCTTCATTCCATGAGTTCACACACCTGCGTTGTGGCTTCACACACCTCCATGCTATGATTTCACACACCTCCATTCTGACTTCACACACCTCCATTCTGACTTCACACACCTCCATTCTGACTTCACACACCTCTATTCTGTGTCTTCACAGACCTCCATTCTGTGACTTCACACACCTCCATTTTGACTTCACACACCTCCATTCTGTGACTTCACACACCTCCATTCCATGACTTCAAACACCTTCTTTCTGACTTCACACACCTCCATTCTCTGACTTCACAGACCTCAATTCTGTTACGTGACACACCTCCATTCTGACTTCACACACCTTCATTCTATGATTTCACACACCTCCATTCTATGACTTCACACACCTCCATTCTGTGACTTCACACACCTCCATTCTGACTTCACACCCCTCCATTCTGATTTCACACACCTCCATTCTCACTTCGCACAGCTCCATTCTATGAATTCACACACCTCCATTCTGACTTCACACACCTCTATTCTGTGTCTTCACAGACCTCCATTGTGTGACTTCACACACCTCCATTTTACCTTCACACACCTCCATTCTGTGACTTCACACACCTCCATTCCATGACTTCAAACACCTTCATTCTGACTTCACACACTTCCCTTCTCTGACTTCACAGACCTCAATTCTGTGACGTGACACACCTCCATTCTGACTTCACACACCTTCATTCTATGATTTCACACACCTCCATTCTATGACTTCACACACCTCCATTCTGTGACTTCACACACCTCCATTCTGACTTCACACACCTCCATTCTGACTTCACACACCTCCATTCTCACTTCACACAGCTCCATTCTATGAATTCACACACCTCCATTCTGTGACTTCACACACCAACTTTTTGACTTCACACACCTCCATTCTGTGACTTCACACACCTCCATTCTGTGACTTCACACACATCCGTTTTGACTTCACACACTTCCAATCTGTGACTTCACACACCTCCATTTTGTGACTTCACACACCTCTATTGTTTCAATTCACAAACCTCCATTCTTTGACTTCACACACCGCCATTCCATGACTTCACAAATCTCCATTCTATGAGTTCACACACCTCCATTCTATGAGTTCACATACCTCCAATTTCACTTCACACATCTCCATTCTATGACTTCACACACCTTCATTCTTACTTCAGAAACATGCATTCTCTAACTTCACACACCTCCATTCTATGACTTCACAAACCTCCATTCTGTGACTTCACACACCTCCATTCTGAGTTCACACACCTCCTTTCTATGACTTCACACACTTCCATTATATGACTTCACACACCTCCATTCTGTGGCTTCACACACCTACATTCTGAGTTCACACACCTCCATTCTGTGACTTCACACACCTCCATTCTTTGACTTTTCACACCTCCATTCTGTGACTTCACACACCTCGATCCTATGACTTCACACACCTCCATTCTGTGACTTCACACACCTCCATTCTGAGTTCACACACCTCCATTCTATGACTTCACAAACCTCCATTCTGAGTTCACAGACCTCCATTCTATGACTTCACACACTTCCATTCTATGACTTCACACACCTCCATTCTGACTTCACACACCTCCATTCTGACTTCACACACCTCAATTCTTTGACTTCACAAACCTCCATTCTATGATTTCACACACCTCCATTCTATGACTTCACACACCTCCATTCTATGACTTCACACACCTCATTTCTGAGTAGACACACCTCCATTCTGTCACTTCACACACCTCCATTCTCACTTCACACACCTCCATTCTCACTTCACACAGCTCCATTCTATGAATTCACACACCTCCATTCTGTGACTTCACACACCACCTTTTTGACTTCACACACCTCCATTCTGTGACTTCACACACCTCCATTCTGTGACTTCACACACCTCCGTTTTGACTTTACACACTTCCAATCTGTGACTTCACACACCTCCATTTTGTGACTTCACACACCTCTATTGTTTCACTTCACAAACCTCCATTCTTTGACTTCACACACCGCCATTCCATGACTTCGCAAACCTCCATTCTATGAGTTCACACACCTCCATTCTATGAGTTCACACACCTCCAATTTGACTTCACACATCTCCATTATATGACTTCACACACCTTCATTCTTACTTCAGAAACATCCATTCTCTAACTTCACACACCTCCATTCTATGACTTCACAAACCTCCATTCTGTGACTTCACACACCTCCATTCTGAGTTCACACACCTCCTTTCTATGACATCACACACTTCCATTCTATGACTTCACACACCTCCATTCTGTGGCTTCACACACCTACATTCTGAGTTCACACACCTCCATTCTGTGACTTCACACACCTCCATTCTTTGACTTCTCACACCTCAATTCTGTGACTTCACACACCTCGATCCTATGACTTCACACACCTCCATTCAATGAATTAACACACCTCCATTCTGTGATTTCACAAACCTCCATTCTATGACTTCACACACCTCCATTCTGTGACTTCACACACCTCCATTCTGACTTCACACCCCTCCATGCTGACTTCACACACCTCCATTCTCACTTCACACAGCTCCATTCTATGAATTCACACAACTCCATTCTGTGACTTCACACACCAACTTTTTGACTTCACACACCTCCATTCTGTGACTTCACACACCTCCATTCTGTGACTTCACACACATCCGTTTTGACTTCACACACTTCCAATCTGTGACTTCACACACCTCCATTTTGTGACTTCACACACCTCTATTGTTTCAATTCACAAACCTCCATTCTTTGACTTCACACACCGCCATTCCATGACTTCACAAACCTCCATTCTATGAGTTCACACACCTCCATTCTATGAGTTCACATACCTCCAATTTGACTTCACACATCTCCATTCTATGACTTCACACACCTTCATTCTTACTTCAGAAACATGCATTCTCTAACTTCACACACCTCCATTCTATGACTTCACAAACCTCCATTCTGTGACTTCACACACCTCCATTCTGAGTTCACACACCTCCTTTCTATGACTTCACACACTTCCATTCTATAACTTCACACACCTCCATTCTGTGGCTTCACACACCTACATTCTGAGTTCACACACCTCCATTCTGTGACTTCACACACCTCGATTCTTTGACTTTTCACACCTCCATTCTGTGACTTCACACACCTCGTTCCTATGACTTCACACACCTCCATTCTGTGACTTCACACACCTCCATTCTGAGTTCACACACCTCCATTCTATGACTTCACAAACCTCCATTCTGAGTTCACAGACCTCCATTCTATGACTTAACACACCTCCATTCTATGACTTCACTCACCTCCATTCTGACTTCACACACCTCCATTCTGACTTCACACACCTTAATTCTGTGACTTCACACACCTCCATTCTATGATTTCACACACTTTCATTCTATGACTTCACACACCTCCATTCTGTGGCTTCACACACCTACATTCTGAGTTCACACACCTCCATTCTGTGACTTCACACACCTCCATTCTGTGATTTCACACACCTCCAATCTGGCTTCACACATCTCCATTCTATGACTTCACACACCTCCATTCGTTGACATCAAAAAACACCATTCTATGACTTCACACAACTCCATTTTGACTTCACACACCTCCATTCTATGAGTTCACACACCTCCATTATATGACTTCACACACCTCCATTCTATGACTTCACACACCTCAATTCTATGACTTCACACATCTCCATTCTATGACTTCACACACCTCCATTCTGTGACTTCACACACCTCCACTCTATGACTTCAAACACCTTCATTCTTACTTCACAAACATCCATTCTGTGAATTCACACACCTCCCTTCTGTGACTTCATACACCTTCATTCTGACTTCACACACCTCCATTCTGTGACTTCACACACCTCCATTCTATGACTTCACACACCTCCATTCTGTGACTTCACACACCACCTTTTTGACTTCACACACCTCCATTCTGTGACTTCACACACCTCCATTCTGTGACTTAACACACCTCCGTTTTGACTTCACACACTTCCCTTCTGTGACATCACACACCTCCATTCTGTGACTTCACACACCTCTATTGTTTCACTTCACACACCTCCATTCTTTGACTTCACACACCTCCATTCCATGACTTCACACACCTCCATTCTATGAGTTCACACACCTCCATTGTATGAGTTCACACACCTCCAATTTGACTTCACACACCTCTATTCTATGACTTCACACACCTTCATTCTTACTTCAGAAACATCCATTCTCTGACTTCCCACACCTCCATTCTATGACTTCACAAACCTCCATTCTGTGAGTTCACACACCTCCATTCTATGACTTCACACACCTCCATTCTGTGGCTTCACACACCTCCATTCTGAGTTCACACACCTCCATTCTGTGACTTCACACACCTCCATTCTGTGACTTCACACACCTCCATTCTGTGACTTCACACACCTCCATTCTATGAATTCACACACCTCCATTCTGTGATTTCACACACCTCCATTCTATGACTTTACACACCTCCATTCTGTGACTTCACACACCTCCATTCTGAGTTCACACACCTCCATTCTATGACTTCACAAACCCCCATTCTGAGTTCACAGACCTCCATTCTATGACTTCACACACTTCCATTCTATGACTTCACACACCTCCATTCTGACTTCACACACCTCCATTCTGACTTCACACACCTCAATTCTTTGACTTCACAAACCTCCATTCTATGATTTCACACACCTCCATTCTATGACTTCACACACTTCCATTCTATGACTTCACACACCTCCATTCTGTGGCTTCACACACCTACATTCTGAGTTCACACACCTCCATTCTGTGACTTCACACACCTCCATTCTTTGACTTCTCACACCTCCATTCTGTGACTTCACACACCTCGATCCTATGACTTCACACACCTCCATTCAATGAATTAACACACCTCCATTCTGTGATTTCACAAACCTCCATTCTATGACTTCACACACCTCCATTCTGTGACTTCACACACCTCCATTCTGACTTCACACCCCTCCATTCTGACTTCACACACCTCCATTCTCACTTCACACAGCTCCATTCTATGAATTCACACACCTCCATTCTGTGACTTCACACACCAACTTTTTGACTTCACACACCTCCATTCTGTGACTTCACACACCTCCATTCTGTGACTTCACACACATCCGTTTTGACTTCACACACTTCCAATCTGTGACTTCACACACCTCCATTTTGTGACTTCACACACCTCTATTGTTTCAATTCACAAACCTCCATTCTTTGACTTCACACACCGCCATTCCATGACTTCACAAACCTCCATTCTATGAGTTCACACACCTCCATTCTATGAGTTCACATACCTCCAATTTGACTTCACACATCTCCATTCTATGACTTCACACACCTTCATTCTTACTTCAGAAACATGCATTCTCTAACTTCACACACCTCCATTCTATGACTTCACAAACCTCCATTCTGTGACTTCACACACCTCCATTCTGAGTTCACACACCTCCTTTCTATGACTTCACACACTTCCATTCTATAACTTCACACACCTCCATTCTGTGGCTTCACACACCTACATTCTGAGTTCACACACCTCCATTCTGTGACTTCACACACCTCGATTCTTTGACTTTTCACACCTCCATTCTGTGACTTCACACACCTCGTTCCTATGACTTCACACACCTCCATTCTGTGACTTCACACACCTCCATTCTGAGTTCACACACCTCCATTCTATGACTTCACAAACCTCCATTCTGAGTTCACAGACCTCCATTCTATGACTTAACACACCTCCATTCTATCACTTCACTCACCTCCATTCTGACTTCACACACCTCCATTCTGACTTCACACACCTTAATTCTGTGACTTCACACACCTCCATTCTATGATTTCACACACTTTCATTCTATGACTTCACACACCTCCATTCTGTGGCTTCACACACCTATATTCTGAGTTCACACACCTCCATTCTGTGACTTCACACACCTCCATTCTGTGATTTCACACACCTCCAATCTGGCTTCACACACCTCCATTCTATGACTTCACACACCTCCATTCGTTGACATCAAAAAACACCATTCTATGACTTCACACAACTCCATTTTGACTTCACACACCTCCATTCTATGAGTTCACACACCTCCATTATATGACTTCACACACCTCCATTCTATGACTTCACACACCTCAATTCTATGACTTCACACACCTCCATTCTATGACTTCACACACCTCCATTCTGTGACTTCACACACCTCCACTCTATGACTTCAAACACCTTCATTCTTACTTCACAAACATCCATTCTGTGAATTCACACACCTCCATTCTGTGACTTCATACACCTTCATTCTGACTTCACACACCTCCATTCTGTGACTTCACACACCTCCATTCTATGACTTCACACACCTCCATTCTGTGACTTCACACACCACCTTTTTGACTTCACACACCTCCATTCTGTGACTTCACACACCTCCATTCTGTGACTTAACACACCTCCGTTTTGACTTCACACACTTCTTTTCTGTGACATCACACACCTCCATTCTGTGACTTCACACACCTCTGTTGTTTCACTTCACACACCTCCATTCTTTGACTTCACACACCTCCATTCCATGACTTCACACACCTCCATTCTATGAGTTCACACACCTCCATTGTATGAGTTCACACACCTCCAATTTGACTTCACACACCTCTATTCTATGACTTCACACACCTTCATTCTTACTTCAGAAACATCCATTCTCTGACTTCACACACCTCCATTCTATGACTTCACAAACCTCCATTCTGTGAGTTCACACACCTCCATTCTATGACTTCACACACCTCCATTCTGTGGCTTCACACACCTCCATTCTGAGTTCACACACCTCCATTCTGTGACTTCACACACCTCCATTCTGTGACTTCACACACCTCCATTCTGTGACTTCACACACCTCCATTCTATGAATTCACACACCTGCATTCTGTGATTTCACACACCTCCATTCTATGACTTTACACACCTCCATTCTGTGACTTCACACACCTCCATTCTGAGTTCACACACCTCCATTCTATGACTTCACAAACCCCCATTCTGAGTTCACAGACCTCCATTCTATGACTTCACACACTTCCATTCTGTGACTTCACACACCTCCATTCTGACTTCACACACCTCCATTCTGACTTCACACACCTCAATTCTTTGACTTCACAAACCTCCATTCTATGATTTCACACACCTCCATTCTATGACTTCACACACCTCCGTTCTATGACTTCACACACCTCATTTCTGAGTTGACACACCTCCATTCTGTCACTTCACACACCTCCATTCTGACTTCACACACCTCCATTCTCACTTCACACAGCTCCATTCTATGAATTCACACACCTCCATTCTGTGACTTCACACACCACCTTTTTGACTTCACACACCTCCATTCTGTGACTTCACACACCTCCATTCTGTGACTTCACACACCTCCGTTTTGACTTCACACACTTCCAATCTGTGACTTCACACACCTCCATTTTGTGACTTCACACACCTCTATTGTTTCACTTCACAAACCTCCATTCTTTGACTTCACACACCGCCATTCCATGACTTCACAAACCTCCATTCTATGAGTTCACACACCTCCATTCTATGAGTTCACACACCTCCAATTTGACTTCACACATCTCCATTATATGACTTCACACACCTTCATTCTTACTTCAGAAACATGCATTCTCTAACTTCACACACCTCCATTCTATGACTTCACAAACCTCCATTCTGTGACTTCACACACCTCCATTCTGAGTTCACACACCTCCATTCTGTGACTTCACACTCCTCCATTCTATGACTTCACACACCTCAATTCTATGACTTCACACACCTCCATTCTATGACTTCACACACCTCCATTCTGTGACTTCACACACCTCCATTCCATGACTTCAAACACCTTCATTCTGACTTCACACACCTCCATTCTCTGACTTCACAGACCTCAATTCTGTGACGTGACACACCTCCATTCTGACTTCACACACCTTCATTCTATGATTTCACACACCTCCATTCTATGACTTCACACACCTCCATTCTGTGACTTCACACACATCCATTCTGACTTCACACCCCTCCATTCTGACTTCACACACCTCCATTCTCACTTCACACAGCTCCATTCTATGAATTCACACACCTCCATTCTGTGACTTCACACACCACTTTTTGACTTCACACACCTCCATTCTGTGACTTCACACACCTCCATTCTGTGACTTCACACACCTCCATTCTATGATTTCACACACCTCCAATCTGGCTTCACACACCTCCATTCTATGACTTCACACACCTCCATTCGTTGACATCAAAAAACACCATTCTATGACTTCACACAACTCCATTTTGACTTCACACACCTCCATTCTATGAGTTCACACACCTCCATTTTATGACTTCACACACCTCCATTCTATGACTTCACACACCTCAATTCTATGACTTCACACATCTCCATTCTATGACTTCAGAAACCTCCATTCTGTGACTTCACACACCTCCACTCTATGACTTCAAACACCTTCATTCTTACTTCACAAACATCCATTCTGTGAATTCACACACCTCCATTCTTTGACTTCACACACCTTCATTCTGACTTTACACACCTCCATTCTGTGACTTCACACACCTCCATTCTATGACTTCACACACCTCCATTCTGTGACTTCACACAATACCTTTTTGACTTCACACACCTCCATTCTGTGACTTCACACACCTCCATTCTGTGACTTCACACACCTCCGTTTTGACTTCACACACTTCCCTTCTGTGACTTCACACACCTCCATTCTGTGACTTCACACACCTCTATTATTTCACTTCACACACCTCCATTCTTTGACTTCACACACCTCCATTCCATGATTTCACACACCTCCATTCTATGAGTTCACACACCTCCATTGTATGAGTTCACACACCTCCAATTTGACTTCACACACCTCTATTCTATGACTTCACACACCTTCATTCTTACTTCAGAAACATCCATTCTCTGACTTCACACACCTCCATTCTATGACTTCACAAACCTCCATTCTGTGAGTTCACACACCTCCATTCTAGGACTTCACACACCTCCATTCTATGAATTCACACACCTCCATTCTGTGATTTCACACACCTCCATTCTATGACTTCACACACCTCAATTCTGTGACTTCACACACCTCCATTCTGAGTTCACACACCTCCATTCTATGACTTCACAAACCCCCATTCTGAGTTCACAGACCTCCATTCTATGACTTCACACACCTCAATTCTATGACTTCACACACCTCCATTCTGTGACTTCACACACCTCCATTCTGTGACTTCACACACCTCCATTCCATGACTTCAAACACCTTCATTCTGACTTCACACACCTCCATTCTCTGACTTCACAGACCTCAATTCTGTGACGTGACACACCTCCATTCTGACTTCACACACCTTCATTCTATGATTTCACACACCTCCATTCTATGACTTCACACACCTCCATTCTGTGACTTCACACACATCCATTCTGACTTCACACCCCTCCATTCTGACTTCACACACCTCCATTCTCACTTCACACAGCTCCATTCTATGAATTCACACACCTCCATTCTGTGACTTCACACACCACTTTTTGACTTCACACACCTCCATTCTGTGACTTCACACACCTCCATTCTGTGACTTCACACACCTCCGTTTTGACTTCACACACTTCCACTCGGTGACTTCACACACCTCCATTCTGTGACTTCACACACCTCTATTGTTTCACTACACACACCTCCATTCTTTGACTTCACACACCTCCATTCCATAACTTCACACACCTCCATTCTATGAGTTCACACACCTCCATTCTATGACTTCACACACCTCCATTCTGTGACTTCACACACCTCCATTCTATGACTTCACACACCTTCATTCTTACTTCAGAAACATCCATTCTCTGACTTCCCACACCTCCATTCTATGACTTCACAAACCTCCATTCTGTGACTTCACACACCTCCATTCTGAGTTCACACACCTCCATTCTGTGACTTCACACACCTCCATTCGTTGACATCAACAACCACCATTCTATGACTTCACACAACTCCATTTTAACTTCACACAGCTCCATTCTATGACTTCACACACCTCCATTTTATGACTTTACACACCTCCATTCTATGACTTCACACACCTCAATTCTATGACTTCACACACCTCTATTCTATTACTTCACACACCTCCATTCTGTGACTTCACGCACCTCCACTCTATGACTTCAAACACCTTCATTCTTACTTCACAAACATCCATTCTGTGACTTCACACACCTCCATTCTGTGATTTCACAAACCTTCATTCCGACTTCACACACCGCCATTCTGTGACTTCACACACCTCAATTCTGTGACTTCACACACCTCCATTCTGACTTCACACACCTCCATTCTATGACTTCACTCACCTCCATTCTATGACTTCACACACCTCCATTTTGTGACTTCACACACCTAAATTCTATGACTTCACACACCTCCTTTCTATGACTTCACACACTTCCATTCTATGACTTCACACACCTTCATTCTGTGGCTTCACACATCTACATTCTGAGTTCACACACCTCCATTCTGAGACTTCACACACCTCCATTCTGTGACTTCACAAACCTCCATTCTGTGACTTCACACACCTCGATCCTATGATTTCACACACCTCCATTCTATGAATTAACACACCTCCATTCTGTGTGTTCACAAACCTCCATTCTATGTCTTCACACCCCTCCATTCTGTGACTTCAAACACCTCCATTCTGAGTTCACACACCTCCATTCTATGACTTCACAAACCTCCATTCTGAGTTCACAGACCTCCATTCTATGACTTCACACACCTCCATTCTACGACTTCACTGACCTCCATTCTGACTTCACACACCTCCATTCTGACTTCACACACCTCAATTCTGTGACTTCACACACCTCCATTCTATGATTTCACACACTTCCATTCTATGACTTCACATACCTCCATTCTGTGGCTTCACACACCTACATTCTGAGTTCACACACCTCCATTCTGTGACTTCACACACCTCCATTTTGTGATTTCACACACCTCCAATCTGACTTCACACACCTCCATTCTATGACTTCACACATCTCCATTCGTTGACATCAAAAAACACCATTCTATGACTTCACACAACTCCATTTTGACTTCACACACCTCCATTCTATGAGTTCACACACCTCCATTTTATGACTTCACACTCCTCCATTCTATGACTTCACACACCTCCATTCTATGATTTCACAGACTCCATTCTATGACTTCACACACCTCCATTCTATGACTTCACACACCTCATTTCTGAGTTGACACACCTCCATTCTGTGATTTCACACACCTCCAATCTGACTTCACACACCTCCATTCTATGACTTCACACACCTCCATTCGTTGACATCAAAAACAACCATTCTATGACTTCACACAACTCCATTGTGACTTCACACACCTCCATTCTATGAATACACACACCTCCGTTTTATGACTTCACATACCTCCATTCTATGACTTCACACACCTCCATTCTGTGACTTCACACACCTCCATTCTATGAGTTCACACACCTCCATTTTATGATTTCACACACCTCCATTCTATGACTTCACACACCTCAATTCTATAACTTCCACACCTCCATTCTATGACTTCACACACCTCCATTGTGAGACTTCACACA
The DNA here is from genome assembly GCA_024803745.1 of Megascapheus bottae. Lineage (NCBI taxonomy): Eukaryota > Metazoa > Chordata > Mammalia > Rodentia > Geomyidae > Megascapheus > Megascapheus bottae. The sequence continues at coordinate 918,194 of JANJXV010000186.1, read as the reverse complement.
CCTCCACTCTATGACTTCAAACACCTTCATTCTTACTTCACAAACATCCATTCTGTGACTTCACACACCTCCATTCTGTGACTTCACACACCTTCATTCTGACTTCACACACCTCCATTCTGTGACTTCACACACCTCAATTCTGTGACTTCACACACCTCCATTCTGACTTCACATACCTCCATTCTATGATTTCACACACCTCAATTCTGTGACTTCACACACCTCCATTCTGACTTCACATACCTCCATTCTATGATTTCACACACCTCAATTCTATGACTTCACACACCTCCATTCTGTGACTTCACACACCAACTTTTTGACTTCACACACCTCCATTCTGTGACTTCACACACCTCCATTCTGTGACTTCACACACCTCCGTTTTGACTTCACACACTTCCACTCGGTGACTTCACACACCTCCATTCTGTGACTTCACACACCTCTATTGTTTCACTACACACACCTCCATTCTTTGACTTCACACACCTCCATTCCATGACTTCACACACCTCCATTCTATGAGTTCACACACCTCCATTCTATGACTTCACACACCTCCATTCTGTGACTTCACACACCTCCATTCTATGACTTCACACACCTTCATTCTTACTTCAGAAACATCCATTCTCTGACTTCCCACACCTCCATTCTATGACTTCACAAACCTCGATTCTGTGACTTCACACACCTCCATTCTGAGTTCACACACCTCCATTCTGAGACTTCACACACCTCCATTCGTTGACATCAACAACCACCATTCTATGACTTCACACAACTCCATTTTAACTTCACACAGCTCCATTCTATGACTTCACACACCTCTATTCTATTACTTCACACACCTCCATTCTGTGACTTCACGCACCTCCACTCTATGACTTCAAACACCTTCATTCTTACTTCACAAACATCCATTCTGTGACTTCACACACCTCCATTCTGTGATTTCACAAACCTTCATTCCGACTTCACACACCGCCATTCTGTGACTTCACACACCTCAATTCTGTGACTTCACACACCTCCATTCTGACTTCACACACCCCATTCTATGACTTCACTCACCTCCATTCTATGACTTCACACACCTCCATTTTGTGACTTCACACACCTAAATTCTATGACTTCACACACCTCCATTGTGACTTCACACACCTCCATTTTGTGACTTCACTCACCGCTATTGTTTCACTTCACACACCTCCATTCTTTGACTTCACACACCGCCAATCCATGACTTCACAAACCTCCATTCTATGAGTTCACACACCTCCATTCTATGAGTTCACAGACCTCCAATTAGACTTCACACATCTCCATTCTATGACTTCACACACCTTCATTCTTACTTCAGAAACATCCATTCTCTAACTTCACACACCTCCATTCTATGACTCCACAAACCTCCATTCTGTGACTTCACACACCTCCATTCTATGACTTCACACAACTCCATTCTGTGACTTCACACACCTCCTTTCTATGACTTCACACACTTCCATTCTATGACTTCACACACCTCCATTCTGTGGCTTCACACACCTACATTCTATGTTCACACACCTACATTCTGTGACTTCACACACCTCCATTCTTTGACTTCTTACACCTCCATTCTGTGACTTCACACACCTCGAAACTATGACTTCACACACCTCCATTCAATGAATTCACACACCTCCATTCTGTGATTTCACAAACCTCCATTCTATGACTTCACACACCTCCATTCTATGACTTCACACACCTCCATTCTGAGTTCACACACCTCCATTCTATGACTTCACAAACCTCTATTCTGAGTTCACAGACCTCCATTCTATGACTTCACACACCTCCATTCTATGACTTCACTCACCTCCATTCTGACTTCACACACCTCCATTCTGACTTCACACACCTTAATTCTGTGACTTCACACACCTCCATTCTATGATTTCACACACTTTCATTCTATGACTTCACACACCTCCATTCTGTGGCTTCACACACCTACATTCTGAGTTCACACACCTCCATTCTGTGACTTCACACACCTCCATTCTATGATTTCACACACCTCCAATCTGGCTTCACACACCTCCATTCTATGACTTCACACACCTCCATTCGTTGACATCAAAAAACACCATTCTATGACTTCACACAACTCCATTTTGACTTCACACACCTCCATTCTATGAGTTCACACACCTCCATTTTATGACTTCACACACCTCCATTCTATGACTTCACACACCTCAATTCTATGACTTCACACATCTCCATTCTATGACTTCAGAAACCTCCATTCTGTGACTTCACACACCTCCACTCTATGACTTCAAACACCTTCATTCTTACTTCACAAACATCCATTCTGTGAATTCACACACCTCCATTCTTTGACTTCACACACCTTCATTCTGACTTCACACACCTCCATTCTGTGACTTCACACACCTCCATTCTATGACTTCACACACCTCCATTCTGTGACTTCACACAATACCTTTTTGACTTCACACACCTCCATTCTGTGACTTCACACACCTCCATTCTGTGACTTCACACACCTCCGTTTTGACTTCACACACTTCCCTTCTGTGACTTCACACACCTCCATTCTGTGACTTCACACACCTCTATTATTTCACTTCACACACCTCCATTCTTTGACTTCACACACCTCCATTCCATGATTTCACACACCTCCATTCTATGAGTTCACACACCTCCATTGTATGAGTTCACACACCTCCAATTTGACTTCACACACCTCTATTCTATGACTTCACACACCTTCATTCTTACTTCAGAAACATCCATTCTCTGACTTCACACACCTCCATTCTATGACTTCACAAACCTCCATTCTGTGAGTTCACACACCTCCATTCTAGGACTTCACACACCTCCATTCTATGAATTCACACACCTCCATTCTGTGATTTCACACACCTCCATTCTATGACTTCACACACCTCAATTCTGTGACTTCACACACCTCCATTCTGAGTTCACACACCTCCATTCTATGACTTCACAAACCCCCATTCTGAGTTCACAGACCTCCATTCTATGACTTCACACACTTCCATTCTATGACTTCACACACCTCCATTCTGACTTCACACACCTCCATTCTCACTTCACACACCTCAATTCTTTGATTTCACACACCTCCATTCTATGATTTCACACACCTCCATTCTATGACTTCACACACCTCCATTCTATGACTTCACACACCTCATTTCTGAGTTGACACACCTCCATTCTGTGACTTCACACACCTCCAATCTGACTTCACACACCTCCATTCTATGACTTAACACAACTCCATTGTGACTTCACACACCTCCATTCTATGAATTCACACACCTCCATTTTATGACTTCACACACCTCCAATCTATGACTTCACCCACCTCCATTCTATGACTTCACAAACCTACATCCTCAGTTCACAGTCCTCCATTCTATGACTTCACACACCTCCATTCTATGACTTCACACACCGCCATTCTATGACTTCACACACCTCCATTCTGTGACTTCACACACCTCCATTCTATGACTTCACACAACTCCATTCTGTGACTTCACACACCTCCATTCTATGACTTCACACACCTCCATTCTATGACTTCACACACCTGCAATTTTACTTCACACACCTTCATTCCATGAGTTCACACACCTGCGTTGTGGCTTCCCACACCTCCATGATATGATTTCACACACCTCCATTCTGACTTCACACACCTCCATTCTGACTTCACACACCTCCATTCTGACTTCACACACCTCTATTCTGTGTCTTCACAGACCTCCGTTCTGTGACTTCACACACCTCCATTTTGACTTCACACACCTCCATTCTGTGACTTCACACACCTCCATTCCATGACTTCAAACACCTTCATTCTGACTTCACACACCTCCATTCTCTGACTTCACAGACCTCAATTCTGTGACGTGACACACCTCCATTCTGACTTCACACACCTTCATTCTATGATTTCACACACCTCCATTCTATGACTTCACACACCTCCATTCTGTGACTTCACACACCTCCATTCTGACTTCACACCCCTCCATTCTGACTTCACACACCTCCATTCTCACTTCACACAGCTCCATTCTATGAATTCACACACATCCATTCTGACTTCACACACCTCCATTCTGACTTCACACACCTCTATTCTGTGTCTTCACAGACCTCCATTCTGTGACTTCACACACCTCCATTTTGACTTCACACACCTCCATTCTGTGACTTCACACATCTCAATTCTGTGACGTGACACACCTCCATTCTGACTTCACACACCTTCATTCTCTGATTTCACACACCTCCATTCTATGACTTCACACACCTCCATTCTGTGAATACACACCCCTCCATTCTGACTTCACACCCCTCCATTCTGACTTCACACACCTCCATTCTCACTTCACACAGCTCCATTCTATGAATTCACACACCTCCATTCTGTGACTTCACACACCACCTTTTTGACTTCACACACCTCCATTCTGTGACTTCACACACCTCCATTCTGTGACTTCACACACCTCCGTTTTGACTTCACACACTTCCAATCTGTGACTTCACACACCTCCATTTTGTGACTTCACACACCTCTATTGTTTCACTTCACAAACCTCCATTCTTTGACTTCACACACCGCCATTCCATGACTTCACAAACCTCCATTCTATGAGTTCACACACCTCCATTCTATGAGTTCACACACCTCCAATTTGACTTCACACATCTCCATTCTATGACTTCACACACCTTCATTCTTACTTCAGAAACATCCATTCTCTGACTTCCCACACCTCCATTCTATGACTTCACAAACCTCCATTCTGTGACTTCACACACCTCCATTCTGAGTTCACACACCTCCATTCTGTGACTTCACACACCTCCATTCGTTGACATCAACAACCACCATTCTATGACTTCACACAACTCCATTTTAACTTCACACAGCTCCATTCTATGACTTCACACACCTCCATTTTATGACTTTACACACCTCCATTCTATGACTTCACACACCTCAATTCTATGACTTCACACACCTCTATTCTATTACTTCACACACCTCCATTCTGTGACTTCACGCACCTCCACTCTATGACTTCAAACACCTTCATTCTTACTTCACAAACATCCATTCTGTGACTTCACACACCTCCATTCTGTGATTTCACAAACCTTCATTCCGACTTCACACACCGCCATTCTGTGACTTCACACACCTCAATTCTGTGACTTCACACACCTCCATTCTGACTTCACACACCTCCATTCTATGACTTCACTCACCTCCATTCTATGACTTCACACACCTCCATTTTCTGACTTCACACACCTAAATTCTATGACTTCACACACCTCCTTTCTATGACTTCACACACTTCCATTCTATGACTTCACACACCTTCATTCTGTGGCTTCACACATCTACATTCTGAGTTCACACACCTCCATTCTGAGACTTCACACACCTCCATTCTGTGACTTCACAAACCTCCATTCTGTGACTTCACACACCTCGATCCTATGACTTCACACACCTCCATTCTATGAATTAACACACCTCCATTCTGTGTGTTCACAAACCTCCATTCTATGTCTTCACACCCCTCCATTCTGTGACTTCAAACACCTCCATTCTGAGTTCACACACCTCCATTCTATGACTTCACAAACCTCCATTCTGAGTTCACAGACCTCCATTCTATGACTTCACACACCTCCATTCTACGACTTCACTGACCTCCATTCTGACTTCACACACCTCCATTCTGACTTCACACACCTCAATTCTGTGACTTCACACACCTCCATTCTATGATTTCACACACTTCCATTCTATGACTTCACATACCTCCATTCTGTGGCTTCACACACCTACATTCTGAGTTCACACACCTCCATTCTGTGACTTCACACACCACCATTTTGTGATTTCACACACCTCCAATCTGACTTCACACACCTCCATTCTATGACTTCACACATCTCCATTCGTTGACATCAAAAAACACCATTCTATGACTTCACACAACTCCATTTTGACTTCACACACCTCCATTCTATGAGTTCACACACCTCCATTTTATGACTTCACACTCCTCCATTCTATGACTTCACACACCTCCATTCTATGATTTCACAGACTCCATTCTATGACTTCACACACCTCCATTCTATGACTTCACACACCTCATTTCTGAGTTGACACACCTCCATTCTGTGATTTCACACACCTCCAATCTGACTTCACACACCTCCATTCTATGACTTCACACACCTCCATTCGTTGACATCAAAAACAACCATTCTATGACTTCACACAACTCCATTGTGACTTCACACACCTCCATTCTATGAATACACACACCTCCGTTTTATGACTTCACATACCTCCATTCTATGACTTCACACACCTCCATTCTGTGACTTCACACACCTCCATTCTATGAGTTCACACACCTCCATTTTATGATTTCACACACCTCCATTCTATGACTTCACACACCTCAATTCTATAACTTCCACACCTCCATTCTATGACTTCACACACCTCCATTGTGAGACTTCACACACCTCCACTCTATGACTTCAAACACCTTCATTCTTACTTCACAAACATCCATTCTGTGACTTCACACACCTCCATTCTGTGACTTCACACACCTTCATTCTGACTTCACACACCTCCATTCTGTGACTTCACACACCTCAATTCTGTGACTTCACACACCTCCATTCTGACTTCACATACCTCCATTCTATGATTTCACACACCTCAATTCTGTGACTTCACACACCTCCATTCTGACTTCACATACCTCCATTCCATGATTTCACACACCTCAATTCTATGACTTCACACACCTCCATTCTGTGACTTCACACACCAACTTTTTGACTTCACACACCTCCATTCTGTGACTTCACACACCTCCATTCTGTGACTTCACACACCTCCGTTTTGACTTCACACACTTCCACTCGGTGACTTCACACACCTCCATTCTGTGACTTCACACACCTCTATTGTTTCACTACACACACCTCCATTCTTTGACTTCACACACCTCCATTCCATGACTTCACACACCTCCATTCTATGAGTTCACACACCTCCATTCTGTGACTTCACACACCAACTTTTTGACTTCACACACCTCCATTCTGTGACTTCACACACCTCCATTCTGTGACTTCACTCACCTCCGTTTTGACTTCACACACTTCCACTCGGTGACTTCACACACCTCCATTCTGTGACTTCACACACCTCTATTGTTTCACTACACACACCTCCATTCTTTGACTTCACACACCTCCATTCCATGACTTCACACACCTCCATTCTATGAGTTCACACACCTCCATTCTATGACTTCACACACCTCCATTCTGTGACTTCACACACCTCCATTCTATGACTTCACACACCTTCATTCTTACTTCAGAAACATCCATTCTCTGACTTCCCACACCTCCATTCTATGACTTCACAAACCTCGATTCTGTGACTTCACACACCTCCATTCTGAGTTCACAAACCTCCATTCTGTGACTTCACACACCTCCATTCGTTGACATCAACAACCACCATTCTATGACTTCACACAACTCCATTTTAACTTCACACAGCTCCATTCTATGACTTCACACACCTCCATTTTATGACTTTACACACCTCCATTCTATGACTTCACACACCTCAATTCTATGACTTCACACACCTCTATTCTATTACTTCACACACCTCCATTCTGTGACTTCACGCACCTCCACTCTATGACTTCAAACACCTTCATTCTTACTTCACAAACATCCATTCTGTGACTTCACACACCTCCATTCTGTGATTTCACAAACCTTCATTCCGACTTCACACACCGCCATTCTGTGACTTCACACACCTCAATTCTGTGACTTCACACACCTCCATTCTGACTTCACACACCCCATTCTATGACTTCACTCACCTCCATTCTATGACTTCACACACCTCCATTTTGTGACTTCACACACCTAAATTCTATGACTTCACACACCTCCATTGTGAATTCACACACCTCCATTTTGTGACTTCACTCACCGCTATTGTTTCACTTCACACACCTCCATTCTGTGACTTCACACACCTCCATTCTATGAGTTCACACACCTCCATTTTATGATTTCACACACCTCCATTCTATGACTTCACACACCTCAATTCTATAACTTCCACACCTCCATTCTATGACTTCACACACCTCCATTCTGAGACTTCACACACCTCCACTCTATGACTTCAAACACCTTCATTCTTACTTCACAAACATCCATTCTGTGACTTCACACACCTCCATTCTGTGACTTCACACACCTTCATTCTGACTTCACACACCTCCATTCTGTGACTTCACACACCTCAATTCTGTGACTTCACACACCTCCATTCTGACTTCACATACCTCCATTCTATGATTTCACACACCTCAATTCTGTGACTTCACACACCTCCATTCTGACTTCACATACCTCCATTCTATGATTTCACACACCTCAATTCTATGACTTCACACACCTCCATTCTGTGACTTCACACACCAACTTTTTGACTTCACACACCTCCATTCTGTGACTTCACACACCTCCATTCTGTGACTTCACACACCTCCGTTTTGACTTCACACACTTCCACTCGGTGACTTCACACACCTCCATTCTGTGACTTCACACACCTCTATTGTTTCACTACACACACCTCCATTCTTTGACTTCACACACCTCCATTCCATGACTTCACACACCTCCATTCTATGAGTTCACACACCTCCATTCTATGACTTCACACACCTCCATTCTGTGACTTCACACACCTCCATTGTATGACTTCACACACCTTCATTCTTACTTCAGAAACATCCATTCTCTGACTTCCCACACCTCCATTCTATGACTTCACACACCTCCATTCTGAGTTCACACACCTCCATTCTGTGACTTCACACACCTCCATTCGTTGACATCAACAACCACCATTCTATGACTTCACACAACTCCATTTTAACTTCACACAGCTCCATTCTATGACTTCACACACCTCCATTTTATGACTTTACACACCTCCATTCTATGACTTCACACACCTCAATTCTATGACTTCACACACCTCTATTCTATTACTTCACACACCTCCATTCTGTGACTTCACGCACCTCCACTCTATGACTTCAAACACCTTCATTCTTACTTCACAAACATCCATTCTGTGACTTCACACACCTCCATTCTGTGATTTCACAAACCTTCATTGCGACTTCACACACCGCCATTCTGTGACTTCACACACCTCAATTCTGTGACTTCACACACCTCCATTCTGACTTCACACACCCCATTCTATGACTTCACTCACCTCCATTCTATGACTTCACACACCTCCATTTTGTGACTTCACACACCTAAATTCTATGACTTCACACACCTCCATTGTGACTTCACACACCTCCATTTTGTGACTTCACTCACCTCTATTGTTTCACTTCACACACCTCCATTGTTTGACTTCACACACCGCCAATCCCTGACTTCACAAACCTCCATTCTATGAGTTCACACACCTCCATTCTATGAGTTCACAGACCTCCAATTTGACTTCACACATCTCCATTCTATGACTTCACACACCTTCATTCTTACTTCAGAAACATCCATTCTCTAACTTCACACACCTCCATTCTATGACTCCACAAACCTCCGTTCTGTGACTTCACACACCTCCATTCTGAGTTCACACACCTCCTTTCTATGACTTCACACACTTCCATTCTATGACTTCACACACCTCCATTCTGTGGCTTCACACACCTACATTCTATGATCACACACCTCCATTCTGTGACTTCACACACCTCCATTCTTTGACTTCTTACACCTCCATTCTGTGACTTCACACACCTCGAAACTATGACTTCACACACCTCCATTCAATGAATTCACACACCTCCATTCTGTGATTTCACAAACCTCCATTCTATGACTTCACACACCTCCATTCTATGACTTCACACACCTCCATTCTGAGTTCACACACCTCCATTCTATGACTTCACAAACCTCTATTCTGAGTTCACAGACCTCCATTCTATGACTTCACACACCTCCATTCTATGACTTCACTCACCTCCATTCTGACTTCACACACCTCCATTCTGACTTCACACACCTTAATTCTGTGACTTCACACACCTCCATTCTATGATTTCACACACTTTCATTCTATGACTTCACACACCTCCATTCTGTGGCTTCACACACCTACATTCTGAGTTCACACACCTCCATTCTGTGACTTCACACACCTCCATTCTATGATTTCACACACCTCCAATCTGGCTTCACACACCTCCATTCTATGACTTCACACACCTCCATTCGTTGACATCAAAAAACACCATTCTATGACTTCACACAACTCCATTTTGACTTCACACACCTCCATTCTATGAGTTCACACACCTCCATTTTATGACTTCACACACCTCCATTCTATGACTTCACACACCTCAATTCTATGACTTCACACATCTCCATTCTATGACTTCAGAAACCTCCATTCTGTGACTTCACACACCTCCACTCTATGACTTCAAACACCTTCATTCTTACTTCACAAACATCCATTCTGTGAATTCACACACCTCCATTCTTTGACTTCACACACCTTCATTCTGACTTCACACACCTCCATTCTGTGACTTCACACACCTCCATTCTATGACTTCACACACCTCCATTCTGTGACTTCACACAATACCTTTTTGACTTCACACACCTCCATTCTGTGACTTCACACACCTCCATTCTGTGACTTCACACACCTCCGTTTTGACTTCACACACTTCCCTTCTGTGACTTCACACACCTCCATTCTGTGACTTCACACACCTCTATTATTTCACTTCACACACCTCCATTCTTTGACTTCACACACCTCCATTCCATGATTTCACACACCTCCATTCTATGAGTTCACACACCTCCATTGTATGAGTTCACACACCTCCAATTTGACTTCACACACCTCTATTCTATGACTTCACACACCTTCATTCTTACTTCAGAAACATCCATTCTCTGACTTCACACACCTCCATTCTATGACTTCACAAACCTCCATTCTGTGAGTTCACACACCTCCATTCTAGGACTTCACACACCTCCATTCTGTGGCTTCACACACCTCCATTCTGAGTTCACACACCTCCATTCTGTGACTTCACACACCTCCATTCTGTGACCTCACACACCTCCATTCTGTGACTTCACACACCTCCATTCTATGAATTCACACACCTCCATTCTGTGATTTCACACACCTCCATTCTATGACTTCACACACCTCAATTCTGTGACTTCACACACCTCCATTCTGAGTTCACACACCTCCATTCTATGACTTCACAAACCCCCATTCTGAGTTCACAGACCTCCATTCTATGACTTCACACACTTCCATTCTATGACTTCACACACCTCCATTCTGACTTCACACACCTCCATTCTGACTTCACACACCTCAATTCTTTGACTTCACACACCTCCATTCTATGATTTCACAAACCTCCATTCTATGACTTCACACACCTCCATTCTATGACTTCACACACCTCATTTCTGAGTTGACACACCTCCATTCTGTGACTTCACACACCTCCAATCTGACTTCACACACCTCCATTCTATGACTTCACACACCTCCATTCGTTGACATAAAAACAACCATTCTATGACTTAACACAACTGCATTGTGACTTCACACACCTCCATTCTATGAATTCACACACCTCCATTTTATGACTTCACACACCTCCATTCTATGACTTCACACACCTCCATTCTGTGACTTCACCCACCTCCATTCTATGACTTCACAAACCTACATCCTCAGTTCACAGTCCTCCATTCTATGACTTCACACACCTCCATTCTATGACTTCACACACCTCCATTCTATGACTTCACACACCTCCATTCTGTGACTTCACACACCTCCATTCTATGACTTCACAAAACTCCATTCTGTGACTTCACACACCTCCATTCTATGACTTCACACACCTCCATTCTATGACTTCACACACCTGCAATTTTACTTCACACACCTTCATTCCATGAGTTCACACACCTGCGTTGTGGCTTCCCACACCTCCATGATATGATTTCACACACCTCCATTCTGACTTCACACACCTCCATTCTTACTTCACACACCTCCATTCTGACTTCACACACCTCTATTCTGTGTCTTCACAGACCTCCGTTCTGTGACTTCACACACCTCCATTTTGACTTCACACACCTCCATTCTGTGACTTCACACACCTCCATTCCATGACTTCAAACACCTTCATTCTGACTTCACACACCTCCATTCTCTGACTTCACAGACCTCAATTCTGTGACGTGACACACCTCCATTCTGACTTCACACACCTTCATTCTATGATTTCACACACCTCCATTCTATGACTTCACACACCTCCATTCTGTGACTTCACACACCTCCATTCTGACTTCACACCCCTCCATTCTGACTTCACACACCTCCATTCTCACTTCACACAGCTCCATTCTATGAATTCACACACATCCATTCTGACTTCACACACCTCCATTCTGACTTCACACACCTCTATTTTGTGTCTTCACAGACCTCCATTCTGTGACTTCACACACCTCCATTTTGACTTCACACACCTCCATTCTGTGACTTCACACATCTCAATTCTGTGACGTGACACACCTCCATTCTGACTTCACACACCTTCATTCTCTGATTTCACACACCTCCATTCTATGACTTCACACACCTCCATTCTGTGAATTCACACCCCTCCATTCTGACTTCACACCCCTCCATTCTGACTTCACACACCTCCATTCTCACTTCACACAGCTCCATTCTATGAATTCACACACCTCCATTCTGTGACTTCACACACCACCTTTTTGACTTCACACACCTCCATTCTGTGACTTCACACACCTCCATTCTGTGACTTCACACACCTCCGTTTTGACTTCACACACTTCCAATCTGTGACTTCACACACCTCCATTTTGTGACTTCACACACCTCTATTGTTTCACTTCACAAACCTCCATTCTTTGACTTCACACACCGCCATTCCATGACTTCACAAACCTCCATTCTATGAGTTCACACACCTCCATTCTATGAGTTCACACACCTCCAATTTGACTTCACACATCTCCATTCTATGACTTCACACACCTTCATTCTTACTTCAGAAACATCCATTCTCTAACTTCACACACCTCCATTCTATGACTTCACAAACCTCCGTTCTGTGACTTCACACACCTCCATTCTGAGTTCACACACCTCCTTTCTATGACTTCACACACTTCCATTCTATGACTTCACACACCTCCATTCTGTGGCTTCACACACCTACATTCTGAGTTCACACACCTCCATTCTGTGACTTCACACACCTCCATTCTTTGACTTCTCACACCTCCATTGTGTGACTTCACACACCTCGATCCTATGACTTCACACACCTCCATTCAATGAATTAACACACCTCCATTCTGTCATTTCACAAACCTCCATTCTATGATTTCACACACCTCCATTCTGTGACTTCACACACCTCCATTCTGAGTTCACACACCTCCATTCTATGACTTCACACACCTCCATTCTATGACTTCACACACCTCCATTCTATGACTTCACTCACCTCCATTCTGACTTCACACACCTCCATTCTGACTTCACACACCTTAATTCTGTGACTTCACACAGCTCCGTTCTATGATTTCACACACTTTCATTCTATGACTTCACACACCTCCATTCTGTGGCTTCACACACCTACATTCTGAGTTCACACACCTCCATTCTGTGACTTCACACACCTCCATTCTGTGATTTCACACACCTCCAATCTGGCTTCACACACCTCCATTCTATGACTTCACACACCTCCATTCGTTGACATCAAAAAACACCATTCTATGACTTCACACAACTCCATTTTGACTTCACACACCTCCATTCTATGAGTTCACACTCCTCCATTTTATGACTTCACACACCTCCATTCTATGACTTCACACACCTCAATTCTATGACTTCACACACCTCCATTCTATGACTTCACACACCTCCATTCTGTGACTTCACACACCTCCACTCTGTGACTTCAAACACCTTCATTCTTACTTCACAAACATCCATTCTGTGAATTCACACACCTCCATTCTGTGACTTCATACACCTTCATTCTGACTTCACACACCTCCATTCTGTGACTTCACACACCTCCATTCTATGACTTCACACACCTCCATTCTGTGACTTCAAACACCACCTTTTTGACTTCACACACCTCCATTCTGTGACTTCACACACCTCCATTCTGTGACTTCACACACCTCCGTTTTGACTTCACACACTTCCCTTCTGTGACATCACACACCTCCATTCTGTGACTTCACACACCTCTATTCCATGACTTCAAACACCTTCATTCTGACTTCACACACCTCCATTCTCTGACTTCACAGACCTCAATTCTGTGACTTGACACACCTCCATTCTGACTTCACACACCTTCATTCTATGATTTCACACACCTCCATTCTATGACTTCACACACCTCCTTTCTGTGACTTCACACACCTTCATTCTGACTTCACACCCCTCCATTCTGACTTCACACACCTCCATTCTCACTTCACACAGCTCCATTTTATGAATTCACACACCTCCATTCTGTGACTTCACACACCACCTTTTTGACTTCACACACCTCCATTCTGTGACTTCACACACCTCCATTCTGTGACTTCACACACCTCCGTTTTGACTTCACACACTTCCAATCTGTGACTTCACACACCTCCATTTTGTGACTTCACACACCTCTATTGTTTCACTTCACAAACCTCCATTCTTTGACTTCACACACCGCCATTCCATGACTTCACAAACCTCCATTCTATGAGTTCACACACCTCCATTCTATGAGTTCACACACCTCCAATTTGACTTCACACATCTCCATTCTATGACTTCACACACCTTCATTCTTACTTCAGAAACATCCATTCTCTAACTTCACACACCTCCATTCTATGACTTCACAAACCTCCATTCTGTGACTTCACACACCTCCATTCTGAGTTCACACACCTCCTTTCTATGACTTCACACACTTCCATTCTTTGACTTCACACACCTCCATTCTGTGGCTTCACACACCTACATTCTGAGTTCACACACCTCCATTCTGACTTCACACACCTCTATTTTGTGTCTTCACAGACCTCCATTCTGTGACTTCACACACCTCCATTTTGACTTCACACACCTCCATTCTGTGACTTCACACATCTCAATTCTGTGACGTGACACACCTCCATTCTGACTTCACACACCTTCATTCTCTGATTTCACACACCTCCATTCTATGACTTCACACACCTCCATTCTGTGAATTCACACCCCTCCATTCTGACTTCACACCCCTCCATTCTGACTTCACACACCTCCATTCTCACTTCACACAGCTCCATTCTATGAATTCACACACCTCCATTCTGTGACTTCACACACCACCTTTTTGACTTCACACACCTCCATTCTGTGACTTCACACACCTCCATTCTGTGACTTCACACACCTCCGTTTTGACTTCACACACTTCCAATCTGTGACTTCACACACCTCCATTTTGTGACTTCACACACCTCTATTGTTTCACTTCACAAACCTCCATTCTTTGACTTCACACACCGCCATTCCATGACTTCACAAACCTCCATTCTATGAGTTCACACACCTCCATTCTATGAGTTCACACACCTCCAATTTGACTTCACACATCTCCATTCTATGACTTCACACACCTTCATTCTTACTTCAGAAACATCCATTCTCTAACTTCACACACCTCCATTCTATGACTTCACAAACCTCCGTTCTGTGACTTCACACACCTCCATTCTGAGTTCACACACCTCCTTTCTATGACTTCACACACTTCCATTCTATGACTTCACACACCTCCATTCTGTGGCTTCACACACCTACATTCTGAGTTCACACACCTCCATTCTGTGACTTCACACACCTCCATTCTTTGACTTCTCACACCTCCATTGTGTGACTTCACACACCTCGATCCTATGACTTCACACACCTCCATTCAATGAATTAACACACCTCCATTCTGTCATTTCACAAACCTCCATTCTATGATTTCACACACCTCCATTCTGTGACTTCACACACCTCCATTCTGAGTTCACACACCTCCATTCTATGACTTCACACACCTCCATTCTATGACTTCACACACCTCCATTCTATGACTTCACTCACCTCCATTCTGACTTCACACACCTCCATTCTGACTTCACACACCTTAATTCTGTGACTTCACACACCTCCGTTCTATGATTTCACACACTTTCATTCTATGACTTCACACACCTCCATTCTGTGGCTTCACACACCTACATTCTGAGTTCACACACCTCCATTCTGTGACTTCACACACCTCCATTCTGTGATTTCACACACCTCCAATCTGGCTTCACACACCTCCATTCTATGACTTCACACACCTCCATTCGTTGACATCAAAAAACACCATTCTATGACTTCACACAACTCCATTTTGACTTCACACACCTCCATTCTATGAGTTCACACTCCTCCATTTTATGACTTCACACACCTCCATTCTATGACTTCACACACCTCAATTCTATGACTTCACACACCTCCATTCTATGACTTCACACACCTCCATTCTGTGACTTCACACACCTCCACTCTGTGACTTCAAACACCTTCATTCTTACTTCACAAACATCCATTCTGTGAATTCACACACCTCCATTCTGTGACTTCATACACCTTCATTCTGACTTCACACACCTCCATTCTGTGACTTCACACACCTCCATTCTATGACTTCACACACCTCCATTCTGTGACTTCAAACACCACCTTTTTGACTTCACACACCTCCATTCTGTGACTTCACACACCTCCATTCTGTGACTTCACACACCTCCGTTTTGACTTCACACACTTCCCTTCTGTGACATCACACACCTCCATTCTGTGACTTCACACACCTCTATTCCATGACTTCAAACACCTTCATTCTGACTTCACACACCTCCATTCTCTGACTTCACAGACCTCAATTCTGTGACTTGACACACCTCCATTCTGACTTCACACACCTTCATTCTATGATTTCACACACCTCCATTCTATGACTTCACACACCTCCTTTCTGTGACTTCACACACCTTCATTCTGACTTCACACCCCTCCATTCTGACTTCACACACCTCCATTCTCACTTCACACAGCTCCATTCTATGAATTCACACACCTCCATTCTGTGACTTCACACACCACCTTTTTGACTTCACACACCTCCATTCTGTGACTTCACACACCTCCATTCTGTGACTTCACACACCTCCGTTTTGACTTCACACACTTCCAATCTGTGACTTCACACACCTCCATTTTGTGACTTCACACACCTCTATTGTTTCACTTCACAAACCTCCATTCTTTGACTTCACACACCGCCATTCCATGACTTCACAAACCTCCATTCTATGAGTTCACACACCTCCATTCTATGAGTTCACACACCTCCAATTTGACTTCACACATCTCCATTCTATGACTTCACACACCTTCATTCTTACTTCAGAAACATCCATTCTCTAACTTCACACACCTCCATTCTATGACTTCACAAACCTCCATTCTGTGACTTCACACACCTCCATTCTGAGTTCACACACCTCCTTTCTATGACTTCACACACTTCCATTCTATGACTTCACACACCTCCATTCTGTGGCTTCACACACCTACATTCTGAGTTCACACACCTCCATTCTGTGACTTCACACACCTCCATTCTTTGACTTCTCACACCTCCATTCTGTGACTTCACACACCTCGATCCTATGACTTCACACACCTCCATTCAATGAATTAACACACCTCCATTCTGTGTGTTCACAAACCTCCATTCTATGACTTCACACACCTCCATTCTGTGACTTCACACACCTCCATTCTGAGTTCACACACCTCCATTCTATGACTTCACAGACCTCCATTCTGAGTTCACAGACCTCCATTCTATGACTTCACACACCTCCATTCTATGACTTCACTCACCTCCATTCTGACTTCACACACCTCCATTCTGACTTCACACACCTTAATTCTGTGACTTCACACACCTCCATTCTATGATTTCACACACTTTCATTCTATGACTTCACACACCTCCATTCTGTGGCTTCACACACCTACATTCTGAGTTCACACACCTCTATTCTGTGACTTCACACACCTCCATTCTGTGATTTCACACACCTCCAATCTGGCTTCACACACCTCCATTCTATGACTTCACACACCTCCATTCGTTGACATCAAAAAACACCATTTTATGACTTCACACAACTCCATTTTGACTTCACACACCTCCATTCTATGAGTTCACACACCTCCATTTTATGACTTCACACACCTCCATTCTATGACTTCACACACCTCAATTATATGACTTCACACACCTCCATTCTATGACTTCACACACCTCCATTCTGTGACTTCACACACCTCCACTCTATGACTTCAAACACCTTCATTCTTACTTCACAAACATCCATTCTGTGAATTCACACACCTCCATTCTGTGACTTCATACACCTTCATTCTGACTTCACACACCTCCATTCTGTGACTTCACACACCTCCATTCTATGACTTCACACACCTCCATTCTGTGACTTCACACACCACCTTTTTGACTTCACACACCTCCATTCTGTGACTTCACACACCTCCATTCTCTGACTTAACACACCTCCGTTTTGACTTCACATACTTCCCTTCTGTGACATCACATACCTCCATTCTGTGACTTCACTCACCTCTATTGTTTCACTTCACACACCTCCATTCTTTGACTTCACACACCTCCATTCCATGACTTCACACACCTCCATTCTATGAGTTCACACACCTCCATTGTATGAGTTCACACAACTCCAATTTGACTTCACACACCTCTATTCTATGACTTCACACACCTTCATTCTTACTTCAGAAACATCCATTCTCTGACTTCACACACCTCCATTCTATGACTTCACAAACCTCCATACTGTGAGTTCACACACCTCCATTCTATGACTTCACACACCTCCATCCTGTGGCTTCACACACCTCCATTCTGAGTTCACACACCTCCATTCTGTGACTTCACACACCTCCATTCTGTGACTTCACACACCTCCATTCTGTGACTTCACACACCTCCATTCGATGAATTCACACACCTCCATTCTGTGGTTTCACACACCTCCATTCTATGACTTCACACACCTCCATTCTGTGACTTCACACACCTCCATTCTGAGTTCACACACCTCCATTCTATGACTTCACAAACCCCCTTTCTGAGTTCACAGACCTCCATTCTATGACTTCACACACTTCCATTCTATGACTTCACACACCTCCATTCTGACTTCACACACCTCCATTCTGACTTCACACACCTCAATTCTTTGACTTCACACACCTCCATTCTATGATTTCACACACCTCCATTCTATGACTTCACACACCTCCATTGTATGACTTCACACACCTCATTTCTGAGTTGACACACCTTCATTCTGTCACTTCACACACCTCCAATCTGACTTCACACACCTCCATTCTAGGAATTCACACACCTCCATTTTATGACTTCACACACCTCCATTCTATGACTTCACAAACCTCCATTCTGTGACTTCACCCACCTCCATTCTATGACTTCACAAACCTACATTCTGAGTTCACAGTACTCCATTCTATGACTTCACCCACCTCCATTCTATTACTTCATACACCTCCATTCTATGACTTCACACACCTCCATTCTGTGACTTCACACACCTCCATTCTAGGACTTCACACACCTCCATTCTGTGACTTCACACACCTCCATTCTGTGACTTCACCCACATCCATTCTATGACTTCACAAACCTACATTCTGAGTTCACAGTCCTCCATTCTATGACTTCACCCACCTCCATTCTATGACTTCACACACCTCCATTCTATGACTTCACACACCTCCATTCTGTGACTTCACACACCTCCATTCTATGACTTCACACACCTCCATTCTGTGACTTCACACACCTCCATTCTATGACTTCACACACCTCCATTCTATGACTTCACACACGTGCAATTTTACTTCACACATCTTCATTCCATGAGTTCACACACCTGCGTTGTGGCTTCACACACCTCCATTCTATTACTTCACACACCTCATTTCTGAGTTGACACACTTCCATTCTGTCACTTCACACACCTCCAATCTGACTTCACACACCTCCATTCTATGACTTCACACACCTCCATTCGTTGACATTAAAAACAACCATTCTATGACTTCACACAACTCCATTGTGACTTCACACACGTCCATTCTATGACTTCACACACCTCCATTTTTTGACTTCACACACCTCCATTCTATGACTTCACACACCTCCATTCTGTGACTTCACCCACCTCCATTCTATGACTTCACAAACCTACATTCTGAGTTCACAGTCCTCCATTCTTTGACTTCACACACCTCCATTCTATGACTTCACTCACCTCCATTCTATGACTTCACACACCTCCATTCTATGACTTCACACACCTCCATTCTGTGACTTCACACACCTCCATTCTATGACTTCACACACCTCCATTCTGTGACTTCACACACCTCCATTCTATGACTTCACACACCTTCATTCTATGACTTCGCACACCTGCAATTTTACTTCACACACCTTCATTCCATGAGTTCACACACCTGCGTTGTGGCTTCACACACCTCCATGCTATGATTTCACACACCTCCATTCTGACTTCACACACCTCCATTCTGACTTCACACACCTCTATTCTGTGTCTTCACAGATCTCCATTCTGTGATTTCACACACCTCCATTTTGACTTCACACACTTCAATTCTGTGACTTCACATACCTCCTGTTGTGAGCCAGAGTGGAATCAAACTGTACCTTGGCTTGCATCAGACGATGGCTTTATTGTCTTATTGCTTTCTGGCCCTATTCTATGCAAATGACCTGAGAATTACCATATGAATGTAACACCTGGAATTTCCCTGGGTGAGGAGGAGGGAAGAAGGGGGAGTGGAAAATAAACAGGCAGTCTCGGAAGTCTTTACCTGGACTGGGGACATCCCCGTCCCGCTGTGTCTGTCTCTCTTCTATTTCTTGCTAGTCCTTGCCCCCGATTTCAGGAACCCCAATCTGCGAACCCTGGTTTGCCGTCGGTTGGCCCCGGGAACCTCCATTCTGCGACTTCACACACCTCCATTCTTTGACTTCACACACCTCCATTCTTGGACTTCACACACCTCCATTCCATGACTTCACACACGTCCATTCTATGAGTTCACACACCTCCATTCTATGAGTTCACACACCTCCATTTTGACTTCACACACATCCATTCTATGACTTCACACACCTTCATTCTCACTTTAGAAACATCCATTCTATGACTTCACACACCTCCATTGTATGACTTCACAAACCTCCATTCTGTGACTTCACAAACCTGCATTCTGGGTTCACACACCTCCATTCTATGACTTCACACACTTCCATTCTATGACTTCACACACCTCCATTCTTTGACTTCAAACACCTCCATTTTGAGTACACAAACCTCCATTCTGTGACTTCACACACCTCCATTCTATGAATTTACACACTTCCATTCTATGACTTCACACACCTCCATTCTATGACTTCACACACCTCCATTCTGTGACTTCACACACCTCCATTCTATGAATTCACACTCCTCCATTCTATGAATTCACACACCTCCATTCTGTGACTTCACACACCTCCATTCTGTGACTTCACACACCTTGATTCTATGATTTCACATACCTCCATTCTGACTTCAGACACCTCCATTCTATGACTTCACTCACCTCCATTCTGACTTCACACAGCTCCATTGTGTGTCTTGACAAAACTCCATTCTATGGTTTCACACACGTCCATACTATGACTTCACACACCTCCATCTATGAATTCACACACCTCCATTCAGAGTTCACACACCTCCATTCTGTGACTTCCCACACCTTCATTCTGACTTCACTCACCTCCATTGTATGACTTCACACACCTCCATTCTGTGACTTCACACACCTCCATTCTATGACTTCACACACTTCAACTTGACGTCACACACCTCCATTCTATGAATTCACAAATCTCCATTCTATGACTTCACACACCTCCATTCTGACTTTACACACCTCCATTCTATGACTTCACAAACCTCGAATCTGTGTCTTCAGTCACCTCCACTCTATGACTTCACACTCCTCCATTCTATGACTTCTCACACCTCTTTCTATGACTTCACCCACCTCCCTTCTTTGACCGCACAACTCCATTCGAGACTTCACACACCTCCATTGTGTGACTTCACACACCTCCATTCTGTGACTTCACACACCTCCATTCTGAATTCACACACCTCCATTCTGTGACTTCACACACCTCCATTCGTTGACATCAAAAACCACCATTCTATGACTTCACACAACTCCATTTTAACTACACACACCTTCATTCTATGACTTCACACACCTCCATTTTATGACTTCACACACCTCCATTGTATGACTTCACACACCTCAATTCTATGACTTCACACACCTCTATTCTATGACTTCACACACCTCCATTCTGTGACTTCACACACCTCCACTCTATGACTTCAAACACCTTCATTCTTACTGCACAAACATCCATTCTGTGACTTCACACACCTAAATTCTGTGATATCACAAACCTTCATTCTGACTTCACACACCTCCATTCTGTGACTTCACACACCTCAATTCTGTGACTTCACACACCTCCATTCTGACTTCACACATCTCCATTCTCTGACTTCACTCACGTCCATTCTATGACCTCACACACCTCCATTTTGTGACTTCACACACCTAAATTCTATGACTTCACACACCTCCATTGTGACTTCACACACCTCCATTTTATGAGTTCACACACCTCCACTCTGACTTCACAAACCTCCATTCTATGGCTTCACACACCTCCGTTCTGACTTCACACAGCTCCATTCTTTGACTTCACAAAACTCCATTCTGTGATTTCACACACCTCCATACTATGACTTCACACACCTCCATCTATGACTTCATACACCTCCATTCTGAGTTCACAGACCTCCATTCTATGACTTCACACTCTTCCATTGTGACGTCACACAACTCCATTCTATGAGTTCACACATCTCCATTCTATGAGTTCACACACCTCTATTGTTTCACTTCACAAACCTCCATTCTTTGACTTCACACACCGCCATTCCATGACTTCACAAACCTTCATTCTATGAGTTCACACACCTCCATTCTATGAGTTCACACACCTCCAATTTGACTTCACACATCTCCATTCTATGACTTCACACACCTTCATTCTTACTTCAGAAACATCCATTCTCTAACTTCACACACCTCCATTCTATGACTTCACAAACCTCCGTTCTGTGACTTCACACACCTCCATTCTGAGTTCACACACCTCCTTTCTATGACTTCACACACTTCCATTCTATGACTTCACACACCTCCATTCTGTGGCTTCACACACCTACATTCTGAGTTCACACACCTCCATTCTGTGACTTCACACACCTCCATTCTTTGACTTCTCACACCTCCATTGTGTGACTTCACACACCTCGATCCTATGACTTCACACACCTCCATTCAATGAATTAACACACCTCCATTCTGTCATTTCACAAACCTCCATTCTATGATTTCACACACCTCCATTCTGTGACTTCACATACCTCCATTCTGAGTTCACACACCTCCATTCTATGACTTCACACACCTCCATTCTATGACTTCACACACCTCCATTCTATGACTTCACTCACCTCCATTCTGACTTCACACACCTCCATTCTGACTTCACACACCTTAATTCTGTGACTTCACACAGCTCCGTTCTATGATTTCACACACTTTCATTCTATGACTTCACACACCTCCATTCTGTGGCTTCACACACCTACATTCTGAGTTCACACACCTCCATTCTGTGACTTCACACACCTCCATTCTGTGATTTCACACACCTCCAATCTGGCTTCACACACCTCCATTCTATGACTTCACACACCTCCATTCGTTGCATCAAAAAACACCATTCTATGACTTCACACAACTCCATTTTGACTTCACACACCTCCATTCTATGAGTTCACACTCCTCCATTTTATGACTTCACACACCTCCATTCTATGACTTCACACACCTCAATTCTATGACTTCACACACCTCCATTCTATGACTTCACACACCTCCATTCTGTGACTTCACACACCTCCACTCTGTGACTTCAAACACCTTCATTCTTACTTCACAAACATCCATTCTGTGAATTCACACACCTCCATTCTGTGACTTCATACACCTTCATTCTGACTTCACACACCTCCATTCTGTGACTTCACACACCTCCATTCTATGACTTCACACACCTCCATTCTGTGACTTCAAACACCACCTTTTTGACTTCACACACCTCCATTCTGTGACTTCACACACCTCCATTCTGTGACTTCACACACCTCCGTTTTGACTTCACACACTTCCCTTCTGTGACATCACACACCTCCATTCTGTGACTTCACACACCTCTATTCCATGACTTCAAACACCTTCATTCTGACTTCACACACCTCCATTCTCTGACTTCACAGACCTCAATTCTGTGACTTGACACACCTCCATTCTGACTTCACACACCTTCATTCTATGATTTCACACACCTCCATTCTATGACTTCACACACCTCCTTTCTGTGACTTCACACACCTTCATTCTGACTTCACACCCCTCCATTCTGACTTCACACACCTCCATTCTCACTTCACACAGCTCCATTTTATGAATTCACACACCTCCATTCTGTGACTTCACACACCACCTTTTTGACTTCACACACCTCCATTCTGTGACTTCACACACCTCCATTCTGTGACTTCACACACCTCCGTTTTGACTTCACACACTTCCAATCTGTGACTTCACACACCTCCATTTTGTGACTTCACACACCTCTATTGTTTCACTTCACAAACCTCCATTCTTTGACTTCACACACCGCCATTCCATGACTTCACAAACCTCCATTCTATGAGTTCACACACCTCCATTCTATGAGTTCACACACCTCCAATTTGACTTCACACATCTCCATTCTATGACTTCACACACCTTCATTCTTACTTCAGAAACATCCATTCTCTAACTTCACACACCTCCATTCTATGACTTCACAAACCTCCGTTCTGTGACTTCACACACCTCCATTCTGAGTTCACACACCTCCTTTCTATGATTTCACACACTTCCATTCTTTGACTTCACACACCTCCATTCTGTGGCTTCACACACCTACATTCTGAGTTCACACACCTCCATTCTGTGACTTCACACACCTCCATTCTTTGACTTCTCACACCTCCATTCTGTGACTTCACACACCTCGATCCTATGACTTCACACACCTCCATTCAATGAATTAACACACCTCCATTCTGTGTGTTCACAAACCTCCATTCTATGACTTCACACACCTCCATTCTGTGACTTCACACACCTCCATTCTGAGTTCACACACCTCCATTCTATGACTTCACAGACCTCCATTCTGAGTTCACAGACCTCCATTCTATGACTTCACACACCTCCATTCTATGACTTCACTCACCTCCATTCTGACTTCACACACCTCCATTCTGACTTCACACACCTTAATTCTGTGACTTCACACACCTCCATTCTATGATTTCACACACTTTCATTCTATGACTTCACACACCTCCATTCTGTGGCTTCACACACCTACATTCTGAGTTCACATACCTCCATTCTGTGACTTCACACACCTCCATTCTGTGATTTCACACACCTCCAATCTGGCTTCACACACCTCCATTCTATGACTTCACACACCTCCATTCGTTGACATCAAAAAACACCATTCTATGACTTCACACAACTCCATTTTGACTTCACACACCTCCATTCTATGAGTTCACACACCTCCATTTTTGACTTCACACACCTCCATTCTATGACTTCACACACCTCAATTATATGACTTCACACACCTCCATTCTATGACTTCACACACCTCCATTCTGTGACTTCACACACCTCCACTCTATGACTTCAAACACCTTCATTCTTACTTCACAAACATCCATTCTGTGAATTCACACACCTCCATTCTGTGACTTCATACACCTTCATTCTGACTTCACACACCTCCATTCTGTGACTTCACACACCTCCATTCTATGACTTCACACACCTCCATTCTGTGACTTCACACACCACCTTTTTGACTTCACACACCTCCATTCTGTGACTTCACACACCTCCATTCTCTGACTTAACACACCTCCGTTTTGACTTCACATACTTCCCTTCTGTGACATCACATACCTCCATTCTGTGACTTCACTCACCTCTATTGTTTCACTTCACACACCTCCATTCTTTGACTTCACACACCTCCATTCCATGACTTCACACACCTCCATTCTATGAGTTCACACACCTCCATTGTATGAGTTCACACAACTCCAATTTGACTTCACACACCTCTATTCTATGACTTCACACACCTTCATTCTTACTTCAGAAACATCCATTCTCTGACTTCACACACCTCCATTCTATGACTTCACACACCTCCATTCTGTGACTTCACACACCTCCATTCTGTGACTTCACACACCTCCATTCTGTGACTTCACACACCTCCATTCGATGAATTCACACACCTCCATTCTGTGGTTTCACACACCTCCATTCTATGACTTCACACACCTCCATTCTGTGACTTCACACACCTCCATTCTGAGTTCACACACCTCCATTCTATGACTTCACAAACCCCCTTTCTGAGTTCACAGACCTCCATTCTATGACTTCACACACTTCCATTCTATGACTTCACACACCTCCATTCTGACTTCACACACCTCCATTCTGACTTCACACACCTCAATTCTTTGACTTCACACACCTCCATTCTATGATTTCACACACCTCCATTCTATGACTTCACACACCTCCATTCTATGACTTCACACACCTCATTTCTGAGTTGACACACCTTCATTCTGTCACTTCACACACCTCCAATCTGACTTCACACACCTCCATTCTAGGAATTCACACACCTCCATTTTATGACTTCACACACCTCCATTCTATGACTTCACAAACCTCCATTCTGTGACTTCACCCACCTCCATTCTATGACTTCACAAACCTACATTCTGAGTTCACAGTACTCCATTCTATGACTTCACCCACCTGCATTCTATTACTTCATACACCTCCATTCTATGACTTCACACACCTCCATTCTGTGACTTCACACACCTCCATTCTAGGACTTCACACACCTCCATTCTGTGACTTCACACACCTCCATTCTGTGACTTCACCCACATCCATTCTATGACTTCACAAACCTACATTCTGAGTTCACAGTCCTCCATTCTATGACTTCACCCACCTCCATTCTATGACTTCACACACCTCCATTCTATGACTTCACACACCTCCATTCTGTGACTTCACACACCTCCATTCTATGACTTCACACACCTCCATTCTGTGACTTCACACACCTCCATTCTATGACTTCACACACCTCCATTCTATGACTTCACACACGTGCAATTTTACTTCACACATCTTCATTCCATGAGTTCACACACCTGCGTTGTGGCTTCACACACCTCCATTCTATTACTTCACACACCTCATTTCTGAGTTGACACACTTCCATTCTGTCACTTCACACACCTCCAATCTGACTTCACACACCTCCATTCTATGACTTCACACACCTCCATTCGTTGACATTAAAAACAACCATTCTATGACTTCACACAACTCCATTGTGACTTCACACACGTCCATTCTTTGAATTCACACACCTCCATTTTTTGACTTCACACACCTCCATTCTATGACTTCACACACCTCCATTCTGTGACTTCACCCACCTCCATTCTATGACTTCACAAACCTACATTCTGAGTTCACAGTCCTCCATTCTTTGACTTCACACACCTCCATTCTATGACTTCACACACCTCCATTCTATGACTTCACACACCTCCATTCTATGACTTCACACACCTCCATTCTGTGACTTCACACACCTCCATTCTATGACTTCACACACCTCCATTCTGTGACTTCACACACCTCCATTCTATGACTTCACACACCTTCATTCTATGACTTCGCACACCTGCAATTTTACTTCACACACCTTCATTCCATGAGTTCACACACCTGCGTTGTGGCTTCACACACCTCCATGCTATGATTTCACACACCTCCATTCTGACTTCACGAACCTCCATTCTGACTTCACACACCTCTATTCTGTGTCTTCACAGATCTCCATTCTGTGATTTCACACACCTCCATTTTGACTTCACACACTTCAATTCTGTGACTTCACATACCTCCTGTTGTGAGCCAGAGTGGAATCAAACTGTACCTTGGCTTGCATCAGACGATGGCTTTATTGTCTTATTGCTTTCTGGCCCTATTCTATGCAAATGACCTGAGAATTACCATATGAATGTAACACCTGGAGGTTCCCTGGGTGAGGAGGAGGGAAGAAGGGGGAGTGGAAAATAAACAGGCAGTCTCGGAAGTCTTTACCTGGACTGGGGACATCCCCGTCCCGCTGTGTCTGTCTCTCTTCTATTTCTTGCTAGTCCTTGCCCCCGATTTCAGGAACCCCAATCTGCGAACCCTGGTTTGCCGTCGGTTGGCCCCGGCAACCTCCATTCTGCGACTTCACACACCTCCATTCTTTGACTTCACACACCTCCATTCTTGGACTTCACACACCTCCATTCCATGACTTCACACACGTCCATTCTATGAGTTCACACACCTCCATTCTATGAGTTCACACACCTCCATTTTGACTTCACACACATCCATTCTATGACTTCACACACCTTCATTCTTACTTTAGAAACATCCATTCTATGACTTCACACACCTCCATTGTATGACTTCACAAACCTCCATTCTGTGACTTCACAAACCTGCATTCTGGGTTCACACACCTCCATTCTATGACTTCACACACTTCCATTCTATGACTTCACACACCTCCATTCTTTGACTTCAAACACCTCCATTTTGAGTACACAAACCTCCATTCTGTGACTTCACACACCTCCATTCTATGAATTTACACACTTCCATTCTATGACTTCACACACCTCCATTCTATGACTTCACACACCTCCATTCTGTGACTTCACACACCTCCATTCTATGAATTCACACTCCTCCATTCTATGAATTCACACACCTCCATTCTGTGACTTCACGCAC
Source organism: Megascapheus bottae (assembly GCA_024803745.1). Lineage (NCBI taxonomy): Eukaryota > Metazoa > Chordata > Mammalia > Rodentia > Geomyidae > Megascapheus > Megascapheus bottae. Next base: position 888,508 of record JANJXV010000186.1, on the reverse strand, counting down.
CTTCATTCTATGACTTCACACACCTCCATTCTGTGACTTCACACACCTTGATTCTATGATTTCACATACCTCCATTCTGACTTCAGACACCTCCATTCTATGACTTCACTCACCTCCATTCTGACTTCACACAGCTCCATTGTGTGTCTTGACAAAACTCCATTCTATGGTTTCACACACGTCCATACTATGACTTCACACACCTCCATCTATGAATTCACACACCTCCATTCAGAGTTCACACACCTCCATTCTGTGACTTCCCACACCTTCATTCTGACTTCACTCACCTCCATTGTATGACTTCACACACCTCCATTCTGTGACTTCACACACCTCCATTCTATGACTTCACACACTTCAACTTGACGTCACACACCTCCATTCTATGAATTCACAAATCTCCATTCTATGACTTCACACACCTCCATTCTGACTTTACACACCTCCATTCTATGACTTCACAAACCTCGAATCTGTGTCTTCAGTCACCTCCACTCTATGACTTCACACTCCTCCATTCTATGACTTCTCACACCTCTTTCTATGACTTCACCCACCTCCCTTCTTTGACCGCACAACTCCATTCGAGACTTCACACACCTCCATTGTGTGACTTCACACACCTCCATTCTGTGACTTCACACACCTCCATTCTGAATTCACACACCTCCATTCTGTGACTTCACACACCTCCATTCGTTGACATCAAAAACCACCATTCTATGACTTCACACAACTCCATTTTAACTACACACACCTTCATTCTATGACTTCACACACCTCCATTTTATGACTTCACACACCTCCATTGTATGACTTCACACACCTCAATTCTATGACTTCACACACCTCTATTCTATGACTTCACACACCTCCATTCTGTGACTTCACACACCTCCACTCTATGACTTCAAACACCTTCATTCTTACTGCACAAACATCCATTCTGTGACTTCACACACCTAAATTCTGTGATATCACAAACCTTCATTCTGACTTCACACACCTCCATTCTGTGACTTCACACACCTCAATTCTGTGACTTCACACACCTCCATTCTGACTTCACACATCTCCATTCTCTGACTTCACTCACGTCCATTCTATGACCTCACACACCTCCATTTTGTGACTTCACACACCTAAATTCTATGACTTCACACACCTCCATTGTGACTTCACACACCTCCATTTTATGAGTTCACACACCTCCACTCTGACTTCACAAACCTCCATTCTATGGCTTCACACACCTCCGTTCTGACTTCACACAGCTCCATTCTTTGACTTCACAAAACTCCATTCTGTGATTTCACACACCTCCATACTATGACTTCACACACCTCCATCTATGACTTCATACACCTCCATTCTGAGTTCACAGACCTCCATTCTATGACTTCACACTCTTCCATTGTGACGTCACACAACTCCATTGTATGAGTTCACACATCTCCATTCTATGATTTCACACACCTCAATTCTGACTTCAAACACCTCCATTCTGTGACATCACAGACCTCGAATCTGTGACTTCACTCACCTCCACTCTATGACTTCACACTCCTCCATTCTATGACTTCCCACACCTCCTTTCTATGACTTCACCCACCTCAGTCTATGACTTCACACACCTCCATTCTGACTTCACACACCTCCATTCTGTGACTTCACACACCTCCATTCTATGACTTCACACACCTCAATTCTATGACTTCACACACCTCCATTCTCTGACTTCACACACCTCCATTCTGTGACTTCACACACCTCCATTCCATGACTTCAAGCACCTTCATTCTGACTTCACACACCTCCAATCTCTGACTTCACAGACCTCAATTCTGTGACGTGACACACCTCCATTCTGACTTCACACACCTTCATTCTATGATTTCACACACCTCCATTCTATGACTTCACACAACTCCATTCTGTGACTTCACACACCTCCATTCTGACTTCACACCCCTCCATTCTGACTTCACACACCTCCATTCTGACTTCACACAGCTCCATTCTATGAATTCACACACCTCCATTCTGTGACTTCACACACCACCTTTTTGACTTCACATACCTCCATTCTGTGACTCCACACACCTCCATTCTGTGACTTCACACACCTCCGTTTTGACTTCACACACTTCCCTTCTGTGACTTCACACACCTCCGTTCTGTGACATCACACACCTCTATTGTTTCACTTCACACACCTCCATTCTTTGACTTCACACACCGCCATTCCATGACTTCACAAACCTCCATTCTATGAGTTCACACACCTACATTCTGTGAGTTCACACACCTCCAATTTGACTTCACACATCTCCATTCTATGACTTCACACACCTTCATTCTTACTTCAGAAACATCCATTCTCTGACTTCACACACCTCCATTCTATGACTTCACAAACCTCCATTCTGTGAGTTCACACACCTCCATTCTATGACTTCACAAACCTCCATTCTGTGACTTCACACACCTTCATTTTGAGTTCACACACCTCCTTTCTATGACTTCACACACTTCCATTCTATGACTTCACACACCTCCATTCTGTGGCTTCACACACCTACATTCTGAGTTCAAACACCTCCATTCTGTGACTTCACACACCTCCATTCTGTGACTTCTCACACCTTCATTCTGTGACTTCACACACCTTCATTCTGTGACTTCACACACCTCGATCGTATGACTCCACACACCTCCATTCAATGAATTATCACACCTCCATTCTGTGATTTCACAAACCTCCATTCTATGACTACACACACCTCCATTCTGTGACTTCACACACCTACATTCTGAGTTCACACACCTCCATTCTATGACTTCACAAACCTCCATTCTGAGTTCACAGACCTCCATTCTATGACTTCACACACCTCCATTCTATGACTTCACTCACCTCCATTCTGACTTCACACACCTCCATTCTGACTTCACACACCTTAATTCTGTGACTTCATACACCTACATTCTATGATTTCACACACTTTCATTCTATGACTTCACACACCTCCATTCTGTGGCTTCACACACCTACATTAATTGTTCACACTCCTCCATTCTGTGACTTCACACACCTCCATTCTGTGATTTCACACCTGCATTCTGACTTCACACAGCTCCAATCTATGACTTCACACACCTCCATTCTGTGACTTCACACACCTCCATTCTATGACTTCACACACCTCCACTGTGATTTCACACACCTCCATTCTATGAGTTCACACACCTCCATTGTGACTTCACACACCTTAATTCTATGACTTCACACACCTCCATTCTGACTTCACACACCTCCATTCTGTGACTTCAAACACTTCCATTTTATGATTTCACACACCTCCATTCTATGAATTCACACACCTCCATTTTGTGACTTCACACACCTCAATTCTATGAATTCACACACCTCCATTCTGTGACATCACACCTCCATTCTGAATTCACACCCCTCTATTCTGTGACTTCACACACCTCCCTTCTATGACTTCACACACCTCCATTCTTTGACTTCACACACCTTCATACTTACTTCAGAAACATCCATTCTCTGACTACACACACCTCCATTCTATGACTTCACAAAACTCCATTCTGTGACTTCACACACCTCCATACTGAGTTCACACACCTCCTTTCTATGACTTCACACACGTCTATTCTATGACTTCACACACCACCTTTCTGTGGCTTCACACACCTACATTCTGAGTTCACACACCTCCATTCTGTGACTTCACACACCTCCATTCTGTGACTTCAAACACCTCCATTCTGTGACTTCACACACCTGGATCCTATGACTTCACACACCTCCATTCTGTGACTTCACACACCTCCACTCTATGACTTCAAACACCTTCATTCTTACTTCACAAACATCCATTCTGTGACTTCACACACCTCCATTCTGTGATTACACACACCTTCATTCTGACTTCACACACCTCCATTTTGTGACTTCACACACCTCTGTTCTGTGACTTCACACTCCTTCATTCTGACTTCACACACCTCCATTCTCTGACTTCACACACCTCCATTCTATGACTTCACAAACCTCCATTCTGTGACTTCACACACCTCCATTCTGAGTTCACACACCTCCTTTCTATGACTTCACACACTTCCATTCTATGACTTCACACACCTCCATTCTGTGGCTTCACACATCTACATTCTGAGTTCACACACCTCCATTCTGAGACTTCACACACCTCCATTCTGTGACTTCACACACCTCCATTCTGTGACTTCACACACCTCGATCCTATGACTTCACACACTTCCATTCTATGAATTAACACACCTCCATTCTGTGAGTTCACAAACCTCCATTCTATGTCTTCACACCCCTCCATTCTGTGACTTCACACACCTCCATTCTGAGTTCACACACCTCCATTCTATGACTTCACAAACCTCCATTCTGAGTTCACAGACCTCCATTCTATGACTTCACACACCTCCATTCTATGACTTCACTCACCTCCATTCTGACTTCACACACCTCCATTCTATGATTTCACACACTTCCATTCTATGACTTCACACACCTCCATTCTGTGGCTTCACACACCTACATTCTGAGTTCACACACCTCCATTCTGTGACTTCACACACCTCCATTCTGTGATTTCACACACCTCTAATCTGACTTCACACACCTCCATTCTATGACTTCACACATCTCCATTCGTTGACATCAAAAAACACCATTCTATGACTTCACACAACTGCATTTTGACTTCACACACCTCCATTCTATGAGTTCACACACCTCCATTTTATGACTTCACACTCCTCCATTCTATGACTTCCCACACCTCCATTCTGTGATTTCACACACCTCCAATCTGACTTCATACACCTCCATTCTTTGACTTCACACACCTCCACTCTATGACTTCAAACACCTTCATTCTTACTTCACAAACATCCATTCTGTGACTTCAAACACCTCCATTCTGTGACTTCACACACCTTCATTCTGACTTCACACACCTCCATTCTGTGACTTCACACACCTCAATTCTGTGACTTCACACACCTCCATTCTGACTTCACACACCTCCATTCTATGATTTCACACACCTCCATTCTATGACTTCACACACCTCAATTCTGTGACTTCACACACCACCTTTTTGACTTCACACACCTCCATTCTGTGACTCCACACACCTCCATTCTGTGACTTCACACACCTCCGTTTTGACTTCACACACTTCCATTCTGTGACTTCACACACCTCCATTCTGTGACTTCACACACCTCTATTGTTTCACTTCACACACCTCCATTCTTTGACTTCACACACCTCCATTCTATGACTTCACACACCTTCATTCTTACTTCAGAAACATCCATTCTCTGACTTCACACACCTCCATTCCATGACTTCACAAACCTCCATTCTGTGACTTCACACACCTCCATTCTGAGTTCAGACAGCTCCATTCTGTGACTTCACACACCTCCATTCTTTGACTTCACACACCTCCATTCTATGACTTCACACACCTCCATTCTGTGACTTCACACACCTCCATTCTATGACTTCACACACCTCCATTCTGTAACTTCACACACCTCCATTCTATGACTTCACACACCTTCATTCTATGACTTCGCACACCTGCAATTTTACTTCACACACCTTCATTCCATGAGTTCACACACCTGCGTTGTGGCTTCACACACCTCCATGCTATGATTTCACACACCTCCATTCTGACTTCACACACCTCCATTCTGACTTCACACACCTCTATTCTGTGTCTTCACAGATCTCCATTCTGTGATTTCACACACCTCCATTTTGACTTCACACACTTCAATTCTGTGACTTCACATACCTCCTGTTGTGAGCCAGAGTGGAATCAAACTGTACCTTGGCTTGCATCAGACGATGGCTTTATTGTCTTATTGCTTTCTGGCCCTATTCTATGCAAATGACCTGAGAATTACCATATGAATGTAACACCTGGAGGTTCCCTGGGTGAGGAGTAGGGAAGAAGGGGGAGTGGAAAATAAACAGGCAGTCTCGGAAGTCTTTACCTGGACTGGGGACATCCCCGTCCCGCTGTGTCTGTCTCTCTTCTATTTCTTGCTAGTCCTTGCCCCCGATTTCAGGAACCCCAATCTGCGAACCCTGGTTTGCCGTCGGTTGGCCCCGGCAACCTCCATTCTGTGACTTCACACACCTCCATTCTTTGACTTCACACACCTCCATTCTTGGACTTCACACACCTCCATTCCATGACTTCACACACGTCCATTCTATGACTTCACACACCTCCATTCTATGAGTTCACACACCTCCATTTTGACTTCACACACATCCATTCTATGACTTCACACACCTTCATTCTTACTTTAGAAACATCCATTCTATGACTTCACACACCTCCATTGTATGACTTCACAAACCTCCATTCTGTGACTTCACAAACCTGCATTCTGGGTTCACACACCTCCATTCTATGACTTCACAAACCTCCATTCTGTGACTTCACACACCTCCATTCTGAGTTCACACACCTCCTTTCTATGACTTCACACACTTCCATTCTATGACTTCACACACCTCCATTCTGTGGCTTCACACATCTACATTCTGAGTTCACACACCTCCATTCTGAGACTTCACACACCTCCATTCTGTGACTTCACACACCTCCATTCTGTGACTTCACACACCTCGATCCTATGACTTCACACACTTCCATTCTATGAATTAACACACCTCCATTCTGTGAGTTCACAAACCTCCATTCTATGTCTTCACACCCCTCCATTCTGTGACTTCACACACCTCCATTCTGAGTTCACACACCTCCATTCTATGACTTCACAAACCTCCATTCTGAGTTCACAGACCTCCATTCTATGACTTCACACACCTCCATTCTATGACTTCACTCACCTCCATTCTGACTTCACACACCTCCATTCTATGATTTCACACACTTCCATTCTATGACTTCACACACCTCCATTCTGTGGCTTCACACACCTACATTCTGAGTTCACACACCTCCATTCTGTGACTTCACACACCTCCATTCTGTGATTTCACACACCTCTAATCTGACTTCACACACCTCCATTCTATGACTTCACACATCTCCATTCGTTGACATCAAAAAACACCATTCTATGACTTCACACAACTCCATTTTGACTTCACACACCTCCATTCTATGAGTTCACACACCTCCATTTTATGACTTCACACTCCTCCATTCTATGACTTCCCACACCTCCATTCTGTGATTTCACACACCTCCAATCTGACTTCATACACCTCCATTCTTTGACTTCACACACCTCCACTCTATGACTTCAAACACCTTCATTCTTACTTCACAAACATCCATTCTGTGACTTCAAACACCTCCATTCTGTGACTTCACACACCTTCATTCTGACTTCACACACCTCCATTCTGTGACTTCACACACCTCAATTCTGTGACTTCACACACCTCCATTCTGACTTCACACACCTCCATTCTATGATTTCACACACCTCCATTCTATGACTTCACACACCTCAATTCTGTGACTTCACACACCACCTTTTTGACTTCACACACCTCCATTCTGTGACTCCACACACCTCCATTCTGTGACTTCACACACCTCCGTTTTGACTTCACACACTTCCATTCTGTGACTTCACACACCTCCATTCTGTGACTTCACACACCTCTATTGTTTCACTTCACACACCTCCATTCTTTGACTTCACACACCTCCATTCTATGACTTCACACACCTTCATTCTTACTTCAGAAACATCCATTCTCTGACTTCACACACCTCCATTCCATGACTTCACAAACCTCCATTCTGTGACTTCACACACCTCCATTCTGAGTTCAGACAGCTCCATTCTGTGACTTCACACACCTCCATTCTTTGACTTCACACACCTCCATTCTATGACTTCACACACCTCCATTCTGTGACTTCACACACCTCCATTCTATGACTTCACACACCTCCATTCTGTAACTTCACACACCTCCATTCTATGACTTCACACACCTTCATTCTATGACTTCGCACACCTGCAATTTTACTTCACACACCTTCATTCCATGAGTTCACACACCTGCGTTGTGGCTTCACACACCTCCATGCTATGATTTCACACACCTCCATTCTGACTTCACACACCTCCATTCTGACTTCACACACCTCTATTCTGTGTCTTCACAGATCTCCATTCTGTGATTTCACACACCTCCATTTTGACTTCACACACTTCAATTCTGTGACTTCACATACCTCCTGTTGTGAGCCAGAGTGGAATCAAACTGTACCTTGGCTTGCATCAGACGATGGCTTTATTGTCTTATTGCTTTCTGGCCCTATTCTATGCAAATGACCTGAGAATTACCATATGAATGTAACACCTGGAGGTTCCCTGGGTGAGGAGGAGGGAAGAAGGGGGAGTGGAAAATAAACAGGCAGTCTCGGAAGTCTTTACCTGGACTGGGGACATCCCCGTCCCGCTGTGTCTGTCTCTCTTCTATTTCTTGCTAGTCCTTGCCCCCGATTTCAGGAACCCCAATCTGCGAACCCTGGTTTGCCGTCGGTTGGCCCCGGCAACCTCCATTCTGTGACTTCACACACCTCCATTCTTTGACTTCACACACCTCCATTCTTGGACTTCACACACCTCCATTCCATGACTTCACACACGTCCATTCTATGACTTCACACACCTCCATTCTATGAGTTCACACACCTCCATTTTGACTTCACACACATCCATTCTATGACTTCACACACCTTCATTCTTACTTTAGAAACATCCATTCTATGACTTCACACACCTCCATTGTATGACTTCACAAACCTCCATTCTGTGACTTCACAAACCTGCATTCTGGGTTCACACACCTCCATTCTATGACTTCACACACTTCCATTCTATGACTTCACACACCTCCATTCTTTGACTTCAAACACCTCCATTTTGAGTACACAAACCTCCATTCTGTGACTTCACACACCTCCATTCTATGAATTTACACACTTCCATTCTATGACTTCACACACCTCCATTCTATGACTTCACACACCTCCATTCTGTGACTTCACACACCTCCATTCTATGAATTCACACTCCTCCATTCTATGAATTCACACACCTCCATTCTGTGACTTCACGCACCTTCATTCTATGACTTCACACACCTCCATTCTGTGACTTCACACACCTTGATTCTATGATTTCACATACCTCCATTCTGACTTCAGACACCTCCATTCTATGACTTCACTCACCTCCATTCTGACTTCACACAGCTCCATTGTGTGTCTTGACAAAACTCCATTCTATGGTTTCACACACGTCCATACTATGACTTCACACACCTCCATCTATGAATTCACACACCTCCATTCAGAGTTCACACACCTCCATTCTGTGACTTCCCACACCTTCATTCTGACTTCACTCACCTCCATTGTATGACTTCACACACCTCCACTCTGTGACTTCACACACCTCCATTCTATGACTTCACACACTTCAACGTGACGTCACACACCTCCATTCTATGAATTCACAAATCTCCATTCTATGACTTCACACACCTCCATTCTGACTTTACACACCTCCATTCTATGACTTCACAAACCTCGAATCTGTGTCTTCAGTCACCTCCACTCTATGACTTCACACTCCTCCATTCTATGACTTCTCACACCTCTTTCTATGACTTCACCCACCTCCCTTCTTTGACCGCACAACTCCATTCGAGACTTCACACACCTCCATTGTGTGACTTCACACACCTCCATTCTGTGACTTCACACACCTCCATTCTGAATTCACACACCTCCATTCTGTGACTTCACACACCTCCATTCGTTGACATCAAAAACCACCATTCTATGACTTCACACAACTCCATTTTAACTACACACACCTTCATTCTATGACTTCACACACCTCCATTTTATGACTTCACACACCTCCATTGTATGACTTCACACACCTCAATTCTATGACTTCACACACCTCTATTCTATGACTTCACACACCTCCATTCTGTGACTTCACACACCTCCACTCTATGACTTCAAACACCTTCATTCTTACTGCACAAACATCCATTCTGTGACTTCACACACCTAAATTCTGTGATATCACAAACCTTCATTCTGACTTCACACACCTCCATTCTGTGACTTCACACACCTCAATTCTGTGACTTCACACACCTCCATTCTGACTTCACACATCTCCATTCTCTGACTTCACTCACGTCCATTCTATGACCTCACACACCTCCATTTTGTGACTTCACACACCTAAATTCTATGACTTCACACTCCTCCATTTTGACTTCACACACCTCCATTTTATGAGTTCACACACCTCCACTCTGACTTCACAAACCTCCATTCTATGGCTTCACACACCTCCGTTCTGACTTCACACAGCTCCATTCTGTGACTTCACAAAACTCCATTCTGTGATTTCACACACCTCCATACTATGACTTCACACACCTCCATTCTATGACTTCACAAACCTCCATTCTGTGACTTCTCCCACCTCCATTCTATGACTTCACAAACCTACATTCTGAGTTCACAGTACTCCATTCTATGACTTCACCCACCTCCATTCTATTACTTCATACACCTCCATTCTATGACTTCACACACCTCCATTCTGTGACTTCACACACCTCCATTCTAGGACTTCACACACCTCCATTCTGTGACTTCACACACCTCCATTCTGTGACTTCACCCACATCCATTCTATGACTTCACAAACCTACATTCTGAGTTCACAGTCCTCCATTCTATGACTTCACCCACCTCCATTCTATGACTTCACACACCTCCATTCTATGACTTCACACACCTCCATTCTGTGACTTCACACACCTCCATTCTATGACTTCACACACCTCCATTCTGTGACTTCACACACCTCCATTCTATGACTTCACACACCTCCATTCTATGACTTCACACACGTGCAATTTTACTTCACACATCTTCATTCCATGAGTTCACACACCTGCGTTGTGGCTTCACACACCTCCATTCTATTACTTCACACACCTCATTTCTGAGTTGACACACTTCCATTCTGTCACTTCACACACCTCCAATCTGACTTCACACACCTCCATTCTATGACTTCACACACCTCCATTCGTTGACATTAAAAACAACCATTCTATGACTTCACACAACTCCATTGTGACTTCACACACGTCCATTCTATGAATTCACACACCTCCATTTTTTGACTTCACACACCTCCATTCTATGACTTCACACACCTCCATTCTGTGACTTCACCCACCTCCATTCTATGACTTCACAAACCTACATTCTGAGTTCACAGTCCTCCATTCTTTGACTTCACACACCTCCATTCTATGACTTCACACACCTCCATTCTATGACTTCACACACCTCCATTCTATGACTTCACACACCTCCATTCTGTGACTTCACACACCTCCATTCTATGACTTCACACACCTCCATTCTGTGACTTCACACACCTCCATTCTATGACTTCACACACCTTCATTCTATGACTTCGCACACCTGCAATTTTACTTCACACACCTTCATTCCATGAGTTCACACACCTGCGTTGTGGCTTCACACACCTCCATGCTATGATTTCACACACCTCCATTCTGACTTCACACACCTCCATTCTGACTTCACACACCTCTATTCTGTGTCTTCACAGATCTCCATTCTGTGATTTCACACACCTCCATTTTGACTTCACACACTTCAATTCTGTGACTTCACATACCTCCTGTTGTGAGCCAGAGTGGAATCAAACTGTACCTTGGCTTGCATCAGACGATGGCTTTATTGTCTTATTGCTTTCTGGCCCTATTCTATGCAAATGACCTGAGAATTACCATATGAATGTAACACCTGGAATTTCCCTGGGTGAGGAGGAGGGAAGAAGGGGGAGTGGAAAATAAACAGGCAGTCTCGGAAGTCTTTACCTGGACTGGGGACATCCCCGTCCCGCTGTGTCTGTCTCTCTTCTATTTCTTGCTAGTCCTTGCCCCCGATTTCAGGAACCCCAATCTGCGAACCCTGGTTTGCCGTCGGTTGGCCCCGGCAACCTCCATTCTGCGACTTCACACACCTCCATTCTTTGACTTCACACACCTCCATTCTTGGACTTCACACACCTCCATTCCATGACTTCACACACGTCCATTCTATGAGTTCACACACCTCCATTCTATGAGTTCACACACCTCCATTTTGACTTCACACACATCCATTCTATGACTTCACACACCTTCATTCTCACTTTAGAAACATCCATTCTATGACTTCACACACCTCCATTGTATGACTTCACAAACCTCCATTCTGTGACTTCACAAACCTGCATTCTGGGTTCACACACCTCCATTCTATGACTTCACACACTTCCATTCTATGACTTCACACACCTCCATTCTTTGACTTCAAACACCTCCATTTTGAGTACACAAACCTCCATTCTGTGACTTCACACACCTCCATTCTATGAATTTACACACTTCCATTCTATGACTTCACACACCCCCATTCTATGACTTCACACACCTCCATTCTGTGACTTCACACACCTCCATTCTATGAATTCACACTCCTCCATTCTATGAATTCACACACCTCCATTCTGTGACTTCACACACCTCCATTCTGTGACTTCACACACCTTGATTCTATGATTTCACATACCTCCATTCTGACTTCAGACACCTCCATTCTATGACTTCACTCACCTCCATTCTGACTTCACACAGCTCCATTGTGTGTCTTGACAAAACTCCATTCTATGGTTTCACACACGTCCATACTATGACTTCACACACCTCCATCTATGAATTCACACACCTCCATTCAGAGTTCACACACCTCCATTCTGTGACTTCCCACACCTTCATTCTGACTTCACTCACCTCCATTGTATGACTTCACACACCTCCATTCTGTGACTTCACACACCTCCATTCTATGACTTCACACACTTCAACTTGACGTCACACACCTCCATTCTATGAATTCACAAATCTCCATTCTATGACTTCACACACCTCCATTCTGACTTTACACACCTCCATTCTATGACTTCACAAACCTCGAATCTGTGTCTTCAGTCACCTCCACTCTATGACTTCACACTCCTCCATTCTATGACTTCTCACACCTCTTTCTATGACTTCACCCACCTCCCTTCTTTGACCGCACAACTCCATTCGAGACTTCACACACCTCCATTGTGTGACTTCACACACCTCCATTCTGTGACTTCACACACCTCCATTCTGAATTCACACACCTCCATTCTGTGACTTCACACACCTCCATTCGTTGACATCAAAAACCACCATTCTATGACTTCACACAACTCCATTTTAACTACACACACCTTCATTCTATGACTTCACACACCTCCATTTTATGACTTCACACACCTCCATTGTATGACTTCACACACCTCAATTCTATGACTTCACACACCTCTATTCTATGACTTCACACACCTCCATTCTGTGACTTCACACACCTCCACTCTATGACTTCAAACACCTTCATTCTTACTGCACAAACATCCATTCTGTGACTTCACACACCTAAATTCTGTGATATCACAAACCTTCATTCTGACTTCACACACCTCCATTCTGTGACTTCACACACCTCAATTCTGTGACTTCACACACCTCCATTCTGACTTCACACATCTCCATTCTCTGACTTCACTCACGTCCATTCTATGACCTCACACACCTCCATTTTGTGACTTCACACACCTAAATTCTATGACTTCACACACCTCCATTGTGACTTCACACACCTCCATTTTATGAGTTCACACACCTCCACTCTGACTTCACAAACCTCCATTCTATGGCTTCACACACCTCCGTTCTGACTTCACACAGCTCCATTCTTTGACTTCACAAAACTCCATTCTGTGATTTCACACACCTCCATACTATGACTTCACACACCTCCATCTATGACTTCATACACCTCCATTCTGAGTTCACAGACCTCCATTCTATGACTTCACACTCTTCCATTGTGACGTCACACAACTCCATTCTATGAGTTCACACATCTCCATTCTATGAGTTCACACACCTCTATTGTTTCACTTCACAAACCTCCATTCTTTGACTTCACACACCGCCATTCCATGACTTCACAAACCTTCATTCTATGAGTTCACACACCTCCATTCTATGAGTTCACACACCTCCAATTTGACTTCACACATCTCCATTCTATGACTTCACACACCTTCATTCTTACTTCAGAAACATCCATTCTCTAACTTCACACACCTCCATTCTATGACTTCACAAACCTCCGTTCTGTGACTTCACACACCTCCATTCTGAGTTCACACACCTCCTTTCTATGACTTCACACACTTCCATTCTATGACTTCACACACCTCCATTCTGTGGCTTCACACACCTACATTCTGAGTTCACACACCTCCATTCTGTGACTTCACACACCTCCATTCTTTGACTTCTCACACCTCCATTGTGTGACTTCACACACCTCGATCCTATGACTTCACACACCTCCATTCAATGAATTAACACACCTCCATTCTGTCATTTCACAAACCTCCATTCTATGATTTCACACACCTCCATTCTGTGACTTCACACACCTCCATTCTGAGTTCACACACCTCCATTCTATGACTTCACACACCTCCATTCTATGACTTCACACACCTCCATTCTATGACTTCACTCACCTCCATTCTGACTTCACACACCTCCATTCTGACTTCACACACCTTAATTCTGTGACTTCACACAGCTCCGTTCTATGATTTCACACACTTTCATTCTATGACTTCACACACCTCCATTCTGTGGCTTCACACACCTACATTCTGAGTTCACACACCTCCATTCTGTGACTTCACACACCTCCATTCTGTGATTTCACACACCTCCAATCTGGCTTCACACACCTCCATTCTATGACTTCACACACCTCCATTCGTTGCATCAAAAAACACCATTCTATGACTTCACACAACTCCATTTTGACTTCACACACCTCCATTCTATGAGTTCACACTCCTCCATTTTATGACTTCACACACCTCCATTCTATGACTTCACACACCTCAATTCTATGACTTCACACACCTCCATTCTATGACTTCACACACCTCCATTCTGTGACTTCACACACCTCCACTCTGTGACTTCAAACACCTTCATTCTTACTTCACAAACATCCATTCTGTGAATTCACACACCTCCATTCTGTGACTTCATACACCTTCATTCTGACTTCACACACCTCCATTCTGTGACTTCACACACCTCCATTCTATGACTTCACACACCTCCATTCTGTGACTTCAAACACCACCTTTTTGACTTCACACACCTCCATTCTGTGACTTCACACACCTCCATTCTGTGACTTCACACACCTCCGTTTTGACTTCACACACTTCCCTTCTGTGACATCACACACCTCCATTCTGTGACTTCACACACCTCTATTCCATGACTTCAAACACCTTCATTCTGACTTCACACACCTCCATTCTCTGACTTCACAGACCTCAATTCTGTGACTTGACACACCTCCATTCTGACTTCACACACCTTCATTCTATGATTTCACACACCTCCATTCTATGACTTCACACACCTCCTTTCTGTGACTTCACACACCTTCATTCTGACTTCACACCCCTCCATTCTGACTTCACACACCTCCATTCTCACTTCACACAGCTCCATTTTATGAATTCACACACCTCCATTCTGTGACTTCACACACCACCTTTTTGACTTCACACACCTCCATTCTGTGACTTCACACACCTCCATTCTGTGACTTCACACACCTCCGTTTTGACTTCACACACTTCCAATCTGTGACTTCACACACCTCCATTTTGTGACTTCACACACCTCTATTGTTTCACTTCACAAACCTCCATTCTTTGACTTCACACACCGCCATTCCATGACTTCACAAACCTCCATTCTATGAGTTCACACACCTCCATTCTATGAGTTCACACACCTCCAATTTGACTTCACACATCTCCATTCTATGACTTCACACACCTTCATTCTTACTTCAGAAACATCCATTCTCTAACTTCACACACCTCCATTCTATGACTTCACAAACCTCCGTTCTGTGACTTCACACACCTCCATTCTGAGTTCACACACCTCCTTTCTATGATTTCACACACTTCCATTCTTTGACTTCACACACCTCCATTCTGTGGCTTCACACACCTACATTCTGAGTTCACACACCTCCATTCTGTGACTTCACACACCTCCATTCTTTGACTTCTCACACCTCCATTCTGTGACTTCACACACCTCGATCCTATGACTTCACACACCTCCATTCAATGAATTAACACACCTCCATTCTGTGTGTTCACAAACCTCCATTCTATGACTTCACACACCTCCATTCTATGACTTCACACACGTGCAATTTTACTTCACACATCTTCATTCCATGAGTTCACACACCTGCGTTGTGGCTTCACACACCTCCATTCTATTACTTCACACACCTCATTTCTGAGTTGACACACTTCCATTCTGTCACTTCACACACCTCCAATCTGACTTCACACACCTCCATTCTATGACTTCACACACCTCCATTCGTTGACATTAAAAACAACCATTCTATGACTTCACACAACTCCATTGTGACTTCACACACGTCCATTCTATGAATTCACACACCTCCATTTTTTGACTTCACACACCTCCATTCTATGACTTCACACACCTCCATTCTGTGACTTCACCCACCTCCATTCTATGACTTCACAAACCTACATTCTGAGTTCACAGTCCTCCATTCTTTGACTTCACACACCTCCATTCTATGACTTCACACACCTCCATTCTATGACTTCACACACCTCCATTCTATGACTTCACACACCTCCATTCTGTGACTTCACACACCTCCATTCTATGACTTCACACACCTCCATTCTGTGACTTCACACACCTCCATTCTATGACTTCACACACCTTCATTCTATGACTTCGCACACCTGCAATTTTACTTCACACACCTTCATTCCATGAGTTCACACACCTGCGTTGTGGCTTCACACACCTCCATGCTATGATTTCACACACCTCCATTCTGACTTCACACACCTCCATTCTGACTTCACACACCTCTATTCTGTGTCTTCACAGATCTCCATTCTGTGATTTCACACACCTCCATTTTGACTTCACACACTTCAATTCTGTGACTTCACATACCTCCTGTTGTGAGCCAGAGTGGAATCAAACTGTACCTTGGCTTGCATCAGACGATGGCTTTATTGTCTTATTGCTTTCTGGCCCTATTCTATGCAAATGACCTGAGAATTACCATATGAATGTAACACCTGGAATTTCCCTGGGTGAGGAGGAGGGAAGAAGGGGGAGTGGAAAATAAACAGGCAGTCTCGGAAGTCTTTACCTGGACTGGGGACATCCCCGTCCCGCTGTGTCTGTCTCTCTTCTATTTCTTGCTAGTCCTTGCCCCCGATTTCAGGAACCCCAATCTGCGAACCCTGGTTTGCCGTCGGTTGGCCCCGGCAACCTCCATTCTGCGACTTCACACACCTCCATTCTTTGACTTCACACACCTCCATTCTTGGACTTCACACACCTCCATTCCATGACTTCACACACGTCCATTCTATGAGTTCACACACCTCCATTCTATGAGTTCACACACCTCCATTTTGACTTCACACACATCCATTCTATGACTTCACACACCTTCATTCTCACTTTAGAAACATCCATTCTATGACTTCACACACCTCCATTGTATGACTTCACAAACCTCCATTCTGTGACTTCACAAACCTGCATTCTGGGTTCACACACCTCCATTCTATGACTTCACACACTTCCATTCTATGACTTCACACACCTCCATTCTTTGACTTCAAACACCTCCATTTTGAGTACACAAACCTCCATTCTGTGACTTCACACACCTCCATTCTATGAATTTACACACTTCCATTCTATGACTTCACACACCCCCATTCTATGACTTCACACACCTCCATTCTGTGACTTCACACACCTCCATTCTATGAATTCACACTCCTCCATTCTATGAATTCACACACCTCCATTCTGTGACTTCACACACCTCCATTCTGTGACTTCACACACCTTGATTCTATGATTTCACATACCTCCATTCTGACTTCAGACACCTCCATTCTATGACTTCACTCACCTCCATTCTGACTTCACACAGCTCCATTGTGTGTCTTGACAAAACTCCATTCTATGGTTTCACACACGTCCATACTATGACTTCACACACCTCCATCTATGAATTCACACACCTCCATTCAGAGTTCACACACCTCCATTCTGTGACTTCCCACACCTTCATTCTGACTTCACTCACCTCCATTGTATGACTTCACACACCTCCATTCTGTGACTTCACACACCTCCATTCTATGACTTCACACACTTCAACTTGACGTCACACACCTCCATTCTATGAATTCACAAATCTCCATTCTATGACTTCACACACCTCCATTCTGACTTTACACACCTCCATTCTATGACTTCACAAACCTCGAATCTGTGTCTTCAGTCACCTCCACTCTATGACTTCACACTCCTCCATTCTATGACTTCTCACACCTCTTTCTATGACTTCACCCACCTCCCTTCTTTGACCGCACAACTCCATTCGAGACTTCACACACCTCCATTGTGTGACTTCACACACCTCCATTCTGTGACTTCACACACCTCCATTCTGAATTCACACACCTCCATTCTGTGACTTCACACACCTCCATTCGTTGACATCAAAAACCACCATTCTATGACTTCACACAACTCCATTTTAACTACACACACCTTCATTCTATGACTTCACACACCTCCATTTTATGACTTCACACACCTCCATTGTATGACTTCACACACCTCAATTCTATGACTTCACACACCTCTATTCTATGACTTCACACACCTCCATTCTGTGACTTCACACACCTCCACTCTATGACTTCAAACACCTTCATTCTTACTGCACAAACATCCATTCTGTGACTTCACACACCTAAATTCTGTGATATCACAAACCTTCATTCTGACTTCACACACCTCCATTCTGTGACTTCACACACCTCAATTCTGTGACTTCACACACCTCCATTCTGACTTCACACATCTCCATTCTCTGACTTCACTCACGTCCATTCTATGACCTCACACACCTCCATTTTGTGACTTCACACACCTAAATTCTATGACTTCACACACCTCCATTGTGACTTCACACACCTCCATTTTATGAGTTCACACACCTCCACTCTGACTTCACAAACCTCCATTCTATGGCTTCACACACCTCCGTTCTGACTTCACACAGCTCCATTCTTTGACTTCACAAAACTCCATTCTGTGATTTCACACACCTCCATACTATGACTTCACACACCTCCATCTATGACTTCATACACCTCCATTCTGAGTTCACAGACCTCCATTCTATGACTTCACACTCTTCCATTGTGACGTCACACAACTCCATTCTATGAGTTCACACATCTCCATTCTATGAGTTCACACACCTCTATTGTTTCACTTCACAAACCTCCATTCTTTGACTTCACACACCGCCATTCCATGACTTCACAAACCTTCATTCTATGAGTTCACACACCTCCATTCTATGAGTTCACACACCTCCAATTTGACTTCACACATCTCCATTCTATGACTTCACACACCTTCATTCTTACTTCAGAAACATCCATTCTCTAACTTCACACACCTCCATTCTATGACTTCACAAACCTCCGTTCTGTGACTTCACACACCTCCATTCTGAGTTCACACACCTCCTTTCTATGACTTCACACACTTCCATTCTATGACTTCACACACCTCCATTCTGTGGCTTCACACACCTACATTCTGAGTTCACACACCTCCATTCTGTGACTTCACACACCTCCATTCTTTGACTTCTCACACCTCCATTGTGTGACTTCACACACCTCGATCCTATGACTTCACACACCTCCATTCAATGAATTAACACACCTCCATTCTGTCATTTCACAAACCTCCATTCTATGATTTCACACACCTCCATTCTGTGACTTCACACACCTCCATTCTGAGTTCACACACCTCCATTCTATGACTTCACACACCTCCATTCTATGACTTCACACACCTCCATTCTATGACTTCACTCACCTCCATTCTGACTTCACACACCTCCATTCTGACTTCACACACCTTAATTCTGTGACTTCACACAGCTCCGTTCTATGATTTCACACACTTTCATTCTATGACTTCACACACCTCCATTCTGTGGCTTCACACACCTACATTCTGAGTTCACACACCTCCATTCTGTGACTTCACACACCTCCATTCTGTGATTTCACACACCTCCAATCTGGCTTCACACACCTCCATTCTATGACTTCACACACCTCCATTCGTTGCATCAAAAAACACCATTCTATGACTTCACACAACTCCATTTTGACTTCACACACCTCCATTCTATGAGTTCACACTCCTCCATTTTATGACTTCACACACCTCCATTCTATGACTTCACACACCTCAATTCTATGACTTCACACACCTCCATTCTATGACTTCACACACCTCCATTCTGTGACTTCACACACCTCCACTCTGTGACTTCAAACACCTTCATTCTTACTTCACAAACATCCATTCTGTGAATTCACACACCTCCATTCTGTGACTTCATACACCTTCATTCTGACTTCACACACCTCCATTCTGTGACTTCACACACCTCCATTCTATGACTTCACACACCTCCATTCTGTGACTTCAAACACCACCTTTTTGACTTCACACACCTCCATTCTGTGACTTCACACACCTCCATTCTGTGACTTCACACACCTCCGTTTTGACTTCACACACTTCCCTTCTGTGACATCACACACCTCCATTCTGTGACTTCACACACCTCTATTCCATGACTTCAAACACCTTCATTCTGACTTCACACACCTCCATTCTCTGACTTCACAGACCTCAATTCTGTGACTTGACACACCTCCATTCTGACTTCACACACCTTCATTCTATGATTTCACACACCTCCATTCTATGACTTCACACACCTCCTTTCTGTGACTTCACACACCTTCATTCTGACTTCACACCCCTCCATTCTGACTTCACACACCTCCATTCTCACTTCACACAGCTCCATTTTATGAATTCACACACCTCCATTCTGTGACTTCACACACCACCTTTTTGACTTCACACACCTCCATTCTGTGACTTCACACACCTCCATTCTGTGACTTCACACACCTCCGTTTTGACTTCACACACTTCCAATCTGTGACTTCACACACCTCCATTTTGTGACTTCACACACCTCTATTGTTTCACTTCACAAACCTCCATTCTTTGACTTCACACACCGCCATTCCATGACTTCACAAACCTCCATTCTATGAGTTCACACACCTCCATTCTATGAGTTCACACACCTCCAATTTGACTTCACACATCTCCATTCTATGACTTCACACACCTTCATTCTTACTTCAGAAACATCCATTCTCTAACTTCACACACCTCCATTCTATGACTTCACAAACCTCCGTTCTGTGACTTCACACACCTCCATTCTGAGTTCACACACCTCCTTTCTATGATTTCACACACTTCCATTCTTTGACTTCACACACCTCCATTCTGTGGCTTCACACACCTACATTCTGAGTTCACACACCTCCATTCTGTGACTTCACACACCTCCATTCTTTGACTTCTCACACCTCCATTCTGTGACTTCACACACCTCGATCCTATGACTTCACACACCTCCATTCAATGAATTAACACACCTCCATTCTGTGTGTTCACAAACCTCCATTCTATGACTTCACACACCTCCATTCTGTGACTTCACACACCTCCATTCTGAGTTCACACACCTCCATTCTATGACTTCACAGACCTCCATTCTGAGTTCACAGACCTCCATTCTATGACTTCACACACCTCCATTCTATGACTTCACTCACCTCCATTCTGACTTCACACACCTCCATTCTGACTTCACACACCTTAATTCTGTGACTTCACACACCTCCATTCTATGATTTCACACACTTTCATTCTATGACTTCACACACCTCCATTCTGTGGCTTCACACACCTACATTCTGAGTTCACATACCTCCATTCTGTGACTTCACACACCTCCATTCTGTGATTTCACACACCTCCAATCTGGCTTCACACACCTCCATTCTATGACTTCACACACCTCCATTCGTTGACATCAAAAAACACCATTCTATGACTTCACACAACTCCATTTTGACTTCACACACCTCCATTCTATGAGTTCACACACCTCCATTTTTGACTTCACACACCTCCATTCTATGACTTCACACACCTCAATTATATGACTTCACACACCTCCATTCTATGACTTCACACACCTCCATTCTGTGACTTCACACACCTCCACTCTATGACTTCAAACACCTTCATTCTTACTTCACAAACATCCATTCTGTGAATTCACACACCTCCATTCTGTGACTTCATACACCTTCATTCTGACTTCACACACCTCCATTCTGTGACTTCACACACCTCCATTCTATGACTTCACACACCTCCATTCTGTGACTTCACACACCACCTTTTTGACTTCACACACCTCCATTCTCTGACTTCACACACCTCCATTCTCTGACTTAACACACCTCCGTTTTGACTTCACATACTTCCCTTCTGTGACATCACATACCTCCATTCTGTGACTTCACTCACCTCTATTGTTTCACTTCACACACCTCCATTCTTTGACTTCACACACCTCCATTCCATGACTTCACACACCTCCATTCTATGAGTTCACACACCTCCATTGTATGAGTTCACACAACTCCAATTTGACTTCACACACCTCTATTCTATGACTTCACACACCTTCATTCTTACTTCAGAAACATCCATTCTCTGACTTCACACACCTCCATTCTATGACTTCACAAACCTCCATTCTGTGAGTTCACACACCTCCATTCTATGACTTCACACACCTCCATCCTGTGGCTTCACACACCTCCATTCTGAGTTCACACACCTCCATTCTGTGACTTCACACACCTCCATTCTGTGACTTCACACACCTCCATTCTGTGACTTCACACACCTCCATTCGATGAATTCACACACCTCCATTCTGTGGTTTCACACACCTCCATTCTATGACTTCACACACCTCCATTCTGTGACTTCACACACCTCCATTCTGAGTTCACACACCTCCATTCTATGACTTCACAAACCCCCTTTCTGAGTTCACAGACCTCCATTCTATGACTTCACACACTTCCATTCTATGACTTCACACACCTCCATTCTGACTTCACACACCTCCATTCTGACTTCACACACCTCAATTCTTTGACTTCACACACCTCCATTCTATGATTTCACACACCTCCATTCTATGACTTCACACACCTCCATTGTATGACTTCACACACCTCATTTCTGAGTTGACACACCTTCATTCTGTCACTTCACACACCTCCAATCTGACTTCACACACCTCCATTCTAGGAATTCACACACCTCCATTTTATGACTTCACACACCTCCATTCTATGACTTCACAAACCTCCATTCTGTGACTTCACCCACCTCCATTCTATGACTTCACAAACCTACATTCTGAGTTCACAGTACTCCATTCTATGACTTCACCCACCTCCATTCTATTACTTCATACACCTCCATTCTATGACTTCACACACCTCCATTCTGTGACTTCACACACCTCCATTCTAGGACTTCACACACCTCCATTCTGTGACTTCACACACCTCCATTCTGTGACTTCACCCACATCCATTCTATGACTTCACAAACCTACATTCTGAGTTCACAGTCCTCCATTCTATGACTTCACCCACCTCCATTCTATGACTTCACACACCTCCATTCTATGACTTCACACACCTCCATTCTGTGACTTCACACACCTCCATTCTATGACTTCACACACCTCCATTCTGTGACTTCACACACCTCCATTCTATGACTTCACACACCTCCATTCTATGACTTCACACACGTGCAATTTTACTTCACACATCTTCATTCCATGAGTTCACACACCTGCGTTGTGGCTTCACACACCTCCATTCTATTACTTCACACACCTCATTTCTGAGTTGACACACTTCCATTCTGTCACTTCACACACCTCCAATCTGACTTCACACACCTCCATTCTATGACTTCACACACCTCCATTCGTTGACATTAAAAACAACCATTCTATGACTTCACACAACTCCATTGTGACTTCACACACGTCCATTCTATGAATTCACACACCTCCATTTTTTGACTTCACACACCTCCATTCTATGACTTCACACACCTCCATTCTGTGACTTCACCCACCTCCATTCTATGACTTCACAAACCTACATTCTGAGTTCACAGTCCTCCATTCTTTGACTTCACACACCTCCATTCTATGACTTCACACACCTCCATTCTATGACTTCACACACCTCCATTCTATGACTTCACACACCTCCATTCTGTGACTTCACACACCTCCATTCTATGACTTCACACACCTCCATTCTGTGACTTCACACACCTCCATTCTATGACTTCACACACCTTCATTCTATGACTTCGCACACCTGCAATTTTACTTCACACACCTTCATTCCATGAGTTCACACACCTGCGTTGTGGCTTCACACACCTCCATGCTATGATTTCACACACCTCCATTCTGACTTCACGAACCTCCATTCTGACTTCACACACCTCTATTCTGTGTCTTCACAGATCTCCATTCTGTGATTTCACACACCTCCATTTTGACTTCACACACTTCAATTCTGTGACTTCACATACCTCCTGTTGTGAGCCAGAGTGGAATCAAACTGTACCTTGGCTTGCATCAGACGATGGCTTTATTGTCTTATTGCTTTCTGGCCCTATTCTATGCAAATGACCTGAGAATTACCATATGAATGTAACACCTGGAGGTTCCCTGGGTGAGGAGGAGGGAAGAAGGGGGAGTGGAAAATAAACAGGCAGTCTCGGAAGTCTTTACCTGGACTGGGGACATCCCCGTCCCGCTGTGTCTGTCTCTCTTCTATTTCTTGCTAGTCCTTGCCCCCGATTTCAGGAACCCCAATCTGCGAACCCTGGTTTGCCGTCGGTTGGCCCCGGCAACCTCCATTCTGCGACTTCACACACCTCCATTCTTTGACTTCACACACCTCCATTCTTGGACTTCACACACCTCCATTCCATGACTTCACACACGTCCATTCTATGAGTTCACACACCTCCATTCTATGAGTTCACACACCTCCATTTTGACTTCACACACATCCATTCTATGACTTCACACACCTTCATTCTTACTTTAGAAACATCCATTCTATGACTTCACACACCTCCATTGTATGACTTCACAAACCTCCATTCTGTGACTTCACAAACCTGCATTCTGGGTTCACACACCTCCATTCTATGACTTCACACACTTCCATTCTATGACTTCACACACCTCCATTCTTTGACTTCAAACACCTCCATTTTGAGTACACAAACCTCCATTCTGTGACTTCACACACCTCCATTCTATGAATTTACACACTTCCATTCTATGACTTCACACACCTCCATTCTATGACTTCACACACCTCCATTCTGTGACTTCACACACCTCCATTCTATGAATTCACACTCCTCCATTCTATGAATTCACACACCTCCATTCTGTGACTTCACGCACCTTCATTCTATGACTTCACACACCTCCATTCTGTGACTTCACACACCTTGATTCTATGATTTCACATACCTCCATTCTGACTTCAGACACCTCCATTCTATGACTTCACTCACCTCCATTCTGACTTCACACAGCTCCATTGTGTGTCTTGACAAAACTCCATTCTATGGTTTCACACACGTCCATACTATGACTTCACACACCTCCATCTATGAATTCACACACCTCCATTCAGAGTTCACACACCTCCATTCTGTGACTTCCCACACCTTCATTCTGACTTCACTCACCTCCATTGTATGACTTCACACACCTCCATTCTGTGACTTCACACACCTCCATTCTATGACTTCACACACTTCAACTTGACGTCACACACCTCCATTCTATGAATTCACAAATCTCCATTCTATGACTTCACACACCTCCATTCTGACTTTACACACCTCCATTCTATGACTTCACAAACCTCGAATCTGTGTCTTCAGTCACCTCCACTCTATGACTTCACACTCCTCCATTCTATGACTTCTCACACCTCTTTCTATGACTTCACCCACCTCCCTTCTTTGACCGCACAACTCCATTCGAGACTTCACACACCTCCATTGTGTGACTTCACACACCTCCATTCTGTGACTTCACACACCTCCATTCTGAATTCACACACCTCCATTCTGTGACTTCACACACCTCCATTCGTTGACATCAAAAACCACCATTCTATGACTTCACACAACTCCATTTTAACTACACACACCTTCATTCTATGACTTCACACACCTCCATTTTATGACTTCACACACCTCCATTGTATGACTTCACACACCTCAATTCTATGACTTCACACACCTCTATTCTATGACTTCACACACCTCCATTCTGTGACTTCACACACCTCCACTCTATGACTTCAAACACCTTCATTCTTACTGCACAAACATCCATTCTGTGACTTCACACACCTAAATTCTGTGATATCACAAACCTTCATTCTGACTTCACACACCTCCATTCTGTGACTTCACACACCTCAATTCTGTGACTTCACACACCTCCATTCTGACTTCACACATCTCCATTCTCTGACTTCACTCACGTCCATTCTATGACCTCACACACCTCCATTTTGTGACTTCACACACCTAAATTCTATGACTTCACACACCTCCATTGTGACTTCACACACCTCCATTTTATGAGTTCACACACCTCCACTCTGACTTCACAAACCTCCATTCTATGGCTTCACACACCTCCGTTCTGACTTCACACAGCTCCATTCTTTGACTTCACAAAACTCCATTCTGTGATTTCACACACCTCCATACTATGACTTCACACACCTCCATCTATGACTTCATACACCTCCATTCTGAGTTCACAGACCTCCATTCTATGACTTCACACTCTTCCATTGTGACGTCACACAACTCCATTGTATGAGTTCACACATCTCCATTCTATGATTTCACACACCTCAATTCTGACTTCAAACACCTCCATTCTGTGACATCACAGACCTCGAATCTGTGACTTCACTCACCTCCACTCTATGACTTCACACTCCTCCATTCTATGACTTCCCACACCTCCTTTCTATGACTTCACCCACCTCAGTCTATGACTTCACACACCTCCATTCTGACTTCACACACCTCCATTCTGTGACTTCACACACCTCCATTCTATGACTTCACACACCTCAATTCTATGACTTCACACACCTCCATTCTCTGACTTCACACACCTCCATTCTGTGACTTCACACACCTCCATTCCATGACTTCAAGCACCTTCATTCTGACTTCACACACCTCCAATCTCTGACTTCACAGACCTCAATTCTGTGACGTGACACACCTCCATTCTGACTTCACACACCTTCATTCTATGATTTCACACACCTCCATTCTATGACTTCACACAACTCCATTCTGTGACTTCACACACCTCCATTCTGACTTCACACCCCTCCATTCTGACTTCACACACCTCCATTCTGACTTCACACAGCTCCATTCTATGAATTCACACACCTCCATTCTGTGACTTCACACACCACCTTTTTGACTTCACATACCTCCATTCTGTGACTCCACACACCTCCATTCTGTGACTTCACACACCTCCGTTTTGACTTCACACACTTCCCTTCTGTGACTTCACACACCTCCGTTCTGTGACATCACACACCTCTATTGTTTCACTTCACACACCTCCATTCTTTGACTTCACACACCGCCATTCCATGACTTCACAAACCTCCATTCTATGAGTTCACACACCTACATTCTGTGAGTTCACACACCTCCAATTTGACTTCACACATCTCCATTCTATGACTTCACACACCTTCATTCTTACTTCAGAAACATCCATTCTCTGACTTCACACACCTCCATTCTATGACTTCACAAACCTCCATTCTGTGAGTTCACACACCTCCATTCTATGACTTCACAAACCTCCATTCTGTGACTTCACACACCTTCATTTTGAGTTCACACACCTCCTTTCTATGACTTCACACACTTCCATTCTATGACTTCACACACCTCCATTCTGTGGCTTCACACACCTACATTCTGAGTTCAAACACCTCCATTCTGTGACTTCACACACCTCCATTCTGTGACTTCTCACACCTTCATTCTGTGACTTCACACACCTTCATTCTGTGACTTCACACACCTCGATCGTATGACTCCACACACCTCCATTCAATGAATTATCACACCTCCATTCTGTGATTTCACAAACCTCCATTCTATGACTACACACACCTCCATTCTGTGACTTCACACACCTACATTCTGAGTTCACACACCTCCATTCTATGACTTCACAAACCTCCATTCTGAGTTCACAGACCTCCATTCTATGACTTCACACACCTCCATTCTATGACTTCACTCACCTCCATTCTGACTTCACACACCTCCATTCTGACTTCACACACCTTAATTCTGTGACTTCATACACCTACATTCTATGATTTCACACACTTTCATTCTATGACTTCACACACCTCCATTCTGTGGCTTCACACACCTACATTAATTGTTCACACTCCTCCATTCTGTGACTTCACACACCTCCATTCTGTGATTTCACACCTGCATTCTGACTTCACACAGCTCCAATCTATGACTTCACACACCTCCATTCTGTGACTTCACACACCTCCATTCTATGACTTCACACACCTCCACTGTGATTTCACACACCTCCATTCTATGAGTTCACACACCTCCATTGTGACTTCACACACCTTAATTCTATGACTTCACACACCTCCATTCTGACTTCACACACCTCCATTCTGTGACTTCAAACACTTCCATTTTATGATTTCACACACCTCCATTCTATGAATTCACACACCTCCATTTTGTGACTTCACACACCTCAATTCTATGAATTCACACACCTCCATTCTGTGACATCACACCTCCATTCTGAATTCACACCCCTCTATTCTGTGACTTCACACACCTCCCTTCTATGACTTCACACACCTCCATTCTTTGACTTCACACACCTTCATACTTACTTCAGAAACATCCATTCTCTGACTACACACACCTCCATTCTATGACTTCACAAAACTCCATTCTGTGACTTCACACACCTCCATACTGAGTTCACACACCTCCTTTCTATGACTTCACACACGTCTATTCTATGACTTCACACACCACCTTTCTGTGGCTTCACACACCTACATTCTGAGTTCACACACCTCCATTCTGTGACTTCACACACCTCCATTCTGTGACTTCAAACACCTCCATTCTGTGACTTCACACACCTGGATCCTATGACTTCACACACCTCCATTCTGTGACTTCACACACCTCCACTCTATGACTTCAAACACCTTCATTCTTACTTCACAAACATCCATTCTGTGACTTCACACACCTCCATTCTGTGATTACACACACCTTCATTCTGACTTCACACACCTCCATTTTGTGACTTCACACACCTCTGTTCTGTGACTTCACACTCCTTCATTCTGACTTCACACACCTCCATTCTCTGACTTCACACACCTCCATTCTATGACTTCACAAACCTCCATTCTGTGACTTCACACACCTCCATTCTGAGTTCACACACCTCCTTTCTATGACTTCACACACTTCCATTCTATGACTTCACACACCTCCATTCTGTGGCTTCACACATCTACATTCTGAGTTCACACACCTCCATTCTGAGACTTCACACACCTCCATTCTGTGACTTCACACACCTCCATTCTGTGACTTCACACACCTCGATCCTATGACTTCACACACTTCCATTCTATGAATTAACACACCTCCATTCTGTGAGTTCACAAACCTCCATTCTATGTCTTCACACCCCTCCATTCTGTGACTTCACACACCTCCATTCTGAGTTCACACACCTCCATTCTATGACTTCACAAACCTCCATTCTGAGTTCACAGACCTCCATTCTATGACTTCACACACCTCCATTCTATGACTTCACTCACCTCCATTCTGACTTCACACACCTCCATTCTATGATTTCACACACTTCCATTCTATGACTTCACACACCTCCATTCTGTGGCTTCACACACCT
Source organism: Megascapheus bottae (assembly GCA_024803745.1). NCBI lineage: Eukaryota > Metazoa > Chordata > Mammalia > Rodentia > Geomyidae > Megascapheus > Megascapheus bottae. The sequence goes on along the minus strand of JANJXV010000186.1, from coordinate 857,945 downwards.
ACATTCTGAGTTCACACACCTCCATTCTGTGACTTCACACACCTCCATTCTGTGATTTCACACACCTCTAATCTGACTTCACACACCTCCATTCTATGACTTCACACATCTCCATTCGTTGACATCAAAAAACACCATTCTATGACTTCACACAACTGCATTTTGACTTCACACACCTCCATTCTATGAGTTCACACACCTCCATTTTATGACTTCACACTCCTCCATTCTATGACTTCCCACACCTCCATTCTGTGATTTCACACACCTCCAATCTGACTTCATACACCTCCATTCTTTGACTTCACACACCTCCACTCTATGACTTCAAACACCTTCATTCTTACTTCACAAACATCCATTCTGTGACTTCAAACACCTCCATTCTGTGACTTCACACACCTTCATTCTGACTTCACACACCTCCATTCTGTGACTTCACACACCTCAATTCTGTGACTTCACACACCTCCATTCTGACTTCACACACCTCCATTCTATGATTTCACACACCTCCATTCTATGACTTCACACACCTCAATTCTGTGACTTCACACACCACCTTTTTGACTTCACACACCTCCATTCTGTGACTCCACACACCTCCATTCTGTGACTTCACACACCTCCGTTTTGACTTCACACACTTCCATTCTGTGACTTCACACACCTCCATTCTGTGACTTCACACACCTCTATTGTTTCACTTCACACACCTCCATTCTTTGACTTCACACACCTCCATTCTATGACTTCACACACCTTCATTCTTACTTCAGAAACATCCATTCTCTGACTTCACACACCTCCATTCCATGACTTCACAAACCTCCATTCTGTGACTTCACACACCTCCATTCTGAGTTCAGACAGCTCCATTCTGTGACTTCACACACCTCCATTCTTTGACTTCACACACCTCCATTCTATGACTTCACACACCTCCATTCTGTGACTTCACACACCTCCATTCTATGACTTCACACACCTCCATTCTGTAACTTCACACACCTCCATTCTATGACTTCACACACCTTCATTCTATGACTTCGCACACCTGCAATTTTACTTCACACACCTTCATTCCATGAGTTCACACACCTGCGTTGTGGCTTCACACACCTCCATGCTATGATTTCACACACCTCCATTCTGACTTCACACACCTCCATTCTGACTTCACACACCTGTATTCTGTGTCTTCACAGATCTCCATTCTGTGATTTCACACACCTCCATTTTGACTTCACACACTTCAATTCTGTGACTTCACATACCTCCTGTTGTGAGCCAGAGTGGAATCAAACTGTACCTTGGCTTGCATCAGACGATGGCTTTATTGTCTTATTGCTTTCTGGCCCTATTCTATGCAAATGACCTGAGAATTACCATATGAATGTAACACCTGGAGGTTCCCTGGGTGAGGAGTAGGGAAGAAGGGGGAGTGGAAAATAAACAGGCAGTCTCGGAAGTCTTTACCTGGACTGGGGACATCCCCGTCCCGCTGTGTCTGTCTCTCTTCTATTTCTTGCTAGTCCTTGCCCCCGATTTCAGGAACCCCAATCTGCGAACCCTGGTTTGCCGTCGGTTGGCCCCGGCAACCTCCATTCTGTGACTTCACACACCTCCATTCTTTGACTTCACACACCTCCATTCTTGGACTTCACACACCTCCATTCCATGACTTCACACACGTCCATTCTATGACTTCACACACCTCCATTCTATGAGTTCACACACCTCCATTTTGACTTCACACACATCCATTCTATGACTTCACACACCTTCATTCTTACTTTAGAAACATCCATTCTATGACTTCACACACCTCCATTGTATGACTTCACAAACCTCCATTCTGTGACTTCACAAACCTGCATTCTGGGTTCACACACCTCCATTCTATGACTTCACAAACCTCCATTCTGTGACTTCACACACCTCCATTCTGAGTTCACACACCTCCTTTCTATGACTTCACACACTTCCATTCTATGACTTCACACACCTCCATTCTGTGGCTTCACACATCTACATTCTGAGTTCACACACCTCCATTCTGAGACTTCACACACCTCCATTCTGTGACTTCACACACCTCCATTCTGTGACTTCACACACCTCGATCCTATGACTTCACACACTTCCATTCTATGAATTAACACACCTCCATTCTGTGAGTTCACAAACCTCCATTCTATGTCTTCACACCCCTCCATTCTGTGACTTCACACACCTCCATTCTGAGTTCACACACCTCCATTCTATGACTTCACAAACCTCCATTCTGAGTTCACAGACCTCCATTCTATGACTTCACACACCTCCATTCTATGACTTCACTCACCTCCATTCTGACTTCACACACCTCCATTCTATGATTTCACACACTTCCATTCTATGACTTCACACACCTCCATTCTGTGGCTTCACACACCTACATTCTGAGTTCACACACCTCCATTCTGTGACTTCACACACCTCCATTCTGTGATTTCACACACCTCTAATCTGACTTCACACACCTCCATTCTATGACTTCACACATCTCCATTCGTTGACATCAAAAAACACCATTCTATGACTTCACACAACTCCATTTTGACTTCACACACCTCCATTCTATGAGTTCACACACCTCCATTTTATGACTTCACACTCCTCCATTCTATGACTTCCCACACCTCCATTCTGTGATTTCACACACCTCCAATCTGACTTCATACACCTCCATTCTTTGACTTCACACACCTCCACTCTATGACTTCAAACACCTTCATTCTTACTTCACAAACATCCATTCTGTGACTTCAAACACCTCCATTCTGTGACTTCACACACCTTCATTCTGACTTCACACACCTCCATTCTGTGACTTCACACACCTCAATTCTGTGACTTCACACACCTCCATTCTGACTTCACACACCTCCATTCTATGATTTCACACACCTCCATTCTATGACTTCACACACCTCAATTCTGTGACTTCACACACCACCTTTTTGACTTCACACACCTCCATTCTGTGACTCCACACACCTCCATTCTGTGACTTCACACACCTCCGTTTTGACTTCACACACTTCCATTCTGTGACTTCACACACCTCCATTCTGTGACTTCACACACCTCTATTGTTTCACTTCACACACCTCCATTCTTTGACTTCACACACCTCCATTCTATGACTTCACACACCTTCATTCTTACTTCAGAAACATCCATTCTCTGACTTCACACACCTCCATTCCATGACTTCACAAACCTCCATTCTGTGACTTCACACACCTCCATTCTGAGTTCAGACAGCTCCATTCTGTGACTTCACACACCTCCATTCTTTGACTTCACACACCTCCATTCTATGACTTCACACACCTCCATTCTGTGACTTCACACACCTCCATTCTATGACTTCACACACCTCCATTCTGTAACTTCACACACCTCCATTCTATGACTTCACACACCTTCATTCTATGACTTCGCACACCTGCAATTTTACTTCACACACCTTCATTCCATGAGTTCACACACCTGCGTTGTGGCTTCACACACCTCCATGCTATGATTTCACACACCTCCATTCTGACTTCACACACCTCCATTCTGACTTCACACACCTCTATTCTGTGTCTTCACAGATCTCCATTCTGTGATTTCACACACCTCCATTTTGACTTCACACACTTCAATTCTGTGACTTCACATACCTCCTGTTGTGAGCCAGAGTGGAATCAAACTGTACCTTGGCTTGCATCAGACGATGGCTTTATTGTCTTATTGCTTTCTGGCCCTATTCTATGCAAATGACCTGAGAATTACCATATGAATGTAACACCTGGAGGTTCCCTGGGTGAGGAGGAGGGAAGAAGGGGGAGTGGAAAATAAACAGGCAGTCTCGGAAGTCTTTACCTGGACTGGGGACATCCCCGTCCCGCTGTGTCTGTCTCTCTTCTATTTCTTGCTAGTCCTTGCCCCCGATTTCAGGAACCCCAATCTGCGAACCCTGGTTTGCCGTCGGTTGGCCCCGGCAACCTCCATTCTGTGACTTCACACACCTCCATTCTTTGACTTCACACACCTCCATTCTTGGACTTCACACACCTCCATTCCATGACTTCACACACGTCCATTCTATGACTTCACACACCTCCATTCTATGAGTTCACACACCTCCATTTTGACTTCACACACATCCATTCTATGACTTCACACACCTTCATTCTTACTTTAGAAACATCCATTCTATGACTTCACACACCTCCATTGTATGACTTCACAAACCTCCATTCTGTGACTTCACAAACCTGCATTCTGGGTTCACACACCTCCATTCTATGACTTCACACACTTCCATTCTATGACTTCACACACCTCCATTCTTTGACTTCAAACACCTCCATTTTGAGTACACAAACCTCCATTCTGTGACTTCACACACCTCCATTCTATGAATTTACACACTTCCATTCTATGACTTCACACACCTCCATTCTATGACTTCACACACCTCCATTCTGTGACTTCACACACCTCCATTCTATGAATTCACACTCCTCCATTCTATGAATTCACACACCTCCATTCTGTGACTTCACGCACCTTCATTCTATGACTTCACACACCTCCATTCTGTGACTTCACACACCTTGATTCTATGATTTCACATACCTCCATTCTGACTTCAGACACCTCCATTCTATGACTTCACTCACCTCCATTCTGACTTCACACAGCTCCATTGTGTGTCTTGACAAAACTCCATTCTATGGTTTCACACACGTCCATACTATGACTTCACACACCTCCATCTATGAATTCACACACCTCCATTCAGAGTTCACACACCTCCATTCTGTGACTTCCCACACCTTCATTCTGACTTCACTCACCTCCATTGTATGACTTCACACACCTCCACTCTGTGACTTCACACACCTCCATTCTATGACTTCACACACTTCAACGTGACGTCACACACCTCCATTCTATGAATTCACAAATCTCCATTCTATGACTTCACACACCTCCATTCTGACTTTACACACCTCCATTCTATGACTTCACAAACCTCGAATCTGTGTCTTCAGTCACCTCCACTCTATGACTTCACACTCCTCCATTCTATGACTTCTCACACCTCTTTCTATGACTTCACCCACCTCCCTTCTTTGACCGCACAACTCCATTCGAGACTTCACACACCTCCATTGTGTGACTTCACACACCTCCATTCTGTGACTTCACACACCTCCATTCTGAATTCACACACCTCCATTCTGTGACTTCACACACCTCCATTCGTTGACATCAAAAACCACCATTCTATGACTTCACACAACTCCATTTTAACTACACACACCTTCATTCTATGACTTCACACACCTCCATTTTATGACTTCACACACCTCCATTGTATGACTTCACACACCTCAATTCTATGACTTCACACACCTCTATTCTATGACTTCACACACCTCCATTCTGTGACTTCACACACCTCCACTCTATGACTTCAAACACCTTCATTCTTACTGCACAAACATCCATTCTGTGACTTCACACACCTAAATTCTGTGATATCACAAACCTTCATTCTGACTTCACACACCTCCATTCTGTGACTTCACACACCTCAATTCTGTGACTTCACACACCTCCATTCTGACTTCACACATCTCCATTCTCTGACTTCACTCACGTCCATTCTATGACCTCACACACCTCCATTTTGTGACTTCACACACCTAAATTCTATGACTTCACACTCCTCCATTTTGACTTCACACACCTCCATTTTATGAGTTCACACACCTCCACTCTGACTTCACAAACCTCCATTCTATGGCTTCACACACCTCCGTTCTGACTTCACACAGCTCCATTCTGTGACTTCACAAAACTCCATTCTGTGATTTCACACACCTCCATACTATGACTTCACACACCTCCATCTGTGACTTCATACACCTCCATTCTGAGTTCACAGACCTCCATTCTATGACTTCACACTCTTCCATTGTGACGTCACACAACTCCATTCTATGAGTTCACACATCTCCATTCTATGATTTCACACACCTCAATTCTGACTTCAAACACCTCCATTCTGTGACATCACAGACCTCGAATCTGTGACTTCACTCACCTCCACTCTATGACTTCACACTCCTCCATTCTATGACTTCCCACACCTCCTTTCTATGACTTCACCCACCTCAGTCTATGACTTCACACACCTCCATTCTGACTTCACACACCTCCATTCTGTGACTTCACACACCTCCATTCTATGACTTCACACACCTCAATTCTATGCCTTCACACACCTCCATTCTCTGACTTCACACACCTCCATTCTGTGACTTCACACACCTCCATTCCATGACTTCAAGCACCTTCATTCTGACTTCACACACCTCCAATCTCTGACTTCACAGACCTCAATTCTGTGACGTGACACACCTCCATTCTGACTTCACACACCTTCATTCTATGATTTCACACACCTCCATTCTATGACTTCACACACCTCCATTCTGTGACTTCACACACCTCCATTCTGACTTCACACACCTCCATTCTGACTTCACACACCTCCATTCTGACTTCACACAGCTCCATTCTATGAATTCACACACCTCCATTCTGTGACTTCACACACCACCTTTTTGACTTCACATACCTCCATTCTGTGACTTCACACACCTCCATTCTGTGACTTCACACACCTCCGTTTTGACTTCACACACTTCCCTTCTGTGACTTCACACACCTCCGTTCTGTGACATCACACACCTCTATTGTTTCACTTCACACACCTCCATTCTTTGACTTCACACACCGCCATTCCATGACTTCACAAACCTCCATTCTATGAGTTCACACACCTACATTCTGTGAGTTCACACACCTCCAATTTGACTTCACACATCTCCATTCTATGACTTCACACACCTTCATTCTTACTTCAGAAACATCCATTCTCTGACTTCACACACCTCCATTCTATGACTTCACAAACCTCCATTCTGTGACTTCACACACCTTTATTCTGAGTTCACACACCTCCTTTCTATGACTTCACACACTTCCATTCTATGACTTCACACACCTCCATTCTGTGGCTTCACACACCTACATTCTGAGTTCAAACACCTCCATTCTGTGACTTCACACACCTCCATTCTGTGACTTCTCACACCTTCATTCTGTGACTTCACACACCTTCATTCTGTGACTTCACACACCTCGATCGTATGACTCCACACACCTCCATTCAATGAATTATCACACCTCCATTCTGTGATTTCACAAACCTCCATTCTATGACTACACACACCTCCATTCTGTGACTTCACACACCTACATTCTGAGTTCACACACCTCCATTCTATGACTTCACAAACCTCCATTCTGAGTTCACAGACCTCCATTCTATGACTTCACACACCTCCATTCTATGACTTCACTCACCTCCATTCTGACTTCACACACCTCCATTCTGACTTCACACACCTAAATTCTGTGACTTCATACACCTACATTCTATGATTTCACACACTTTCATTCTATGACTTCACACACCTCCATTCTGTGGCTTCACACACCTACATTAAGTGTTCACACTCCTCCATTCTGTGACTTCACACACCTCCATTCTGTGATTTCACACCTGCATTCTGACTTCACACAGCTCCAATCTATGACTTCACACACCTCCATTCTGTGACTTCACACACCTCCATTCTATGACTTCACACACCTCCACTGTGATTTCACACACCTCCATTCTATGAGTTCACACACCTCCATTGTGACTTCACACACCTTAATTCTATGACTTCACACACCTCCATTCTGACTTCACACACCTCCATTTTGTGACTTCAAACACTTCCATTTTATGATTTCACACACCTCCATTCTATGAATTCACACACCTCCATTTTGTGACTTCACACACCTCAATTCTATGAATTCACACACCTCCATTCTGTGACTTCACACCTCCATTCTGAATTCACACACCTCCATTCTGTGACTTCACACACCTCCCTTCTATGACTTCACACACCTCCATTCTTTGATTTCACACACCTTCATACTTACTTCAGAAACATCCATTCTCTGACTACACACACCTCCATTCTATGACTTCACAAAACTCCATTCTGTGACTTCACACACCTCCATACTGAGTTCACACACCTCCTTTCTATGACTTCACACACGTCTATTCTATGACTTCACACACCACCTTTCTGTGGCTTCACACACCTACATTCTGAGTTCACACACCTCCATTCTGTGACTTCACACACCTCCATTCTGTGACTTCAAACACCTCCATTCTGTGACTTCACACACCTGGATCCTATGAATTCACACACCTCCATTCTGTGACTTCACACACCTCCACTCTATGACTTCAAACACCTTCATTCTTACTTCACAAACATCCATTCTGTGACTTCACACACCTCCATTCTGTGATTACACACACCTTCATTCTGACTTCACACACCTCCATTTTGTGACTTCACACACCTCTGTTCTGTGACTTCACACTCCTTCATTCTGACTTCACACACCTCCATTCTCTGACTTCACACACCTCCATTCTATGACTTCACAAACCTCCATTCTGTGACTTCACACACCTCCATTCTGAGTTCACACACCTCCTTTCTATGACTTCACACACTTCCATTCTATGACTTCACACACCTCCATTCTGTGGCTTCACACATCTACATTCTGAGTTCACACACCTCCATTCTGAGACTTCACACACCTCCATTCTGTGACTTCACACACCTCCATTCTGTGACTTCACACACCTCGATCCTATGACTTCACACACTTCCATTCTATGAATTAACACACCTCCATTCTGTGAGTTCACAAACCTCCATTCTATGTCTTCACACCCCTCCATTCTGTGACTTCACACACCTCCATTCTGAGTTCACACACCTCCATTCTATGACTTCACAAACCTCCATTCTGAGTTCACAGACCTCCATTCTATGACTTCACACACCTCCATTCTATGACTTCACTCACCTCCATTCTGACTTCACACACCTCCATTCTGACTTCACACACCTCAATTCTGTGACTTCACACACCTCCATTCTATGATTTCACACACTTCCATTCTATGACTTCACACACCTCCATTCTGTGGCTTCACACACCTACATTCTGAGTTCACACACCTCCATTCTGTGACTTCACACACCTCCATTCTGTGATTTCACACACCTCTAATCTGACTTCACACACCTCCATTCTATGACTTCACACACCTCAATTCTATGACTTCACACACCTCCAATCTCTGACTTCACAGACCTCAATTCTGTGACGTGACACACCTCCATTCTGACTTCACACACCTTCATTCTATGATTTCACACACCTCCATTCTATGACTTCACACACCTCCATTCTGTGACTTCACACACCTCCATTCTCACTTCACACCCCTGCATTCTGACTTCACACACCTCCATTCTGACTTAAAACAGCTCCATTCTATGAATTCACACACCTCCATTCTGTGACTTCACACTCCACCTTTTTGACTTCACATACCTCCATTCTGTGACTTCCCACACCTCCATTCTGTGACTTCACACACCTCCGTTTTGACTTCACACACTTCCAATCTGTGACTTCACACATCTCCATTCTTTGACTTCACACACCGCCATTCCATGACTTCACAAACCTCCATTCTATGAGTTCACACACCTCCATTCTATGAGTTCACACACCTCCAATTTGACTTCACACATCTCCATTCTATGACTTCACACACCTTCATTCTTACTTCAGAAACATCCATTCTCTGACTTCACACACCTCCATTCTATGACTTCACAAACCTCCATTCTGTGACTTCACACACCTCCATTCTGAGTTCACACACCTCCTTTCTATGACTTCACACACTTCCATTCTATGACTTCACACACCTCCATTCTGTGGCTTCACACACCTACATTCTGAGTTCACACACCTCCATTCTGTGACTTCACACACCTCCATTCTGTGACTTCTCACACCTTCATTCAGTGACTTCACACACCTTCATTCTGTGACTTCACACACCTCGATCCTATGACTTCACACACCTCCATTCAATGAATTAACACATCTCCATTCTGTGATTTCACAAACATCCATTCTATGACTTCACACACCTCCATTCTGTGACTTCACACACCTCCATTCTGAGTTCACACACCTCCATTCTATGACTTCACAAACCTCCATTCTGAGTTCACAGACCTCCATTCTATGACTTCACACACCTCCATTCTATGATTTCACTCACCTCCATTCTGACTTCACACACCTCCATTCTGACTTCACACACCTTAATTCTGTGACTTCACACACCTCCATTCTATGATTTCACACACTTTCATTCTATGACTTCACACACCTCCTTTCTGTGGCTTCACACACCTACATTAAGTGTTCACACACCTCCATTCTGTGACTTCACACACCTCCATTCTGTGATTTTACACCTGCATTCTGACTTCACACACCTCTATTCTGTGAATTCACACACCTCAATTCTGTGACTGCACACACCTCCATTCTGACTTCACACACCTCCATTCTATGTTTTCACACACCTCCATTCTATGACTTCACACACCTCCATTCTGTGACTTCACACACCTCCATTTTGTGACTTCACACACCTCAATTCTATGAATTCACACACCTCCATTCTGTGACTTCACACCTCCATTCTGAATTCACACACCTCCATTCTGTGACTTCACACACCTCCCTTCTATGACTTCACACACCTCCCTTCTTTGACTTCACACACCTTCATACTTACTTCAGAAACATCCATTCTCTGACTACACGCACCTCCATTCTATGACTTCACAAAACTCCATTCTGTGACTTCACACACCTCCATACTGAGTTCACACACCTCCTTTCTATGACTTCACACACTTCCATTCTATGACTTCACACACCTCCTTTCTGTGGCTTCACACACCTACATTCTGAGTTCACACACCTCCACTCTGTGACTTCACACACCTCCATTCTGTGACTTCACACACCTCCATTCTGTGACTTCACACACCTCGATCCTATGACTTCACACCTCCATTCTATGAATTCACACACCTCCATTCTGTGATTTCACAAACCTCCATTGTATGACTTCACACACCTCCATTCTGTGACTTCACACACCTCCAATCTGAGTTCACACACCTTCATTCTATGACTTCACAAACCTCCATTCTGAGTTCACAGACCTCCATTCTATGACTTCACATATCTCCATTGTATGACTTCACTCACCTCCATTTTGACTTCACACAACTCCATTCTGACTTCACACACCTCAATTCTGTGACTTCCCACACCTCCATTTTATTATTTCACACACTTCCATTCTATGACTTCACACACCTCCATTCTATGACTTCACAGACCTCATTTCTGAGTTTACACACCTCCATTCTGTGATTTACCCACCTCCATTCTGAGTTCACACACCTCCACTCTGTGACTTCACACACCTCCATTCGTTGACATCAAAAACCACCATTCTATGACTTCACACAACTCCATTTAGACTTCTCACACCTCCATTCTATGAGTTCACACACCTCCATTTTATGACTTCACACACCTCCATTCTATGACTTCACACACCTCAATTCTGTGACTTCACACACCTCCACTCTATGACTTCAAACACCTTCATTCTTACTTCACAAACATCCATTCTGTGACTTCACACACCTCCATTCTGTGATTACACACACCTTCATTCTGACTTCACACACCTCCATTCTCTGACTTCACACACCTCCATTCTATGACTTCACAAACCTCCATTCTGTGACTTCACACACCTCCATTCTGAGTTCACACACCTCCTTTCTATGACTTCACACACTTACATTCTATGACTTCACACACCTCCATTCTGTGGCTTCACACATCTATATTCTGAATTCATACACCTCCATTCTGAGACTTCACACACCTCCATTCTGTGACTTCACACACCTCGATCCTATGACTTCACCCACCTCCATTCTATGAATTAACACACCTCCATTCTGTGAGTTCACAAACCTCCATTCTATGTCTTCACACCCCTCCATTCTGTGACTTCACCCACCTCCATTCTGAGTTCACACACCTCCATTCTATGACTTCACAAACCTCCATTCTGAGTTCACAGACCTCCATTCTATGACTTCACACACCTCCATTCTATGACTTCACTCACCTCCATTCTGACTTCACACACCTCCATTCTGACTTCACACACCTCAATTCTTTGACTTCACACACCTCCATTCTATGATTTCACACACTCCATTCTATGACTTCACACACCTCCATTCTATGACTTCACACACCTCATTTCTGAGTTGACACACCTTCCATTCTGTGATTTCACACACCTCCAATCTGACTTCACACACCTCCATTCTATGACTTCACACACCTCCATTCGTTGACATCAAAAACAACCATTCTATGACTTCACACAACTCCATTGTGACTTCACACACCTCCATTCTATGAATTCACACACCTCAATTTTATGACTTCACACACCTCCATTCTATGACTTCACACACCTCCAGTCTGTGACTTCGCACACCTCCATTCTATGACTTCACAAACTTCCATTCTGAGTTCACAGACCTCCATTCTGTGACTTCAAACACCTTCATTCTTAATTCACAAACATCCATTCTGTGACTTCACACACCTCCATTCTGTGACTTCACACACCTTCATTCTGACTTCACACACCTCCATTCTGTGACTTCACACACCTCAATTCTGTGACTTCACACACCTCCACTCTGACTTCACATACCTCCATTCTCTGATTTCACACACCTCAATTCTGTGACTTCACACACCTCCATTCTGACTTCACATACCTCCATTCTATGATTTCACACACCTCAATTCTATGACTTCACACACCTCCATTCTGTGACTTCACACACCACCTTTCTGACTTCACACACCTCCATTCTGTGACTTCACACACCTCCATTCTGTGACTTCACACACCTCCGTTTTGACTTCACACACTTCCACTCTGTGACTTCACACACCTCCATTCTGTGACTTCACACACCTCTATTGTTTCACTACACACACCTCCATTCTTTGACTTCACACACCTCCATTCCATGACTTCACACACCTCCATTCTATGAGTTCACACACCTCCATTCTATGAGTTCACACACCTCCAATTTGACTTCACACACCTCCATTCTATGACTTCACACACCTTCATTCTTACTTCAGAAACATCCATTCTCTGACTTCCCACACATCCATTCTATGACTTCACAAACCTCCATTCTGTGACTTCACACACCTCCATTCTGTGACTTCACACACCTCCATTCGTTGACATCAACAACCACCATTCTACGACTTCATACAACTCCATTTTAACTTCACACAGCTCCATTCTATGACTTCACACACCTCCATTTTATGACTTCACACACCTCCATTCTATGACTTCACACACCTCAATTCTATGACTTCACACACCTCTATTCTGTAACTTCACACACCTCCATTCTCTGACTTCACGCGCCTCCACTCTATGACTTCAAACACCTTCATTCTTACTTCACAAACATCCATTCTGTGACTTCACACACCTCCATTCTGTGATTTCACAAACCTTCATTCCGACTTCACACACCGCCATTCTGTGACTTCACACACCTCAATTCTGTGACTTCACACACCTCCATTCTGACTTCACACACCTCCATTCTATGACTTCACTCACCTCTATTCTATGACTTCACACCTCCATTTTGTGACTTCACACACCTAAATTCTATGACTTCACACACCTCCATTGTGACTTCACACACCTCTATTCTATGAGTTCACACACCACCATTCTGACTTCACACACCTCCATTCTATGACTTCACACACCTCCGTTCTGACTTCACACAGCTCTATTCTGTGACTTCACAATACTCCATTCTGTGATTTCACACACCTCCATACTATGACTTCACACACCTCCATCTATGACTTCATACACCTCCATTCTGAGTTCACACACCTCCATTCTATGACATCACAGACCTCGAATCTGTGACTTCACTCACCTCCACTCTATGACTTCACACTCCTCCATTCTCTGACTTCACAGACCTCAATTCTGTGACGTGACGCACCTCCATTCTGACTTCACACACCTTCATTCTATGATTTCACACACCTCCATTCTATGACTTCACACACCTCCATTCTGTGACTTCACACACCTCCATTTTGACTTCACACCCCTCCATTCTGACTTCACACACCTCCATTCTCACTTCACACAGCTCCATTCTATGAATTCACACAAGTCCATTCTGTGACTTCACACACCACCTTTTTGACTTCACACACCTCCATTCTGTGACTTCACACACCTCCATTCTGTGACTTCACACACCTCCGTTTTGACTTCACACACTTCCAATCTGTGACTTCACACACCTCCATTTTGTGACTTCACTCACCTCTATTGTTTCACTTCACACACCTCCATTCTTTTACTTCACACACCGCCATTCCATAACTTCACAAACCTCCATTCTATGAGTTCACACACCTCCATTCTATGAGTTCACACACCTCCAATTTGACTTCACACATCTCCATTCTATGACTTCACACACCTTCATTCTTACTTCAGAAACATCCATTCTCTAACTTCACACACCTCCATTCTATGACTTCACAAACCTCGATTCTGTGACTTCACACACCTCCATTCTGAGTTCACACACCTCCTTTCTATGACTTCACACACTTCCATTCTATGACTTCACACACCTCCATTCTGTGGCTTCACACACCTACATTCTGAGTTCACACACCTCCATTCTGTGACTTCACACACCTCCATTCTTTGACTTCTTACACCTCCATTCTGTGACTTCACACACCTCGATCCTATGACTTCACACACCTCCATTCAATGAATTAACACACCTCCATTCTATGATTTCACACACCTCCAATCTGGCTTCACACACCTCCATTCTATGACTTCACACACCTCCATTCGTTGACATCAAAAAACACCATTCTATGACTTCACACAACTCCATTTTGACATCACACACCTCCATTCTATGAGTTCACACACCTCCATTTTATGACTTCACACAACTCCATTCTATGACTTCACACACCTCAATTCTATGACTTCACACACCTCCATTCTATGACTTCAGACACCTCCATTCTGTGACTTCACACACCTCCACTCTATGACTTCAAACACCTTCATTCTTACTTCACAAACATCCATTCTGTGAATTCACACACCTCCATTCTTTGACTTCACACACCTTCATTCTGACTTCACACACCTCCATTCTGTGACTTCACACACCTCCATTCTATGACTTCACACACCTCCATTCTGTGACTTCACACACCACCTTTTTGGCTTCACACACCTCAATTCTGTGACTTCACACACCTCCATTCTGTGACTTCAGACACCTCCGTTTTGACTTCACACACTTCCCTTCTGTGACTTCACACACCTCCATTCCGTGACTTCACACACCTCTATTATTTCATTTCACACACCTCCATTCTTTGACTTCACACACCTCCATTCCATGATTTCACACACCTCCATTCTATGAGTTCACACACCTCCATTGTATGAGTTCACACACCTCCAATTTGACTTCACACACCTCTATTCTATGACTTCACACACCTTCATTCTTACTTCAGAAACATCCATTCTCTGACTTCACACACCTCCATTCTATGACTTCACAAACCTCCATTCTGTGAGTTCACACACCTCCATTCTAGGACTTCACACACCTCCATTCTGTGGTTTCACACACCTCCATTCTGAGTTCACACACCTCCATTCTGTGACTTCACACACCTCCATTCTGTGACTTCACACACCTCCATTCTGTGACTTCACACACCTCCATTCTATGAATTCACACACCTCCATTCTGTGATTTCACACACCTCCATTCTATGACTTCACACACCTCCATTCTGTGACTTCACACACCTCCATTCTGAGTTCACACACCTCCATTCTATGACTTCACAAACCCCCATTCTGAGTTCACAGACCTCCATTCTATGACTTCACACACTTCCATTCTATGACTTCACACACCTCCATTCTGACTTCACACACCTCCATTCTGACTTCACACACCTCAATTCTTTGACTTCACACACCTCCATTCTATGATTTCACACACCTCCATTCTATGACTTCACACACCTCCATTCTATGACTTCACACACCTCATTTCTGAGTTGACACACCTCCATTCTGTGACTTCACACACCTCCAATCTGACTTCACACATCTCCATTCTATGACTTCACACACCTCCATTCGTTGACATAAAAACAACCATTCTATGACTTCACACAACTCCATTGTGACTTCACACACCTCCATTCTATGAATTCACACACCTCCATTTTATGACTTCACACACCTCCATTGTATGACTTCACACACCTCCATTCTGTGACTTCACCCACCTCCATTCTATGACTTCACAAACCTACATTCTGAGTTCACAGTCCTCCATTCTATGACTTCACACACCTCCATTCTATGACTTCACACACCTCCATTCTATGACTTCACACACCTCCATTCTGTGACTTCACACACCTCCATTCTGTGACTTCACACACCTCCATTCTGACTTCACACACCTCCATTCTCACTTCACACAGCTCCATTCTATGAATTCACACACCTCCATTCTGACTTCACACACCTCCATTCTGACTTCACACACCTGCAATTTTACTTCACACACCTTCATTCCATGAGTTCACACACCTGCGTTGTGGCTTCACACACCTCCATGCTATGATTTCACACACCTCCATTCTGACTTCACACACCTCCATTCTGACTTCACACACCTCCATTCTGACTTCACACACCTCTATTCTGTGTCTTCACAGACCTCCATTCTGTGACTTCACACACCTCCATTTTGACTTCACACACCTCCATTCTGTGACTTCACACACCTCTATTCCATGACTTCAAACACCTTCATTCTGACTTCACACACCTCCATTCTCTGACTTCACAGACCTCAATTCTGTGACGTGACACACCTCCATTCTGACTTCACACACCTTCATTCTATGATTTCACACACCTCCATTCTATGACTTCACACACCTCCATTCTGTGACTTCACACCCCTCCATTCTGACTTCACACCCCTCCATTCTGACTTCACACACCTCCATTCTCACTTCACACAGCTCCATTCTATGAATTCACACACCTCCATTCTGTGATTTCACACACCACCTTTTTGACTTCACACAACTCCATTCTGTGACTTCACACACCTCCATTCTGTGACTTCACACACCTCCGTTTTGACTTCACAAACTTCCAATCTGTGACTTCACACACCTCCATTTTGTGACTTCACACACCTCTATTGTTTCACTTCACAACCCTCCATTCTTTGACTTCACACACCGCCATTCCATGACTTCACAAACCTCCATTCTATGAGTTCACACACCTCCATTCTATGAGTTCACACACCTCCAATTTGACTTCACACATCTCCATTCTATGACTTCACACACCTTCATTCTTACTTCAGAAACATCCATTCTCTAACTTCACACACCTCCATTCTATGACTTCACAAACCTCCATTCTGTGACTTCACACACCTCCATTCTGAGTTCACACACCTCCTTTCTATGACTTCACACACTTCCATTCTATGACTTCACAAACCTCCATTCTGTGGCTTCACACACCTACATTCTGAGTTCACACACCTCCTTTCTATGACTTCACACACCTCCATTCTATGACTTCACAAACCTCCATTCTGTGACTTCACACACCTCCATTCTGAGTTCACACACCTCCTTTCTATGATTCACACACTTCCATTCTATGACTTCACACACCTCCATTCTGTGGCTTCACACACCTACATTCTGAGTTCACACACCTCCATTCTGTGACTTCACACACCTCCATTCTTTGACTTCTTACACCTCCATTCTGTGACTTCACACACCTCGATCCTATGACTTCACACACCTCCATTCAATGAATTAACACACCTCCATTCTGTGATTTCACAAACCTCCATTCTATGACTTCACACACCTCCATTCTGTGACTTCACACACCTCCATTCTGAGTTCACACACCTCCATTCTATGACTTCACAAACCTCCATTCTGAGTTCACAGACCTCCATTATATGACTTCACACACCTCCATTCTATGACTTCACTCACCTCCATTCTGACTTCACACACCTCCATTCTGACTTCACACACCTTAATTCTGTGACTTCACACACCTCCATTCTATGACTTCACACACCTCCATTCTGTGACTTCACACACCACCTTTTTCACTTCACACACCTCCATTCTGTGACTTCACACACCTCCATTCTGTGACTTCACACACCTCCGTTTTGACTTCACACACTTCCCTTCTGTGACTTCATACACCTCCATTCTGTGACTTCACACACCTCTATTATTTCACTTCACACACCTCCATTCTTTGACTTCACACACCTCCATTCCATGATTTCACACACCTCCATTCTATGAGTTCACACACCTCCATTGTATGAGTTCACACACCTCCAATTTGACTTCACACACCTCTATTCTATGACTTCATACACCTTCATTCTTACTTCAGAAACATGCATTCTCTGACTTCACACACCTCCATTCTATGACTTCACAAACCTCCATTCTGTGAGTTCACACACCTCCATTCTAGGACTTCACACACCTCCAATCTGTGGTTTCACACACCTCCATTCTGAGTTCACACACCTCCATTCTGTGACTTCACACACCTCCATTCTGTGACTTCACACACCTCTATTATTTCACTTCACACACCTCCATTCTATGAATTCACACACCTCCATTCTGTGATTTCACACACCTCCATTCTATGACTTCACACACCTCCATTCTGTGACTTCACACACCTCCATTCTGAGTTCACACACCTCCATTCTATGACTTCACAAACCTCCATTCTGAGTTCACAGACCTCCATTCTATGACTTCACACACCTCCATTCTATGACTTCACTCACCTCCATTCTGACTTCACACACCTCCATTCTGACTTCACACACCTTAATTCTGTGACTTCACACACCTCCATTCTATGACTTCACACACCTCCATTCTGTGACTTCACACACCACCTTTTTCACTTCACACACCTCCATTCTGTGACTTCACACACCTCCATTCTGTGACTTCACACACCTCCGTTTTGACTTCACACACTTCCCTTCTGTGACTTCATACACCTCCATTCTGTGACTTCACACACCTCTATTATTTGACTTCACACACCTCCATTCTTCGATTTCACACACCTCCATTCCATGATTTCACACACCTCCATTCTATGAGTTCACACACCTCCATTGTATGAGTTCACACACCTCCAATTTGACTTCACACACCTCTATTCTATGACTTCACACACCTTCATTCTTACTTCAGAAACATGCATTCTCTGACTTAACACACCTCCATTCTATGACTTCACAAACCTCCATTCTGTGAGTTCACACACCTCCATTCTAGGACTTCACACACCTCCATTCTGTGGTTTCACACACCTCCATTCTGAGTTCACACACCTCCATTCTGTGACTTCACACACCTCCATTCTGTGACTTCACACACCTCTATTATTTCACTTCACACACCTCCATTCTATGAATTCACACACCTCCATTCTGTGATTTCACACACCTCCATTCTATGACTTCACACACCTCCATTCTGTGACTTCACACACCTCCATTCTGAGTTCACACACCTCCATTCTATGACTTCACAAACCTCCATTCTGAGTTCACAGACCTCCATTCTATGACTTCACACACCTCCATTCTATGACTTCACTCACCTCCATTCTGACTTCACACACCTCCATTCTGACTTCACACACCTTAATTCTGTGACTTCACACACCTCCATTCTATGACTTCACACACCTCCATTCTGTGACTTCACACACCACCTTTTTCACTTCACACACCTCCATTCTGTGACTTCACACACCTCCATTCTGTGACTTCACACACCTCCGTTTTGACTTCACACACTTCCCTTCTGTGACTTCATACACCTCCATTCTGTGACTTCACACACCTCTATTATTTGACTTCACACACCTCCATTCTTCGATTTCACACACCTCCATTCCATGATTTCACACACCTCCATTCTATGAGTTCACACACCTCCATTGTATGAGTTCACACACCTCCAATTTGACTTCACACACCTCTATTCTATGACTTCACACACCTTCATTCTTACTTCAGAAACATGCATTCTCTGACTTAACACACCTCCATTCTATGACTTCACAAACCTCCATTCTGTGAGTTCACACACCTCCATTCTAGGACTTCACACACCTCCATTCTGTGGTTTCACACACCTCCATTCTGAGTTCACACACCTCCATTCTGTGACTTCACACACCTCCATTCTGTGACTTCACACACCTCCATTCTGTGACTTCACACACCTCCATTCTATGAATTCACACACCTCCATTCTGTGATTTCACACACCTCCATTCTATGACTTCACACACCTCCATTCTGTGACTTCACACACCTCCATTCTGAGTTCACACACCTCCATTCTATGACTTCACAAACCCACATTCTGAGTTCACAGACCTCCATTCTATGACTTCACACACTTCCATTCTATGACTTCACACACCTCCATTCTGTGACTTCACACACCTCCATTCTATGACTTCACACACCTCCATTCTATGACTTCACTCACCTCCATTCTGACTTCACACACCTCCATTCTGACTTCACACACCTTAATTCTGTGACTTCACACACCTCCATTCTATGACTTCACAAACCTCCATTCTGTGAGTTCACACACCTCCATTCTAGGACTTCACACACCTCCATTCTGTGGTTTCACACACCTCCATTCTGAGTTCACACACCTCCATTCTGTGACTTCACACACCTCCATTCTGTGACTTCACACACCTCCATTCTGTGACTTCACACACCTCCATTCTATGAATTCACACACCTCCATTCTGTGATTTCACACACCTCCATTCTATGACTTCACACACCTCCATTCTGTGACATCACACACATCCATTCTGAGTTCACACACCTCCATTCTATGACTTCACAAACCCACATTCTGAGTTCACAGACCTCCATTCTATGACTTCACACACTTCCATTCTATGACTTCACACACCTCCATTCTGTGACTTCACACACCTCCATTCTATGACTTCACACACCTCCATTCTGTGACTTCACACACCTCCATTCTATGACTTCACACACTTCCATTCTATGACTTCACACACCTGCAATTTTACTTCACACACCTTCATTCCATGAGTTCACACACCTGCGTTGTGGCTTCACACACCTCCATGCTATGATTTCACACACCTCCATTCTGATTTCACACACCTCCATTCTGACTTCACACACCTCCATTCTGACTTCACACACCTCTATTCTGTGTCTTCACAGACCTCCATTCTGTGACTTCACACACCTCCATTTTGACTTCACACACCTCCATTCTGAGTTCACACACCTCCATTCTATGACGTCACAAACCCACATTCTGAGTTCACAGACCTCCATTCTATGACTTCACACACTTCCATTCTATGACTTCACACACCTCCATTCTGTGACTTCACACACCTCCATTCTATGACTTCACACACCTCCATTCTGTGACTTCACACACCTCCATTCTATGACTTCACACACTTCCATTCTATGACTTCACACACCTGCAATTTTACTTCACACACCTTCATTCCATGAGTTCACACACCTGCGTTGTGGCTTCACACACCTCCATGCTATGATTTCACACACCTCCATTCTGATTTCACACACCTCCATTCTGACTTCACACACCTCCATTCTGACTTCACACACCTCTATTCTGTGTCTTCACAGACCTCCATTCTGTGACTTCACACACCTCCATTTTGACTTCACACACCTCCATTCTGTGACTTCACACACGTCCATTCCATGACTTCAAACACCTTCATTCTGACTTCACACACCTCCATTCTCTGACTTCACAGACCTCAATTCTGTGACGTGACACACCTCCATTCTGACTTCACACACCTTCATTCTATGATTTCACACACCTCCATTCTATGACTTCACACACCTCTATTCTGTGACTTCACACACCTCCATTCTGACTTCACACCCCTCCATTCTGACTTCACACACCTCCATTCTCACTTCACACAGCTCCATTCTATGAATTCACACACCTCCATTCTGACTTCACACACCTCCATTCTGACTTCACACACCTCTATTCTGTGTCTTCACAGACCTCCATTCTGTGACTTCACACACCTCCATTTTGACTTCACACACCTCCATTCTGTGACTTCACACACCTCTATTCCATGACTTCAAACACCTTCATTCTGACTTCACACACCTCCATTCTCTGACTTCACAGACCTCAATTCTGTGATGTGACACACCTCCATTCTGACTTCACACACCTTCATTCTATGATTTCACACACCTCCATTCTATGACTTCACACACCTCCATTCTATGACTTCACTCACCTCCATTCTGACTTCACACACCTCCATTCTGACTTCACACACCTTAATTCTGTGACTTCACACACCTCCATTCTATGACTTCACACACCTCCATTCTGTGACTTCACACACCACCTTTTTCACTTCACACACCTCCATTCTGTGACTTCACACACCTCCATTCTGTGACTTCACACACCTCCGTTTTGACTTCACACACTTCCCTTCTGTGACTTCATACACCTCCATTCTGTGACTTCACACACCTCTATTGTTTCACTTCACACACCTCCATTCTTTGACTTCACACACCTCCATTCCATGATTTCACACACCTCCATTCTATGAGTTCACACACCTCCATTGTATGAGTTCACACACCTCCAATTTGACTTCACACACCTCTATTCTATGACTTCACACAACTTCATTCTTACTTCAGAAACATGCATTCTCTGACTTCACACACCTCCATTCTATGACTTCACAAACCTCCATTCTGTGACTTCACACACCTCCATTCTGAGTTCACACACCTCCTTTCTATGACTTCACACACTTCCATTCTATGACTTCACACACCTCCATTCTGTGGCTTCACACACCTACATTCTGAGTTCACACACCTCCATTCTGTGCCTTCACACACCTCCATTCTTTGACTTCTTACACCTCCATTCTGTGACTTCACACACCTCGATCCTATGACTTCACACACCTCCATTCAATGAATTAACACACCTCCATTCTGTGATTTCACAAACCTCCATTCTATGACTTCACACACCTCCATTCTGTGACTTCACACACCTCCATTCTGAGTTCACACACCTCCATTCTGACTTCACACACCTTAATTCTGTGACTTCACACACCTCCATTCTATGACTTCACACACCTCCATTCTATGAATTCACACACCTCCATTCTATGACTTCACACACCTCATTTCTGAGTTGACACACCTCCATTCTGTCACTTCACACACCTCCAATCTGACTTCACACACCTCCATTCTATGACTTCACACACCTCCATTCGTTGACATAAAAACAACCATTCTATGACTTCACACAACTCCATTGTGACTTCACACACCTCCATTCTATGAATTCACACACCTCCATTTTATGACTTCACACACCTCCATTCTATGACATCACACACCTCCATTCTGTGACTTCACACACCTCCATTCTATGACTTCACACACCTCCATTCGTTGACATCAAAAAACACCATTTTATGACTTCACACAACTCCATTTTGACTTCACACACCTCCATTCTATGAGTTCACACACCTTCATTCTGTGATTTCACACACCTCCAATCTGACTTCACACACCTCCATTCTGTGACTTCACACACCTCCACTCTATGACTTCAAACACCTTCATTCTTACTTCACAAAGATCCATTCTGTGACTTCACACACCTCCATTCTGTGACTTCACACACCTTCATTCTGACTTCACACACCTCCATTCTGGGACTTCACACACCTTAATTCTGTGACTTCACACACCTCCATTCTGACTTCACACACCTCCATTCTATGATTTCACACACCTCCATTCTATGACTTCACGCACCTCCATTCTGTGACTTCACACACCACCTTTTTGATTTCACACACCTCCATTCTATGACTTCACACACCTCCATTCGTTGACATCAAAAAACACCATTCTGTGACTTCACACAACTCCATTTTGACTTCACACACCTCCATTCTATGAGTTCACATACCTCCATTTTATGACTTCACACACCTCCATTCTATGACTTCACACACCTCAATTCTATGACTTCACACACCTCCATTCTATGACTTCACACACCTCCATTCTGTGACTTCACACACCTCCACTCTATGACTTCAAACACCTTCATTCTTACTTCACAAACATCCATTCTGTGAATTCACACACCTCCATTCTGTGACTTCACACACCTTCATTCTGACTTCACACAACTCCATTCTGTGACTTCACACACCTCCATTCTATGACTTCACACACGTCCATTCTGTGACTTCACACACCACCTTTTTGACTTCACAGACCTCCATTCTGTGACTTCACACACCTCCATTCTGTGACTTCACACACCTCCGTTTTGACTTCACACACTTCCATTTGTGACTTCACACACCTCCATTCTGTGACTTCACACACCTCTATTGTTTCACTTCACACACCTCCATTCTTTGACTTCACACACCGCCATTCCATGACTTCACACACCTCCATTCTATGAGTTCACACACCTCCATTCTATGAGTTAACACACCTCCAATTTGACTTCACACACCTCCATTCTATGACTTCACACACCTTCATTCTTACTTCACAAACATCCATTCTGTGAATTCACACACCTCCATTCTGTGACTTCACACACTTTCATTCTGACTTCACACACCTCCATTCTGTGACTTCACACACCTCCATTCTAGGACTTCACACACCTCCATTCTGTGGCTTCACACACCTCCATTCTGAGTTCACACACCTCCATTCTGTGACTTCACACACCTCCATTCTGTGACTTCACACACCTCCATTCTGTGACTTCACACACCTCGATCGTATGACTTCACACACCTCCATTCTATGAATTCACACACCTTCATTCTATGATTTCACACACCTCCATTCTATGACTTCACACACCTCCATTCTGTGACTTCACACCCCTCCATTCTGACTTCACACCCCTCCATTCTGACTTCACACACCTCCATTCTCACTTCACACAGCTCCATTCTATGAATTCACACACCTCCATTCTGTGATTTCACACACCACCTTTTTGACTTCACACAACTCCATTCTGTGACTTCACACACCTCCATTCTGTGACTTCACACACCTCCGTTTTGACTTCACAAACTTCCAATCTGTGACTTCACACACCTCCATTTTGTGACTTCACACACCTCTATTGTTTCACTTCACAACCCTCCATTCTTTGACTTCACACACCGCCATTCCATGACTTCACAAACCTCCATTCTATGAGTTCACACACCTCCATTCTATGAGTTCACACACCTCCAATTTGACTTCACACATCTCCATTCTATGACTTCACACACCTTCATTCTTACTTCAGAAACATCCATTCTCTAACTTCACACACCTCCATTCTATGACTTCACAAACCTCCATTCTGTGACTTCACACACCTCCATTCTGAGTTCACACACCTCCTTTCTATGACTTCACACACTTCCATTCTATGACTTCACAAACCTCCATTCTGTGGCTTCACACACCTACATTCTGAGTTCACACACCTCCTTTCTATGACTTCACACACCTCCATTCTATGACTTCACAAACCTCCATTCTGTGACTTCACACACCTCCATTCTGAGTTCACACACCTCCTTTCTATGATTCACACACTTCCATTCTATGACTTCACACACCTCCATTCTGTGGCTTCACACACCTACATTCTGAGTTCACACACCTCCATTCTGTGACTTCACACACCTCCATTCTTTGACTTCTTACACCTCCATTCTGTGACTTCACACACCTCGATCCTATGACTTCACACACCTCCATTCAATGAATTAACACACCTCCATTCTGTGATTTCACAAACCTCCATTCTATGACTTCACACACCTCCATTCTGTGACTTCACACACCTCCATTCTGAGTTCACACACCTCCATTCTATGACTTCACAAACCTCCATTCTGAGTTCACAGACCTCCATTATATGACTTCACACACCTCCATTCTATGACTTCACTCACCTCCATTCTGACTTCACACACCTCCATTCTGACTTCACACACCTTAATTCTGTGACTTCACACACCTCCATTCTATGACTTCACACACCTCCATTCTGTGACTTCACACACCACCTTTTTCACTTCACACACCTCCATTCTGTGACTTCACACACCTCCATTCTGTGACTTCACACACCTCCGTTTTGACTTCACACACTTCCCTTCTGTGACTTCATACACCTCCATTCTGTGACTTCACACACCTCTATTATTTCACTTCACACACCTCCATTCTTTGACTTCACACACCTCCATTCCATGATTTCAGACACCTCCATTCTATGAGTTCACACACCTCCATTGTATGAGTTCACACACCTCCAATTTGACTTCACACACCTCTATTCTATGACTTCATACACCTTCATTCTTACTTCAGAAACATGCATTCTCTGACTTCACACACCTCCATTCTATGACTTCACAAACCTCCATTCTGTGAGTTCACACACCTCCATTCTAGGACTTCACACACCTCCAATCTGTGGTTTCACACACCTCCATTCTGAGTTCACACACCTCCATTCTGTGACTTCACACACCTCCATTCTGTGACTTCACACACCTCTATTATTTCACTTCACACACCTCCATTCTATGAATTCACACACCTCCATTCTGTGATTTCACACACCTCCATTCTATGACTTCACACACCTCCATTCTGTGACTTCACACACCTCCATTCTGAGTTCACACACCTCCATTCTATGACTTCACAAACCTCCATTCTGAGTTCACAGACCTCCATTCTATGACTTCACACACCTCCATTCTATGACTTCACTCACCTCCATTCTGACTTCACACACCTCCATTCTGACTTCACACACCTTAATTCTGTGACTTCACACACCTCCATTCTATGACTTCACACACCTCCATTCTGTGACTTCACACACCACCTTTTTCACTTCACACACCTCCATTCTGTGACTTCACACACCTCCATTCTGTGACTTCACACACCTCCGTTTTGACTTCACACACTTCCCTTCTGTGACTTCATACACCTCCATTCTGTGACTTCACACACCTCTATTATTTCACTTCACACACCTCCATTCTTCGATTTCACACACCTCCATTCCATGATTTCACACACCTCCATTCTATGAGTTCACACACCTCCATTGTATGAGTTCACACACCTCCAATTTGACTTCACACACCTCTATTCTATGACTTCACACACCTTCATTCTTACTTCAGAAACATGCATTCTCTGACTTAACACACCTCCATTCTATGACTTCACAAACCTCCATTCTGTGAGTTCACACACCTCCATTCTAGGACTTCACACACCTCCATTCTGTGGTTTCACACACCTCCATTCTGAGTTCACACACCTCCATTCTGTGACTTCACACACCTCCATTCTGTGACTTCACACACCTCCATTCTGTGACTTCACACACCTCCATTCTATGAATTCACACACCTCCATTCTGTGATTTCACACACCTCCATTCTATGACTTCACACACCTCCATTCTGTGACTTCACACACCTCCATTCTGAGTTCACACACCTCCATTCTATGACTTCACAAACCCACATTCTGAGTTCACAGACCTCCATTCTATGACTTCACACACTTCCATTCTATGACTTCACACACCTCCATTCTGTGACTTCACACACCTCCATTCTATGACTTCACACACCTCCATTCTATGACTTCACTCACCTCCATTCTGACTTCACACACCTCCATTCTGACTTCACACACCTTAATTCTGTGACTTCACACACCTCCATTCTATGACTTCACAAACCTCCATTCTGTGAGTTCACACACCTCCATTCTAGGACTTCACACACCTCCATTCTGTGGTTTCACACACCTCCATTCTGAGTTCACACACCTCCATTCTGTGACTTCACACACCTCCATTCTGTGACTTCACACACCTCCATTCTGTGACTTCACACACCTCCATTCTATGAATTCACACACCTCCATTCTGTGATTTCACACACCTCCATTCTATGACTTCACACACCTCCATTCTGTGACATCACACACATCCATTCTGAGTTCACACACCTCCATTCTATGACTTCACAAACCCACATTCTGAGTTCACAGACCTCCATTCTATGACTTCACACACTTCCATTCTATGACTTCACACACCTCCATTCTGTGACTTCACACACCTCCATTCTATGACTTCACACACCTCCATTCTGTGACTTCACACACCTCCATTCTATGACTTCACACACTTCCATTCTATGACTTCACACACCTGCAATTTTACTTCACACACCTTCATTCCATGAGTTCACACACCTGCGTTGTGGCTTCACACACCTCCATGCTATGATTTCACACACCTCCATTCTGATTTCACACACCTCCATTCTGACTTCACACACCTCCATTCTGACTTCACACACCTCTATTCTGTGTCTTCACAGACCTCCATTCTGTGACTTCACACACCTCCATTTTGACTTCACACACCTCCATTCTGAGTTCACACACCTCCATTCTATGACGTCACAAACCCACATTCTGAGTTCACAGACCTCCATTCTATGACTTCACACACTTCCATTCTATGACTTCACACACCTCCATTCTGTGACTTCACACACCTCCATTCTATGACTTCACACACCTCCATTCTGTGACTTCACACACCTCCATTCTATGACTTCACACACTTCCATTCTATGACTTCACACACCTGCAATTTTACTTCACACACCTTCATTCCATGAGTTCACACACCTGCGTTGTGGCTTCACACACCTCCATGCTATGATTTCACACACCTCCATTCTGATTTCACACACCTCCATTCTGACTTCACACACCTCCATTCTGACTTCACACACCTCTATTCTGTGTCTTCACAGACCTCCATTCTGTGACTTCACACACCTCCATTTTGACTTCACACACCTCCATTCTGTGACTTCACACACGTCCATTCCATGACTTCAAACACCTTCATTCTGACTTCACACACCTCCATTCTCTGACTTCACAGACCTCAATTCTGTGACGTGACACACCTCCATTCTGACTTCACACACCTTCATTCTATGATTTCACACACCTCCATTCTATGACTTCACACACCTCTATTCTGTGACTTCACACACCTCCATTCTGACTTCACACCCCTCCATTCTGACTTCACACACCTCCATTCTCACTTCACACAGCTCCATTCTATGAATTCACACACCTCCATTCTGACTTCACACACCTCCATTCTGACTTCACACACCTCTATTCTGTGTCTTCACAGACCTCCATTCTGTGACTTCACACACCTCCATTTTGACTTCACACACCTCCATTCTGTGACTTCACACACCTCTATTCCATGACTTCAAACACCTTCATTCTGACTTCACACACCTCCATTCTCTGACTTCACAGACCTCAATTCTGTGATGTGACACACCTCCATTCTG
Organism: Megascapheus bottae; assembly: GCA_024803745.1. Classification (NCBI taxonomy): domain Eukaryota; kingdom Metazoa; phylum Chordata; class Mammalia; order Rodentia; family Geomyidae; genus Megascapheus; species Megascapheus bottae. The sequence continues at coordinate 827,926 of JANJXV010000186.1, read as the reverse complement.
ACTTCACACACCTTCATTCTATGATTTCACACACCTCCATTCTATGACTTCACTCACCTCCATTCTGACTTCACACACCTCCATTCTGACTTCACACACCTTAATTCTGTGACTTCACACACCTTAATTCTGTGACTTCACACACCTCCATTCTATGACTTCACACACCTCCATTCTGTGACTTCACACACCACCTTTTTCACTTCACACACCTCCATTCTGTGACTTCACACACCTCCATTCTGTGACTTCACACACCTCCGTTTTGACTTCACACACTTCCCTTCTGTGACTTCATACACCTCCATTCTGTGACTTCACACACCTCTATTGTTTCACTTCACACACCTCCATTCTTTGACTTCACACACCTCCATTCCATGATTTCACACACCTCCATTCTATGAGTTCACACACCTCCATTGTATGAGTTCACACACCTCCAATTTGACTTCACACACCTCTATTCTATGACTTCACACAACTTCATTCTTACTTCAGAAACATGCATTCTCTGACTTCACACACCTCCATTCTATGACTTCACAAACCTCCATTCTGTGACTTCACACACCTCCATTCTGAGTTCACACACCTCCTTTCTATGACTTCACACACTTCCATTCTATGACTTCACACACCTCCATTCTGTGGCTTCACACACCTACATTCTGAGTTCACACACCTCCATTCTGTGCCTTCACACACCTCCATTCTTTGACTTCTTACACCTCCATTCTGTGACTTCACACACCTCGATCCTATGACTTCACACACCTCCATTCAATGAATTAACACACCTCCATTCTGTGATTTCACAAACCTCCATTCTATGACTTCACACACCTCCATTCTGTGACTTCACACACCTCCATTCTGAGTTCACACACCTCCATTCTGACTTCACACACCTTAATTCTGTGACTTCACACACCTCCATTCTATGACTTCACACACCTCCATTCTATGAATTCACACACCTCCATTCTATGACTTCACACACCTCATTTCTGAGTTGACACACCTCCATTCTGTCACTTCACACACCTCCAATCTGACTTCACACACCTCCATTCTATGACTTCACACACCTCCATTCGTTGACATAAAAACAACCATTCTATGACTTCACACAACTCCATTGTGACTTCACACACCTCCATTCTATGAATTCACACACCTCCATTTTATGACTTCACACACCTCCATTCTATGACATCACACACCTCCATTCTGTGACTTCACACACCTCCATTCTATGACTTCACACATCTCCATTCGTTGACATCAAAAAACACCATTTTATGACTTCACACAACTCCATTTTGACTTCACACACCTCCATTCTATGAGTTCACACACCTTCATTCTGTGATTTCACACACCTCCAATCTGACTTCACACACCTCCATTCTGTGACTTCACACACCTCCACTCTATGACTTCAAACACCTTCATTCTTACTTCACAAAGATCCATTCTGTGACTTCACACACCTCCATTCTGTGACTTCACACACCTTCATTCTGACTTCACACACCTCCATTCTGGGACTTCACACACCTTAATTCTGTGACTTCACACACCTCCATTCTGACTTCACACACCTCCATTCTATGATTTCACACACCTCCATTCTATGACTTCACGCACCTCCATTCTGTGACTTCACACACCACCTTTTTGATTTCACACACCTCCATTCTATGACTTCACACACCTCCATTCGTTGACATCAAAAAACACCATTCTGTGACTTCACACAACTCCATTTTGACTTCACACACCTCCATTCTATGAGTTCACATACCTCCATTTTATGACTTCACACACCTCCATTCTATGACTTCACACACCTCAATTCTATGACTTCACACACCTCCATTCTATGACTTCACACACCTCCATTCTGTGACTTCACACACCTCCACTCTATGACTTCAAACACCTTCATTCTTACTTCACAAACATCCATTCTGTGAATTCACACACCTCCATTCTGTGACTTCACACACCTTCATTCTGACTTCACACAACTCCATTCTGTGACTTCACACACCTCCATTCTATGACTTCACACACGTCCATTCTGTGACTTCACACACCACCTTTTTGACTTCACAGACCTCCATTCTGTGACTTCACACACCTCCATTCTGTGACTTCACACACCTCCGTTTTGACTTCACACACTTCCATTTGTGACTTCACACACCTCCATTCTGTGACTTCACACACCTCTATTGTTTCACTTCACACACCTCCATTCTTTGACTTCACACACCTCCATTCCATGACTTCACACACCTCCATTCTATGAGTTCACACACCTCCATTCTATGAGTTAACACACCTCCAATTTGACTTCACACACCTCCATTCTATGACTTCACACACCTTCATTCTTACTTCACAAACATCCATTCTGTGAATTCACACACCTCCATTCTGTGACTTCACACACCTTCATTCTGACTTCACACACCTCCATTCTGTGACTTCACACACCTCCATTCTAGGACTTCACACACCTCCATTCTGTGGCTTCACACACCTCCATTCTGAGTTCACACACCTCCATTCTGTGACTTCACACACCTCCATTCTGTGACTTCACACACCTCCATTCTGTGACTTCACACACCTCGATCGTATGACTTCACACACCTCCATTCTATGAATTCACACACCTCCATTCTGTGATTTCACACACCTCCATTCTATGACTTCACACACCTCCATTCTGTGACTTCACACACCTCCATTCTGAGTTCACACACCTCCATTCTATGACTTCACAAACACCCATTCTGAGTTCACAGACCTCCATTCTATGACTTCACACACTTCCATTCTATGACTTCACACACCTCCATTCTGACTTCACACACCTCAATTCTTTGACTTCACACACCTCCATTCTATGATTTCACACACCTCCATTCTATGACTTCACACACCTCCATTCTATGACTTCACACACCTCATTTCTGAGTTGACACACCTCCATTCTGTGATTTCACACACCTCCACTCTGACTTCACACACCTCCATTCTATGGCTTCACACACCTCCATTCTATGACTTCACAAACCTCCATTCTGAGTTCACAGTCCTCCATTCTATGACTTCACACACCTCCATTCTATGACTTCACACACCTCCATTCTATGACTTCACACACCTCCATTCTGTGACTTCACACACCTCCATTCTATGACTTCACACACCTCCATTCTATGACTTCACACACCTGGAATTTTACTTCACACACCTTCATTCCATGAGTTCACACACCTGCGTTGTGGCTTCACACACCTCCATGCTATGATTTCACACACCTCCATTCTGACTTCACACACCTCCATCCTGACTTCACACACCTCCATTCTGTGACTTCACACACCTCCATTTTGACTTCACACACTTCAATTCTGTGACTTCACACACCTCCTGTTGTGAGCCAGAGTGGAATCAAACTGTACCTTAGCTTGCATCAGACGATGGCTTTATTGTCATATTGCTTTCTGGCCCTATTCTATGCAAATGACCTGAGAATTACCATATGAATATAACACCTGGAGGTTCCCTGGGTCAGGAGGAGGGAAGAAGGGGGAGTGGAAATTAAACAGGCAGTCTCGGCAGTCTTTACCTGGACTGCGGACATCCCGGACCCGCTGTGTCTGTCTCTCTTCTATTTCTTGCTAGTCCTTGCCCCCGATTTTAGGAACCCCAATCTGCAAACCCTGGTTTGCCGCCGGTTGGCCCGGCAACCTCCATTCTGTGACTTCACACACCTCCATTCTTTGACTTCACACACCTCCATTCTTGGACTTCACACACCTCCATTCCATGACTTCACACACCTCCATTCCATGAGTTCACACACCTCCATTCTATGAGTTCACACACCTCCATTTTGACTTCACACACCTCCATTCTATGACTTCACACACCTTCATTCTTACTTTAGAAACATCCATTCTATGACTTCACACATCTCCATTGTATGACTTCACAAACCTTCATTCTGTGACTTCACAAACCTGCATTCTGGGTTCACACACCTCCATTCTATGATTTCACACACTTCCATTCTATGACTTCACACACCTCCATTCTTTGACTTCAAACACCTCCATTCTGAGTACACAAACCTCCATTCTGTGACTTCACACACCTCCATTCTATGAATTCACACACCTCCATTCTATGACTTCACACACCTCCATTCTATGACTTCACACAACTCCATTCTATGACTTCACACACCTCCATTCTGTGACTTCACACACTTCCATTCTATGAATTCACACACCTCCATTCTGTGAATTCACACACCTCCATTCTGTGACTTCACACACCTCCATTCTATGACTTCACACACCTCCATTCTATGACTTCACACACCTCCATTCTGTGACTTCACGCACCTCCATTCTATGACTTCACACACCTCCATTCTGTGACTTCACACACCTTGATTCTATGATTTCACATACCTCCATTCTGACTTCACACACCTCCATTCTATGACTTCACACACCTCCATTCTGACTTCACACAGCTCCATTGTGTGTCTTCACAAAACTCCATTCTATGGTTTCACACACCTCCATACTATGACTTCACACACCTCCATCAATGACTTCACACACCTCCATTCTGAGTTCACACACCTCCATTCTGTGACTTCACACACCTCCATTCTATAACTTCACACACCTCCATTCTGTGACTTCACACACCTCGATCCTATGACTTCACACACCTCCATTCTATGAATTCACACACCTCCATTCTGTGATTTCACAAACCTCCATTCTATGACTTCACACACCTCCATTCTGTGACTTCACACACCTCTATTCTATGACTTCACACACCTCCATTCTATGACTTCACAAACCTCCATTCTGAGTTCACAGACCTCCATTCTAAGACTTCACACACCTCCATTCTATGACTTCACTCACCTCCTTCTGACTTCACACACCTCCATGCTGACTTCACACACCTCAATTCTGTGACTTCACACACCTCCATTCTATGATTTCACACACTTCCATTCTATGATTTCACACACCTCCACTCTATGACTTCACACACATCATTTCTGAGTTGACACACCTCCATTCTGTGATTTCACACACCTCAAATCTGACTTCACACACCACCATTCTATGACTTCACACACCTCCATTCGTTGACATCAAAAACCACCATTCTATTACTTCACACAACTCCATTTTGACTTCACACACCTCCATTCTATGAGTTCACACACCTCCATTTTATGACTTCACACACCTCCATTCTATGACTTCACACACCTCCATTCTATGACTTCACACACCTCCATTCTGTGACTTCACACACCTCCACTCTATGACTTCAAACACCTTCATTCTTACTTCACAAACATCCATTCTGTGACTTCACACACCTCCATTCTGTGACTTCACACACCTCCATTCTGACTTCACACACCTCCATTCTGTGACTTCACACACCTCCACTCGATGCCTTCACACAGCTCCATTTTGTGACTTCACACACCTAAATTCTATGACTTCACACACCTCCATTGTGACTTCACACACCTCCATTCTATGACTTCACACACCTCCATTCTATGACTTCACACACCTCCATTTTGTGACTTCACACACTTCCATTCTATGACTTCACACACCTCCATTGTGACTTCACATACCTCCATTCTATGACTTCACACAGCTCCATTCTTACTTCACACAGCTCCATTCTGTGACTCCACAAAACTCCCTTCTATGATTTCACACACCTCCATACTATGACTTCACACACTCCATCTATGACTTCACACACCTCCATTTTGACTTCTCACACCTCCATTCTTTGACTTCACACACCTCCATTCTGACTTAACACACCTCCATTGTATGACTTCACACACCTCCATTCTGTGACTTCACACACCTCCATTCTATGACTTCACACACTTCCATTGTGACATCACACACCTCCATTCTATGAGTTCACACATCTCCATTCTATGACTTCACACACCTCCATTCTGACTTCACACACCTCCATTCTATGACTTCACAGACCTCCATTCTATGACTTCCCACACCTTCTTTCTATTACTTCACCCACCTACATTCTGCGACTTCACACCTGCATTATGACTTCACACACCTCTATTCTCTGACTTCAATCACCTCCATTCTATGACTTCACACTTCCATTCTATGACTTCACACACCTTCATTCTATAACTACACACACCTCCATTCTTTGACTTCACACACCTCCATTCTATGACTTCACACACCTTCATTCTTCACAAACATCCATTCTATGACTTCTCACTCGTCCATTCTATGACTTCACACACCTCCATTCTGTGACTTCACAAACCTCCATTCTGTGTTCACGCACCTCAATTCTGTGACTTCACACACCTCCATTCTGACTTCACACATCTCCATTCTATGACTTCACACACCTGCATTCTATAACTACACACACCTCCATTCTGTGACTTCACACACCTCCATTCTGAGTTGACACACCTCCCTTCTGTGACTTCACACACGTCCATTCTCACTTCACACAACTCCATTCTATGACTTCACACAACTCCATTCTCTGACGTCACACACCTCCATTCTATGACTTCACACACCTTCATTCTTACTTCAAAAACAACAATTCTATGACTTCACAAACCTCCATTTTATGACTTCACACACCTCCATTTTGTGACTTCACACACCTCCATTATATGATTTCACACACCCCCATTGTGACTTCACACACCGCCAATCTATGAGTTCACACACCTCCATTCTGACTTCACACACCTCCATTCTAAGACTTCACACACCTCCATTCTGACTTCACACAGCTCCATTCTTTGACTTCACAAAACTCCATTCTATGATTTCACACACGTCCATACTATGACTTCACACAGCTCCATCTATGACTTCACACACCTCCATTCTGAGTTCACACACCTCCATTCTGTGACTTCAAACACCTCCATTCTGACTTCACACACCTTCATTGCATGACTTCACACACCTCCATTCTGTGACTTCACACACCTTCCTTCTATGACTTCACACACTTCCATTGTGATGCACACACCTCCATTTTATGAGTTCACACATCTCCATTCTATGATTTCACACACCTCCTTTCTGACTTCACACACCTCCATTCTATGACTTCACACACCTCCATTCTATGACTTCACACACCTGCATTCTGACGTCACAAACCTCCATTCTATGACTTCACACACCTCCATTCTGTGACTTCACACACCTCCATTCTATGACTTCAAACACCTAAATTCTATGACTTCACACAACTCCATTCTATGACTTCACACACCTCCATTCTGTGACTTCACACACCTCCATTCTGACTTCAGACACCTCTATTCTGTGTCTTCACATACCTCAATTCTGTGACTTCACAGACTTCCATTCTGACTTCACACACCTCCATTCTATGATTTCACACACCTCCATTTTATGACTATACCCAGCTCCATTCTGTGACTTCACACACGTCCATTCTGTGACTTCAGACACCTCAATTCTATGACTTCACACACCTCAATTCTGACTTCTCACACCTCCATTCTGTGACTTCAAACACCTCCATTCTATGGTTTCAGACACCTCCATTGTATGATTTCACACAACTCCATTCTATGACTTCACACACCTCCATTCTATGACTTCACACACCTTAATTTTTTGACTTCACACACCTTCATTCTAAGATTTCACACACCTTCATTGTGACTTCACACACCTCCATTCTATGTGTTCACACACCTCCATTCTGACTTCACACAGCTCCATTCTGTGACTTCACAAAACTCCATTCTATGATTTCACACACCTCCATTCTATAACTTTACACACCTCCATTCTGTGACATCACACACCTCCATTTTATGACTTCAAACACCTTCATTCTTACTTCACAAACATCCATTCTGTGACTTCACACACCTCCCTTCTGTGACTTCACACCTGCATTCTGACTTCACACACCTGTATTCTGTGAATTCACACACCTCAATTCTGTGACTTCACACACCTCCATTCTATGACTTCACACACGTCCATTCTGTGACTTCACCCACCTCCATTCTGAGTTCACACACCTCCATTCTGTGACTTCACACACCTTCATTCTGTGACTTCACACACCTCCATTTTATGACTTCACACAACTCCATTGTGACTTCACACACCTCAATTCTATGATTTCACACACCTCCATTCTTACTTCACACACCTCCATTCTATGACTTCACACATCTCCATTCTGACTTCACACAGCTCCATTCTGTGACTTCACAAAACTCCATTCTATGATTTGACACACTTCCATAGTATGACTTCACACACCTTAATCTATGTCTTCACACACTACCATTCTGAATTCACACACCTCCATTCTGTGACTTCACACACCTCCATTCTGACTTCACACACCTCCGTTTTATGACTTCACACACCTCCATTCTGTGACTTCACACACTTCCATTATGACGTCACACACCTCCATTCTATGAGTTCACACATCTCCATTCTATGACTTCACACACCTGCATTCTGACTTCACACACCTCCTTTCTATGACTTCACAGACCTCGAATCTGTGACTTCACTCACCTCCACTCTATGATTTCACACTCCTCCATTCTATGACTTCCCACACCTCCTTTCTATGACTTCACCCAACCCCATTCTATGACTTCACACCTCCATTCTGACTTCACACACCTCCATTCTATGACTTCACACACCTCCATTCTGAGTTCACACACCTCCATTCTGTGACTTCACACACCTCCATTCTTCCTTCATACACCTCCATTCTATGACTTCACACACTTCCATTCTAGGACTTCACACACCTCCATTCTGTGGCTTCACACACCTCAATTCTGTGACTTGACACACCTCCATTCTGACTTCACACACCTCCCTTCTATGACTTCACACACCTCCATTCTTTGATTTCACACACCTTCATTCTTACTTCAGAAACATCCTTTCTCTGCTTTCACACACCTCCATTCTGTGACTTCACAAACCTCCATTCTGTGACTTCACAAACCTCCATTCTGAATTCACACACCTCCATTCTATGACTTCACACTCTTCCATTCTATGACTTCACACACCTCCATTCTGTGGCTTTACACACCTACATTCTGAGTTCACACATCTCCATTCTGTGACTTCACACACCTCCATTCTGTGACTTCACACACCTCCATTCTGTGACTTCACACACCTCCGTTTTGACTTCACACACTCCCATTCTATGAATTCACACACCTCCATCCTGTGATTTCACAAACCTCCATTCTATGACTTCACACACCTCCATTCTGTGACTTCACACACCTCCATTCTATGACTTCACAGACCTCCATTCTATGACTTCACTCACCTCCATTCTATGACTTCACTCACCTCCATTCTGACTTCACACACCTCCATTCTGACTTCACACACCTCAATTCTGTGACTTCACACACATCCATTCTATGCTTTCACACACTTCCACTCTATGATTTCACACACCTCCATTCTATGACTTCACACACCTCATTTCTGAGTTGACACACCTCCATTCTGTGATTTCACACACCTCCAATCTGACTTCACACACCTCCATTCTATGACTTCACACACCTCCATTCGTTGACATCAAAAACCACCATTCTATGACTTCACACAACTCCATTTTGACTTCACACACCTCCATTCTATGAGTTCACACACCTCCATTTTATGACTTCACACACCTCCATTCTATGACTTCACACACCTCAATTCTATGACTTCACACACCTCCATTCTATGACTTCACACACCTCCATTCTGTGACTTCACACACCTCCACTCTATGACTTCAAACACCTTCATTCTTACTTCACAAACATCCATTCTGTGACTTCACACACCTCCATTCTATGACTTCACGCAACTTCATTCTGACTTCACACACCTCCATTCTGTGACTTCACACACCTCAATTCTGTGACTTCACACACCTAAATTCTATGACTTCACACACCTCCATTGTGACTTCACAAACCTCCATTCTATGACTTCACACACCTCCATTCTATGACTTCACACACCTCCATTTTGTGACTTCACACACTTCCATTCTATGACTTCACACACCTCCATTCTATGACTTCACACACCTCCATTGTGACTTCACATACCTGCATTCTATAACTTCACACAGCTCCATTCTGACTTCATACAGCTCCATTCTGTGACTCCACAAAACTCCCTTCTATGATGTCACACACCTCCATACTATGACTTCACACACCTCCATCTATGACTTCACACACCTCCATTTTGAGTTTTCACACCTCCATTTTGTGACTTCAGACACCTCAATTCTATGACATCACACACCTCAATTCTGACTTCACACACCTCCATTCTGTGACTTCAAACACCTCCATTCTATGATGTCAGACACCTCCATTGTATGATTTCACACACCGCCATTCTATGACTTCCCACACCTCCTTTCTATGACTTCACCCAACCCCATTCTATGACTTCACACCTCCATTCTGACTTCACACACCTCCATTCTATGACTTCACACACCTCCATTCTGAGTTCACACACCTCCATTCTGTGACTTCACACACCTCCATTCTTCCTTCATACACCTCCATTCTATGACTTCACACACTTCCATTCTAGGACTTCACACACCTCCATTCTGTGGCTTCACACACCTCAATTCTGTGACTTGACACACCTCCATTCTGACTTCACACACCTCCCTTCTATGACTTCACACACCTCCATTCTTTGATTTCACACACCTTCATTCTTACTTCAGAAACATCCTTTCTCTGCTTTCACACACCTCCATTCTGTGACTTCACAAACCTCCATTCTGTGACTTCACAAAACTCCATTCTGAATTCACACACCTCCATTCTATGACTTCACACTCTTCCATTCTATGACTTCACACACCTCCATTCTGTGGCTTTACACACCTACATTCTGAGTTCACACATCTCCATTCTGTGACTTCACACACCTCCATTCTGTGACTTCACACACCTCCATTCTGTGACTTCACACACCTCCGTTTTGACTTCACACACTCCCATTCTATGAATTCACACACCTCCATCCTGTGATTTCACAAACCTCCATTCTATGACTTCACACACCTCCATTCTGTGACTTCACACACCTCCATTCTATGCCTTCACAGACCTCCATTCTATGACTTCACTCACCTCCATTCTATGACTTCACTCACCTCCATTCTGACTTCACACACCTCCATTCTGACTTCACACACCTCAATTCTGTGACTTCACACACATCCATTCTATGATTTCACACACTTCCATTCTATGATTTCACATACCTCCATTCTATGACTTCACACACCTCATTTCTGAGTTGACACACCTCCATTCTGTGATTTCACACACCTCCAATCTGACTTCACACACCTCCATTCTATGACTTCACACACCTCCATTCGTTGACATCAAAAACCACCATTCTATGACTTCACACAACTCCATTTTGACTTCACACACCTCCATTCTATGAGTTCACACACCTCCATTTTATGACTTCACACACCTCCATTCTATGACTTCACACACCTCAATTCTATGACTTCACACACCTCCATTCTATGACTTCACACACCTCCATTCTGTGACTTCACACACCTCCACTCTATGACTTCAAACACCTTCATTCTTACTTCACAAACATCCATTCTGTGACTTCACACACCTCCATTCTATGACTTCACGCAACTTCATTCTGACTTCACACACCTCCATTCTGTGACTTCACACACCTCAATTCTGTGACTTCACACACCTAAATTCTATGACTTCACACACCTCCATTGTGACTTCACAAACCTCCATTCTATGACTTCACACACCTCCATTCTATGACTTCACACACCTCCATTTTGTGACTTCACACACTTCCATTCTATGACTTCACACACCTCCATTCTATGACTTCACACACCTCCATTGTGACTTCACATACCTGCATTCTATAACTTCACACAGCTCCATTCTGACTTCATACAGCTCCATTCTGTGACTCCACAAAACTCCCTTCTATGATGTCACACACCTCCATACTATGACTTCACACACCTCCATAGATGACTTCACACACCTCCATTTTGAGTTTTCACACCTCCATTTTGTGAATTCAGACACCTCAATTCTATGACATCACACACCTCAATTCTGACTTCACACACCTCCATTCTGTGACTTCAAACACCTCCATTCTATGATGTCAGACACCTCCATTGTATGATTTCACACACCGCCATTCTATGACTTCCCACACCTCCATTCTATGACTTCACTCACATCCATTCTGAATTCACACACCTCCATTCTGTGACTTCTCACACCTCCATTCTGACTTCACACACCTAGATTCTATGACTTCACTCACCTCCATTCTGAATTCACACACCTCCATTCTGTGACTTCTCACACCTCCATTCTGACTTCACACACATCCATTCCATGACTTCACACAACTCCATTCTGTGAATTCACACACCTCCATTCTTTGAGTTCACACACCTTCATTTTGTCTTCACACAACTCCATTCTGTGACTTCACACACCTTCATTCTTACTTCAGAAACATCCATTCTATGACTTCACACACCTCCATTATATGACTTCACAAACCTCCATTCTGTGACTTCACACACCTCCATTCTGAGTTCACACACCTCCATTCTGTGACTTCACACACCTCCATTTTTACTTCACACACCTCCATTCTATGACTTCACACACTTCAATTCTATGAATTCTCACACCTCCATTCTGTGACTTCACTCACCTCCATTCTGTGACTTCACGCACCTCCATTGTGAGTTCACACACCTACATTCTGTGACTTCACACACCTCCATTCTGTGACTTCACACTCCTCCATTCTATGACTTCACACACCTCCATTCTATGACTTCACACACCTCCATTCTGTGACTTCACGCACCTCCATTCCATGACTTCACACACCTCTATTGTGACTTCACACACCATGATACTATGATTTCACACACCGCCATTCTGACTTCACACAGGTCCATTCTGTGACTTCACGAACCTCCATTCTATGACTTCACACACCTCCATTGTGTGACTTCACACACCTCCATTCTATTTCTTCACACACTTCCATTGTGACGTCACACACCTCCATTTTATGAGTTCACACATCTCCTTTCTATGATTTCACACACCTCCATTCTGACTTCACTCACCTCTATTCTATGACTTCACAGAACTCGAATCTGTGACTTCACTTATCTCAATCCTATGACTTCACACTTCTCCAATCTATGACTTCCCACACCTCCTTTCTATGACTTCACCCACCTCCACTGAGCGACTTCACACCTCCATTCTGACTTCACAGTCCAATCTGTGACTTCACAAACCTCCATTCTATGACTTCACACAACTCCATTCTATGACTTCACACACATCCATTCTATGACTTCACACACCTCCACTCTTTGCCTTCACACACCTCTATTCTATGACTTTACACACCTTCATTCTTTCTTCACATACATCCATTCTATGACTTCACACACATCCAATCTATGACTTCACACACATCCATTGTGTGACTTCAAAAACCTCCATTCTGTGTTCACACACCTCAATTCTGTGACTTCACACACCTCCATTCTGACTTCACACACCTCCATTCTATGACTTCACACACCTCCATTCTATGACTTCACACACCTGCATTCTGTGACTTAACACACCTCCATTCTATGACTTCACACACCTCCATTGTGATTTCACACACCTCCGTTCTATGAGTTCACACACCTCTATTCTGATTTCAAACACCTCGATTCTATGACTTCACACACCTCCATTCTGACTTCACACACCTCCATTCTGTGACTTCAAACACCTCCATTCTATGATTTCAGACACCTCCATTGTATGATTTCACACACCTCCATTCTATGACTTCACACACCTCCATTCTATGACTTCACTCACCTCCATTCTGAATTCACACACCTCCATTCTGTGACTTCTCACACCTCCATTCTGACTTCACACACCTCCATTCTATGACTTCACTCACCTCCATTCTTAATTCACACACCTCCATTCTGTGACTTCTCACACCTCCATTCTGACTTCACACACCTCCATTCCATGACTTCACACACCTCCATTCTATGAGTTCACACACCTCCATTCTATGAGCTCACACACCTTCATTTTGACTTCACACACCTCCATTCTATGACTTCACACACCTTCATTCTTACTTCACAAACATCCATTCTATGACTTCACACACCTCCATTATATGACTTCATAAACCTCCCTTCTGTGACTTTACACACCTCCATTCTGAGTTCACACACCTCCATTCTGTGACTTCACACACCTCCATTTTGACTTCACAAACCTCCATTCTATGACTTCACACACTTCAATTCTATGACTTCACACACCTCCATTCTGTGACTTCACACACCTCCATTGTGAGTTCACACACCTCCATTCTGTGACTTCACACACCTCCATTCTGTGACTTCACACACCTCCATTCTATGACTTCACACACCTCCATTCTATGAATTCACACACCTCCATTCTGTGACTTCACACACCTACATTCTATGACTTCACACACCTCCATTCTTTGAGTTCACCTACCTCCATTCTGAGTTCACACCCCTCCATTCTGTGACTTCCCACACCTCCATTCTATGAATTCACACACCTCCATTCTATGACTTCACACACATCCATTCTGTGATTTCACACACCTCCATTCTATGACTTCACACACCTCCATTGTGACCTCACACACCACGATTCTATGATTTCACACACCTCCATTTTGACTTCACACACCTCCATTCTATGACTTCACACACTTCAATTCTATGACTTCACACACCTCCATTCTGTGACTTCACACACCTCCATTGTGAGTTCACACACCTCCATTCTGTGACTTCACACACCTCCATTCTGTGACTTCACACACCTCCATTCTATGACTTCACACACCTCCATTCTATGACTTCACACACCTCCATTCTATGAATTCACACACCTCCATTCTGTGACTTCACACACCTACATTCTATGACTTCACACACCTCCATTCTTTGACTTCACCTACCTCCATTCTGAGTTCACACCCCTCCATTCTGTGACTTCACACACCTTCATTCTGTGACTTCACACACCTCCATTCTATGACTTCACACACCTCCATTCTATGACTTCACACACCTCCATTCTGTGATTTCACACACCTCCATTCTATGGCTTCACACACCTCCATTGTGACCTCACACACCACGATTCTATGATTTCACACACTTCTATTTTGACTTCACACACCTCCATTCTATGCCTTCACTCTCTGCCATTCTGACTTCACACAGCTTCATTCTGAGACTTCACAAACCTCCATTCTACGATTTCACACACCTCCATACTATGACTTCACACACGTCCATCTATGACTTCACACACCTCCATTCTGACTTCACACACCTCCATTGTATGACTTCACACACCTCCATTCTGTGACTTCACACACCTCCATTCTATGACTTCACACACTTCCATTGTGACGTCACACACCTCCATTCTATGAGTTAACACATCTCCATTCTATGACTTCACACACCTCCATTCTGACTTCACACACCTCCATTCTATGACTTCATAGACCTCGAATGTGACTTCACTCACCTCCACTCTATGACTTCACACTCCTCCATTCTATGACTTCCCACACCTCCTTTCTATGACTTCACCCAACTCCATTCAGCGACTTCACACCTCCATTCTGACTTCACACACCTCCATTCTGTGACTTCACACACCTCCATTCTATGACTTCACACACCTCCATTCTATGACTTCACACACCTCCATTATGTGACTTCACAAACCTCCATTCTGTGTTCACACACCTGAATTCTGTGACTTCGCACACCTCCAATCTGACTTCACACACCTCCATTTTATGACTTCACACAACTCCATTCTGTGACGTCACACACCTCAATTCTGTGACTTCACACACCTTCATTCTTACTTCACAAACATTAATTCTATGACTTCACACACATACATTCTATCATTTCACACACCTCCATTTTGTGACTTCACACACCTCCATTCTATGATTTCACACTCCTCCATTGTGACTTCACACACCTCCATTCTATGAGTTCACACACCTCCATTCTGACTTCACACACCTCCATTCTATGACTTCACACACCTCCATTCTGACTTCACACAGTCCATTCTGTGAGTTCACAAAACACCTTTCTATAATTTCACACAACTCCATACTATGACTTCCCACACCTCCATCTATGACTTCACACACCTCCATTCTGAGTTCACATACCTCCATTCTGTTAGTTCACACACCTCCATTTGTGACTTCACACACCACCTTTTTGACTTCACACACCTCCCTTTTGACTTCACACACTTCCAATCTGTGACTTCACACACCTCCATTCTGTGACTTCACACACCTCTATTGTTTGACTTCACACACCTCCATTCTATGAGTTCACACACCTTAATTTTGACTTCACACACCTCCATTCTATGACTTCACACACATTCAGTCTTACTTTGGAAACATCCATTCTATGACTTCACACACCTCCATTGTATGTCTTCACAAACCTCCATTCTGTGACTTCACACACCTCAATTCTGTGACTTCACACGTCCATTCTGACTTCACACACCTCTATTCTATGACTTCACACACTTCCATTCTATGACTTCACACACCTCCATTCTGTGACTTCACACACCTCTATTGTGAGTTCAAACACCTCCATTCTGTGACTTCACACACCTCCATTCTGTGATTTCACACACCTCCATTCTATGAATTCACACACCTCCATTCTATGACTTCACACACCTCAATTCTGTGACTTCACACACATCCATTCTATGACTTCACACACCTCCATTCTATGACTTCACATACTTCCATTCTATGACTTCACAAACCTCCATTATGTGACTTCACAAACCTCTATTGTGAGTTCAAACACCTCCATTCTGTGACTTCACACACCTCCATTCTGTGATTTCACACACCTCCATTCTATGAATTCACACACCTCCATTCTATGAATTCACACACCTCAATTCTGTGACTTCACACACATCCATTCTATGACTTCACACACCTCCATTTTTACTTCACACAATTCTATTCTATGACTTCACACACCTCCATTCTGACTTCACACAGCTCCATTCTGTGACTTCACAAAACTCCATTCTATGATTTCACACACCGCCATACTATGACTTCACACACCTACATCTATGACTTCACACACCTCCTTCTATGACTTCACACACCTCCATTCTGAGTTCACACACCTCCATTCTGTGACTTCACAGAACTCCATTCGGACTTCACTCACCTCCATTGTATGACTTCACACACCTCCATTCTGTGACTTCACACACCTCCATTCTATGACTTCACACACTTCCATTGTGACGTCACACACCTCCATTCTATGAGGTCACATATCTCCATTCTATGACTTCACACACCTCCATTCTTAATTCACACACCTCCATTCTATGACTTCACAGACCTCGTATCTTTGACTTCACTCACCTCCCCTCTACGACTTCACACTCCTCCATTCTGTGACTTCCCACACCTCCTTTCTATGACTTCACCCACCTCCATTCTGCGATTTCACACCTCCATTCTGACTTCACACACCTCCATTCTGTGACTTCACACACCTCCATTCTGAATTGACACACCTCCATCCTGTGACTTTACACAACTCCATTCTGACTTCACAACGCTCCATTCTATGACTTCACACAACTCCATTCTGTGACGTCACACACCTCCATTCTATGACTTCACACACCTACATTCTTACTTCAAAAACATCCATTCTATGACTTCACACACCTCCATTCTATGACTTCACACACCTTCATTTTGTGACTTCACACACCTCCATTCTATGATTTCACACACCTCCATTGTGACTTCACACACCTCCATTCTATGAGTTCACACACCTCCATTCTGGCTTCACACAGCTCCATTCTGTGACTCAACAAAAATCCATTCTATCATTTCACACATCTCCATACTATGACTTCACACACCTCCATCTATGACTACACACACCTCCATTCTGAGTTCACACACATCAATTCTGTGACTTCACACACCTCCATTCTGACTTCACACACCTTCATTGTATGACTTCACACACCTCCATTCTATGACTTCACACACTTCCACTGTGACGTCACACACCTCCATTCTATGAGTTAACACATCTCCATTCTATGACTTCACACACCTCCATTCTGACTTCACACACCTGCATTCTATGACTTCACACACCTCCATTCTAACTTCACACTCCTCCATTCTATGATTTCACACACCTCCATTCTATGACTTCACCCAGCTCCATTCTATGACTTCACACACCTCCATTCTGTGACTTCACACACCTCCATTCTATGACTTCACACACCTCCTTTGTGATTTCACACACATGTATTCTATGAGTTCACACTCCTCCATTCTGATTTCACACCTCAATTCTATGACTTCACACACCTCCACTCTGAATTCACACACCTCCATTCTGTGAATTCAAACACCTCCATTCTATGATTTCACACACCTCCATTGTATGACTTCACACACCTCCATTCTATGACTTCACACACCTCCATTATATGACTTCACTAACCTCCATTCTGAATTCACACATCTCCATTCTGTGACTTCTCATACCTCCATTCTGACTTCACACACCTCCATTCTATGACTTCACTCACCTCCATTCTATGACTTCACACACCTCCATTCTGTGACTTCAAACACCTCCATTCTATGACTTCACACACCTCCATTGTGATTTCACACACCTGCATTCTATGAGTTCACACACCTCCATTCTGATTTCACACCTCAATTCTATGACTTCACACACCTCCACTCTGACTACACACACCTCCATTCTGTGAATTCAAACACCTCCATTCTATGATTTCACACACCTCCATTTTATGACTTGACAAACCTCCATTCTGTGACTTCACACACCTCCATTCTATGACTTCGCACACTTCCATTCTGTGACTTCAAACACCTCCATTCTATAATTTCACACACCTCCATTGTATGACTTCACAACCTCCATTGTATGACTTCACACAACTCCATTCTATGACTTTACTCACCTCCATTCTGAATTGACCCACCTCCATTCTGTGACTTCACAGAACTCCATTCGGACTTCACTCACCTCCATTGTATGACTTCACACACCTCCATTCTGTGACTTCACACACCTCCATTCTATGACTTCACACACCTCCATTCTATGACTTCACACACCTCCATTATGTGACTTCACAAACCTCCATTCTGTGTTCACACACCTGAATTCTGTGACTTCGCACACCTCCAATCTGACTTCACACACCTCCATTTTATGACTTCACACAACTCCATTCTGTGACGTCACACACCTCAATTCTGTGACTTCACACACCTTCATTCTTACTTCACAAACATTAATTCTATGACTTCACACACATACATTCTATCATTTCACACACCTCCATTTTGTGACTTCACACACCTCCATTCTATGATTTCACACTCCTCCATTGTGACTTCACACACCTCCATTCTATGAGTTCACACACCTCCATTCTGACTTCACACACCTCCATTCTATGACTTCACACACCTCCATTCTGACTTCACACAGTCCATTCTGTGAGTTCACAAAACACCTTTCTATAATTTCACACAACTCCATACTATGACTTCCCACACCTCCATCTATGACTTCACACACCTCCATTCTGAGTTCACATACCTCCATTCTGTTAGTTCACACACCTCCATTTGTGACTTCACACACCACCTTTTTGACTTCACACACCTCCCTTTTGACTTCACACACTTCCAATCTGTGACTTCACACACCTCAATTCTGTGACTTCACACACCTCTATTGTTTGACTTCACACACCTCCATTCTATGAGTTCACACACCTTAATTTTGACTTCACACACCTCCATTCTATGACTTCACACACATTCAGTCTTACTTTGGAAACATCCATTCTATGACTTCACACACCTCCATTGTATGTCTTCACAAACCTCCATTCTGTGACTTCACACACCTCAATTCTGTGACTTCACACGTCCATTCTGACTTCACACACCTCTATTCTATGACTTCACACACTTCCATTCTATGACTTCACACACCTCCATTCTGTGACTTCACACACCTCTATTGTGAGTTCAAACACCTCCATTCTGTGACTTCACACACCTCCATTCTGTGATTTCACACACCTCCATTCTATGAATTCACACACCTCCATTCTATGACTTCACACACCTCAATTCTGTGACTTCACACACATCCATTCTATGACTTCACACACCTCCATTCTATGACTTCACACACTTCCATTCTATGACTTCACAAACCTCCATTATGTGACTTCACAAACCTCTATTGTGAGTTCAAACACCTCCATTCTGTGACTTCACACACCTCCATTCTGTGATTTCACACACCTCCATTCTATGAATTCACACACCTCCATTCTATGAATTCACACACCTCAATTCTGTGACTTCACACACATCCATTCTATGACTTCACACACCTCCATTTTTACTTCACACAATTCTATTCTATGACTTCACACACCTCCATTCTGACTTCACACAGCTCCATTCTGTGACTTCACAAAACTCCATTCTATGATTTCACACACCGCCATACTATGACTTCACACACCTACATCTATGACTTCACACACCTCCTTCTATGACTTCACACACCTCCATTCTGAGTTCACACACCTCCATTCTGTGACTTCACAGAACTCCATTCGGACTTCACTCACCTCCATTGTATGACTTCACACACCTCCATTCTGTGACTTCACACACCTCCATTCTATGACTTCACACACTTCCATTGTGACGTCACACACCTCCATTCTATGAGGTCACATATCTCCATTCTATGACTTCACACACCTCCATTCTTAATTCACACACCTCCATTCTATGACTTCACAGACCTCGTATCTTTGACTTCACTCACCTCCCCTCTACGACTTCACACTCCTCCATTCTGTGACTTCCCACACCTCCTTTCTATGACTTCACCCACCTCCATTCTGCGATTTCACACCTCCATTCTGACTTCACACACCTCCATTCTGTGACTTCACACACCTCCGTTCTGAATTGACACACCTCCATCCTGTGACTTTACACAACTCCATTCTGACTTCACAACGCTCCATTCTATGACTTCACACAACTCCATTCTGTGACGTCACACACCTCCATTCTATGACTTCACACACCTACATTCTTACTTCAAAAACATCCATTCTATGACTTCACACACCTCCATTCTATGACTTCACACACCTTCATTTTGTGACTTCACACACCTCCATTCTATGATTTCACACACCTCCATTGTGACTTCACACACCTCCATTCTATGAGTTCACACACCTCCATTCTGGCTTCACACAGCTCCATTCTGTGACTCAACAAAAATCCATTCTATCATTTCACACATCTCCATACTATGACTTCACACACCTCCATCTATGACTACACACACCTCCATTCTGAGTTCACACACATCAATTCTGTGACTTCACACACCTCCATTCTGACTTCACACACCTTCATTGTATGACTTCACACACCTCCATTCTATGACTTCACACACTTCCACTGTGACGTCACACACCTCCATTCTATGAGTTAACACATCTCCATTCTATGACTTCACACACCTCCATTCTGACTTCACACACCTGCATTCTATGACTTCACACACCTCCATTCTAACTTCACACTCCTCCATTCTATGATTTCACACACCTCCATTCTATGACTTCACCCAGCTCCATTCTATGACTTCACACACCTCCATTCTGTGACTTCACACACCTCCATTCTATGACTTCACACACCTCCTTTGTGATTTCACACACATGTATTCTATGAGTTCACACTCCTCCATTCTGATTTCACACCTCAATTCTATGACTTCACACACCTCCACTCTGAATTCACACACCTCCATTCTGTGAATTCAAACACCTCCATTCTATGATTTCACACACCTCCATTGTATGACTTCACACACCTCCATTCTATGACTTCACACACCTCCATTATATGACTTCACTAACCTCCATTCTGAATTCACACATCTCCATTCTGTGACTTCTCATACCTCCATTCTGACTTCACACACCTCCATTCTATGACTTCACTCCCCTCCATTCTATGACTTCACACACCTCCATTCTATGACTTTACTCACCTCCATTCTGAATTGACACACCTCCATTCTGTGACTTCACAGAACTCCATTCGGACTTCACTCACCTCCATTGTATGACTTCACACACCTCCATTCTGTGACTTCACACACCTCCAGTCTATGACTTCACACACTTCCCTTGTGACGTCACACACCTCCATTCTATGAGTTCACATATCTCCATTCTATAACTTCACACACCTCCATTCTTAATTCACACACCTCCATTCTATGACTTCATAGACCTCGTATCTTTGACTTCACTCACCTCCACTCTACGACTTCACTCTCCTCCATTCTGTGACTTCCCACACCTCCTTTCTATGACTTCACCCACCTCCATTCTGCAATTTAACACCTCCATTCTGACTTCACACACCCCCATTCTGTGACTTCACACACCTCCATTCTGAATTGACGCACCTCCATCCTGTGACTTTACACACCTCCATTCTGACTTCACAACGCTCCATTCTATGACTTCACACAACTCCATTCTGTGACGTCACACACCTCCATTCTATGACTTCACACACCTTCATTCTTACTTCAAAAACATCCATTCTATGACTTCACACACCTCCATTCTATGACTTCACACACCTCCATTTTGTGACTTCACACACCTCCATTCTATGATTTCACACACCTCCATTGTGACTTCACACACCTCCATTCTATGAGTTCACAAACCTCCATTCTGACTTCACACACCTCCATTCTATGACTTCACACTCCTCCATTCTGGCTTCACACAGCTCCATTCTGTGACTCAACAAAAATCCATTCTATGATTTCACACACCTCCATGCTATGACTTCACACACCTCCATCTATGACTTCACACACCTCCATTCTGAGTTCATACACATCCATTCTGTGACTTCACACACCTCCATTCGGACTTCACACACCTTCATTGTATGACTTCACACACCTCCATTCTATGACTTCACACACTTCCATTGTTTCGTCACACACCTCCATTCTATGAGTTAACACATCTCCATTCTACGACTTCACACACCTCCATTCTGACTTCACACACCTCCATTCTATGACTTCACACACCTCCATTCTAACTTCACACTCCTCCATTCTATGATTTCACACACCTCCATTCTATGACTTCACCCAGCTCCATTCTATGACTTCACACACCTCCATTCTGTGACTTCACACACCTCCATTCTATGACTTCACACACCTCCATTGTGATTTCACACACCTGCATTCTATGAGTTCACACACCTCCATTCTGATTTCACACCTCAATTCTATGACTTCACACACCTCCACTCTGACTTCACACACCTCCATTCTGTGAATTCAAACACCTCCATTCTATGATTTCACACACCTCCATTGTATGACTTCACACACCTCCATTCTATGACTTCACACACCTCCATTATATGACTTCACTAACCTCCATTCTGAATTCACACATCTCCATTCTGTGACTTCTCATACCTCCATTCTGACTTCACACACCTCCATTCTATGACTTCACTCACCTCCATTCTATGACTTCACACACCTCCATTCTGTGACTTCACACACCTCCATTCTATGACTTCACACACCTCCATTGTGATTTCACACACCTGCATTCTATGAGATCACACACCTCCATTCTGATTTCACACCTTAATTCTATGACTTCACACACCTCCACTCTGACTTCACACACCTCCATTCTGTGAATTCAAACACCTCCATTCTATGATTTCACACACCTCCATTTTATGACTTGACAAACCTCCATTCTGTGACTTCACACACCTCCATTCTATGACTTTACTCACCTCCATTCTGAATTCACACACCTCCATTCTGTGACTTCTCACACCTCCATTCTGACTTCACACAGCTCCATTCTATGACTTCCACACCTCCATTCTGTGACTTCACACACCACCATTCTATGACTTCACACACCGCCATTGTGACTCCACACACCTCCATTCTATGAGTTCACTCGCCTCTATTCTGACTTCACACACCTCCATTCTATGACTTCGCACACCTCTATTCTGACTTCACACACATCCATTCGATGACTTCACACACCTCCATTCTGTGACTTCACACACCTCCATTTGTGACTTCACACACCATTTTTTGACTTCACACACCTCCATTCTGTGACTTCACACACCTCTATTGTTTGACTTCACACACCTCAATTCTTTGACTTCACACATCTCCATTCCATGACTTCACACACCTCCATTCTATGAGTTCACACACCTCCATTCTATGAGTTCACACACCTTCATTTTGACTTCACACACCTCCATTCTATGACTTCACACACCTTCATTCTTACTTCAGAAACATCCGTTCTATGACTTCATATATCTCCAATATATGACTTCACAAACCTCCATTCTGTGACTTCACACACCTCCATTCTGTGACTTCACACACCTCCATTCTATGAGTTCATACCATCCATTCTGTGACTTCACACACCTCCATTCTATGACTTCACACACTTCCATTCTATGACTTCACACACCTCCATTCTGTGACTTCACACACCTCCATTCTGAGTTCACACACCTCCATTCTGTGACTTCACACCCCTCCATTCTGTGACTTCACACACTTCCATTCTATGAGTTCACACACCTCCATTCTATGACTTCACACACCTCCATTCTGTGACTTCACACACCTCCATTCTATGAGGTCATACCATCCATTCTGTGACTTCACACACCTCCATTCTATGACTTCACACACTTCCATTCTATGAATTCACACACCTCCATTCTGTGACTTTACATACCTCCATTCTGAGTTCACACACCTCCATTCTGTGACTTCACACACCGCCATTCTGTGACTTCCCACACCTCCATTCTGTGACTTCACACACCTCCATTCTATGACTTCGCACACCTTTATTCTGACTTCACACACCTCCGTACGATGACCTCACACACCTATATTCTTTGACTTCACACACCTCCATTTTGACTTCACACACCTCCATTCTGTGACTTCACACACTTACATTTGTGACTTCACACATCTCCATTCTGTGATTTCACACACCTCCATTCTGTGACTTCACACACCTCCATTCTCTGACTTCATACAAATCCAATCTGTGACTTCACACACCTCCCTTCCGTGACTTCACCCACCTCCATTCTATGACTTCACACACTTCCTTTCTATGATTTCACATACCTCCATTCTATGACTTCACACACATCCATTCTATGACTTCACACACCTCCATTCTATGAGTTCACACACCTCCATTCTTTGACTTCACACACCTCCATTTTGACTTCACAAACCTACATTCTGTGACATCACACACCTCCATTTTTGACTTCACACACCACCATTTTGATTTCACACACCTCCATGCTGTGACTTCACACACCTCCATTCTTTGACTTCACACACCTCCGTTTTGACTTCACACACTTCCATTCTGGGACTTAACACACTTCCATTCGGTGACTTCACACACCACCATTGTTTGACTTCACACACCTCCATTCTTTGACTTCACACACCTCCATTTTGTGACTTCACACACCTCCATTCTATGATTTCACACACCTCCATTGTGACTTCACACACCTCCATTCTATGAGTTCACACACCTCCATTCTGGCTTCACACAGCTCCATTCTGTGACTCAACAAAAATCCATTCTATCATTTCACACATCTCCATACTATGACTTCACACACCTCCATCTATGACTACACACACCTCCATTCTGAGTTCACACACATCAATTCTGTGACTTCACACACCTCCATTCTGACTTCACACACCTTCATTGTATGACTTCACACACCTCCATTCTATGACTTCACACACTTCCACTGTGACGTCACACACCTCCATTCTATGAGTTAACACATCTCCATTCTATGACTTCACACACCTCCATTCTGACTTCACACACCTGCATTCTATGACTTCACACACCTCCATTCTAACTTCACACTCCTCCATTCTATGATTTCACACACCTCCATTCTATGACTTCACCCAGCTCCATTCTATGACTTCACACACCTCCATTCTGTGACTTCACACACCTCCATTCTATGACTTCACACACCTCCTTTGTGATTTCACACACATGTATTCTATGAGTTCACACTCCTCCATTCTGATTTCACACCTCAATTCTATGACTTCACACACCTCCACTCTGAATTCACACACCTCCATTCTGTGAATTCAAACACCTCCATTCTATGATTTCACACACCTCCATTGTATGACTTCACACACCTCCATTCTATGACTTCACACACCTCCATTATATGACTTCACTAACCTCCATTCTGAATTCACACATCTCCATTCTGTGACTTCTCATACCTCCATTCTGACTTCACACACCTCCATTCTATGACTTCACTCACCTCCATTCTATGACTTCACACACCTCCATTCTATGACTTTACTCACCTCCATTCTGAATTGACACACCTCCATTCTGTGACTTCACAGAACTCCATTCGGACTTCACTCACCTCCATTGTATGACTTCACACACCTCCATTCTGTGACTTCACACACCTCCAGTCTATGACTTCACACACTTCCCTTGTGACGTCACACACCTCCATTCTATGAGTTCACATATCTCCATTCTATAACTTCACACACCTCCATTCTTAATTCACACACCTCCATTCTATGACTTCATAGACCTCGTATCTTTGACTTCACTCACCTCCACTCTACGACTTCACTCTCCTCCATTCTGTGACTTCCCACACCTCCTTTCTATGACTTCACCCACCTCCATTCTGCAATTTAACACCTCCATTCTGACTTCACACACCCCCATTCTGTGACTTCACACACCTCCATTCTGAATTGACGCACCTCCATCCTGTGACTTTACACACCTCCATTCTGACTTCACAACGCTCCATTCTATGACTTCACACAACTCCATTCTGTGACGTCACACACCTCCATTCTATGACTTCACACACCTTCATTCTTACTTCAAAAACATCCATTCTATGACTTCACACACCTCCATTCTATGACTTCACACACCTCCATTTTGTGACTTCACACACCTCCATTCTATGATTTCACACACCTCCATTGTGACTTCACACACCTCCATTCTATGAGTTCACAAACCTCCATTCTGACTTCACACACCTCCATTCTATGACTTCACACTCCTCCATTCTGGCTTCACACAGCTCCATTCTGTGACTCAACAAAAATCCATTCTATGATTTCACACACCTCCATGCTATGACTTCACACACCTCCATCTATGACTTCACACACCTCCATTCTGAGTTCATACACATCCATTCTGTGACTTCACACACCTCCATTCGGACTTCACACACCTTCATTGTATGACTTCACACACCTCCATTCTATGACTTCACACACTTCCATTGTTTCGTCACACACCTCCATTCTATGAGTTAACACATCTCCATTCTACGACTTCACACACCTCCATTCTGACTTCACACACCTCCATTCTATGACTTCACACACCTCCATTCTAACTTCACACTCCTCCATTCTATGATTTCACACACCTCCATTCTATGACTTCACCCAGCTCCATTCTATGACTTCACACACCTCCATTCTGTGACTTCACACACCTCCATTCTATGACTTCACACACCTCCATTGTGATTTCACACACCTGCATTCTATGAGTTCACACACCTCCATTCTGATTTCACACCTCAATTCTATGACTTCACACACCTCCACTCTGACTTCACACACCTCCATTCTGTGAATTCAAACACCTCCATTCTATGATTTCACACACCTCCATTGTATGACTTCACACACCTCCATTCTATGACTTCACACACCTCCATTATATGACTTCACTAACCTCCATTCTGAATTCACACATCTCCATTCTGTGACTTCTCATACCTCCATTCTGACTTCACACACCTCCATTCTATGACTTCACTCACCTCCATTCTATGACTTCACACACCTCCATTCTGTGACTTCACACACCTCCATTCTATGACTTCACACACCTCCATTGTGATTTCACACACCTGCATTCTATGAGATCACACACCTCCATTCTGATTTCACACCTTAATTCTATGACTTCACACACCTCCACTCTGACTTCACACACCTCCATTCTGTGAATTCAAACACCTCCATTCTATGATTTCACACACCTCCATTTTATGACTTGACAAACCTCCATTCTGTGACTTCACACACCTCCATTCTATGACTCTACTCACCTCCATTCTGAATTCACACACCTCCATTCTGTGACTTCTCACACCTCCATTCTGACTTCACACAGCTCCATTCTATGACTTCCACACCTCCATTCTGTGACTTCACACACCACCATTCTATGACTTCACACACCGCCATTGTGACTCCACACACCTCCATTCTATGAGTTCACTCGCCTCTATTCTGACTTCACACACCTCCATTCTATGACTTCGCACACCTCTATTCTGACTTCACACACATCCATTCGATGACTTCACACACCTCCATTCTGTGACTTCACACACCTCCATTTGTGACTTCACACACCATTTTTTGACTTCACACACCTCCATTCTGTGACTTCACACACCTCTATTGTTTGACTTCACACACCTCAATTCTTTGACTTCACACATCTCCATTCCATGACTTCACACACCTCCATTCTATGAGTTCACACACCTCCATTCTATGAGTTCACACACCTTCATTTTGACTTCACACACCTCCATTCTATGACTTCACACACCTTCATTCTTACTTCAGAAACATCCGTTCTATGACTTCATATATCTCCAATATATGACTTCACAAACCTCCATTCTGTGACTTCACACACCTCCATTCTGTGACTTCACACACCTCCATTCTATGAGTTCATACCATCCATTCTGTGACTTCACACACCTCCATTCTATGACTTCACACACTTCCATTCTATGACTTCACACACCTCCATTCTGTGACTTCACACACCTCCATTCTGAGTTCACACACCTCCATTCTGTGACTTCACACCCCTCCATTCTGTGACTTCACACACTTCCATTCTATGAGTTCACACACCTCCATTCTATGACTTCACACACCTCCATTCTGTGACTTCACACACCTCCATTCTATGAGGTCATACCATCCATTCTGTGACTTCACACACCTCCATTCTATGACTTCACACACTTCCATTCTATGAATTCACACACCTCCATTCTGTGACTTTACATACCTCCATTCTGAGTTCACACACCTCCATTCTGTGACTTCACACACCGCCATTCTGTGACTTCCCACACCTCCATTCTGTGACTTCACACACCTCCATTCTATGACTTCGCACACCTTTATTCTGACTTCACACACCTCCGTACGATGACCTCACACACCTATATTCTTTGACTTCACACACCTCCATTTTGACTTCACACACCTCCATTCTGTGACTTCACACACTTACATTTGTGACTTCACACATCTCCATTCTGTGATTTCACACACCTCCATTCTGTGACTTCACACACCTCCATTCTCTGACTTCATACAAATCCAATCTGTGACTTCACACACCTCCCTTCCGTGACTTCACCCACCTCCATTCTATGACTTCACACACTTCCTTTCTATGATTTCACATACCTCCATTCTATGACTTCACACACATCCATTCTATGACTTCACACACCTCCATTCTATGAGTTCACACACCTCCATTCTTTGACTTCACACACCTCCATTTTGACTTCACACACCTACATTCTGTGACATCACACACCTCCATTTTTGACTTCACACACCACCATTTTGATTTCACACACCTCCATGCTGTGACTTCACACACCTCCATTCTTTGACTTCACACACCTCCGTTTTGACTTCACACACTTCCATTCTGGGACTTAACACACTTCCATTCGGTGACTTCACACACCACCATTGTTTGACTTCACACACCTCCATTCTTTGACTTCACACACCTCCATTATGTGACTTCACACACCTTCATTCTGTGATTCACACACCTCCATTCTATGACTTCACACACTTTCATTCTATGATTTCACATACCTCCATGCTGTGACTTCACACACCTCCATTCTGTGACTTCACACACCTCCATTCTGAGTTCACACACCTCCATTCTGTGACTTCACAAACCTCCATTCTATGATTTCACACATCTCCATTCTATGACTTCACTCACCTCCATTTTATGACGTCACACACCTCCATTTTGACTTCTCACACCTCCATTCTGTGACTTCACACATCTCCATTCTATGACTTCACACACTTCCTTTGTGACATCACACACTTCCATTCTATGAGTTCACACACCTCCATTCTGTGACTTCACACACCTCCATTCTGACTTCAAACTCCTCCATTCGATGACTTCACAGACCTCGAATATGTGACTTCACTCACCTCCACTCTATGACTTCACACTCCTCCATTCTATGACTTCCCACATCTCCTTTCTATGACTTCACCCACCTCCATTTTATGACTTCACAAACCTCCATTCTGTATTCACACAGCTCCATTCTGTGACTTCAAAAAACTCCATTCTATGATTTCACACACCTCCATTCTATGACTTCACACACTTCCATTTTGTGACGTCACACACCTCCATTTTGACTTCACACACCTCCATTATGTGACTTCACAAACCTCCATTCTGAGTTCACACACCTCCATTCTGTGACTTCACAAACCTCTATTCTATGATTTCACACAGCTCCATTCTATGACTTCACAAAGCTCCATTTTATGACGTCACACGCCTCCATTTTGACTTCTCACACCTCCATTCTGTGACTTCACACACCTCCATTCTATGACTTCACACACTTGCTTTGTGACGTCACACACCTCCATTCTATGAGTTCACACACCTCCATTCTATGACTTCACAGACCTCGAATATGTGACTTCACTCACCTCCACTCTAGGAGTTCACACTCCTACATTCTATGACTTCCCACATCTCCTATCTATGACTTCACCCACGTCCATTTTATGACTTCACACACCTCCATTCTGTGACTTCACACACCTCCATTGTATGACTTCACACACTTCCATTGTGACGTAACTCACCTCCATTCTTTGAGTTCACACACCTCCGTTCTGACTTCAAACACCTACATTCTATGACTTCACACACCTCCATTCTGTATTCACACAGCTCCATTCTGTGACTTCACAAAACTCCATTCTATGATTTCACACATCTCCATACTATGACTTCACACAACTCCATCTATGACTTCACACACCTGCATTCTGACATCACGCACCTCCATTCTATGACTTCACAGACCTCGAATCTGTGACTTCACTCACCTGCACTCTATGACTTCACACTCCTCCATTCTATGACTTTCCAAACCTCCTTTCTATGACTTCACCACCTCCAATCTATGACTACACACCTCAATTCTGACTTCACACACCTTCATTCTGTGAATTCACACACCTCCATTCTATGTGTTCACATACCTCCATTCTATGACTTCACACACCTTCATTCTTACTTCAGAAACATCCATTCTATGACTTCACACAACCCCATTATATGACTTCACAAACCTCCATTCTGTGACTTCACACACCTCCATTCTGACTTCACACACCTCCCTTCTATGACTTCACACACTTCCATTCTATGACTTCACACACCTCCAATCTGTGACTTCACACAACTCCATTCTGTGTTCACACACCTCCATTCTATGACTTCAGAGACCTCGAATATGTGACTTCACTCACCTCCACTCTAGGACGTCACACTCCTCCATTCTATGACTCCCCACATCTCCTTTCTATGACTTCACCCACCTCCATTTTATGACTTCACACACCTCCATTCTGTGACTTCACACACCTCCATTCTATGACCTCACACACCCTCATTCTGTGATTTCACACACCTCCATTCTATGACTTCACACATCCATTTTGACTTCACACACCTCCAATATATGACTTCAAACACCTCAGTTCTGTGACTTCACACACCTCCATTCTATGACTTCATACCGTCCATTCTGTGACTTCACACACCTCCATTCTATGACTTCACACACTTCAATTCTATGACTTCACACACCTCCATTCTGTGACTTTACACACCTCCATTCTGACTTCACACACATCCATTCTGTAATGTCACACACCTCCATTCTGTGACTTCCCACACCTCCATTCTGTGACTTCACACACCTCCATTCTGAGTTCACACAACTCCATTCAGTGACTTCACACACCTCCATTCTGACTTCACACACCTCCATTCTATGACTTCACACACTTCCATTCTATGACTTCACACACCTCCATTCTGTGACTTCACACACCTCCATTCTGTGTTCAAACACCTCCATTCTCTGACTTCACACACCTCCATTCTGTGACTTCACACACCTCCATTCTGTGATTTCACACACTTCCATTCTATGACTTCACACACCTCCATTCTATGATTTCACACACCTCCATTCTGTGACTTCACACACCTCCATTCTATGACCTCACACACCCTCATTCTATGGTTTCACACACCTCCATTCTATGAATTCACACATCCGTTTTGACTTTACACACCTCCAATATATGACTTCAAACACCTCAATTCTGTGACTTCACACACCTCCATTCTATGAATTCACACATCCATTTTGACTTCACACACCTCCTATATATGACTTCAAACACCTCAATTCTGTGACTTCACACACCTCCATTCTATGAGTTCATATCATCCATTCTGTGACTTCACACACCTCCACTCTATGACTACACACACTTCCATTCTGTGACTTCCCACACCTCCATTCTGTGACTTCACACACCTCCATTCTATGACTTCACACACCTCTATTCTGACTTCACACACCTCCATTCTGTGACTTCCCACACCTCCATTCTGTGACTTCACACACCTCCCTTCGATGACTTCCCATACCTACATTCTTTGACTTCACACACAACCATTTTGACTTCACACCTCCATTCTGTGTCTTCACACACTTACATTTGTGACTTCTCACACCACCTTTTTGACTTCACACATCTCCATTGTGTGACTTCACACACCTCCATTCTGTGACTTCACACACTTCCATTCTGTGATTTCACACACCTCCCTTCCGTGACTTCACCCACCTCCATTCTATGACTAGACACACCTCCATTCTATGACTTCACACACTTCCATTCTATGACTTCACACACCTCCATTCTATGACTTCACACACCTCCATTCTATGACTTCGCACACCTGCAATCTGACTTCACACACCTCCATTGTATGACTTCACACATCTTATTTCTGTAACTTCACACACTTCCAATGTTTGACTTCACAAACCTCCATTCCATGACTTCACACACCTCCATTCTATCAGTTCACACACCTCCATTCTTTGACTTCACACACCTCCGTTTTGACTTCACACACTTCCATTCTGTGACTTCACACACCTCCATTCTGAGTTCACACACCTCCATTTTTTGACTTCACAAACCTCTATTCTATGATTTCACACACCTCCATTTTAGGACGTCACACACCTCCATTTTGACTTCACACACTTTCATTCTGTGACTTCACACACTTCCATTTTATGATTTCACGTACCTTCATACGATGACTTAACACACCTCCATTCTGTGCCTTCACACACCTCCATTCTGAGTTCACACACCTCCATTCTGTGACTTCACAAACCTCTATTCTATGATTTCACACACCTCCATTCTATGACTTCTCACACCTCCATTTTAGGACGTCACCCACCTCCATTTTGACTTCACACACTTCCATTCTGTGACTTCACACACCTCTATTCTATGACTTCACACACTTCCATTGGGACGTCACACACCTCCATTCTATGAGTTCACACACCTCCATTCTATGACTTCACACACCGTCATTCGACTTCACACACCTCCATTCTATGACTTCACAGACCTCGAATCTGTGACTTCACTCACCTCCAATCTATGACTTCACACTCCTCCATTCTATGACTTCCCACACCTACTTTCTATGACTTCACACCTCCATTCTGAATTCACACACCTCCATTATGTGACTTCACACACCTCCATTATATGACGTCACACAGCTCCGTTCTATGACTTCACACACCTCCATTCTATGACTTCACACACCTCCATTCTGTGACTTCACACACCTCCATTCTATGACTACACACACCTTCATTCTTACTTCAAAAACATACATTCTATTACTTCACACACCTCCATTCTATGACTTCACACACCTCCATTCTTTGACTTCACACACCTCCATTCTGTGACTTCACACACCTCCATTCTGTGACTTCACACACCTCCATTCTGTGACTTCACACAGGTCCATTCTGTGACTTCACACACCTCCATTCTCCAACTTCACACACCTCCATTCTATGACTTCACACATCCATTTTGACTTCACACACCTCCAATATATAACTTCAAACACCTCAATTCTGTGACTTCACACACCTCCATTCTATGAAATCATACCCGTCCATTCTGTGACTTCACACACCTCCATTCTTTGACTTCACACACCTCCATTCTGTGACTTCACCCACCTCCATTCTGTGACTTCCCACACCTCCATTCTCCGACTTCACACCCCTCCAATTTGACTTCAGATACCTCCATTCTATGACTTCACACACCTCCATTTTATGACGTCACACACCTCCATTTTGACTTCTCACACCTCCATTATGTGACTTCACACACCTCTCTTCTGTGACTTCACACACCTCCATTCTATGACGTCACACACCTTCATTGTATGTCTTTGCACACCTCCATTCTATGACTTCACACACTTCCATTCTATGATTTCACGTACCTTCATACGATGACTTCACACACCTCCATTCTGTGACTTCACACACCTCCATTCTGAGTTCACACACCGCCATTCTGTGACTTCACAAACCTCTATTCTATGATTTCACACACCTCCATTCTATGACTTCTCACACCTCCATTTTAGGACGTCACACACCTCTGTTTTGACTTCACACACTTCCATTCTGTGACTTCACACACCTCCATTCTATGACTTCACACACTTCCATTGGGACGTCACACACCTCCATTCTATGAGTTCACACACCTACAATCTATGACTTCACACACCTTCATTCGACTTCACACACCTCCATTCTATGACTTCACAGACCTCGAATCTGTGACTTCACTAACCTCCCATCTATGACTTCACACTCCACCATTCTATGACTTCCCACACCTCCTTTCTATGACTTCACACCTCCATTCTATGACTTCACACACCTCCATTCTGTGACTTCACACACCTCCATTCTATGACTTCACACACCTTCATTCTTACTTCACAAACATATATTCTATGACTTCTCACACCTCCATTCTATGCCTTCACACACCTCCATTCTTTGACGTCACACACCTCCATTCTGTGACTTCACACACCTCCATTATGTGACTTCACACACCTCCATTATATGACATCACACAACTCCGTTCTATGACTTCACACACCTCCATTCTATGACTTCACACACCTCCATTCTGTGACTTCACACACCTCCATTCTATGACTTCACACACCTTCATTCTTACTTCACAAACATATATTCTATGACTTCACACACCTCCATTCTATGACTTCACACACCTCCATTCTTTGACGTCACACACCTCCATTCTGTGACTTCACACACCTCCATTCTGTGACTTCACACAGCTCCATTCTGTGACTTCATACACCTCCATTCTCCGACTTCACACACCTCCATTCTATGACTTCACACATCCATTTTGACTTCACACACCTCCAATATATAACTTCAAACACCTCAATTCTGTGACTTCACACACCTCCATTCTATGAAATCATACCCGTCCATTCTGTGACTTCACACGCCTCCATTCTTTGACTTCACACACCTCCATTCTGTGACTTCACCCACCTCCATTCTGTGACTTCCCACACCTCCATTCTCCGACTTCACACCCCTCCAATTTGACTTCACATACCTCCATTCTATGACTTCACACACCTCCATTCTGTGACTTCACAAACCTCCATTCTGTGATTTCACACACCTTCAATCTATGACTTCAAACACCTACATTTTATGACGTCAGACATCTCCAATTTGACTTCACACACCTCCATTATGTGACTCCACACACCTCCCTAATGTGAATTCACACACCTCCATTCTATGACTTCACACACCTTCATTGTATGACTTCACACACCTCCATTCTATGACTTCACACACTTCCATTCTATGATTTCATATACCTCCATGCTATGACTTCATACACCTCCACTCTGTGACTTCACACACCTCCATTCTATGACTTCACAAACCTCAATTCTGTGACTTCACAAACCTTCATTCTATGATTTCACACACCTCCATTCTATGACTTCACACACCTCCATTTTAGGACATCACAAACCTCCATTCTGTATTCACACAGCTCCATTCTGTGACTTCAAAAAACTCCATTCTATGATTTCACACACCTCCATTCTATGACTTCACACACTTCCATTTTGTGACGTCACACACCTCCATTTTGACTTCACACACCTCCATTATGTGACTTCACACACCTCCATTCTGAGTTCACACACCTCCATTCTGTGACTTCACAAACCTCTATTCTATGATTTCACACAGCTCCATTCTATGACTTCACAAAGCTCCATTTTATGACGTCACACGCCTCCATTTTGACTTCTCACACCTCCATTCTGTGACTTCACACACCTCCATTCTATGACTTCACACACTTGCTTTGTGACGTCACACACCTCCATTCTATGAGTTCACACACCTCCATTCTATGACTTCACAGACCTCGAATATGTGACTTCACTCACCTCCACTCTAGGAGTTCACACTCCTACATTCTATGACTTCCCACATCTCCTATCTATGACTTCACCCACGTCCATTTTATGACTTCACACACCTCCATTCTGTGACTTCACACACCTCCATTGTATGACTTCACACACTTCCATTGTGACGTAACTCACCTCCATTCTTTGAGTTCACACACCTCCGTTCTGACTTCAAACACCTACATTCTATGACTTCACACACCTCCATTCTGTATTCACACAGCTCCATTCTGTGACTTCACAAAACTCCATTCTATGATTTCACACATCTCCATACTATGACTTCACACAACTCCATCTATGACTTCACACACCTGCATTCTGACATCACGCACCTCCATTCTATGACTTCACAGACCTCGAATCTGTGACTTCACTCACCTGCACTCTATGACTTCACACTCCTCCATTCTATGACTTTCCAAACCTCCTTTCTATGACTTCACCACCTCCAATCTATGACTACACACCTCAATTCTGACTTCACACACCTTCATTCTGTGAATTCACACACCTCCATTCTATGTGTTCACATACCTCCATTCTATGACTTCACACACCTTCATTCTTACTTCAGAAACATTCATTCTATGACTTCACACAACCCCATTATATGACTTCACAAACCTCCATTCTGTGACTTCACACACCTCCATTCTGACTTCACACACCTCCCTTCTATGACTTCACACACTTCCATTCTATGACTTCACACACCTCCAATCTGTGACTTCACACAACTCCATTCTGTGTTCACACACCTCCATTCTATGACTTCAGAGACCTCGAATATGTGACTTCACTCACCTCCACTCTAGGACGTCACACTCCTCCATTCTATGACTCCCCACATCTCCTTTCTATGACTTCACCCACCTCCATTTTATGACTTCACACACCTCCATTCTGTGACTTCACACACCTCCATTCTATGACCTCACACACCCTCATTCTGTGATTTCACACACCTCCATTCTATGACTTCACACATCCATTTTGACTTCACACACCTCCAATATATGACTTCAAACACCTCAGTTCTGTGACTTCACACACCTCCATTCTATGACTTCATACCGTCCATTCTGTGACTTCACACACCTCCATTCTATGACTTCACACACTTCAATTCTATGACTTCACACACCTCCATTCTGTGACTTTACACACCTCCATTCTGACTTCACACACATCCATTCTGTAATGTCACACACCTCCATTCTGTGACTTCCCACACCTCCATTCTGTGACTTCACACACCTCCATTCTGAGTTCACACAACTCCATTCAGTGACTTCACACACCTCCATTCTGACTTCACACACCTCCATTCTATGACTTCACACACTTCCATTCTATGACTTCACACACCTCCATTCTGTGACTTCACACACCTCCATTCTGTGTTCAAACACCTCCATTCTCTGACTTCACACACCTCCATTCTGTGACTTCACACACCTCCATTCTGTGATTTCACACACTTCCATTCTATGACTTCACACACCTCCATTCTATGATTTCACACACCTCCATTCTGTGACTTCACACACCTCCATTCTATGACCTCACACACCCTCATTCTATGGTTTCACACACCTCCATTCTATGAATTCACACATCCATTTTGACTTTACACACCTCCAATATATGACTTCAAACACCTCAATTCTGTGACTTCACACACCTCCATTCTATGAATTCACACATCCATTTTGACTTCACACACCTCCTATATATGACTTCAAACACCTCAATTCTGTGACTTCACACACCTCCATTCTATGAGTTCATATCATCCATTCTGTGACTTCACACACCTCCACTCTATGACTACACACACTTCCATTCTGTGACTTCCCACACCTCCATTCTGTGACTTCACACACCTCCATTCTATGACTTCACACACCTCTATTCTGACTTCACACACCTCCATTCTGTGACTTCCCACACCTCCATTCTGTGACTTCACACACCTCCCTTCGATGACTTCCCATACCTACATTCTTTGACTTCACACACAACCATTTTGACTTCACACCTCCATTCTGTGTCTTCACACACTTACATTTGTGACTTCTCACACCACCTTTTTGACTTCACACATCTCCATTGTGTGACTTCACACACCTCCATTCTGTGACTTCACACACTTCCATTCTGTGATTTCACACACCTCCCTTCCGTGACTTCACCCACCTCCATTCTATGACTAGACACACCTCCATTCTATGACTTCACACACTTCCATTCTATGACTTCACACACCTCCATTCTATGACTTCACACACCTCCATTCTATGACTTCGCACACCTGCAATCTGACTTCACACACCTCCATTGTATGACTTCACACATCTTATTTCTGTAACTTCACACACTTCCAATGTTTGACTTCACAAACCTCCATTCCATGACTTCACACACCTCCATTCTATCAGTTCACACACCTCCATTCTTTGACTTCACACACCTCCGTTTTGACTTCACACACTTCCATTCTGTGACTTCACACACCTCCATTCTGAGTTCACACACCTCCATTTTTTGACTTCACAAACCTCTATTCTATGATTTCACACACCTCCATTTTAGGACGTCACACACCTCCATTTTGACTTCACACACTTTCATTCTGTGACTTCACACACTTCCATTTTATGATTTCACGTACCTTCATACGATGACTTAACACACCTCCATTCTGTGCCTTCACACACCTCCATTCTGAGTTCACACACCTCCATTCTGTGACTTCACAAACCTCTATTCTATGATTTCACACACCTCCATTCTATGACTTCTCACACCTCCATTTTAGGACGTCACCCACCTCCATTTTGACTTCACACACTTCCATTCTGTGACTTCACACACCTCTATTCTATGACTTCACACACTTCCATTGGGACGTCACACACCTCCATTCTATGAGTTCACACACCTCCATTCTATGACTTCACACACCGTCATTCGACTTCACACACCTCCATTCTATGACTTCACAGACCTCGAATCTGTGACTTCACTCACCTCCAATCTATGACTTCACACTCCTCCATTCTATGACTTCCCACACCTACTTTCTATGACTTCACACCTCCATTCTAAATTCACACACCTCCATTATGTGACTTCACACACCTCCATTATATGACGTCACACAGCTCCGTTCTATGACTTCACACACCTCCATTCTATGACTTCACACACCTCCATTCTGTGACTTCACACACCTCCATTCTATGACTACACACACCTTCATTCTTACTTCAAAAACATACATTCTATTACTTCACACACCTCCATTCTATGACTTCACACACCTCCATTCTTTGACTTCACACACCTCCATTCTGTGACTTCACACACCTCCATTCTGTGACTTCACACACCTCCATTCTGTGACTTCACACAGGTCCATTCTGTGACTTCACACACCTCCATTCTCCGACTTCACACACCTCCATTCTATGACTTCACACATCCATTTTGACTTCACACACCTCCAATATATAACTTCAAACACCTCAATTCTGTGACTTCACACACCTCCATTCTATGAAATCATACCCGTCCATTCTGTGACTTCACACACCTCCATTCTTTGACTTCACACACCTCCATTCTGTGACTTCACCCACCTCCATTCTGTGACTTCCCACACCTCCATTCTCCGACTTCACACCCCTCCAATTTGACTTCAGATACCTCCATTCTATGACTTCACACACCTCCATTTTATGACGTCACACACCTCCATTTTGACTTCTCACACCTCCATTATGTGACTTCACACACCTCTCTTCTGTGACTTCACACACCTCCATTCTATGACGTCACACACCTTCATTGTATGTCTTTGCACACCTCCATTCTATGACTTCACACACTTCCATTCTATGATTTCACGTACCTTCATACGATGACTTCACACACCTCCATTCTGTGACTTCACACACCTCCATTCTGAGTTCACACACCGCCATTCTGTGACTTCACAAACCTCTATTCTATGATTTCACACACCTCCATTCTATGACTTCTCACACCTCCATTTTAGGACGTCACACACCTCTGTTTTGACTTCACACACTTCCATTCTGTGACTTCACACACCTCCATTCTATGACTTCACACACTTCCATTGGGACGTCACACACCTCCATTCTATGAGTTCACACACCTACAATCTATGACTTCACACACCTTCATTCGACTTCACACACCTCCATTCTATGACTTCACAGACCTCGAATCTGTGACTTCACTAACCTCCCATCTATGACTTCACACTCCACCATTCTATGACTTCCCACACCTCCTTTCTATGACTTCACACCTCCATTCTATGACTTCACACACCTCCATTCTGTGACTTCACACACCTCCATTCTATGACTTCACACACCTTCATTCTTACTTCACAAACATATATTCTATGACTTCTCACACCTCCATTCTATGCCTTCACACACCTCCATTCTTTGACGTCACACACCTCCATTCTGTGACTTCACACACCTCCATTATGTGACTTCACACACCTCCATTATATGACATCACACAACTCCGTTCTATGACTTCACACACCTCCATTCTATGACTTCACACACCTCCATTCTGTGACTTCACACACCTCCATTCTATGACTTCACACACCTTCATTCTTACTTCACAAACATATATTCTATGACTTCACACACCTCCATTCTATGACTTCACACACCTCCATTCTTTGACGTCACACACCTCCATTCTGTGACTTCACACACCTCCATTCTGTGACTTCACACAGCTCCATTCTGTGACTTCATACACCTCCATTCTCCGACTTCACACACCTCCATTCTATGACTTCACACATCAATTTGACTTCACACACCTCCAATATATAACTTCAAACACCTCAATTCTGTGACTTCACACACCTCCATTCTATGAAATCATACCCGTCCATTCTGTGACTTCACACGCCTCCATTCTTTGACTTCACACACCTCCATTCTGTGACTTCACCCACCTCCATTCTGTGACTTCCCACACCTCCATTCTCCGACTTCACACCCCTCCAATTTGACTTCACATACCTCCATTCTATGACTTCACACACCTCCATTCTGTGACTTCACAAACCTCCATTCTGTGATTTCACACACCTTCAATCTATGACTTCAAACACCTACATTTTATGACGTCAGACATCTCCAATTTGACTTCACACACCTCCATTATGTGACTCCACACACCTCCCTAATGTGAATTCACACACCTCCATTCTATGACTTCACACACCTTCATTGTATGACTTCACACACCTCCATTCTATGACTTCACACACTTCCATTCTATGATTTCATATACCTCCATGCTATGACTTCATACACCTCCACTCTGTGACTTCACACACCTCCATTCTATGACTTCACAAACCTCAATTCTGTGACTTCACAAACCTTCATTCTATGATTTCACACACCTCCATTCTATGACTTCACACACCTCCATTTTAGGACATCACAAACCTCCATTTTGACTTCACACACCTCCATTCTGTGACTTCACACACCTCCATACTATGAATTCACACACTTCCATTGTGACGTCACACACGTCTATTCTATGACTTCACACACCTCCATTCTATGACTTCACAGACCTCGAATCTGTGACTTCACTCACCTCCACTCTATGACTTCACACTCCTCCATTCTCTGACTTCCCACACCTCCTTTCTATGACTTCACACACCTCCATTCTGACTTCACACACCTTTATTCTATGACTTCACACACTTCCATTGTGACGTCACACACCTCCATTCTATGAGTTCACACACCTCCATTCTGACTTCACACACCTCCATTCTATGACTTCACACACCTCCATTCTGACTTCACACACCTTTATTCTATGACTTCGCACACCTCCATTCTGATATCACACACCTCCATTCTATGACTTCACAGACCTCGAATCTGTGACTTCACTCGCCTGCATTCTATGACTTGACATTCCTCCATTCTATGACTTCCCACACCTCTTTCTATGACTTCACACACCTTCATTTTTACTTCAGAAACATCCATTCTATGACTTCACACACCTCCATTCTATGACATCACAAACCTCCATTCTGTGACTTCACACATCTCCATTCTGAGTTCACACAACTCCATTCGGTGACTTCAAACATCTCCATTCTGACTTCACACACCTCCAATCTATGACTTCACACACTTCCATTCTATGACTTCACACACCTCTATTCTGTGACTTCACAAACCTCCATTCTGAGTTCACACACCTCCATTCTGTTACTTCACACACTTCCATTCTGTGACTTCACACACCTCCATTCTGTGACTTCACACACTTCCATTCTATAACTTCATAAACCTCCCTTTTATAATTTCACACACCTCCATTCTGTGACTTCACACACCTCCATTCTATGACCTCACACACCCTCATTCTATGATTTCACACACCTCCATTCTATGATTTCACACATCCATTTTGACTTCACACACCTCTAATATATGACTTCAAACACCTCAATTCTGTGACTTCACACACCTCCATTTTATGACTTCGTACCGTATATTCTGTGACTTCAAACACCTCCATTCTATTACTTCACACACTTCCATTCTATGACTTCACACACCTCCATTTTATAACTTCACACACCTCCATTCTATGACTTCACACACCTCCATTCTGAGTTTACACACCTCCATTCTATGAGTTCACACACCTCCATTCTTTGACGTCACACCTTTATTCTATGACTTCATACAACTTCATTCTTACTTTACAAAGATCCATTCTATAACTTCACACACCTCCATTCTATGACTTCAAACAGCTCCATTCTGTGACTTCACACACCTCCATTCTATGACTTCACACACC
The DNA here is from genome assembly GCA_024803745.1 of Megascapheus bottae. Classification (NCBI taxonomy): domain Eukaryota; kingdom Metazoa; phylum Chordata; class Mammalia; order Rodentia; family Geomyidae; genus Megascapheus; species Megascapheus bottae. The sequence goes on along the minus strand of JANJXV010000186.1, from coordinate 783,486 downwards.
TCCATTCTGTGACTTCACACACCTCCACTGTATGACTTCACACACTTCCATTGTGACGTCACTCACCTCCATTCTATGAGTTCACACACCTCCGTTCTGACTTCAAACACCTACATTCTATGACTTCACACACCTCCATTCTGTATTCACACAGCTCCATTCGGTGACTTCACAAAACTCCATTCTATGATTTCACACACCTCCATACTATGACTTCACACAACTCCATCTATGACTTCACACACCTGCATTCTGACATCACACACCTCCATTCTATGACTTCACAGACCTCAAATCTTTGACTTCACTCACCTGTACTCTATGACTTCACACTCCTAATTCTATGACTTTCCACACCTCCTTTCTATGACTTCACCACCTCCAATCTATGACTACACATCTCCATTCTGACTTCACACACCTTCATTCTGTGAATTCACACACCTCCATTCTATGTGTTCACATACCTCCATTCTAAGACTTCACACACCTTCATTCTTACTTCAGAAACATCCATTCTATGACTTCACACAACCCCATTCTATGACTTCACAAACCTCCATTCTGTGACTTCACACACCTCCATTCTGAGTTCACACAACTCCATTCGGTGACTTCACACACCTCCATTCTGACTTCACACACCTCCATTCTATGACTTCACACACTTCCATTCTATGACTACACACACCTCCGTTCTGTGACGTTACACACCTCCATTCTGTGTTCACACACCTCCATTCTGTGACTTCACACACCTCCATTCTGTGACTTCACACACCTCAATTCTGTGACTTCACACACTTCCATTCTATTACTTCACACACCTCCATTCTATGACTTCACACACCTCCATTCTGTGACTTCACACACCTCCATTCTATGACCTCACACACCCTCATTCTATGGTTTCACACACCTCCATTGTATGAATTCACACATCCATTTTGACTTAACACACCTCCAATATATGACTTCAAACACCTCAATTCTGTGACTTCACACACCTCCATTCTATGAATTCACACATCCATTTTGACTTCACACACCTCCTCTATAAGACTTCAAACACCTCAGTTCTGTGACTTCACACACCTCCATTCTATGAGTTCATACCATCCATTCTGTGACTTCACACACCTCCATTCTATGATTTCACACACTTCCATTCTGTGACTTCCCACACTTCCATTCTGTGACTTCACACAGCTCCATTCTATGACTTCACACACCTCCTTTCTGACTTCACACACCTCCATTCTATGACTTCGTACACCTCCCTTCGATGACTTCACACACCTACATTCTTTGACTTCACACACAACCATTTTGAATTCACACATCCATTCTGTGACTTCACACACTTACATTTGTGACTTCTCACACCACCTTTTTGACTTAACACATCTCCATTCTGTGACTTCACACACCTCCATTCTGTGACTTCACACACCTCCATTCTGTGATTTCACACACCTCCCTTCCGTGACTTCACCCACCTCAATTCTATGACTTCACACACCTCCATTCTATGACTACACACACTTCCATTCTATGACTTCACACACCTCCATTCTTTGACGTCACACCTTTATTCTATGACTTCATACAACTTCATTCTTACTTTACAAATATCCATTCTATAACTTCACACATCTCCATTCTATGACTTCAAACAGCTCCATTCTGTGACTTCACACACCTCCATTCTGTGACTTCACACACCTCCATTGTATGACTTCACACACTTCCATTGTGACGTCACTCACCTCCATTCTATGAGTTCACACACCTCCGTTCTGACTTCAAACACCTACATTCTATGACTTCACACACCTCCATTCTGTATTCACACAGCTCCATTCTGTGACTTCACAAAACTACATTCTATGATTTCGCACACCTCCATACTATGACTTCACACAACTCCATCTATGACTTCACACACCTGCATTCTGACATCACACACCTCCATTCTATGACTTCACAGACCTCAAATCTGTGACTTCACTCACCTGTACTCTATGACTTCACACTCCTAATTCTATGACTTTCCACACCTCCTTTCTATGACTTCACTCCCTCCAAACTATGACTACACACCTCCATTCTGACTTCACACACCTTCATTCTGTGAATTCACACACCTCCATTCTATGTGTTCACATACCTCCATTCTAAGACTTCACACACCTTCATTCTTACTTCAGAAACATCCATTCTATGACTTCACACAACCCCATTCTATGACTTCACAAACCTCCATTCTGTGACTTCACACACCTCCATTCTGAGTTCACACAACTCCATTCGGTGACTTCACACACCTCCATTCTGACTTCACACACCTCCATTCTATGACTTCACACACTTCCATTCTATGACTACACACACCTCCGTTCTGTGACGTTACACACCTCCATTCTGTGTTCACACACCTCCATTCTGTGACTTCACACACCTCCATTCTGTGACTTCACACACCTCAATTCTGTGACTTCACACACTTCCATTCTATTACTTCACACACCTCCATTCTATGACTTCACACACCTCCATTCTGTGACTTCACACACCTCCATTCTATGACCTCACACACCCTCATTCTATGGTTTCACACACCTCCATTCTATGAATTCACACATCCATTTTGACTTAACACACCTCCAATATATGATTTCAAACACCTCAATTCTGTGACTTCACACACCTCCATTCTATGAATTCACACATCCATTTTGACTTCACACACCTCCTCTATATGACTTCAAACACCTCAGTTCTGTGACTTCACACACCTCCATTCTATGAGTTCATACCATCCATTCTGTGACTTCACACACCTCCATTCTATGATTTCACACACTTCCATTCTGTGACTTCCCACACCTCCATTCTGTGACTTCACACACCTCCATTCTATGACTTCACACACCTCCATTCTGACTTCACACATCTCCATTCTATGACTTCATACACCTCTATTCTGACTTCACACACCTCCATTCTGTGACTTCACACACTTCCCTTCGATGACTTCACACACCTACATTCTTTGACTTCACACACAACCATTTTGACTTCACACATCCATTCTGTGACTTCACACACTTACATTTGTGACTTCTCACACCACCTTTTTGACTTCACACATCTCCATTCTGTGACTTCACACACCTCCATTCTGTGACTTCACACACCTCCATTCTGTGATTTCACACACCTCCCTTCCGTGACTTCACCCACCTCAATTCTATGACTTCACACACCTCCATTCTATGACTTCACACACTTCCATTCTATGACTTCACACACCTCCATTGTATGACTTCACACATCTTCTTTCTGTAACTTCCCACACTTCCAATATTTGACTTCACAAACCTCCATTCCATGACTTCCCACACCTCCATTCTATGAGTTCACACACCTCCATTCTTTGACTTCACACACCTCCATTTTGATTTCACACACCTGCATTCTGACTTCACACACCTCCATTGTATGACTTCACACATCTTCTTTCTGTAACTTCCCACACTTCCAATGTTTGACTTCACAAACCTCCATTCCATGACTTCACACACCTCTATTCTATGAGTTCACACACCTCCATTCTTTGACTTCACACAACTCCATTTTGACTTCACACACCTACATTCTGTGACTTCACACACCTCAATTCTGTGACTTCACACACTTCCATTCTATTACTTCACACACCTCCATTCTATGACTTCACACACCTCCATTCTGTGACTTCACACACCTCCATTCTATGACCTCACACACCCTCATTCTATGGTTTCACACACCTCCATTCTATGAATTCACACATCTATTTTGACTTAACACACCTCCAATATATGACTTCAAACACCTCAATTCTGTGACTTCACACAACTCCATTCTATGAATTCACACATCCATTTTGACTTCACTCACCTCCTCTATATGACTTCAAACACCTCAGTTCTGTGACTTCACACACCTCCATTCTATGAGTTCATACCATCCATTCTGTGACTTCACACACCTCCATTCTATGATTTCACACACTTCCATTCTGTGACTTCCCACACCTCCATTCTCTGACTTCACACACCTCCATTCTATGACTTCACACACCTCCATTCTGACTTCACACACCTCCATTCTATGACTTCGTACACCTCCCTTCGATGACTTCACACACCTACATTCTTTGACTTCACACACAACCATTTTGACTTCACACACCCATTCTGTGACTTCACACACTTACATTTGTGACTTCTCACACCACCTTTTTGACTTCACACATCTCCATTCTGTGACTTCACACACCTCCATTCTGTGACTTCACACACCTCCATTCTGTGATTTCACACACCTCCCTTCCGTGACTTCACCCACCTCAATTCTATGACTTCACACACCTCCATTCTATGACTTCACACACTTCCATTCTATGACTTCACACACCTCCATTCTTTGACGTCACACCTTTATTCTATGACTTCATGCAACTTCATTCTTACTTTACAAAGATCCATTCTATAACTTCACACATCTCCATTCTATGACTTCAAACAGCTCCATTCTGTGACTTCACACACCTCCATTCTATGACTTCACACACCTCCATTCTGTGACTTCACACACCTCCATTGTATGACTTCACACACTTCCATTGTGACGTCACTCACCTCCATTCTATGAGTTCACACACCTCCGTTCTGACTTCAAACACCTACATTCTATGACTTCACACACCTCCATTCTGTATTCACACAGCTCCATTCTGTGACTTCACAAAACTCCATTCTATGATTTCACACACCTCCATACTATGACTTCACACAACTCCATCTATGACTTCACACACCTGCATTCTGACATCACACACCTCCATTCTATGACTTCACAGACCTCAAATCTGTGACTTCACTCACCTGTACTCTATGACTTCACACTCCTAATTCTATGACTTTCCACACCTCCTTTCTATGACTTCACCACCTCCAATCTATGACTACACATCTCCATTCTGACTTCACACACCTTCATTCTGTGAATTCACACACCTCCATTCTATGTGTTCACATACCTCCATTCTAAGACTTCACACACCTTCATTCTTACTTCAGAAACATCCATTCTATGACTTCACACAACCCCATTCTATGACTTCACAAACCTCCATTCTGTGACTTCACACACCTCCATTCTGAGTTCACACAACTCCATTCGGTGACTTCACACACCTCCATTCTGACTTCACACACATCCATTCTATGACTTCACACACTTCCATTCTATGACTACACACACCTCCATTCTATGACGTTACACACCTCCATTCTGTGTTCACACACCTCCATTCTGTGACTTCACACACCTCCATTCTGTGACTTCACACACCTCAATTCTGTGACTTCACACACTTCCATTCTATTACTTCACACACCTCCATTCTATGACTTCACACACCTCCATTCTGTGACTTCACACACCTCCATTCTATGACCTCACACACCCTCATTCTATGGTTTCACACACCTCCATTGTATGAATTCACACATCCATTTTGACTTAACACACCTCCAATATATGACTTCAAACACCTCAATTCTGTGACTTCACACACCTCCATTCTATGAATTCACACATCCATTTTGACTTCACACACCTCCTCTATAAGACTTCAAACACCTCAGTTCTGTGACTTCACACACCTCCATTCTATGAGTTCATACCATCCATTCTGTGACTTCACACACCTCCATTCTATGATTTCACACACTTCCATTCTGTGACTTCCCACACTTCCATTCTGTGACTTCACACAGCTCCATTCTATGACTTCACACACCTCCATTCTGACTTTACACACCTCCATTCTATGACTTCGTACACCTCCCTTCGATGACTTCACACACCTACATTCTTTGACTTCACACACAACCATTTTGACTTCACACATCCATTCTGTGACTTCACACACTTACATTTGTGACTTCTCACACCACCTTTTTGACTTAACACATCTCCATTCTGTGACTTCACACACCTCCATTCTGTGATTTCACACACCTCCCTTCCGTGACTTCACCCACCTCAATTCTATGACTTCACACACCTCCATTCTATGACTACACACACTTCCATTCTATGACTTCACACACCTCCATTCTTTGACGTCACACCTTTATTCTATGACTTCATACAACTTCATTCTTACTTTACAAATATCCATTCTATAACTTCACACATCTCCATTCTATGACTTCAAACAGCTCCATTCTGTGACTTCACACACCTCCATTCTGTGACTTCACACACCTCCATTGTATGACTTCACACACTTCCATTGTGACGTCACTCACCTCCATTCTATGAGTTCACACACCTCCGTTCTGACTTCAAACACCTACATTCTATGACTTCACACACCTCCATTCTGTATTCACACAGCTCCATTCTGTGACTTCACAAAACTACATTCTATGATTTCGCACACCTCCATACTATGACTTCACACAACTCCATCTATGACTTCACACACCTGCATTCTGACATCACACACCTCCATTCTATGACTTCACAGACCTCAAATCTGTGACTTCACTCACCTGTACTCTATGACTTCACACTCCTAATTCTATGACTTTCCACACCTCCTTTCTATGACTTCACTACCTCCAATCTATGACTACACACCTCCATTCTGACTTCACACACCTTCATTCTGTGAATTCACACACCTCCATTCTATGTGTTCACATACCTCCATTCTAAGACTTCACACACCTTCATTCTTACTTCAGAAACATCCATTCTATGACTTCACACAACCCCATTCTATGACTTCACAAACCTCCATTCTGTGACTTCACACACCTCCATTCTGAGTTCACACAACTCCATTCGGTGACTTCACACACCTCCATTCTGACTTCACACACCTCCATTCTATGACTTCACACACTTCCATTCTATGACTACACACACCTCCATTCTGTGACGTTACACACCTCCATTCTGTGTTCACACACCTCCATTCTGTGACTTCACACACCTCCATTCTGTGACTTCACACACCTCCATTCTATGATTTCACACACTTCCATTCTGTGACTTCCCACACCTCCATTCTGTGACTTCACACACCTCCATTCTATGACTTCACACACCTCCATTCTGACTTCACACATCTCCATTCTATGACTTCGTACACCTCTATTCTGACTTCACACACCTCCATTCTGTGACTTCACACACTTCCCTTCGATGACTTCACACACCTACATTCTTTGACTTCACACACAACCATTTTGACTTCACACATCCATTCTGTGACTTCACACACTTACATTTGTGACTTCTCACACCACCTTTTTGACTTCACACATCTCCATTCTGTGACTTCACACACCTCCATTCTGTGACTTCACACACCTCCATTCTGTGATTTCACACACCTCCCTTCCGTGACTTCACCCACCTCAATTCTATGACTTCACACACCTCCATTCTATGACTTCACACACTTCCATTCTATGACTTCACACACCTCCATTGTATGACTTCACACATCTTCTTTCTGTAACTTCCCACACTTCCAATATTTGACTTCACAAACCTCCATTCCATGACTTCCCACACCTCCATTCTATGAGTTCACACACCTCCATTCTTTGACTTCACACACCTCCATTTTGACTTCACACACCTGCATTCTGACTTCACACACCTCCATTGTATGACTTCACACATCTTCTTTCTGTAACTTCCCACACTTCCAATGTTTGACTTCACAAACCTCCATTCCATGACTTCACACACCTCCATTCTATGAGTTCACACACCTCCATTCTTTGACTTCACACACCTCCATTTTGACTTCACACACCTACATTCTGTGACTTCACACACCTCCATTTGTGACTTCACACACCACCATTTTGATTTCACACACCACCATTCTGTGACTTCACACACCTCCATTCTTTGACTTCACACACCTCCATTTTGATTTCACACACTTCCATTCTGTGACTTCACACACCTCCATTCTGAGTTCACACACCTCCATTTTGTGACTTCACAAACCTCTATTCTATGATTTCACACACCTCCATTTTGGGACGTCACACACCTCCATTTTGACTTCACACACTTTCATTCTGTGACTACACACAACTCCATTCTATGATTTCACATACCTTCATGCGATGACTTCACACACCTCCATTCTGTGACTTCACACACCTCCATTCTGAGTTCACACACCTCCATTCTGTGACTTCCCAAACCACTATTCTATGATTTCACACACCTCCATTCTATGACTTCACACACCTCTATTTTAGGACGTCACACACCTCCATTTTGACTTCACACACTTCCATTTTGAGACTTGACACACCTCCATTCTATGACTTCACACACTTCCATTGTGACGTCACACACCTCCATTCTATTAGTTCACACACCTACATTCTATGACGTCACACACTTTCATTCGACTTCACACACCTCCATTCTGACTTCACACACCTCCATTATGTGACTTCACACACCTCCATTATATGACGTCACACAACTCCTTTCTATGACTTCACACACCTCCATTCTATGACTTCACACACCTCCATTCTGTGACTTCACACACCTCCATTCTATGACTTCACACACCTCCAGTCTATGACTTCACACACTTCCATTCTATGACGTCACACACCGCCATTCCGTGACTTCACACACCTGCATTGTGAGTTCACACACCTCCATTCTGTGACCTCACACACCTCCATTCTGCGATTTCACACACCTCCATTCTGAGATGTCACACCTCCATTCTATGAATTCACACAACTCCATTCTGTGATTTCACACACCTCCAATCTATGACTTCACATACCTCCATTTTATGACGTCACACACCTCCATTTTGTCTTCTCACCCCTCCATTATGTGACTTCACACACCTCTCTTCTGTGACTTCACACACCTCCATTCTATGACTTCACACACCTTCATTGTATGACTTCGCACACCTTCATTCCATGACTTCACACACTTCCATTGGGACGTCACACACACCCATTCTATGAGTTCACACACCTACATTCTATGACTTCACACACCTTCATTCGACTTCACACACCTCCATTCTATGAATTCACAGACCTCGAATCTTTGACTTCACTCACCTCCAATCTATGACTTCACACTCCTCCATTCTATGACTTCCCACACCTCCTTTCTATGACTTCACACCTCCATTCTGACTTCACACACCTCCATTATGTGACTTCACACACCTCCATTATATGACGTCACACAACTCCGTTGTATGACTTCACACACCTCCATTCTATGATTTCACACACCTCCATTCTGTCACTTCACAAACCTCCACTCTATGATTTCACACACCTCCAATCTATGACTTCACACACCTACATTTTATGACGTCACACACCTCCATTTTGACTTCATACACCTCCATTATGTGACTCCACACACCTCCCTTCTGTGACTTCACACACCTCCATTCTATGACTTCACACACCTTCATTGTATGACTTCACACACCTCCATTCTATGACTTCACAAACTTCCATTCTATGATTTCACATACCTCCATGCTATGACTTCACACACCTGCATTCTGTGACTTCACACACCTCCAATCTATGAATTCATACCCGTCCATTCTGTGACTTCACACACCTCCATTCTTTGATTCACACACCTCCATTCTGTGACTTCACCCACCTCCATTCTGTGACTTCCCACACCTCCATTCTCCGACTTCACACCCCTCCAATTTGACTTCACATACCTCCATTCTATGACTTCACACACCTCCCTTCTGTGAATTCACACACCTCCATTCTATGACTTCACACACCTTCATTGTATGACTTCACACACCTCCATTCTATGACTTCACACACTTCCATTCTATGATTTCACATACCTCCATGCTATGACTTCACACACCTCCATTCTGTGACTTCACACACCTCCATTCTATGCCTTCGCACACCTCAATTCTGTGATTTCACAAACCTTCATTCTATGATTTCACACACCTCCATTCTATGACTTCACACACCTCCATTTTAGGACATCACACACCTCCATTTTGACTTCACACACCTCCATTCTGTGACTTCACACACCTCCATACTATGAATTCACACACTTCCATTGTGACGTCACACACCTCTATTCTATGAGTTCACACACCACCATTCTATGACTTCACACACCTCCATTCTGACTTCACACACCTCCATTCTATGCCTTCACAGACCTCGAATCTGTGACTTCACTCACCTCCACTCTATGACTTCACACTCCTCCATTCTCTGACTTTCCACACCTCCTTTCTATGACTTCACCCATCTGTATTCTATGACTTCACACCTCCATTCTGACTTCACATACCGCAAATCTGTGACTTCACACACCTCCATTCTAGGCCTTCACACACCTCAATTCTGTGACTTCACAACCTTCATTCTATGATTTCACACACCTCCATTCTATGACTTCACACACCTTCATTGTATGACTTCGCACACCTCCATTCTATGACTTCACACACTTCCATTCTATGATTTCACATACCTTCATACGATGACTTCACACACCGCCTTTCCGTGACTTCACACACCTGCATTTTGAGTTCACACACCTCCATTCTGTGACCTCACACACCTCCATTCTGCGATTTCACACACCTCCATTCTGAGATGTCACACCTCCATTCTATGAATTCACACACCTCCATTCTGTGACTTCACACACCTCCATTCTATGACTTCACACACCTTCATTATATGACTTCACACACCTCCATTCTTTGACTTCACACACCTCCATTCTGTGACTTCACACACCTCCATTTTGTGACTTCACACACCTCCAATCTGTGACTTCACACAGCTCCATTCTGTGAGTTCACACACCTCCATTCTCCGACTTCACACACCTCCATTCTATGACTTCACACAAACATTTTGACTTCACACACCTCCAATATATAACTTCAAACACGTCAATTCTGTGACTTCACACACATCCATTCTATGAAATCATAACCGTCCATTCTGTGACTTCACACACCTCCATTCTGTGACTTCACCCACCTCCATTCTGTGACTTCCCACACCTCCATTCTCCAACATCACACCCCTCCAATTTGACTTCACATACCTCCATTCTATGACTTCACACACCTCCATTCTGTGACTTCACAAACCTCCATTCTATGACTTCACACACCTCCAATCTATGACTTCACACACCTACATTTTATGACGTCACACACCTCCATTTTGACTTCACACACCTCCATTATGTGACTCCACACACCTCCCTTCTGTGACTTCACACACTTCCATTCTATGACTTCACACACCGCCATTCCGTCACTTCACACACCTGCATTGTGAGTTCACACACCTCCATTCTGTGACCTCACACACCTCCATTCTGCGATTTCACACACCTCCATTCTGAGATGTCACACCTCCATTCTTTGAATTCACACACCTCCATTCTGTGATTTCACACACCTCAATTCTATGACTTAACACAACTCCATTCTGTGACTTCACACATCTCCATTCTGAGTTCACACACCTCCATTCTGTGACTTCACACACCTCGATTCTGTGACATCACACACCTCCATTCTATGACTTCACACACCTCCATTCTGTGACTTCACAAACCTTCATTCTATGATTTCACACACCTCCAATCTATGACTTCACACACCTCCATTTTATGACGTCACACACCTCCATTTTGACTTCTCACACCTCCATTATGTGACTTCACACACCTCAATTCTGTGACTTCACACACTTCCATTCTATGATTTCACATACCTTCATACGATGACTTCACACACCTCCATTCTGTGACTTCACCCACCTCCATTCTGTGACTTCCCACACCTCCATTCTCCGACTTCACACCCCTCCAATTTGACTTCACATACCTCCATTCTATGTCTTCACACAACCCCATTCTGTGACTTCACAAACCTCCATTCTATGATTTCACACACCTCCAATCTATGACTTCACACACCTACATTTTATGACGTCACACACCTACATTTTGGCTTCACACACCTCCATTATGGGACTCCACACACCTCCCTTCTGTGACTTCACACACCTCCATTCTATGACTTCACACACCTTCATTGTATGACTTCACACACCACCATTCTATGACTTCACACACTTCCCTTCTATTATTTCACATACCTCCATGCTATGACTTCACACACCTCCATTCTCTGACTTCACACACCTCCATTCTATGACTTCACACACCTCAATTCTGTCACTTCACAAACCTTCATTCTATGATTTCACACACCTCCATTTTATGACTTCACACACCTCCATTTTAGGACATCACACAGCTCTATTTTGACTTCACACACCTCTATTCTGTGACTTCACACACCTCCATACTATGAATTCACACACTTCCATTTTGACGTCACACACCTCTATTCTATGAGTTCACACACCTCCATTCTATGATTTCACAGACCTCGAATCTGTGACTTCACTCACCTCATCTCTATGACTTCACACTCCTCCATTCTCTGACTTCCCACATCTCCTTTCTATGACTTCACCCACCTATATTCTATGATTTCACACCTCCATTCTGACTTCACACACCTCCATTCTGTGAGTTCACACACCTCCATTATGTGATATCACACACCTCCATTCTATGACTTCACACACCTCCATTCTATGACTTCACACACCTCCATTCTGTGACTTCACCCACCTCCATTCTATGACTTCACACACCTCCATTCTTTGACTTCCCACACCTCCATTCTGAGTTTACACACCTCCATTCTATAATTTCACACACCTCCATTCTTTGACGTCACACACCTCCATTCTATGACTTCACACAACTTCATTCTTACTTTACAAACATCCATTCTATAACTTCACACACCTCCATTCTATGACTTCAAACACCTCCATTCTGTGACTTCACACACCTCCATTCTTTGACTTCACACACCTCCGTTTTGATTTCACACACTTCCATTCTGGGACTTCACACACCTCCATTCTGTGACTTCACACAGCACCATTGTTTGACTTCACACACCTCCATTATTTGACTTCACACACCTCCACTCTATGACTTCACACACCTTCATTCTTAATTCAGAAACATCCATTCTATAACTTCACACACCTCCATTCTATGACTTCAAAAACCTCTATTCTGTGACTTCACACACCTCCATTCTGAGTTCACACACCTCCATTCATTGACTTCACACACCTCCATTCTGACTTCACACACCTCCATTCTATGATTTTACACACTTCCATTCTATGACTTCACACACCTCCATTCTGTGACTTCACACACCTCCATTCTGTGACTTCACACACCTTCGTTCTTTGACTTCACACACCTCCATTATATGACTTCACACACCTCCATTTTATGTCTTCACACACCTCCATTCTATGACTTCACACACCTCCATTATATGACTTCACACACCTCCATTCTATGTCTTCACACACCTCCATTCTATGACTTCACACACCTCCATTCTGTGACTTCACACACCTCCATTCTATGACTTCACACACCTTCATTCTTACTTCACAAACATACATTCTATGACTTCACACACATCCATTCTATGATTTCACACACCTACATTCTTTGACTTCACACACCTCCATTCTGTGTTCACACACCTCAATTCTGTGACTTCACACACCTCCATTCTGACTTCACACACCTCCATTCTGTGACTTCACACACCGCCATTCTTTGACTTCACACACCTAAATTTTGAGTTGACACACCTCCATTCTGTGACTTCAAACACCTCCATTCTGACCTCACACAGCTCCATTCTATGACTTCACACACCTCCATTCTTTGACGTCACCCACCTCTATTCGATGACTTCACACACCTTCATTCATACTTTACAAACATCCATTCTATAACTTCACACACCTCCATTCTATGACTTTACACACCTCCATTGTGTGACTTCACATACCTGCATTCTATGACTTCACACACCTCCATTTTGTGACTTCACACACCTCCATTCTATGACTTCACACACTTCCATTGTGACGTCACACACCTCCATTCTATGACTTCACACACCTGCATTCTGACTTCACACACCTCCATTCTATGACTTCACACACCTCCATTCTGACTTCACACACCTGTATTCTATGACTTCGCACACCTCCATTCTGACATCACACACCTCCATTCTATGACTTCACAGACCTCGAATCTGTGACTTCACTCACCTGCACTCTATGACTTTACACTCCTCCATTATATGACTTCCCACAACTCTTTCTATGACTTCACACACCTTCATTTTTACTTCAGAAACATCCATTCTATGACTTCACACACCTCCACTCTATGACTTCACAAACCTCCATTCTGTGACTTCACACACCTCCATTCTGAGTTCACACAACTCCATTCGTTGACTTCACACATCTCCATTCTGACTTCACACACCTCCATTCTATGACTTCACACACTTCCATTCTATGACTTCACACACCTCTATTCTGTGACTTCACACACCTCCATTGTGTGACTTCACACACTTCCATTCTATGACTTCATAAACCTCCCTTTCATAATTTCACACACCTCCATTCTATGACCTCACTCACCCTCATTCTTTGATATCACACACCTCCACTCTATGATTTCACACATCCATTTCGACTTCACCCACCTCTAATATATGACTTCAAACACCTCAATTCTGTGACTTCACACACCTGCATTCTATGACTTCATACCGTCCATTCTGTGACTTCAAAAACCTTCATTCTATGACTTCACACAATTCCATTCTATGACTTCACACACCTCCATTTTATAACTTCACACACCTCCATTCTATGACTTCACACACCTCCATTCTGAGTTTACACACCTCCATTCTATGACTTCACACACCTCCATTCTTTGACGTCACACATTTATTCTATGACTTCGCACAAATTCATTCTTACTTTACAAACATCCATTCAATAAATTCACACACCTCCATTTTATGACTTCAAACACCTCCATTCTTTGACTTCACACACCTCCATTCTATGACTTCACACACCTCCATTCTGTGACTTCACACACCTCCATTCTATGACTTCACAAACTTCCATTGTGATGACACTCACCTCCATTCTATGCCTTCACACACCTCCGTTCTGACTTCACACACCTACATTGTATGACTTCACACACCTCCATTCTGTATTCACACAGCTCCATTCTGTGACTTCAAAAAACTCCATTCTATGATTTCACACACCTCCATACTGTGACTTCACACAACTCCAACTATGACTTCAGACACCTTCATTCTGACATCACACACCTCCATTCTGACTTCACAGACCTCGAATCTGTGACTTGACTCGCCTGCACTCTATGACTTCACAGTCCTCCATTCTATGACTTTCCACACCTCCCTTCCATGACTTCACCACCTCCAATCTATGACTACACACCTCCATTCTGACTTCACACACCTTCATTCTGTGAATTCACATACCTCCATTCTATGTGTTCACACACCTCCATTCTATGACTTCACACACCTTCATTCTTACTTCAGAAATATCAGTTCTATGACTTCACACAACCCCATTCTATGACTTCACAAACCTCCATTCTGTGACTTCACACACTTCCATTCTGAGTTCACACAACTCCATTCGGTGACTTCACACACATCCATTCTGTCTTCACACACCTCCATTCTATGACTTCACACACTTCCATTCTATGGCTTCACACACCTCCATTCTGTGACTTCACACACCTCCATTATATGACCTCAGACACCCTCATTCTATGGTTTCAACACCTCCATTCTATGAATTTACACATCCATTTTGACTTCACACACCTCCAATATATGACTTCAAACACCTCCATTCTGTGACTTCCCACACCTCCATTCTATGAGTTCATACCATCCATTCTGTGACTTCACACACTTCCATTCTATGACTTCTCACACTTCCATTCTATGACTTCATACACCTCCATTCTGTGACTTTACATACCTCCATTCTGAGTTCACACACCTCCATTCTGTGACTTCACACACCTCCATTCTGTGACTTCCCACACCTCCATTCTGTTACTTCACACACCTCCATTCTATGACTTCACGCACCTCTATTCTGACTTCACACACCTCCATTTTGTGACTTCACACACCTCCATTCGATGACTTCACACACCTACATTCTGACTTCACACACCTCCATTCTGTGACTTCACACACCTCCATTCGATGACTTCACACACCTACATTCTTTGACTTCACACACAACCATTTTGACTTCACATCTCCATTCTGTGACTTCACACACTAACATTTGTGACTTCTCACACGACCTTTTTGACTTCACACATCTCCATTCTGTGACTTCACACACCTCCAATCTGTAACTTCACACACCTCCATTCTGTGACTTCACACACCTCCATTCTGTGATTTCACACACCTCCCTTCCGTGACTTCACCCACCTCCATTCTATGACTTCACACACCTCCATTCTATGACATCACACACCTCTATTCTATGACTTCACACACTTCCACTCTATGACTTCACATACCACCATTCTATGACTTCAAACACCTCCATTCTATGACTTCCCAAACATGCATTCTAACTTCACACACCTCCATCTATGACTTCACGCACCTTCATTCTGACATCACACACCTCCATTCTATGACTTCACAGACCTCGAATCTGTGACTTCACTCACCTGCACTCTATGACTTCACACTCCTCCATTCTATGACTTCAAACACCTCCATTCTATGACTTCCCAAACATGCATTCTAACTTCACACACCTCCATCTATGACTTTACGCACCTTCATTCTGACTTCACACTCCTCCATTCTATGACTTTCCACACCTCTTTTCTATGACTTCACCACCTCCAATCTATGATTACACACCTCCATTCTGACTTCACACACCTTCATTCTGTAAATTCGCACACCTCCATTCTATGTGTTCACACACCTCCATTCTATGACTTCACACACCTTCATTCTTACTTCAGAAACATCAGTTCTATGACTTCACACAACTCCATTCTATGACTTCATAAACCTCCATTCTGTGACTTCACACACCTCCATTCTGAGTTCACACAACTCCATTCGGTGACTTCACACACCTCCATTCTGACTTCACACACCTCCATTCTATGACTTCACACACTTCCATTCTATGACTTCACACTCTCCATTCTGTGACTTCACACCCCTCCATTCTGTGTTCGCACACTTCCATTCTGGGACTTCACACACCTCCATTCTGTGACTTCACACACCTCCATTCTGTGACTTCACACACCTCCATTATATGACCTCACACACCCTCATTCTATGGTTTCACACACCTCCATTCTATGATTTTACACATCCATTTTGACTTCACATACCTCCAATATATCACTTCAAACACCTCAATTCTGTGACTTCACACACCTCCATTCTATGGCTTCACACACTTCCATTCTATGACTTCATACACCTCCATTCTGTGACTTTACATACCTCCATTCTGAGTTCACACACCTCCATTCTGTGACTTCACACACCTCCATTCTGTTACTTCCCACACCTCTATTCTGTTACTTCACACACCTCCATTCTATGACTTCACACACCTCTATTCTGGCGTCACACACCTCCATTCTATGACTTCACACACCTCCATTCTGACTTCACACACCTCCATTCTATGACTTCGCACACCTCTATTCTGACTTCACTCACCTCCATTCTGTGACTTCACACACCTCCATTCGATGACTTCACACACCTACATTCTTTGACTTCACACACAACCATTTTGACTTCACACCTCCATTCTGTGACTTCACACACTTACATTTGTGAATTCTCACATCACATTTTTGACTTCACACATCTCCATTCTGTGACTTCACACACCTCCAATCTGTGACTTCACACACCTCCATTCTGTGACTTCACACACCTCCATTCTGTGATTTCACACACCTCCCTTCCGTGACTTCACCCACCTCCATTCTATGACTTCACACACCTCCATTCTATGACATCACACACCTCCATTCTATGACTTCACACAATTCCACTCTATGACTTCACACACCACCATTCTATGACTTCAAACACCTCCATTCTATGACTTCCCACACATGCATTCTAACCTCACACACCTCCATCTATGACTTCACACACCTTCATTCTGACATCACACACCTCCATACTATGACTTCACAGACCTCGAATCTGTGACTTCACTCACCTGCACTCTATGACTTCACACTCCTCCATTCTATGACTTTCCACACCTCTTTTCTATGACTTCACCACCTCCAATCTATGACTACACACCTCCATTCTGACTTCACACACCTTCATTCTGTGAATTCGCACACCTCCATTATATGTGTTCACACACCTCCATTCCATGACTTCACACACCTTCATTCTTACTTCAGAAACATCAGTTCTATGACTTCACAAACCTCCATTCTGTGAGTTCACACACCTACTTTCTGAGTTCACACAACTCCATTCGGTGACTTCACACACCTCCATTCTGACTTCACACACCTCCATTCTATGACTTCACACACTTCCATTCTATGACTTCACACTCTCCATTCTGTGACTTCACACACCTCCATTCTGTGTTCGTACACTTCCATAATGTGACTTCACACACCTCCATTCTGTGACTTCACAAATCTCCATTCTATGACTTCACACACCTCCATTCTATGACTTCACACACCTCCATTCTATGACTTCACACACCTCCATTCTGTGACTTCTCAAAACTCCATTCTATGATTTCACACACCTCCTTACTATGACTTCACACAACTCCATCTATGACTTCACATACCTGCATTCTGACATCACACACCTACATTCTATGAATTCACAGACCTCGAATCTCTGACTTAACTCACCTGCATTCTATGACTTCACACTCCTCCATTCTATGACTTCACAGACCTCCTTTCTATGACTTCACACACCTCCATTCTTTGACTTCACACACCTCCATTCCATGACTTCACACACATCCATTCTATGACTTCACACACCTCCATTGTATGAGTTCACACACCTTCATTCTTTGACTTCACACACCTCCATTTTGAGTTCACACACCTACATTCTGTGACTTCACACATCTCCATTTGTGACTTCACACACCACCATTTTGATTTCACACACCTCCATTCTGTGACTTCACACACCTCCATTCTTTGACTTCACACAGCTCCGTTTTGACTTCACACACTTCCATTCTGGGACTTCACACACCTCCATTCTGTGACTTCACACACCACCATTGTTTGACTTCACACACCTCCATTCTTTGACTTCACATACCTCCATTCCACGACTTCACACAACTCCATTCTATGAGTTCAGAAACATCCATTCTATGAGTTCACACACCACAATTTTTTCTTCACACACCTCCATTCTATGACTTCACACACCTCCATTCTGTGACTTCACCCACCTCCATTCTGTGACTTCACACACCACCATTTTGATTTCACACACCTGCATTCTGTGACTTCACACACCTCCATTCTTTGACTTCACACAGCTCCGTTTTGACTTCACACACTTCCATTCTGGGACTTCACACACCTCCATTCTGTGACTTCACACACCACCATTGTTTGACTTCACACACCTCCATTCTTTGACTTCACATACCTCCATTCCACGACTTCACACAACTCCATTCTATGAGTGCAGAAACATCCATTCTATGAGTTCACACACCACAATTTTTTCTTCACACACCTCCATTCTATGACTTCACACACCTCCATTCTGTGACTTCACCCACCTCCATTCTGTGACTTCACACACCTCTATTCTCCGACTTCACACCCCTCCAATTTGACTTCACATACCTCCATTCTATGACTTCACAATCCTCCAATCAGTGACGTCACACAACTCCATTCTGTGACTTCACACACCTCCATTCTATAGTTTCACACGCCTCCATTCTATGACTTCACACGTCCAATTTATGACGTCACACACCTCCATTTTGACTTCACACACCTCCATTGTGTGACTTCACACACCTCCATTCTGTGTCTTCACATTCCTCCATTCTATGACTTCACACACCTTCATTCTGTGACTTCACACACCTCAATTCTATGACTTCACACCCTTCCATTCTATGATTTCACATACCTCCATGCTGTAACTTCTCACACCTCCATTCTGTGACTTCACACACCTCCATTCTGAGTTCACACACCTCCATTCTGTGACTTCACAAACCTCCATTCTATGATTTCACACAGCTCCATTCTATGACTTCACATAGCTCCATTTTATGACGTCACACACCTCCATTTTGACTTCTCACACCTCCATTCCGTGACTTCACACACCTCCACTCTATGACATCACACACATCCTTTGTGACGTCACACACCTCCATTCTATGAGTACACACACCTCCATTCTATGACTTCACACCCCTCCATTCTGACTTCACACACCTCCATTCTATGACTTCACAGACCTCGAATATGTGACTTCACTCACCTCCACTCTAGGACTTCACACTCCTCCATTCTATGACTTCCCACATCTCTTTCTATGACTTCACCCTCCTCCATTTTATGACTTCACACACCTCCATTCTGTGACTTCACACACCTCCATTCTATGACCTCACACACCCTCATTCTGTGATTTCACACACCTCCATTCTATGACTTCACACACCCATTTTGACTTCACACACCTCCAATATATGACTTCAAACACCTCAATTCTGTGACTTCACACACCTCCATTCTATGACTTCATACCGTCCATTCTGTGACTTCACACACCTCCATGCTATGACTTCACACACTTCAATTCTATGACTTCACACACCTCCATTCTGTGACATTACACACCTCCATTCTGACTTCACACACCTCCATTTTGTGATTTCACACACCTCCATTATATGACTTCACACACCTCCATTCTATGACTTCACACACCTACATTCTATGACTACACACACCTCCATTCTGTGACTTCACACACCTCCATTCTATGACTTCACACACCTTCATTCTTACTTCACAAACATACATTCTATTACTTCACACACATCCATTCTATAATTTCACACACCTACATTCTTTGACTTCACACACCTCCATTCTGTGTTCACACACCTCAATTCTGTGACTTCACACACCTCTATTCTGACGTCACACACCTCCATTCTATGACTTCACACACCTCCATTCTGACTTCACACACCTCCATTCTATGAATTCGCACACCTCTATTCTGACTTCACACACCTCCATCCTGTGACTTCACACACCTCCATTCGATGACTTCACACACCTACATTCTTTGACTTCACACACAACCATTTTGACTTCAGACCTCCATTCTGTGACTTCACACACTTACATTTGTGACTTCTCACACCACCTTTTTGACTTCACACATCTCCATTCTGTGACTTCACACACCTCAAATCTGTGACTTCACACACCTCCATTCTGTGACTTCACACACCTCCATTCTGTGATTTCACACACCTCCCTTCCGTGACTTCACCCAGCTCCATTCTATGACTTCACACACCTCCATTCTATGACATCACACACCTCCATTCTATGACTTCACACACTTCCACTCTATGACTTCACACACCACCATTCTATGACTTCAAACACCTCCATTCTATGACTTCCCACACATGCATTCTAACTTCACACACCTCCATCTATGACTTCACGCACCTTCATTCTGACATCACACACCTCCATTCTATGACTTCACAGACCTCGAATATGTGACTTCACTCACCTGCACTCTATGACTTCACACTCCTCCATTCTATGACTTTCCACACCTCTTTAATATGACTTCACCACCTCCAATCTATGACTACACACCTCCATTCTGACTTCACACACCTTCATTCTGTGAATTCGCACACCTCCATTCTATGTGTTCACACACCTCCATTCTATGACTTCACACAACTTCATTCTTACTTCAGAAACATCAGTTCTATGACTTCACAAACCTCCAATCTGTGACTTCACACACCTCCATTCTGAGTTCACACAGCTCCATTCGGTGACTTCACACACCTCCATTCTGACTTCACACACCTCCATTCTATGACTTCACACACTTCCATTCTATGACTTCACACTCTCCATTCTTTGACTTCACACACCTCCATTCTGTGTTCGCAAACTTCCATTCTGTGACTTCACACACCTCCATTCTGTGACTTCACACACCTCCATTCTGTGACTTCACAAATCTCCATTCGATGACTTCACACACCTCCATTCTGTGACTTCACACACCTCCATTCTGTGACTTCACACACCTCCATTCTGAATTCACACAGCTCCATTCTGTGACTTCACACACCCCCATTCTGAATTCACACAGCTCCATTCTGTGACTTCTCAATACTCCATTCTATGATTTCACACACCTCCATACTATGACTTCACACAACTCCATCTATGACTTCACATACCTGCATTCTGACATCACACACCTACATTCTATGACTTCACAGACCTCGAATCTGTGACTTAACTCACCTGCACTCTATGACTTCACACTCCTCCATTCTATGACTTCACAGACCTCCTTTCTATGACTTCACACACCTCCATTCTTTGACTTCACACACCTCCATTCCATGACTTCACACACATCCATTCTATGACTTCACACACCTCCATTTTATGAGTTCACACACCTCCATTTTGACTTCACACACCTACATTCTGTGACTTCACACACCTCCATTTGTGACTTCACAAACCACAATTTTGATTTCACACACCTCCCTTCTGTGACTTCACACACCTCCATTCTTTGCCTTCACACACTTCCATTCTGGGACTTCACACACCTCCATTCTGTGACTTCACACACCTTCATTCTATGACTTCACACACCTCCATTCTATGACTTCACACACCTCTATTCTATGATTTCACACATCCATTTTGACTTCACACACATAAAATATATGACTTCAAACACCTCAATTCTGTGACTTCACACACCTCCATTCTATGACTTCATACCCGTCCATCTGTGACTTCACACACCTCCATTCTATGACTTCACACACCTCCATTCTGTGACTTCACCCACCTCCATTCTGTGACTTCACCCACCTCCATTCTCCGACTTAACACCCCTCCAATTTGACTTCACATACCTCCATTCTATGATTTCACAAACCTCCATTCCGTGACGTCTCACAACTCCATTCTGTGACTTCACAAACCTCCATTCTATAATTTCACACACCTCCATTCTATGACTTCACACACCTCCAGTTTATGACGTCACACAACTCCATTTTGACTTCACACACCTCCATTATGTGACTTCACACAACTCCCTTCTGTGTCTTCACACCTCCATTCTATGACTTCACACACCTTCATTCTGTGACTTCACACACCTCAATTCTATGACTTCACACACTTCCATTCTATGATTTCACATACCTCCTTGCTGTAACTTCTCACACCTCCATTCTGTGACTTCACACACCTCCATTCTGAGTTCACACACCTCCATTCTGTGACTTCACAAACCTCCATTCTATAATTTCACACAGCTCCATTCTATGACTTCACATAGCTCCATTTTATGACGTCACACACCTCCATTTTGACTTCTCACACCTCCATTCCGTGACTTCACACACCTCCATTCTATGACATCACACACATCCTTTGTGACGTCACACACCTCCATTCTATGAGTTCACACACCACCATTCTATGACTTCACACACCTCCATTCTGACTTCACACACCTCCATTCTATGACTTCACAGACCTCGAATATGTGACTTCACTCACCTCCACTCTAGGACTTCACACTCCTCCATTCTATGACTTCCCACATCTCTTTCTATGACTTCACCCTCCTCCATTTTATGACTTCACACACCTCCATTCTGTGACTTCACACACCTCCATTCTATGACCTCACACACCCTCATTCTGTTATTTCACACACCTCCATTCTATGACTTCACACACCCATTTTGACTTCACACACCTCCAATATATGACTTCAAACACCTCAATTCTGTGACTTCACACACCTCCATTCTATGACTTCATACCGTCCATTCTGTGACTTCACACACCTCGATTCTATGACTTCACACACTTCAATTCTATGACTTCACACACCTCCATTCTGTGACTTTACACACCTCCATTCTGACTTCACACACCTCCATTCTGTGACGTCACACACCTCCATAATGTGACTTCCCACAACTCCATTCTGTGACTTCACACACCTCCATTCTGACTTCACACACATCCATTCTGTGACTTCACACACCTCCATTATATGACTTCACACACCTCCAATCTTTGTGTTCACACTCCTACATTCTATGACTTCACACACCTCCATTCTGTGACTTCACACACCTCCATTCTATGATTTCACACACCTTCATTCTTACTTCATAAACATACATTCTATGACTTCACACACATCCATTCTATGATTTCACACACCTACATTCTTTGACTTCACACACCTCCATTCTGTGTTCACACACCTCAATTCTGTGACTTCACACACCTCCTTTCTGACTTCACACACCTCCATTCTATGACTTCACACACCGCCATTCTTTGACTTCACACACCTAAATTTTGAGTTGACACCTCCATTCTGTGACTTCACACACCTCCATTCTGACCTCACACAGCTCCATTCTATGACTTCACACGCCTCCATTCTTTGACGTCACACACCTCCATTCGATGACTTCACACACCTTCATTCTTACTTTACAAACATCCATTCTATAACTTCACACACCTCCATTCTGTGACTTCACACACCTCCATTCTATGACTTCACACACTTCCATTGTGACGTCACACACCTCCATTCTAAGAGTTCACACACCTGCATTCTGACTTCACACACCTCCATTTTATGACTTCACACACCTCCATTCTGACTTCACACACCTGTATTCTATGACTTCGCACACCTCCATTCTGACATCACACACCTCCATTCTATGACTTCACAGACCTCGAATCTGTGACTTCACTCACCTGCACTCTATGACTTTACACTCCTCCATTATATGACTTCCCACAACTCTTTCTATGACTTTACACACCTTCATTTTTACTTCAGAAACATCCATTCTATGACTTCACACGCCTCCATTCTTTGACTTCACAAACCTCCATTCTGTGACTTCACACACTTCCATTCTATGACTTCACACACCTACATTCTATGACTTCACACACCTCCATTCTGTGACTTCACACACCTCCATTATATGACCTCACACACCCTCATTCTATGGTTTCACACACCTCCATTCTGACTTCACACACCTCCATTCTGTGACTTCACACACCTCCATTCCATGACTTCACACACCTACATTCTTTGACTTCACACACAACCATTTTGACTTCACACCTCCATTCTGTGACTTCACACACTTACATTTGTGACTTCTCACACCACCTTTTTGACTTCACACATCTCCATTCTGTGACTTCACACACCTCCAATCTGTGACTTCACACACCTCCATTCTGTGACTTCACACACCTCCATTCTGTGATTTCACACACCTCCCTTCCGTGACTTCACCCACCTCCATTCTATGACTTCACACACCTCCATTCTATGACATCACACACCTCCATTCTATGACCTCACACACTTCCACTCTATAACTTCACACACCTCCATTCTATGACTTCACACAACTCCATTCTATGACTTCCCACACATGCATTCTAACTTCACACACCTCCATCTATGACTTCACACACCTTCATTCTGACATCACACACCTCCATTCTATGACTTCACAGACCTCGAATCTGTGACTTCACTCACCTGCACTCTATGACTTCACACTCCTCCATTCTATGACTTTCCACACCTCTTTTCTATGACTTCACCACCTCCAATCTATGACTACACACCTCCATTCTGACTTCACACACCTTCATTCTGTGAATTCGCACACCTCCATTCTATGTGTTCACACACCTCCATTCTATGACTTCACACACCTTCATTCTTACTTCAGAAACATCAGTTCTATGACTTCACACAACTCCATTCTATGACTTCACAAACCTCCATTCTGTGACTCACACACCTCCATTCTGAGTTCACACAACTCCATTCGGTGACTTCACACACCTCCATTCTGACTTCACACACCTCCATTCTATGACTTCACACACTTCCATTCTATGACTTCACACTCTCCATTCTGTGACTTCACACACCTCCATTCTGTGTTCGCACACTTCCATTCTGTGACTTCACACACCTCCATTCTGTGACTTCACACACATCCATTCTATGACTTCACACACCTCCATTATATGACCTCACACACCCTCATTCTATGGTTTCACACACCTCCATTCTATGAATTTACACATCCATTTTGACTTCACACACCTCCAATATATGACTTCAAACACCTCAATTCTGTGACTTCACACACCTCCATTCTATGAGTTCATACCATCCATTCTGTGACTTCACACACCTCCATTCTATGACTTCACACACTTCCATTCTATGACTTCCTACACCTCCATTCTGTGACTTTACATACCTCCATTCTGAGTTCACACATCTCCATTCTGTGACTTCACACACCTCCATTCTGTGACTTCCCACACCTCCATTCTGTTGCTTCACACACCTCCATTCTATGACTTCACACACCTCTATTCTGACGTCACACACCTCCATTCTATGACTTCACACACCTCCATTCTGACTTCACACACCTCCATTCTATGACTTCGCACACCTCTATTCTGACTTCACACACCTCCATTCTATGACTTCACACACCTCCATTCGATGACTTCACACACCTACATTCTTTGACTTCACACACAACCATTTTGACTTCACACCTCCATTCTGTGACTTCACACACTTACATTTGTGACTTCTCACACCACCTTTTTGACTTCACACATCTCCATTCTGTGACTTCACACACCTCCAATCTGTGACTTCACACACCTCCATTCGGTGACATCACACACCTCCATTCTGTGATTTCACACACCTCCCTTCAATGACTTCACCCACCTCCATTCTATGACTTCACACACCTCCATTCTATGACATCACACACCGCCATTCTATGACTTCAAACACTTCCACTCTATGATTTCACACACCACCATTCTATGACTTCAAACACCTCCATTCTATGACTTCCCACACATGCATTCTAACTTCACACACCTCCATCTATGACTTCACACACCTTCATTCTGACATCACACACCTCCATTCTATGACTTCACAGACCTCGAATCTGTGACTTCACTCACCTACACTCTATGACTTCACCACCTCCAATCTATGACTACACACCTCCATTCTGACTTCACACACCTTCATTCTGTGAATTCGCACACCTCCATTCTATGTGTTCACACACCTCCATTCTACGACGTCACACACCTTCATTCTTACTTCAGAAACATCAGTTCTATGACTTCACACAACTCCATTCTATGACTTCACAAACCTCCATTCAGTGACTTCACACACCTCCATTCTGAGTTCACACAACTCAATTCGGTGACTTCACACACCTCCATTCTGACTTCACAAACCTCCATTCTATGACTTCACACACCTCCATTCTGACTTCACA
Organism: Megascapheus bottae; assembly: GCA_024803745.1. NCBI lineage: Eukaryota > Metazoa > Chordata > Mammalia > Rodentia > Geomyidae > Megascapheus > Megascapheus bottae. Next base: position 755,593 of record JANJXV010000186.1, on the reverse strand, counting down.
CACCTCCATTCTATGACTTCGCACACCTCTATTCTGACTTCACACACCTCCATTCTGTGACTTCACACACCTCCATTCGATGACTTCACACACCTATATTCTTTGACTTCACACACAACCATTTTGACTTCACACATCTCCATTCTATGACTTCACACACCTCCATTCTGACTTCACACACCTCCATTCTATGACTTCGCACACCTCTATTCTGACTTCACACACCTCCATTCTATGACTTCACACACCGCCATTCTGACTTCACAAACCTCCATTCTATGACTTCACACACCTGCATTCTGACTTCACACACCTCCATTCTATGACTTCGCACACCTATATTCTGACTTCACACACCTCCATTCTGTGACTTCACACACCTCCATTCGATGACTTCACACACCTCCATTCTGTGACTTCACACACTTACATTTGTGACTTCTCACACCACCTTTTTGACTTCACACATCTCCATTCTGTGACTTCACACACCTCCATTCTGTGACTTCACACACCTCCATTCTATGACTTCACACACCTCCATTCTGTGATTTCACATACCTCCCTTCCGTGACTTCACCCACCTCCATTCTATGACTTCACACACCTCCATTCTATGACATCACACACCTCCATTCTATGACTTCACACACTTCCACTCTATGACTTCACACACCACCATTCTATGACTTCACACACCTCCATTCTATGACTTCCTACACATTCATTCTGATTTCACACACCTCCATTGTATGTCTTCACATATCTTCTTTCTGTAACTTCCCACACTTTCAACGTTTGACTTCACAAACCTCCATTCCATGACTTCACACACCTCCATTCTATGAGTTCACACACCTCCATTCTTTGACTTCACACACCTCCATTTTGACTTCACACACCTACATTCTTTCACTTCACACACCTCCATTTGTGACTTCACACACCACCATTTTGATTTCACACACCACCATTCAGTGACTTCACACACCTCCATTCTTTCACTTCACACACCTCCTTTTTGAGTTCACACACTTCCATTTTGTGACTTCACACACCTCCATTCTGTGACTTCACACACCACCATTGTTTGACTTCACACTCCGCCATTCTTTGACTTCACACACCTCCATTCTATTAGTTCACAAACATCCATTCTATGAGTTCAACACCAAAGTTTTGTCTTCACACACCTCCATTCTATGACTTCACACACCTTCATTCTTAATTCAGAAACATCCATTCTATGACTTCACACACCTCCATTCTATGACTTCTCAAACCTCCATTCTGTGACTTCACACACCTCCATTCTGACTTCACACACCTCCATTCTATGACTTCACACACGTCCATTCTATGACTTCACACACTTCCATTCTGTGACTTCACACACCTCCATTCTGTGACTTCACACACCTCCATTCTATGACTTCACACACCTCCATTCTATGACTTAACACACCTCCATTCTATGATTTCACACATCCATTTCGACTTCACACACCTAAAATATATGACTTCATACCCGTCCATTCTGTGACTAAACATACCTCCATTCTATGACTTCACACACCTCCTTTCTGTGACTTCACCCACCTCCATTCTGTGACTTCACATACCTCCATTCTGTGACTTCACAAACCTCCATTCTGTGACTTCACACAACTCCATTCTGTGTCTTCACAAACCTCCATTCTATGATTTCCCACACCTCAATTCTATGACTTCACACACCTCCAGTTTATGACGTCACAAACCTCTATTTTGACTTCACACACCTCCATTATGTGACTTCACATACCTCCCTTCCGTGACTTCACCCACCTCCATTCTATGACTTCACACACCTCCATTCTATGACTTCACACACTTCCATTCTATGATTTCACATACCTCCATGCTATGACTTCACACACCTCCATTCAGTGACTTCACACACCTCCATTCTGAGTTCACACACCTCCACTCTGTGACTTCACAAACCTCCATTCTATGATTTCACACACCTCCATTCTATGACTTCACACACCTCCATTTTATGACGTCACACACCTCCATTTTGGCTTCTCACACCTTCATTCTGTGACTTCACACACCTCCATTCTATGACTTCACACACTTCCTTTGTTAAATCACACACCTCCATTCTATGTGTTCACACACCTCCATTCTATGACTTCACACACCTCCATTCTGACTTCACACACCTCCATTCTATGACTTCACAGACCTCGAATATGTGACTTCACTCACCTCCACTCTAATACTTCACACTCCTCCAATTTATGACTTCCCAAACCTCCTTTCTATGACTTAACCCACCTCCATTTTATGACTTCACACACCTCCATTCTGTGACTTCACACACCTCCATTCTATGACATCACACACCCTCATTCTATGATTTCACACACCTCCATTCTATGACTTCACACATCCATTTTGACTTCACACACCTCCAATATATGACTTCAAACACCTCAATTCTGTGACTTCACACACCTCCATTCTATGAGTTCATACCTTCCATTCTGTTACTTCACAGACCTCCATTCTATGACTTCACACACCTCCATTCTATGACTTCACCCACCTCCATTCTATGACTTCACACCTCCATTCTGACTTCACACACCTCCATTCTGTCACTTCACACACCTCCATTATATGACTTCACACACCTCCATTGTAAGACTTCACACACCTCCATTCTATGACTTCACACACCTCCATGCTGTGACTTCACACACCTCCATTCTATGACTTCACACACCTTCTTCTTACTTCAGAAACATACATTCTATGACTTCACACACCTCCATTCTATGACTTCACACACCTCCATTCTGTGACTTCACACACCTCCATTCTGACTTCAAAGAGCTCCATTCTATGACTTCACACACCTCCATTCTTACTTTACAAACATCCATTCTATAACTTCACACACCTCCATTCTATGACTTTACACACCTCCATTCTGTGACTTCACATACATCCATTCTATGACTTCACACACCTCCATTCTGTGACTTCACACACCTCCATTCTATGACTTCACACACTTCCTTTGTTACGTCACACACCTCCATTCTATGTGTTCACACACCTCCATTCTATGCCTTCACACACCTCCATTCTGAATTCACACAACTCCATTCTATGACTTCACAGACCTGGAATATGTGACTTTACTCACCTCCATTCTAATACTTCACACTCCCCCAATCTATGACTTCCCACACCTCCTTTCTATGACTTAACCCACCTCCATTTTATGCCTTCACACACCTCCATTCTGTGACTTCACACACCTCCATTCTATGACCTCACACACCCTCATTCTATGATTTCACACACCTCCATTCTATGACCTCACACATCCATTTTGACTTCACACACCTCCAATATATGACTTCAAACACCTCAATTCTGTGACTTCACACACCTCCATTCTATGAGTTCATACCTTCCATTCTGTGATTTCACATACCTCCATTCTATGACTTCACACACCTCCATTCTGTGACTTCACACACCTCCATTCTATGACTTCACACACTTCCATTGTGACGTCACACACCTCCATTCTATGAGTTCACACACCTCCTTTCTGACTTCACACACCTCCATTCTATTACTTCACACACCTCCATTCTGAATTCACACAGCTCCATTCTGTGACTTCACAAAACTCCATTCTATGGTTTCACACACCTCCATACTATGACTTCACACAACTCCATCCATGACTTAACACACCTCCATTCTGACATCACACACCTGTATTCTATGACTTTGCACACCTTCATTCTGACATCACACACCTCCATTCTATGACTTCACAGACCTCGAATCTATGACTTCACTCACCTGCACTCTATGACTTCACACTCCTCCATTCTATGACTTACCACACCTCCTTTCTATGACGTCACCCACCTCCAATCTATGACTACCCACCTCCATTCTGACTTCACAAACCTCCATTCTTTCACTTCACACACCTCCATTCTATGACTTCACACACCTTCATTTTTCCTTCAGAAACATCCATTCTATGACTTCACACACCTCCATTCTATGACTTCACACACTTCCATTCTATGATTTCACACACCTCCATTTTATAACTTCACACACCTCCATTCTGTGACTTCACACACCTCCATTCTATGACCTCACATACCCTCATTCTATGATTTCACAGACCTCCATTCTATGACTTCAAACATCCATTTTTACTTCACACACCTCTAATATATGACTTCAAACACCTCAATTCTGTGATTTCACAAACCTCCATTCTATGACTTCACACACTTCCATTCTATGATTTCACATACCTCTATGCTATGACTTCACACACCTCCATTCTGTGACTTCACACACCTCCATTCTGAGTTCACACACCTCCATTCTGTGAGTTCACAAACCTCCATTCTATGATTTCACAGACCTCCATTCTATGACTTCACACACCTCCATTTTATGACGTCACACACCTCCATTTTGACTTCTCACACCTCCATTCTGTGACTTCACACACCTCCATTCTATGACTTCACACACTTCCTTGTGACTTCACACACCTCCTTTCTATGACTTCACAGACCTCGAATATATGACTTCACTCACCTCCACTCTATGACTTCACACTCCACCATTCTATGACTTCCCACACCTCCTTTCTATGACCTCACCCACCTCCATTTTATGACTTCACACACCTCCATTCTATGACCTCACACACCCTCATTCTATGATTTCACACACCTCCATTCTATGACTTCACACATCCATTTTGACTTCACACACCTCCAATATATGACTTCAAACACCTCAATTCTGTCACCTCACACACCTCCATTCTATGACCTTATACCCTCCATTCTGTGACTCCACACACCTCCATTCTATGACTTCACACAATTCCATTCTATGACTTCACCCACCTCCATTCTATGACTTCACACCTCCATTCTGACTTCACACACCTCCATTCTGTGACATCACACACCTCCATTCTATGATTTCACACACCTCCATTCTATGACTTCCCACACCTGCATTCTGACTTCACACACCTCCAATCTATGACTTCACTCATCTTCTTTCTGTAACTTCCCATACTTCCAATGTTTGACTTCACGAACCTCCATTCCATGACTTCACACACCTCCATTGTATGAGTTCACACACCTCCATTTGTGACTTCACACACCACCATTTTGATTTCACACACCTCCATTCTGTGACTTCACACACCTCCATTCTTTGAGTTCACACACCTCCGTTTTGACTTCACACACTTCCATTCTGTGACTTCACACACCTCCATTATGTGACTTCACACACCACCATTGTTTAACTTCACACACCTCCATTCTTTGACTTCACACACCTCCATTCCACGACTTCACACACCTCCATTCTATTAGTTCACACACTTCGATTCTATGAGTTCACACACCACAATTTTGTCTTCACACACCTCCATTCTATGACTTCGCAAACCTCCATTCTGTGACTTCACACACCTCCATTCGGAGTTCACACACCTCCATTCGGTGACTTCACAAAGCTCCATTCTGACTTCACACACCTCAATTCTATGACTTCACACACTTCCATTTTATGACTTCACACACCTCCATTCTGTGACTTCACCCACCTCCATTCTGTGACTTCACACACCTCCATTCTCCGACTTCACACCCCTCCAATTTGACTTCACATACCTCCATTCTCTGACTTCACAAACCTCCATTCTGTGACTTCACCCACCTCCATTCTGTGACTTCACACACCTCTATTCTATGACTTCACACACTTCCATTGTGACGTCACACACCTCCATTCTATGAGTTCACACACCTCCATTCTGACTTCACACACCTCCATTCTATTACTTCACACCCCTCCATTCTGAATTCACACAGCTCAATTCTGTGACTTCACAAAACTCCATTCTATGATTTCACACACCTCCATACTATGACTTCACACAACTCCATCTAAGACTTCACACACCTCCATTCTGACTTCACACTCCTCCATTCTATAACTTCCCACACCTCCTCTATATGACTTCACCCACCTCCAATCTATGACTACACACCTCCATTCTGACTTCACACACCTCCATTCTGTGACTTCACACACCTCCATTCTATGACGTCACACACCTTCATTTTTCCTTCACAAACATCCATTCTATGACCTCACACACCTCCATCCTATGACTTCACAAACCTCCATTCTGTGACTTCACACACCTCCATTCTGAGTTCACACACCTCCATTCTGTGACTTCACACACCTCCATTCTATGACCTCACACTCCCTCATTTTATGATTTCACACACCTCCATTCTGTGACTTCACACACCTGCATACTATGACTTCACACACCTCCATTCTTGGACTTCACACACCTAAATTCTGAGTTGACACACCTCCATTCTGTGACTTCACACACCTCCATTCTGACTTCAAACAGCTCCATTCTATGACTTTGCACACCTCCATTCTTTGACGTCACACACCTCCATTCTATGACTTCACACACCTATATTATTACATTAAAAACATCCATTCCATAACTTCACACACCTCCATTCTATGACTTTACACACCTCCATTCTGTGACTTCACATACCTCCATTCTATGTCTTCACACACCTCCATTCTGTGACTTCACACACCTCCATTCTATGACTTCACACACTTCCATTCTGTGACTTCACACACCTCCATTCTATGAGTTCACACACCTCCATTCTGACTTCACACACCTCCATTCTATGACTTCACACACCTCCATTCTGAATTCACACAGCTTCATTCTGTGACTTCACAAAACTCCATTCTATGATTTCACACACCTCCATACTATGACTTCACACAACTCCATCTATGACTTAACACACTTCCATTCTGTGACTTCACACACCTCCATTCTATGACTTCACACACCTCCATTCTGACTTCACACACCTCCATTCTATGACTTCACATACCTCGAATCTGTGACTTCACTCACCTGCACTCTATGACTTCATACTCCTCCATTCTATGACTTCCCACACGTTCTTTCTATGACTTCACCCACCTCCAATCTATGACTACATACCTCCATTCTGACTACCCACAACTCCATTCTGTGACTTCACACACCTCCATTCTATGAGTTCACACACCTTCATTTTTACTTCAGAAACATCCATTCTATGACTTCCCACACCTCCATTCTATGACTTCACAAACCTCCATTCGGTGACTTCACACATCTCCATTCTGACTTCACACACCTCCATTCTATGACTTCACACCTCCATTCTGACTTCACACCCCTCCATTCTGTGACATCACACACCTCCATTCTATGACTTCACACACTTCCATTCTATGACTTCACACACCTCCATTCTATGACTTCACACACCTCTATTCTATGACTTCCCACACCTGCATTCTGACTTCACACACCTCCATTCTAGGACTTCACACATCTTCTTTCTGTACCTTCCCACCCTTCCTATGTTTGACTTCACAAACCTCCATTCCATGACTTCACACACCTCCATTCAATGAGTTCACACACCTCCATTATTTGACTTCACACACCTCCATTTTGACTTCACACACCTACATTCTCTAACTTCACACACCTCCATTTGTGACTTCACACACCACCATTTTGATTTCACACACCTGCATTCTGTGACTTCACACACCTCTGTTCTTTGACTTCACACACCTCCGTTTTGACTTCACACACTTCAATTCTGTGACTTCACACACCTCCATTCTGTGACTTCACACACCACCCTTTTTTGACTTCACACACCTCCATTCTATGACTTCGCAAACCTCCATTCTGTGCCTTCACACACCTCCATTCGGAGTTCACCCACCACCACTCGGTGACTTCTCACACCTCCATTCTGACTTCACACACCTCATTTCTATGATTTCAACACTTTCATTCTATGACTTCACACATCTCCATTCTGTGACTTCAGACACCTCAATTCTGTGACTTCACACACCTCCATTCTATGACTTCACACACCTCCATTCTATTATTTCACACATCCATTTTGACTTCACACACCTAAAATATATGACTTCATACCCGTCCATTCTGTGACTTCACACACCTCCATTCTATGACTTCAGACACCTCCATTCTGTGACTTCACCCACCTCCATTCTGTGACTTCACACACCTCCAATCTCCGACTTCACACCCCTCCAATTTGACTTCACATACCTCCATTCTATGACTTCACAAACCTCCATTCTGTGACTTCACATACCTCCATTCTATGACTTCATACACCTCCATTCTGTGACTTCACACACTTCCATTTTGACGTCACACACCTCCATTCTATGAGTTCACACACCTCCATTCTGAGTTCACACACCTCCATTCTATGACTTCACACACCTCCATTCTGAATTCACACAGCTGAATTCTGTGACTTCACAAAACTCCATTCTATGATTTCACACACCTCCATACTATGACTTCACACAACTCCAGCTATGACTTCACACACCTCCATTCTGACTTCACACACCTCTATTCTATGACTTCGCACACCTCAATTCTGACATCACACACTTCATTCTATGACTTCACAGACCTCGAATCTGTGACTTCACTCACCTGCACTCGATGACTTCACACTCCTCCATTCTATGACTTCCCACACCTCCTTTCTATGACTTCACCCACCTCCAATCTATGACTACACACCTCCATTCTGACTTCACACACCTCCATTCTGTGACTTCACACATCTCCATTCTATGACTTCACACACCTTAATTTTTCCTTCAGAAACATCCATTCTGTGACCTCACACACCTCCATTGTGTGACTTCACAAAATTCCATTCTATGACCTCACACACCTCCATTTCATACCTTCACACACCTCAATTCTGTGACTTCACACACCTCCATTCTATGACCTCACACACCCTCATTCTATGATTTCACACACCTCCATTCTATGACTTCACACATCCATTTTGACTTCACAAACCTCTAATGTATGACTTCAAACACCTCAATTCTGTGACTTCACACACCTCCATTCTATGACTTCACACACTTACATTCTATGATTTCACATACCTCCATGCTATGACTTCACACACCTCCATTCTGTGACTTCACACACCTCCATTCTGAGTTCACAGACCTCCATTCTGTGACTTCACAAACCTCCATTCTATGATTTCACACACCTCCATTCTATGACTTCACACACCTCCATTTTATGACGTCACACACCTCCATTTTGACTTCTCACACCTCCGTTCTGTGACTTCACACACCTCCATTCTATGACTTGACACACTTCCATTGTGACCTCACACAACTCCATTCTATGAGTTCACACACCTCCATTCTATGACTTCACACACCTCCATTCTGACTTCACACACCTCCATTCTATGACTTCACAGACCTCGAATATGTGACTTCACTCACCTCCACTCTATGACTTCACACTCCTCCATTCTATGACTTCCCACACCTCTTTTCTATGACTTCACCCACCTTCATTTTATGAGTTCACACACCTCCATACTGTGACTTCACAGACCTCTATTCTATGACCTCACACACCCTCATTCTATCATTTCACACGCCTCCATTCTATGACATCACACATCCATTTTTACTTCACACACCTCCAATATATGACGTCAAACACCTCAATTCTGTGACTTCACACACCTACATTCTATGCCTTCATACCCTCCATTCTGTGACTCCACACACCTCCATTCTATGACTTCACACACTTCCATTCTATGACTTCACACACCTCCATTCTGTGACTTTACACACCTCCATTCTGAGTTCACACACCTCCATTCTGTGACGTCACACACCTCCATTCTCTGACTTCACACACATCCATTTTATGATTTCACACACCTCCATTCTGTGACTTCACCCACCTCCATTCTATGACTTCATACCTCCATTCTGATTTCACACACCTCCATTCTGTGACTTCACACACCTCCATTATATGACTTCACACACCTCCATTCTATGACTTCACACACCTCCATTCTATGACTTCACACACCTCCATTCTGTGACTTCACACACCTCCATTCTTTGACTTCACACACCTCCATTCTGTGTTCACACACCTCAATTCTGTAACTTCACACACCTCCATTCTGACTTCACACAGCTCCATTCTATGACTTTGCACACCTCCATTCTTTGACGTCACACACCTCCATTCTATGACTTCACACAACTATATTCTTACTTTACAAACATCCATTCTATAACTTCACACACCTTCATTCTATGACTTTACACACCTCCATTCTGAGACTTCACATACCTCCATTCTATGACTTCACACACCTCCATTCTGTGACTTCACACACCTCCATTCTATGACTTCATACACTTCCATTCTATGACTTCACACACCTCCATTCTATGAGTTCACACACCTCCATTCTGACTTCACACACCTCCATTCTATGACTTCACACACCTCCATTCTGAATTCACACAGCTCCATTCTTTGACTTCACAAAACTCCATTCTATGATTTCACACACCTCCATACTGTGACTTCACACAACTTCATCTTTGACTTCACACACCTCCATTCTGACTTCACATACCTCTATTCTATGACTTCGCACACCTCCATTCTGACATCACGCACCTCCATTGTATGACTTCACAGACCTCCAATCTGTGACTTCACTCACCTGCACTCTATGACTTCATACTCCTCCATTCTATGACTTCCCACACCTTCTTTCTATGACTTCACCCACCTCCAGTCTACGACTACTCACCTCCTCTTCTGACTTCACACACCTCCATTCTGTGACTTCACACACCTCCATTCTATGACTTCACACACCTTCATTTTTACTTCAGAAACATCGATTCTATGACTTCACACACCTCCATTCTATGACTTCACAAACCTCCATTCGGTGACTTCACACATCTCCATTCTGACTTCACACACCTCCATTCTATGACCTCACACACTTCCAATCTGACTTCACACACTTCCATTCTATGACTTCACACACCTCCATTCTGTGACTTCACACACCTCCATTCTATGACTTCACACACCTCCATTCTGACTTCACACACCTCCATTCTATGACTTAACACACCTCCATTCTGAATTCACACAGCTCAATTCTGTGACTTCACAAAATTCCATTCTGACTTCACACACATCAGTTGTATGAATTCACACACCTCCATTCTGTGACTTCACACACTTCCATTGTGACGTCACACACCTCGATTCTATGGGTTCACACACCTCCATTCTATGACTTCACACACCTTCATTCTGACTTCACAAACCTCTATTCTATGACTTCGCACACCTCCATTCTGACATCACACACCTCCAATCTATGACTTCACAGACCTCGAATCTGTGACTTCACTCACCTCCACTCTATGACTTCACACTCCTCCATTCTATGACTTCCCACACCTCCTTTCTATGACTTCACCCACCTTCATTCTATGACTTCACACCTCCATTCTGACTTCACACACTTCCATTCAGTGACTTCACACACCTCCATTCTTTGACTTCACACACCACCATTCTATGACTCCACACACCTCCATTCTTTGACTTCACACACCTAAATTCTGAGTTGACACACCTCCATTCTGTGACTTCACACACCACCATTCTGACTTCACACAGCTCCATTCTATGACTTCACACACCTCCATTCTTTGACATCACAGACTTCCATTCTATGACTTCACACACCTTCATTCTTACTTTACAAACATCCATTCTATAACTTCACCCACCTCCATTCCATGACTTTACACACCTCCATTCTGTGACTTTACATACCTCCATTCTATGACTTCACAAACCTCCATTCTGTGACTTCACACTCCTCCATTCTATGACTTCACACACTTCCATTGTTACGTCACACACCTCCATTCTATGAGTTCACACACCTAAATTCTGACTTCACACACCTACATTCTACCACTTCACACACCACAATTCTGTGGCTTCACACACCTCCATTCTATGATTTCAAACCGTCCATTCTGTGACTTCACACACCTCCATTTTATGACTTCACACACTTCCATTCTATGACTTCACACACCTCCATTCTGTGACTTTCCACACCTCCATTCTGAGTTCACACACCTCAATTCTGGGACTTCACACACCTCCAATCTGTGACTTCCCCCACCTCCATTCTGTGACTTCACACACCTCCATTCTATGACTTCACACACCTCCATTCTATGACTTCACACACGTCCATTCTGTGACTTCACACACCTCCATTCTATGACTTCACACACCTCCATTGTGACTACACACACTACCATTCAATGAGTTCACACACCTCCATTCTGACTTCACACACCTCCATTCTATGACTTCACACACCTCCATTCTATGACTTCACACACCTCCTTTCTATGACTTCACCCAACTCCATTCTATGACTTCACACCTCCATTCTGACTTCACACACCTCCATTCTGTGACTTCACACACCTGCATTATATGACTGCACACACCTCCATTCTATGACTTCACACACCTCCATTCTATGCCTTCACACACCTCCATTCTGTGACTTCACACACCTCAATTCTATGCCTTCACACACCTTCATTCTTACTTCACAAACATATAATCTATGACTTCACACACCTCCATTCTTTGACTTCACACACCTCCATTCTTTGACTTCACACACCTCCATTCTGTGTTCACACACCTCAATTCTGTAACTTCACACACCTCCATTCTGACTTCACACAGCTCCATTCTATGACTTTGCACACCTCCATTCTTTGACGTCACACACCTCCATTCTATGACTTCACACAACTATATTCTTACTTTACAAACATCCATTCTATAACTTCACACACCTTCATTCTATGACTTTACACACCTCCATTCTGAGACTTCACATACCTCCATTCTATGACTTCACACACCTCCATTCTGTGACTTCACACACCTCCATTCTATGACTTCATACACTTCCATTCTATGACTTCACACACCTCCATTCTATGAGTTCACACACCTCCATTCTGACTTCACACACCTCCATTCTATGACTTCACACACCTCCATTCTGAATTCACACAGCTCCATTCTTTGACTTCACAAAACTCCATTCTATGATTTCACACACCTCCATACTGTGACTTCACACAACTTCATCTTTGACTTCACACACCTCCATTCTGACTTCACATACCTCTATTCTATGACTTCGCACACCTCCATTCTGACATCACGCACCTCCATTGTATGACTTCACAGACCTCCAATCTGTGACTTCACTCACCTGCACTCTATGACTTCATACTCCTCCATTCTATGACTTCCCACACCTTCTTTCTATGACTTCACCCACCTCCAGTCTACGACTACTCACCTCCTCTTCTGACTTCACACACCTCCATTCTGTGACTTCACACACCTCCATTCTATGACTTCACACACCTTCATTTTACTTCAGAAACATCGATTCTATGACTTCACACACCTCCATTCTATGACTTCACAAACCTCCATTCGGTGACTTCACACATCTCCATTCTGACTTCACACACCTCCATTCTATGACCTCACACACTTCCAATCTGACTTCACACACCTCCATTCTATGACTTCACACACCTCCATTCTGTGACTTCACACACCTCCATTCTATGACTTCCCACACCTCCTTTCTATGACCTCACCCACCTCCATTTTATGACTTCACACACCTCCATTCTGTGACTTCACACACCTCCATTCTATGACCTCACACACCCTCATTCTATGATTTCACACACCTCCATTCTATGACTTCACACATCCATTTTGACTTCACACACCTCCAATATATGACTTCAAACACCTCAATTCTGTCACCTCACACACCTCCATTCTATGACCTTATACCCTCCATTCTGTGACTCCACACACCTCCATTCTATGACTTCACACAATTCCATTCTATGACTTCACCCACCTCCATTCTATGACTTCACACCTCGATTCTGACTTCACACACCTCCATTCTGTGACATCACACACCTCCATTCTATGATTTCACACACCTCCATTCTATGACTTCCCACACCTGCATTCTGACTTCACACACCTCCAATCTATGACTTCACTCATCTTCTTTCTGTAACTTCCCATACTTCCAATGTTTGACTTCACGAACCTCCATTCCATGACTTCACACACCTCCATTGTATGAGTTCACACACCTCCATTTGTGACTTCACACACCACCATTTTGATTTCACACACCTCCATTCTGTGACTTCACACACCTCCATTCTTTGAGTTCACACACCTCCGTTTTGACTTCACACACTTCCATTCTGTGACTTCACACACCTCCATTATGTGACTTCACACACCACCATTGTTTAACTTCACACACCTCCATTCTTTGACTTCACACACCTCCATTCCACGACTTCACACACCTCCATTCTATTAGTTCACACACTTCGATTCTATGAGTTCACACACCACAATTTTGTCTTCACACACCTCCATTCTATGACTTCGCAAACCTCCATTCTGTGACTTCACACACCTCCATTCGGAGTTCACACACCTCCATTCGGTGACTTCACAAAGCTCCATTCTGACTTCACACACCTCAATTCTATGACTTCACACACTTCCATTTTATGACTTCACACACCTCCATTCTGTGACTTCACCCACCTCCATTCTGTGACTTCACACACCTCCATTCTCCGACTTCACACCCCTCCAATTTGACTTCACATACCTCCATTCTCTGACTTCACAAACCTCCATTCTGTGACTTCACCCACCTCCATTCTGTGACTTCACACACCTCTATTCTATGACTTCACACACTTCCATTGTGACGTCACACACCTCCATTCTATGAGTGCACACACCTCCATTCTGACTTCACACACCTCCATTCTATTACTTCACACCCCTCCATTCTGAATTCACACAGCTCAATTCTGTGACTTCACAAAACTCCATTCTATGATTTCACACACCTCCATACTATGACTTCACACAACTCCATCTAAGACTTCACACACCTCCATTCTGACTTCACACTCCTCCATTCTATAACTTCCCACACCTCCTCTATATGACTTCACCCACCTCCAATCTATGACTACACACCTCCATTCTGACTTCACACACCTCCATTCTGTGACTTCACACACCTCCATTCTATGACGTCACACACCTTCATTTTTCCTTCACAAACATCCATTCTATGACCTCACACACCTCCATCCTATGACTTCACAAACCTCCATTCTGTGACTTCACACACCTCCATTCTGAGTTCACACACCTCCATTCTGTGACTTCACACACCTCCATTCTATGACCTCACACTCCCTCATTTTATGATTTCACACACCTCCATTCTGTGACTTCACACACCTGCATACTATGACTTCACACACCTCCATTCTTGGACTTCACACACCTAAATTCTGAGTTGACACACCTCCATTCTGTGACTTCACACACCTCCATTCTGACTTCAAACAGCTCCATTCTATGACTTTGCACACCTCCATTCTTTGACGTCACACACCTCCATTCTATGACTTCACACACCTATATTATTACATTAAAAACATCCATTCCATAACTTCACACACCTCCATTCTATGACTTTACACACCTCCATTCTGTGACTTCACATACCTCCATTCTATGTCTTCACACACCTCCATTCTGTGACTTCACACACCTCCATTCTATGACTTCACACACTTCCATTCTGTGACTTCACACACCTCCATTCTATGAGTTCACACACCTCCATTCTGACTTCACACACCTCCATTCTATGACTTCACACACCTCCATTCTGAATTCACACAGCTTCATTCTGTGACTTCACAAAACTCCATTCTATGATTTCACACACCTCCATACTATGACTTCACACAACTCCATCTATGACTTAACACACTTCCATTCTGTGACTTCACACACCTCCATTCTATGACTTCACACACCTCCATTCTGACTTCACACACCTCCATTCTATGACTTCACATACCTCGAATCTGTGACTTCACTCACCTGCACTCTATGACTTCATACTCCTCCATTCTATGACTTCCCACACGTTCTTTCTATGACTTCACCCACCTCCAATCTATGACTACATACCTCCATTCTGACTACCCACAACTCCATTCTGTGACTTCACACACCTCCATTCTATGAGTTCACACACCTTCATTTTTACTTCAGAAACATCCATTCTATGACTTCCCACACCTCCATTCTATGACTTCACAAACCTCCATTCGGTGACTTCACACATCTCCATTCTGACTTCACACACCTCCATTCTATGACTTCACACCTCCATTCTGACTTCACACCCCTCCATTCTGTGACATCACTCACCTCCATTCTATGACTTCACACACTTCCATTCTATGACTTCACACACCTCCATTCTATGACTTCACACACCTCTATTCTATGACTTCCCACACCTGCATTCTGACTTCACACACCTCCATTCTAGGACTTCACACATCTTCTTTCTGTACCTTCCCACCCTTCCTATGTTTGACTTCACAAACCTCCATTCCATGACTTCACACACCTCCATTCAATGAGTTCACACACCTCCATTATTTGACTTCACACACCTCCATTTTGACTTCACACACCTACATTCTCTAACTTCACACACCTCCATTTGTGACTTCACACACCACCATTTTGATTTCACACACCTGCATTCTGTGACTTCACACACCTCTGTTCTTTGACTTCACACACCTCCGTTTTGACTTCACACACTTCAATTCTGTGACTTCACACACCTCCATTCTGTGACTTCACACACCACCCTTTTTTGACTTCACACACCTCCATTCTATGACTTCGCAAACCTCCATTCTGTGCCTTCACACACCTCCATTCGGAGTTCACCCACCACCACTCGGTGACTTCTCACACCTCCATTCTGACTTCACACACCTCATTTCTATGATTTCAACACTTTCATTCTATGACTTCACACATCTCCATTCTGTGACTTCAGACACCTCAATTCTGTGACTTCACACACCTCCATTCTATGACTTCACACACCTCCATTCTATTATTTCACACATCCATTTTGACTTCACACACCTAAAATATATGACTTCATACCCGTCCATTCTGTGACTTCACACACCTCCATTCTATGACTTCAGACACCTCCATTCTGTGACTTCACCCACCTCCATTCTGTGACTTCACACACCTCCAATCTCCGACTTCACACCCCTCCAATTTGACTTCACATACCTCCATTCTATGACTTCACAAACCTCCATTCTGTGACATCACATACCTCCATTCTATGACTTCATACACCTCCATTCTGTGACTTCACACACTTCCATTGTGACGTCACACACCTCCATTCTATGAGTTCACACACCTCCATTCTGAGTTCACACACCTCCATTCTATGACTTCACACACCTCCATTCTGAATTCACACAGCTGAATTCTGTGACTTCACAAAACTCCATTCTATGATTTCACACACCTCCATACTATGACTTCACACAACTCCAGCTATGACTTCACACACCTCCATTCTGACTTCACACACCTCTATTCTATGACTTCGCACACCTCAATTCTGACATCACACACTTCATTCTATGACTTCACAGACCTCGAATCTGTGACTTCACTCACCTGCACTCGATGACTTCACACTCCTCCATTCTATGACTTCCCACACCTCCTTTCTATGACTTCACCCACCTCCAATCTATGACTACACACCTCCATTCTGACTTCACACACCTCCATTCTGTGACTTCACACATCTCCATTCTATGACTTCACACACCTTAATTTTTCCTTCAGAAACATCCATTCTGTGACCTCACACACCTCCATTGTGTGACTTCACAAAATTCCATTCTATGACCTCACACACCTCCATTTCATACCTTCACACACCTCAATTCTGTGACTTCACACACCTCCATTCTATGACCTCACACACCCTCATTCTATGATTTCACACACCTCCATTCTATGACTTCACACATCCATTTTGACTTCACAAACCTCTAATGTATGACTTCAAACACCTCAATTCTGTGACTTCACACACCTCCATTCTATGACTTCACACACTTACATTCTATGATTTCACATACCTCCATGCTATGACTTCACACACCTCCATTCTGTGACTTCACACACCTCCATTCTGAGTTCACAGACCTCCATTCTGTGACTTCACAAACCTCCATTCTATGATTTCACACACCTCCATTCTATGACTTCACACACCTCCATTTTATGACGTCACACACCTCCATTTTGACTTCTCACACCTCCGTTCTGTGACTTCACACACCTCCATTCTATGACTTGACACACTTCCATTGTGACCTCACACAACTCCATTCTATGAGTTCACACACCTCCATTCTATGACTTCACACACCTCCATTCTGACTTCACACACCTCCATTCTATGACTTCACAGACCTCGAATATGTGACTTCACTCACCTCCACTCTATGACTTCACACTCCTCCATTCTATGACTTCCCACACCTCTTTTCTATGACTTCACCCACCTTCATTTTATGAGTTCACACACCTCCATACTGTGACTTCACAGACCTCTATTCTATGACCTCACACACCCTCATTCTATCATTTCACACGCCTCCATTCTATGACATCACACATCCATTTTTACTTCACACACCTCCAATATATGACGTCAAACACCTCAATTCTGTGACTTCACACACCTACATTCTATGCCTTCATACCCTCCATTCTGTGACTCCACACACCTCCATTCTATGACTTCACACACTTCCATTCTATGACTTCACACACCTCCATTCTGTGACTTTACACACCTCCATTCTGAGTTCACACACCTCCATTCTGTGACGTCACACACCTCCATTCTCTGACTTCACACACATCCATTTTATGATTTCACACACCTCCATTCTGTGACTTCACCCACCTCCATTCTATGACTTCATACCTCCATTCTGATTTCACACACCTCCATTCTGTGACTTCACACACCTCCATTATATGACTTCACACACCTCCATTCTATGACTTCACACACCTCCATTCTATGACTTCACACACCTCCATTCTGTGACTTCACACACCTCCATTCTTTGACTTCACACACCTCCATTCTGTGTTCACACACCTCAATTCTGTAACTTCACACACCTCCATTCTGACTTCACACAGCTCCATTCTATGACTTTGCACACCTCCATTCTTTGACGTCACACACCTCCATTCTATGACTTCACACAACTATATTCTTACTTTACAAACATCCATTCTATAACTTCACACACCTTCATTCTATGACTTTACACACCTCCATTCTGAGACTTCACATACCTCCATTCTATGACTTCACACACCTCCATTCTGTGACTTCACACACCTCCATTCTATGACTTCATACACTTCCATTCTATGACTTCACACACCTCCATTCTATGAGTTCACACACCTCCATTCTGACTTCACACACCTCCATTCTATGACTTCACACACCTCCATTCTGAATTCACACAGCTCCATTCTTTGACTTCACAAAACTCCATTCTATGATTTCACACACCTCCATACTGTGACTTCACACAACTTCATCTTTGACTTCACACACCTCCATTCTGACTTCACATACCTCTATTCTATGACTTCGCACACCTCCATTCTGACATCACGCACCTCCATTGTATGACTTCACAGACCTCCAATCTGTGACTTCACTCACCTGCACTCTATGACTTCATACTCCTCCATTCTATGACTTCCCACACCTTCTTTCTATGACTTCACCCACCTCCAGTCTACGACTACTCACCTCCTCTTCTGACTTCACACACCTCCATTCTGTGACTTCACACACCTCCATTCTATGACTTCACACACCTTCATTTTTACTTCAGAAACATCGATTCTATGACTTCACACACCTCCATTCTATGACTTCACAAACCTCCATTCGGTGACTTCACACATCTCCATTCTGACTTCACACACCTCCATTCTATGACCTCACACACTTCCAATCTGACTTCACACACTTCCATTCTATGACTTCACACACCTCCATTCTGTGACTTCACACACCTCCATTCTATGACTTCACACACCTCCATTCTGACTTCACACACCTCCATTCTATGACTTAACACACCTCCATTCTGAATTCACACAGCTCAATTCTGTGACTTCACAAAATTCCATTCTGACTTCACACACATCAGTTGTATGAATTCACACACCTCCATTCTGTGACTTCACACACTTCCATTGTGACGTCACACACCTCGATTCTATGGGTTCACACACCTCCATTCTATGACTTCACACACCTTCATTCTGACTTCACAAACCTCTATTCTATGACTTCGCACACCTCCATTCTGACATCACACACCTCCAATCTATGACTTCACAGACCTCGAATCTGTGACTTCACTCACCTCCACTCTATGACTTCACACTCCTCCATTCTATGACTTCCCACACCTCCTTTCTATGACTTCACCCACCTTCATTCTATGACTTCACACCTCCATTCTGACTTCACACACTTCCATTCAGTGACTTCACACACCTCCATTCTTTGACTTCACACACCACCATTCTATGACTCCACACACCTCCATTCTTTGACTTCACACACCTAAATTCTGAGTTGACACACCTCCATTCTGTGACTTCACACACCACCATTCTGACTTCACACAGCTCCATTCTATGACTTCACACACCTCCATTCTTTGACATCACAGACTTCCATTCTATGACTTCACACACCTTCATTCTTACTTTACAAACATCCATTCTATAACTTCACCCACCTCCATTCCATGACTTTACACACCTCCATTCTGTGACTTTACATACCTCCATTCTATGACTTCACAAACCTCCATTCTGTGACTTCACACTCCTCCATTCTATGACTTCACACACTTCCATTGTTACGTCACACACCTCCATTCTATGAGTTCACACACCTAAATTCTGACTTCACACACCTACATTCTACCACTTCACACACCACAATTCTGTGGCTTCACACACCTCCATTCTATGATTTCAAACCGTCCATTCTGTGACTTCACACACCTCCATTTTATGACTTCACACACTTCCATTCTATGACTTCACACACCTCCATTCTGTGACTTTCCACACCTCCATTCTGAGTTCACACACCTCAATTCTGGGACTTCACACACCTCCAATCTGTGACTTCCCCCACCTCCATTCTGTGACTTCACACACCTCCATTCTATGACTTCACACACCTCCATTCTATGACTTCACACACGTCCATTCTGTGACTTCACACACCTCCATTCTATGACTTCACACACCTCCATTGTGACTACACACACTACCATTCAATGAGTTCACACACCTCCATTCTGACTTCACACACCTCCATTCTATGACTTCACACACCTCCATTCTATGACTTCACACACCTCCTTTCTATGACTTCACCCAACTCCATTGTATGACTTCACACCTCCATTCTGACTTCACACACCTCCATTCTGTGACTTCACACACCTGCATTATATGACTGCACACACCTCCATTCTATGACTTCACACACCTCCATTCTATGCCTTCACACACCTCCATTCTGTGACTTCACACACCTCAATTCTATGCCTTCACACACCTTCATTCTTACTTCACAAACATATAATCTATGACTTCACACACCTCCATTCTTTGACTTCACACACCTCCATTCTATGTCTTCACACACCTCCATTCTTTGACTTCACACACCTCCATTCTATGTCTTCACACACCTCCATTCTATGACTTCACACACTTCCATTGTTACGTCACACACCTCCATTCTATGAGTTCACATACCTCCATTCTGACTTCACACACCTCCATTCTATGACTTCACACACCTCTATTCTGAATTCACACAGCTCCATTCTGTGCCTTCACAAAACTCTATTCTATGATTTCACACAACTCCATACTATGACTTCACACAACTCCATCTATGACTTCACACACCTCCATTCTGACTTTACATACCTCTATTCTATGACTTCCCACACCTCCATTCTGACATCACACACCTCCATTCTATGACTTCACAGACCTCGAATCTGTGATTTCACTCACATGCACTCTATGACTTCACACTCCTCCTTTCTATGACTTCAAACACCTCCTTTCTATGATTTCACCCACCTCCAATCTATGACTACACACCTCCATTCTGACTTCACACACCTCCATTCTGTGACTTCACACACCTCCATTCCATGACTTCACACACCTTCATTTTTACTTTAGAAACATTCACACACCTCCATTCTATGACTTCACAAACCTCCATTCTGTGACTTCACACATGCATTTTGACTTCACACACCTCAATATATGACTTCAAACACCTCAATTCTGTGACTTCACCCAGCTCCATTCTTTGAATTCATAACGTCCATTTTGTGACTTCACACAGCTCCATTCTATGACTTCACACACTTCCATTCTATGACTTCACACAGCTCCATTCTATAACTTCACACAGCTACATTCTATGACTTCACACACCACCATTCTATGACTCCACACACCTCCATTCTTTGACTTCACACATCTAAATTCTGAGTTGAAACACCTCCATTCTATGACTTCACACACCTCCATTCTGACTTCACACAGCTCCATTCTATGACTTCACACACCTCCATTCTTTGACATCACAGACCTCCATTCTATGACTTCACTCACCTTCATTCTTACTTTACAAACATCCATTCTATAACTTCATCCACCTCCATTCCATGACTTTACACACCTCCATTCTGTGACTTTACATACCTCCATTCTATGACTTCACAAACCTCCATTCTGTGACTTCACACACCTCCATTCTATGACTTCACACACTTCCATTGTTATGTCACACACCTCCATTCTATGAGTTCACACACCTCCATTCTGACTTCACACACCTCCATTCTATGACTTCACACACCTCCATTCTGACTTCACACACCTTCTTTCTGTGACTTCACACACATCCATTCAATGACTTGATACACCTACATTCTTTGACTTCACACACCTCAAATCTGACATCACACACCTCCATTCTATGATTTCACAGACCTCGAATCTGTGACTTCACTCACCTGCACTCTATGAATTCCCACTCCTCCATTCTATGACTTCCCACACCTCCTTTCTATGAAATCACCCACCTCCAATCTATGACTACACACCTCCATTCTGACTTCACACACCTCCATTCTGTGACTTCACACGGCTCCATTCTATAACTTCACACACCTCCATTCTGTGACTTCACACACCTCCATTCTATGACTTCACACACCTCAATTCTTTGAATTCACACACCTAAATTCTGAGTTGACACACCTCCATTCTGTGACTTCACACATCTCTATTCTGACTTCACACAGCTCCATTCTATGACTTCACAAACCTCCATTCTTTGACATCACACACCTCCATTCTATGACTTCACACACCTTCATTCTTTCTTTACACACCTCCATTCTGTGAGTTCACATAGCTCCATTCTATGACTTCACACACCTCCATTCTGTGACTTCACACACCTCCATTCTTTGACTTCACACACCACCATTCTATGACTCCACACACCTCCATTCTTTGACTTCACACACCTAAATTCTGAGTTGACACACCTCCATTCTGTGACTTCACACACCACCATTCTGACTTCACACAGCTCCATTCTATGACTTCACACACCTCCATTCTTTGACATCACAGACTTCCATTCTATGACTTCACACACCTTCATTCTTACTTTACAAACATCCATTCTATAACTTCACCCACCTCCATTCCATGACTTTACACACCTCCATTCTGTGACTTTACATACCTCCATTCTATGACTTCACAAACCTCCATTCTGTGACTTCACACTCCTCCATTCCATGACTTCACACACTTCCATTGTTATGTCACACACCTCCATTCTATGAGTTCACACACCTAAATTCTGACTTCACACACCTACATTCTACCACTTCACACACCACAATTCTGTGGCTTCACACACCTCCATTCTATGATTTCAAACCGTCCATTCTGTGACTTCACACACCTCCATTTTATGACTTCACACACTTCCATTCTATGACTTCACACACCTCCATTCTGTGACTTTCCACACCTCCATTCTGAGTTCACACACCTCAATTCTGGGACTTCACACACCTCCAATCTGTGACTTCCCCCACCTCCATTCTGTGACTTCACACACCTCCATTCTATGACTTCACACACCTCCATTCTATGACTTCACACACGTCCATTCTGTGACTTCACACACCTCCATTCTATGACTTCACACACCTCCATTGTGACTACACACACTACCATTCAATGAGTTCACACACCTCCATTCTGACTTCACACACCTCCATTCTATGACTTCACACACCTCCATTCTATGACT
This sequence comes from Megascapheus bottae, assembly GCA_024803745.1. Lineage (NCBI taxonomy): Eukaryota > Metazoa > Chordata > Mammalia > Rodentia > Geomyidae > Megascapheus > Megascapheus bottae. The sequence goes on along the minus strand of JANJXV010000186.1, from coordinate 730,949 downwards.
TCACACACCTCCTTTCTATGACTTCACCCAACTCCATTGTATGACTTCACACCTCCATTCTGACTTCACACACCTCCATTCTGTGACTTCACACACCTGCATTATATGACTGCACACACCTCCATTCTATGACTTCACACACCTCCATTCTATGCCTTCACACACCTCCATTCTGTGACTTCACACACCTCAATTCTATGCCTTCACACACCTTCATTCTTACTTCACAAACATATAATCTATGACTTCACACACCTCCATTCTTTGACTTCACACACCTCCATTCTATGTCTTCACACACCTCCATTCTTTGACTTCACACACCTCCATTCTATGTCTTCACACACCTCCATTCTATGACTTCACACACTTCCATTGTTACGTCACACACCTCCATTCTATGAGTTCACATACCTCCATTCTGACTTCACACACCTCCATTCTATGACTTCACACACCTCTATTCTGAATTCACACAGCTCCATTCTGTGCCTTCACAAAACTCTATTCTATGATTTCACACAACTCCATACTATGACTTCACACAACTCCATCTATGACTTCACACACCTCCATTCTGACTTTACATACCTCTATTCTATGACTTCCCACACCTCCATTCTGACATCACACACCTCCATTCTATGACTTCACAGACCTCGAATCTGTGATTTCACTCACATGCACTCTATGACTTCACACTCCTCCTTTCTATGACTTCAAACACCTCCTTTCTATGATTTCACCCACCTCCAATCTATGACTACACACCTCCATTCTGACTTCACACACCTCCATTCTGTGACTTCACACACCTCCATTCCATGACTTCACACACCTTCATTTTTACTTTAGAAACATTCACACACCTCCATTCTATGACTTCACAAACCTCCATTCTGTGACTTCACACATGCATTTTGACTTCACACACCTCAATATATGACTTCAAACACCTCAATTCTGTGACTTCACCCAGCTCCATTCTTTGAATTCATAACGTCCATTTTGTGACTTCACACAGCTCCATTCTATGACTTCACACACTTCCATTCTATGACTTCACACAGCTCCATTCTATAACTTCACACAGCTACATTCTATGACTTCACACACCACCATTCTATGACTCCACACACCTCCATTCTTTGACTTCACACATCTAAATTCTGAGTTGAAACACCTCCATTCTATGACTTCACACACCTCCATTCTGACTTCACACAGCTCCATTCTATGACTTCACACACCTCCATTCTTTGACATCACAGACCTCCATTCTATGACTTCACTCACCTTCATTCTTACTTTACAAACATCCATTCTATAACTTCATCCACCTCCATTCCATGACTTTACACACCTCCATTCTGTGACTTTACATACCTCCATTCTATGACTTCACAAACCTCCATTCTGTGACTTCACACACCTCCATTCTATGACTTCACACACTTCCATTGTTATGTCACACACCTCCATTCTATGAGTTCACACACCTCCATTCTGACTTCACACACCTCCATTCTATGACTTCACACACCTCCATTCTGACTTCACACACCTTCTTTCTGTGACTTCACACACATCCATTCAATGACTTGATACACCTATATTCTTTGACTTCACACACCTCAAATCTGACATCACACACCTCCATTCTATGATTTCACAGACCTCGAATCTGTGACTTCACTCACCTGCACTCTATGAATTCCCACTCCTCCATTCTATGACTTCCCACACCTCCTTTCTATGAAATCACCCACCTCCAATCTATGACTACACACCTCCATTCTGACTTCACACACCTCCATTCTGTGACTTCACACGGCTCCATTCTATAACTTCACACACCTCCATTCTGTGACTTCACACACCTCCATTCTATGACTTCACACACCTCAATTCTTTGAATTCACACACCTAAATTCTGAGTTGACACACCTCCATTCTGTGACTTCACACATCTCTATTCTGACTTCACACAGCTCCATTCTATGACTTCACAAACCTCCATTCTTTGACATCACACACCTCCATTCTATGACTTCACACACCTTCATTCTTTCTTTACACACCTCCATTCTGTGAGTTCACATAGCTCCATTCTATGACTTCACACACCTCCATTCTGTGACTTCACACACCTCCATTCTTTGACTTCACACACCACCATTCTATGACTCCACACACCTCCATTCTTTGACTTCACACACCTAAATTCTGAGTTGACACACCTCCATTCTGTGACTTCACACACCACCATTCTGACTTCACACAGCTCCATTCTATGACTTCACACACCTCCATTCTTTGACATCACAGACTTCCATTCTATGACTTCACACACCTTCATTCTTACTTTACAAACATCCATTCTATAACTTCACCCACCTCCATTCCATGACTTTACACACCTCCATTCTGTGACTTTACATACCTCCATTCTATGACTTCACAAACCTCCATTCTGTGACTTCACACTCCTCCATTCTATGACTTCACACACTTCCATTGTTACGTCACACACCTCCATTCTATGAGTTCACACACCTAAATTCTGACTTCACACACCTACATTCTACCACTTCACACACCACAATTCTGTGGCTTCACACACCTCCATTCTATGATTTCAAACCGTCCATTCTGTGACTTCACACACCTCCATTTTATGACTTCACACACTTCCATTCTATGACTTCACACACCTCCATTCTGTGACTTTCCACACCTCCATTCTGAGTTCACACACCTCAATTCTGGGACTTCACACACCTCCAATCTGTGACTTCCCCCACCTCCATTCTGTGACTTCACACACCTCCATTCTATGACTTCACACACCTCCATTCTATGACTTCACACACGTCCATTCTGTGACTTCACACACCTCCATTCTATGACTTCACACACCTCCATTGTGACTACACACACTACCATTCAATGAGTTCACACACCTCCATTCTGACTTCACACACCTCCATTCTATGACTTCACACACCTCCATTCTATGACTTCACACACCTCCTTTCTATGACTTCACCCAACTCCATTGTATGACTTCACACCTCCATTCTGACTTCACACACCTCCATTCTGTGACTTCACACACCTGCATTATATGACTGCACACACCTCCATTCTATGACTTCACACACCTCCATTCTATGCCTTCACACACCTCCATTCTGTGACTTCACACACCTCAATTCTATGCCTTCACACACCTTCATTCTTACTTCACAAACATATAATCTATGACTTCACACACCTCCATTCTTTGACTTCACACACCTCCATTCTATGTCTTCACACACCTCCATTCTTTGACTTCACACACCTCCATTCTATGTCTTCACACACCTCCATTCTATGACTTCACACACTTCCATTGTTACGTCACACACCTCCATTCTATGAGTTCACATACCTCCATTCTGACTTCACACACCTCCATTCTATGACTTCACACACCTCTATTCTGAATTCACACAGCTCCATTCTGTGCCTTCACAAAACTCTATTCTATGATTTCACACAACTCCATACTATGACTTCACACAACTCCATCTATGACTTCACACACCTCCATTCTGACTTTACATACCTCTATTCTATGACTTCCCACACCTCCATTCTGACATCACACACCTCCATTCTATGACTTCACAGACCTCGAATCTGTGATTTCACTCACATGCACTCTATGACTTCACACTCCTCCTTTCTATGACTTCAAACACCTCCTTTCTATGATTTCACCCACCTCCAATCTATGACTACACACCTCCATTCTGACTTCACACACCTCCATTCTGTGACTTCACACACCTCCATTCCATGACTTCACACACCTTCATTTTTACTTTAGAAACATTCACACACCTCCATTCTATGACTTCACAAACCTCCATTCTGTGACTTCACACATGCATTTTGACTTCACACACCTCAATATATGACTTCAAACACCTCAATTCTGTGACTTCACCCAGCTCCATTCTTTGAATTCATAACGTCCATTTTGTGACTTCACACAGCTCCATTCTATGACTTCACACACTTCCATTCTATGACTTCACACAGCTCCATTCTATAACTTCACACAGCTACATTCTATGACTTCACACACCACCATTCTATGACTCCACACACCTCCATTCTTTGACTTCACACATCTAAATTCTGAGTTGAAACACCTCCATTCTATGACTTCACACACCTCCATTCTGACTTCACACAGCTCCATTCTATGACTTCACACACCTCCATTCTTTGACATCACAGACCTCCATTCTATGACTTCACTCACCTTCATTCTTACTTTACAAACATCCATTCTATAACTTCATCCACCTCCATTCCATGACTTTACACACCTCCATTCTGTGACTTTACATACCTCCATTCTATGACTTCACAAACCTCCATTCTGTGACTTCACACACCTCCATTCTATGACTTCACACACTTCCATTGTTATGTCACACACCTCCATTCTATGAGTTCACACACCTCCATTCTGACTTCACACACCTCCATTCTATGACTTCACACACCTCCATTCTGACTTCACACACCTTCTTTCTGTGACTTCACACACCTCCATTCAATGACTTGATACACCTACATTCTTTGACTTCACACACCTCAAATCTGACATCACACACCTCCATTCTATGATTTCACAGACCTCGAATCTGTGACTTCACTCACCTGCACTCTATGAATTCCCACTCCTCCATTCTATGACTTCCCACACCTCCTTTCTATGAAATCACCCACCTCCAATCTATGACTACACACCTCCATTCTGACTTTACACACCTCCATTCTGTGACTTCACACGGCTCCATTCTATAACTTCACACACCTCCATTCTGTGACTTCACACACCTCCATTCTATGACTTCACACACCTCAATTCTTTGAATTCACACACCTAAATTCTGAGTTGACACACCTCCATTCTGTGACTTCACACATCTCTATTCTGACTTCACACAGCTCCATTCTATGACTTCACAAACCTCCATTCTTTGACATCACACACCTCCATTCTATGACTTCACACACCTTCATTCTTTCTTTACACACCTCCATTCTGTGAGTTCACATAGCTCCATTCTATGACTTCACACACCTCCATTCTGTGACTTCACACACCTCCATTCTATGACTTCACACACTTCCATTGTGACGTCACACACCTCCATTCTATGAGTTCACACACCTCCATTCTGACTTCACACACGTCCATTCTGAATTCACACAGCTCCATTCTGTGACTTCACAATACTCCATTCTATGATTTCACACACCGCCATACTATGACTTCACACAACTCCATCTATGACTTCACACACCTCCATTCTATGACTTCACACACCTCCATTCCATGCCTTCACATACCTTCATTCTTACTTCACAAACATATATTGTATGACTTCACACACCTCCATTCTATGACTTCACACACCTCCATTCTATGTCTTCACACACCTCCATTCTTTGACTTCACACACCTAAATTCTGAGTTGACACATCTCCATTCTGTGACTTCACACACCTCCATTCTGACTTCACACATCTCCATTCTATGACTTCACACACCTTCATTTTTACTTTACAAACATCCATTCTATAACTTCACACACCTCCATTCTATGACTTCACACACCTCCATTCAGTGACTTCACACACCTCCATTCTGTGACTTCACACACCTCCATTCTATGACTTCACACACTTCCATTGTGACGTCACACACCTCCATTCTATGAGTTCACACACCTCCATTCTGACTTCACACACCTCCATTCTATGACTTCACACAGCTCCATTCTGTGCCTTAACAAAACTCTATTCTATGATTTCACACAACTCCATACTATGACTTCACACAACTCCATCCATGACTTCACACACCTCCATTCTGACATCACACACCTCTATTCTATGACTTCCCACACCTCCATTCTGACATCACACACCTCCATTCTATGACTTCACAGACCTCGAATCCGTGATTTCACTCACGTGCACTCTATGACTTCACACTCCTCCATTCTATGACTTCCCACACCTCCTTTCTATGACTTCACCCACCTCCAATCTATGACTACACACCTCCATTCTGACTTCACACACCTCCATTCTGTGACTTCACACACCTCCATTCCATGACTTCACACACCTTCATTTTTACTTCAGAAACATTCACACACCTCCATTCTATGACTTCACAAACCTCCATTCTGTGACTTCACACATGCATTTTGACTTCACACACCTCCAATATATGACTTCAAACACCTCAATTCTGTGACTTCACACAGCTCCATTCTATGACTTCATAACGTCCATTCTGTGACTTCACACAGCTCCATTCTATAACTTCACACACTTCCATTCTATGACTTCACACATCTCCATTCTATAACTTCACACAGCTCCATTCTATGACTTCACACACCACCATTCTATGACTCCACACACCTCCATTCTTTGACTTCACACACCTAAATTCTGAGTTGACACACCTCCATTCTGTGACTTCACACACCTCCATTCTGACTTCACACAGCTCCATTCTATGACTTCACACACCTTCATTCTTACTTTACAAACATCCATTCTATAACTTCACCCACATCCATTCCATGAATTTACACACCTCCATTCTGTGACTTCACATACCTCCATTCTATGACTTCACAAACCTCCATTCTGTGACTTCACACACCTCCATTCTATGACTTCACACACTTCCAGTGTTACGTCACACACATCCATTCTATGAGTTCACACACCTTCATTCTGACTTCACACACCTCCATTCTATGACTTCACAAACCTCCATTCTGACTTTACACACCTTCTTTCTGTGACTTCACACACCTCCATTCAATGACTTGACACACCTACATTCTTTGACTTCACACACCTCAAACCTGATATCACACACCTCCATTCTATGAATTCACACACCTCGAATCTGTGACTTCACTCACCTGCATTCTATGACTTCCCACTCCTCCATTCTATGACTTCCCACTCCTCCTTTCTATGAATTCACCCACCTCCAATCTATGACTACACGCCTCCATTGTGACTTCACCCACCTCCATTCTGTGACTTCACACACCTCCATTCTATAACTTCACACACCTCCATTCTATGACTTCACACAATTCCATTCTATGACTTCACACACCTCCATTCTTTGACTTCACACAACTAAATTCTGAGCTGACACACCTCCATTCTGTGACTTCACAAACCTCCCTTCTGACTTCACACAGCTCCATTATATGACTTCACAAACCTCCATTCTTTGACATCACACACCTGCATTCTATGACTTCACACACCTTCATTCTTACTTTACACACCTCCATTCTGTGAGTTCACATACCTCCATTCTATGACTTCACACACCTCCATTCTGTGACTTCACACACCTCCATTCTATGACTTCACACACTTCCATTGTGACTACACACACTACCATTCAATGAGTTCACACACCTCCATTCTGACTTCACACACCTCCATTCTATGACTTCACACACCTCCATTCTATGACTTCACACACCTCCTTTCTATGACTTCACCCAACTCCATTCTATGACTTCACACCTCCATTCTGACTTCACACACCTCCATTCTGTGACTTCACACACCTCCATTATATGACTGCACACACCTCCATTCTATGACTTCACACACCTCCATTCTATGCCTTCACACACCTCCATTCTGTGACTTCACACACCTCAATTCTATGCCTTCACACACCTTCATTCTTACTTCACAAACAAATAATCTATGACTTCACACACCTCCATTCTTTGACTTCACACACCTCCATTCTATGTCTTCACACACCTCCATTCTTTGACTTCACACACCTCCATTCTATGTCTTCACACACCTCCATTCTATGCCTTCACACACTTCCATTGTTACGTCACACACCTCCATTCTATGAGTTCACATACCTCCATTCTGACTTCACACACCTCCATTCTATGACTTCACACACCTCTATTCTGAATTCACACTGCTCCATTCTGTGCCTTCACAAAACTCTATTCTATGATTTCACACAACTCCATACTATGACTTCACACAACTCCATCTATGACTTCACACACCTCCATTCTGACTTCACATACCTCTATTCTATGACTTCCCACACCTCCATTCTGACATCACACACCTCCCTTCTATGACTTCACAGACCTCGAATCTGTGATTTCACTCACATGCACTCTATGACTTCACACTCCTCCATTCTATGACTTCAAACACCTCCTTTCTATGATTTCACCCACCTCCAATCTATGACTACACACCTCCATTCTGACTTCACACACCTCCATTCTGTGACTTCACACACCTCCATTCCATGACTTCACACACCTTCATTTTTACTTTAGAAACATTCACACACCTCCATTCTATGACTTCACAAACCTCCATTCTGTGACTTCACACATGCATTTTGACTTCACACACCTCCAATATATGACTTCAAACACCTCAATTCTGTGACTTCACCCAGCTCCATTCTTTGAATTCATAACGTCCATTTTGTGACTTCACACAGCTCCATTCTATGACTTCACACACTTCCATTCTATGACTTCACACAGCTCCATTCTATAACTTCACACGGCTACATTCTATGACTTCACACACCACCATTCTATGACTCCACACACCTCCATTCTTTGACTTCACAAACCTAAATTCTGAGTTGAAACACCTCCATTCTATGACTTCACACACCTCCATTCTGACTTCACACAGCTCCATTCTATGACTTCACACACCTCCATTCTTTGTCATCACAGACCTCCATTCTATGACTTCACTCACCTTCATTCTTACTTTACAAACATCCATTCTATAACTTCATCCACCTCCATTCCATGACTTTACACACCTCCATTCTGTGACTTCACATACCTCCATTCTATGACTTCACAAACCTCCATTCTGTGACTTCACACACCTCCATTCTATGATTTCACACACTTCCATTGTTATGTCACACACCTCCATTCTATGAGTTCACACACCTCCATTCTGACTTCACACACCTCCATTCTATGACTTCACACACCTCCATTCTGACTTCACACACCTTCTTTCTGTGACTTCACACACCTCCATTCAATGACTTGATACACCTACATTCTTTGACTTCACACACCTCAAATCTGACATCACACACCTCCATTCTATGATTTCACAGACCTCGAATCTGTGACTTCACTCACCTGCACTCTATGAATTCCCACTCCTCCATTCTATGACTTCCCACACCTCCTTTCTATGAAATCACCCACCTCCAATCTATGACTACACACCTCCATTCTGACTTCACACACCTCCATTCTGTGACTTCACACGGCTCCATTCTATAACTTCACACACCTCCATTCTGTGACTTCACACACCTCCATTCTATGACTTCACACACCTCAATTCTTTGAATTCACACACCTAAATTCTGAGTTGACACACCTCCATTCTGTGACTTCAGACACCTCTATTCTGACTTAACACAGCTCCATTCTATGACTTCACAAACCTCCATTCTTTGACATCACACACCTCCATTCTATGACTTCACACACCTCCATTCTGTGACTTCACACACCTCCATTCTATGACTTCACACACTTCCATTTTGACGTCACAAACCTCCATTCTATGAGTTCACACACCTCCATTCTGACTTCACACACGTCCATTCTGAATTCACACAGCTCCATTCTGTGACTTCACAAAACTCCATTCTATGATTTCACACACCTCCATACTATGACTTCACACAACTCCATCTATGACTTCACACACCTCCATTATATGACTTCACACACCTCCATTCTATGACTTCACACACCTTCATTCTTACTTCACAAACATATATTGTATGACTTCACACACCTCCATTCTATGACTTCACACACCTCCATTCTATGTCTTCACACACCTCCATTCTTTGACTTCACACACCTAAATTCTGAGTTGACACATCTCCATTCTGTGACTTCACACACCTCCATTCTGACTTCACACATCTCCATTCTATGACTTCACACACCTTCATTTTTACTTTACAAACATCCATTCTATAACTTCACACACCTCCATTCTATGACTTCACACACCTCCATTCAGTGACTTCACACACCTCCATTCTGTGACTTCACACACCTCCATTCTATGACTTCACACACTTCCATTGTGACGTCACACACCTCCATTCTATGAGTTCACACACCTCCATTCTGACTTCACACACCTCCATTCTATGACTTCACACAGCTCCATTCTTTGCCTTCACAAAAATCTATTCTATGATTTCACACAACTCCATACTATGACTTCACACAACTCCATCTATGACTTCACACACCTCCATTCTGACTTCACACACCTCTATTCTATGACTTCCCACACCTCCATTCTGACATCACACACCTCCATTCTATGACTTCACAGACCTCGAATCCGTGATTTCACTCAAGGGCACTCTATGACTTCACACTCCTCCATTCTATGACTTCCCACACCTCCTTTCTATGACTTCACCCACCTCCAATCTATGACTACACACCTCCATTCTGACTTCACACACCTCCATTCTGTGACTTCACACACCTCCATTCCATGACTTCACACACCTTCATTTTTACTTCAGAAACATTCACACACCTCCATTCTATGACTTCACCATCCTCCATTCTGTGACTTCACACATGCATTTTGACTTCACACACCTCCAATATATGACTTCAAACACCTCAATTCTGTGACTTCACACAGCTCCATTCTATGACTTCATAACGTCCATTCTGTGACTTCACACAGCTCCATTCTATGACTTCACACACTTCCATTCTATGACTTCACACAGCTCCATTCTATAACTTCACACAGCTCCATTCTATGACTTCACACACCACCATTCTATGACTCCACACACCTCCATTCTTTGACTTCACACACCTAAATTCTGAGTTGACACACCTCCATTCTGTGACTTCACACACCTCCATTCTGACTTCACACAGCTCCATTCTATGACTTCACACACCTTCATTCTTACTTTACAAACATCCATTCTATAACTTCACCCACATCCATTCCATGAATTTACACACCTCCATTCTGTGACTTCACATACCTCCATTCTGTGACTTCACAAACCTCCATTCTGTGACTTCACTCACCTCCATTCTATGACTTCACACACTTCCAGTGTTACGTCACACACATCCATTCTATGAGTTCACACACCTCCATTCTGACTTCACACACCTCCATTCTATGACTTCACACACCTCCATTCTGACTTTACACACCTTCTTTCTGTGACTTCACACACCTCCATTCAATGACTTGACACACCTACATTCTATGACTTCCCACTCCTCCATTCTATGACTTCCCACTCCTCCTTTCTATGAATTCACCCACCTCCAATCTATGACTACACACCTCCATTCTGAATTCACACACCTCCATTCTGTGACTTCACACACCTCCATTCTATAACTTCACACACCTCCATTCTATGACTTCAAACACCTCCATTCTATGACTTCACACACCTCCATTCTTTGAGTTCACACACCTAAATTCTGAGTTGACACACCTCCATTCTTTGACTTCACAAACCTCCATTCTGACTTCACACAGCTCCATTCTATGACTTCACAAACCTCCATTCTTTGACATCACACACCTCCATTCTATGACTTCACACACCTTCATTCTTACTTTACACACCTCCATTCTGTGAGTTCACATACCTCCATTCTATGACTTCACACACCTCCATTCTGTGACTTCACACACCTCAATTCTATGACTTCACACACTTCCATTTTGACGTCACACACCTCCATTCTATGAGTTCACACACCTCCATTCAGACTTCACACACCTCCATTCTATGACTTCACACACCTCCATTCTGAATTCACACAGCTCCATTCTGTGACTTCACAAAACTCCATTCTATGATTTCACACACCTCCATACTATGACTTCACACAACTCCATCTATGACTTCACACACCTCCATTCTGACTTCACACACCTCTATTCTATGACTTCGCACACCTCCATTCTGACATCACACACCTCCATTCTATGACTTCACAGACCTCGAATCTGTGACTTCACTCACCTGCACTCTATGACTTCACACTCCTCCATTCTATGACTTCCCACACCTCCTTTCTATGACTTCACCCACCTCCAATCTATGACTACACACCTCCATTCTGACTTCACACACCTCCATTCTGTGACTTCACACACCTCCATTCCATGACTTCACACACCTTCATTTTTACTTCAGAAACATTCACACACCTCCATTCTATGACTTCACAAACGTCCATTCTGTGACTTCACACATGCATTTTGACTTCACACACCTCCAATATATGACTTCAAACACCTCAATTCTGTGACTTCACACAGCTCCATTCTATGACTTCATAACGTCCATTCTGTGACTTCACACAGCTCCATTCTATGACTTCACACACCTCCATTCTATGACTTCATACACCTCCATTCTGACTTCACACACCTCCATTCTATGACTTCACACACCTCTCTTCTGATTTCACACACCTCCATTCTGTGACTTCACACACCTCCATTCAATGACTTCACACACCTACATTCTTTGACTTCACACACCTCCAATCTGACATCACATACCTCCATTCTATGATTTCACAGACCTCGAATCTATGACTTCACTCACCTGCACTCTATGACTACCCACACCTCTTTCTATGACTTTACCCACCTCCAATCTATGACTACACACTTCCATTCTGACTTCACACACCTCCATTCTGTGACTTCACACACCTCCATTCTATGACTTCACACACATCCATTCTATGACTTCACACACCTTCTTTCTTACTTCAGAAACATCCATTCTATGACTTCACACACCTCCATTCTAGGACTTCACAAACCTCCATTCTGTGACTTCACACACCTCCATTCTGACTTCACACACTTCCTTTCTATGACTTCACACACTTCCATTCTATGACTTCACACACCTCCATTGTCTGACTTCACACACTTCCATTCTGAGTTCACACACCTCTATTCTGTGATTTCACACATCTCCATTCTGTGACTTCACACACCTCCATTCTCTGACTTCACAGACTTCCATTCTATGACTTCACACACCTTCATTCTATGATTTCACACACCTCCATTCTGTGACTTCACAAACCTCCATTCTATGACCTCATACACTGTCATTCTATGATTTCACACAACTCCATTCTATGACTTCACACATCCATTTTGACTTCACACACCTTAAATATATGACTTCAAACACCTCAATTCTGTGACTTCACACACCTCCGTTCTATGATTTCAAACCGTCCATTCTGTGACTTCACACACCTCCATTTTATGACTTCACACACTTCCATTCTATGACTTCACACACCTCCATTCTGTGACTTTACACACCTCCATTCTGAGTTGACACACCTCAATTCTGGGACTTCACACACCTCCAATCTGTGACTTCCCCCACCTCCATTCTGTGAATTCACACACCTTCATTCTATGACTTCACACACCTCCATTCTATGACTTCACACACCTCCATTTTGACTACACACACTACCATTCTATGAGTTCTCACACCTCCATTCTGACTTCACACACCTCCATTCTATGACTTCACACACCTCCATTCTATGACTTCACACACCTCCTTTCTATGACATCACCCAACTCCATTCTATGACTTCACACCTCCATTCTGACTTCACACACCTCCATTCTGTGACTTCACACACCTCCATTATATGACTTCACACACCTCCATTCTATGACTTCACACACCTCCATTCTATGCCTTCACACACCTTCATTCTTCCTTCACAAACATATATTCTATGACTTCACACACCTCCATTCTTTGACTTCACACACCTCCATTCTGTGTCTTCACACACCTCCCTTCTTTGACTTCACACACCTAAATTCTGAGTTCACACATCTCCATTCTGTGACTTCACACACCTCCATTCTGACTTCACACATCTCCATTCTATGACTTCACACACCTTCATTTTTACTTTACAAACTTCCATTCTATAACTTCACACACCTCCATTTTACGACATCACACAACTCCATTCAGTGACTTCACACACCTCCATTCTATGACTTCGCACACCTCCATTCTGTGACTTCACACACCTCCATTCTATGACTTCAGACACTTCCATTGTGACGTCACACACCTCCATTCTATGAGTTCACACACCTCCATTCTGACTTCACACACCTCCATTCTATGACTTCACACACCTCCATTCTGAATTCACACAGCTCCATTCTGTGCCTTCACAAAACTCTATTCTATGATTTCACACACCTCCATACTATCACTTCACACAACTCCATCTATGACTTCACAAACCTCCATTCTGACTTCACACACCTCTATTCTATGACTTCGCACACCTCCATTCTGACATCACACACCTCCATTCTATGATTTCACAGACCTCGAAACTGTGATTTCACTCACCTGCACTCTATGACTTCACACTCCTCCATTCTATGACTTCCCACACCTCCTTTCAATTACTTCACCCACCTCCAATCTATGACTACACACCTCCATTCTGTGACTTCACACACCTCCATTCCATGACTTCACACACCTTCATTTTTACTTCAGAAACATTCACACACCTCCATTCTATGACTTCACAAACCTCCATTCTGTGACTTCACACATGCATTTTGACTTCACACACCTCCAGTATATGACTTCAAACACCTCAATTCTGTGACTTCACACAGCTCCATTCTATGACTTCATAACCTCCATTCTGTGGCTTCACACAGCTCCATTCTATGACTTCACACACTTCCATTCTATGACTTCACACACCTCAATTCTGTGCCTTTACACACCTCCATTCTGAGTTCACACACCTCCATTCTGTGACGTCACACACCTCTATTCTGTCACTTCCCACACCTCCATTCTGTGACTTCACACACCTCCATTCTATGACTTCACACACCTCCATTCTGTGACTTCACATACCTCCATTCTATGACTTCATACACTTCCATTCTGACTTCACACACCTCCATTCTATGACTTCGCACACCTCTCTTCTGATTTCACACAACTCCATTCTGTGACTTCACACACCTCCATTCAATGACTTCACACACCTACATTCTTTGACTTCACACACCTCCAATCTGACATCACACACCTCCATTTCATGATTTCACAGACCTCGAATCTGTGACTTCACTCACCTGCACTCTATGACTACCCACAACTCTTTCAATGACTTCACCCACCTCCAATCTATGACTACACATCTCCATTCTGACTTCACACACCTCCATTCTGTGACTTCACACACCTCCATTCTATGACTTCACACACCTCCATTCTATGACTTCACACACCTTCATTCTTACTTCAGAAACATCCATTCTATGACTTCACACACCTACATTCTATGACTTCACAAACCTCCATTTTGTGACTTCACACACCTCCATTCTGACTTCACACACTTCCATTATATGATTTAACACACTTCCATTGTATGAATTCACACACCTCCATTCTCTGACTTCACACACATGGATTCTGAGTTGACAATCCTCTATTCTGTGATTTCACACATCTCCATTCTATGACTTCACACACCCTCATTCTATGATTTCACACACCTCCATTCTATGACTTCACACATGCATTTTGACTTCACACATCTCCAATATATGACTTCAAACACCTCAATTCTGTGACTTCACACACCTCCATTCTATGATTTCAAACCGTCCATTCTGTGACTTCACACACCTCCATTTTATGACTTCACACACTTCTATTCTATGACTTCACACACCTCCATTCTGTGACTTTACACACCTCCATTCTGAGTTCACACACCTCAGTTCTGGGACTTCACACACCTCCAATCTGTGACTTCCCCCACCTCCATTCTGTGACTTCACACACCTCCATTCTATGACTTCACACATCTCCATTCTATGATTTCACACACCTCCATTGTGACTACACACACTACCATTCTATGAGTTCACACACCTCCATTCTGACTTCACACACCTCCATTCTATGACTTCACACACCTCCATTCTATGACTTCACACACCTCCTTTCTATGACTTCACCCAACTCCATTCTATGACTTCACACCTCCATTCTGACTTCACACACCTCCATTCTGAGACTTCAAACACCTCCATTATGTGACTTCACACACCTCCATTCTATGACTTCACACACCTCCATTCTATGCCTTCACACACCTCCATTCTGTGACTTCACACACCTCCATTCTATGCCTTCACACACCTTCATTCTTACTTCACAAACATATATTCTATGACTTCACACACCTCCATTCTATGACTTCACACACCTCCATTTTATGTCTTCACACACCTCCATTCTTTGACTTCACACACCTAAATTCTGAGTTGACACATCTCCATTCTATGACTTCACACACCTTCATTTTTACTTTACAAACATCCATTCTATGACTTCACACACCTCCATTCTATGACTTCACACACCTCCATTCAGTGATTTCACACACCTCCATTCTATGACTTCACACACCTCCATTCTATGACTTCACACACCTTCATTCTTACTTCAGAAACATCCATTCTATGACTTCACACACCTACATTCTATGACTTCACAAACCTCCATTTTGTGACTTCACACACCTCCATTCTGACTTCAAACACTTCCATTCTATGACTTCACACACTACCATTCTATGACTTCACACACCTCCATTCTGAGTTGACAAACCTCTATTCTGTGATTTCACACATCTCCATTCTATGACTTCACACACCTTCCTTCTATGATTTCACACACCTCCATTCTGTGACTTCACAAACCTCCATTCTATGACCTCACACACCCTCATTCTATGATTTCACACACCTCCATTCTAAGACTTCACACATCCATTTTGACTTCACACACCTCCAATATATGACTTCAAACACCTCAATTCTGTGACTTCACACACCTCCATTCTATGATTTCAAACCGTCCATTCTGTGACTTCACAAACCTCCATTTTATGACTTCACGCACTTCCATTCTATGACTTCACACACCTCCATTCTGTGACTTTACACACCTCCATTCTGAGTTCACACACCTCAATTCTGGGACTTCACACACCTCCAATCTGTGACTTCCCCCACCTCCATTCTGTGACTTCACACACCTCCATTCTATGACTTCACACATCTCCATTCTATGACTTCACACACCTCCATTGTGACTACACACACTACCATTCTATGAGTTCACACACCTACATTCTGACTTCACACACCTCCATTCTATGACTTCACACACCTCCATTCTATGACTTCACACACCTCCTTTCTATGCCTTCACCCAACTCCATTCTATGACTTCACACCTCCATTCTGACTTCACACACCTCCATTCTGTGACTTCAAACACCTCCAGTATATGACTTCACACACCTCCATTCTATGCCTTCACACACCTCCATTCTGTGACTTCACACACCTCCATTCTATGCCTTCACACACCTTCATTCTTACTTCACAAACATATATTCTATGACTTCACACACCTCCATTCTTTGACTTCACACACCTCCATTTTATGTCTTCACACACCTCCATTCTTTGACTTCACACACCTAAATTCTGAGTTGACACATCTCCATTCTTTGACTTCACACACCTCCATTCTGACTTCACACATCTCCATTCTATGACTTCACACACCTTCATTTTTACTTTACAAACATCCATTCTATAACTTCACACACCTCCATTCTATGACTTCACACAGCTCCATTCAGTGACTTCACACACCTCCATTCTATGACTTCACACACCTCCATTCTGTGACTTCACACACCTCCATTCTATGACTTCACACACTTCCATTCTGACTTCACACACCTCCATTCTATGACTTCACACACCTCCATTCTGAGTTCACACAGCTCCATTGTGTGCCTTCACAAAACTGTATTCTATGATTTCACACACCTCCATACTATGACTTCACACAACTCCATCTATGCCTTCACACACCTCCATTCTGACTTCACACACCTCTATTCTATGACTTCGCACACCTCCATTCTGACATCACACACCTCCATTCTATGACTTCACAGACCTCGTATCCGTGACTTCACTCACCTGCACTCTATGACTTCACACTCCTCCATTCTATGACTTCCCACACCTCCTTTCTATGACTTCACCCACCTCCAATCTATGACTACACACCTCCATTCTGACTTCACACACCTCCATTCTGTGACTTCACACAGCTCCATTCCATGACTTCACACAACTTCATTTTTACTTCAGAAACATTCACACACCTCCATTCTATGACTTTACAAACTTCCATTCTGTGACTTCACACATGCATTTTGACTTCACACACCTCCAATATAAGACTTCAAACACCTCAATTCTGTGACTTCACACAGCTCCATTCTATGACTTCATAACGTCCGTTCTGTGACTTCACACAGCTCCATTCTATGACTTCACACACTTCCATTCTATGACTTCACACACTTCCATTCTGTGCCTTTACACACCTCCATACTGAGTTCACACACCTCCATTCTGTGACGTCACACACCTCTATTCTGTCACTTCCCACACCTCCCTTCTGTGACTTCACACACCTCCATTCTATGACTTCACACACCTCTATTCTGACTTCACACACCTCCATTCTATGACTTCATACACCTCCATTCTGTGACTCATACATCTCCATTCTGTGACTTCACACACTTCCATTCTATGACTTCACACACCTTCATTCTATGATTTCACACACCTCCATTCTGTGACTTCACAAACCTCCATTCTATGACCTCACACACCCTCATTCTATGATTTCACACACCTCCATTCTATGACTTCACACATCCATTTTGACTTCACACACCTCCAATATATGACTTCAAACACCTCAATTCTGTGACTTCACACACCTCCATTCTATGATTTCAAACCGTCCATTCTGTGACTTCACAAACCTCCATTTTATGACTTCACACACTTCCATTCTATGACTTCACACACCTCCATTCTGTGACTTTACACACCTCCATTCTGAGTTCACACACCTCAATTCTGGGACTTCACACACCTCCAATCTGTGACATCCCCCACCTCCATTCTGTGACTTCACACACCTCCATTCTATGACTTCACACACCTCCCTTCTATTACTTCACACACCTCCTTTCTATGACTTCAACGAACTCCATTCTATGACTTCACACCTCCATTCTGACTTCACACACCTCCATTCTGTGACTTCACACACCTCCATTCTATGACTTCACACACCTCCATTCTATGACTTCACACACCTCCATTCTATGCCTTCACACACTTCCATTCTGTGACTTCACACACTTCCATTCTATGACTTCACACACCTCTATTCTATGACTTCACACACCTCCATTCTTTGACTTCACACACCTCCATTTATGTCTTCACACACCTCCATTCTTTGACTTCACACACCTAAATTCTGAGTTGACACATCTCCATTCTGTGACTTCACACACCTCCATTCTGACTTCACACATCTCCATTCTATGACTTCACACACCTTTATTTTTACTTTACAAACATCCATTCTATAACTTCACACACCTCCATTCTATGACTTCACACACCTCCATTCAGGGACTTCACACACCTCCATTCTATGTCTTCACACACCTCCATTCTGTGACTTCACACACCTCCATTCTATGACTTCACACACTTCCATTGTGACGTCACACACCTCCATTCTATGAGTTCACACACCTCCATTCTGAATTAACACACCTCCATTCTATGACTTCACACACCTCCATTCTGTGACTTTACACACCTCCATTCTGAGTTCACACACCTCAATTCTGGGACTTCACACACCTCCAATCTGTGACTTCCCCCACCTCCATTCTGTGACTTCACACACCTCCATTCTATGACTTCACACATCTCCATTCTATGACTTCACACACCTCCATTGTGACTACACACACTACCATTCTATGAGTTCACACACCTACATTCTGACTTCACACACCTCCATTCTATGACTTCACACACCTCCATTCTATGACTTCACACACCTCCTTTCTATGCCTTCACCCAACTCCATTCTATGACTTCACACCTCCATTCTGACTTCACACACCTCCATTCTGTGACTTCAAACACCTCCAGTATATGACTTCACACACCTCCATTCTATGCCTTCACACACCTCCATTCTGTGACTTCACACACCTCCATTCTATGCCTTCACACACCTTCATTCTTACTTCACAAACATATATTCTATGACTTCACACACCTCCATTCTTTGACTTCACACACCTCCATTTTATGTCTTCACACACCTCCATTCTTTGACTTCACACACCTAAATTCTGAGTTGACACATCTCCATTCTTTGACTTCACACACCTCCATTCTGACTTCACACATCTCCATTCTATGACTTCACACACCTTCATTTTTACTTTACAAACATCCATTCTATAACTTCACACACCTCCATTCTATGACTTCACACAGCTCCATTCAGTGACTTCACACACCTCCATTCTATGACTTCACACACCTCCATTCTGTGACTTCACACACCTCCATTCTATGACTTCACACACTTCCATTCTGACTTCACACACCTCCATTCTATGACTTCACACACCTCCATTCTGAGTTCACACAGCTCCATTGTGTGCCTTCACAAAACTGTATTCTATGATTTCACACACCTCCATACTATGACTTCACACAACTCCATCTATGCCTTCACACACCTCCATTCTGACTTCACACACCTCTATTCTATGACTTCGCACACCTCCATTCTGACATCACACACCTCCATTCTATGACTTCACAGACCTCGTATCCGTGACTTCACTCACCTGCACTCTATGACTTCACACTCCTCCATTCTATGACTTCCCACACCTCCTTTCTATGACTTCACCCACCTCCAATCTATGACTACACACCTCCATTCTGACTTCACACACCTCCATTCTGTGACTTCACACAGCTCCATTCCATGACTTCACACAACTTCATTTTTACTTCAGAAACATTCACACACCTCCATTCTATGACTTTACAAACTTCCATTCTGTGACTTCACACATGCATTTTGACTTCACACACCTCCAATATAAGACTTCAAACACCTCAATTCTGTGACTTCACACAGCTCCATTCTATGACTTCATAACGTCCGTTCTGTGACTTCACACAGCTCCATTCTATGACTTCACACACTTCCATTCTATGACTTCACACACTTCCATTCTGTGCCTTTACACACCTCCATACTGAGTTCACACACCTCCATTCTGTGACGTCACACACCTCTATTCTGTCACTTCCCACACCTCCCTTCTGTGACTTCACACACCTCCATTCTATGACTTCACACACCTCTATTCTGACTTCACACACCTCCATTCTATGACTTCATACACCTCCATTCTGTGACTCATACATCTCCATTCTGTGACTTCACACACTTCCATTCTATGACTTCACACACCTTCATTCTATGATTTCACACACCTCCATTCTGTGACTTCACAAACCTCCATTCTATGACCTCACACACCCTCATTCTATGATTTCACACACCTCCATTCTATGACTTCACACATCCATTTTGACTTCACACACCTCCAATATATGACTTCAAACACCTCAATTCTGTGACTTCACACACCTCCATTCTATGATTTCAAACCGTCCATTCTGTGACTTCACAAACCTCCATTTTATGACTTCACACACTTCCATTCTATGACTTCACACACCTCCATTCTGTGACTTTACACACCTCCATTCTGAGTTCACACACCTCAATTCTGGGACTTCACACACCTCCAATCTGTGACATCCCCCACCTCCATTCTGTGACTTCACACACCTCCATTCTATGACTTCACACACCTCCCTTCTATTACTTCACACACCTCCTTTCTATGACTTCAACGAACTCCATTCTATGACTTCACACCTCCATTCTGACTTCACACACCTCCATTCTGTGACTTCACACACCTCCATTCTATGACTTCACACACCTCCATTCTATGACTTCACACACCTCCATTCTATGCCTTCACACACTTCCATTCTGTGACTTCACACACTTCCATTCTATGACTTCACACACCTCTATTCTATGACTTCACACACCTCCATTCTTTGACTTCACACACCTCCATTTATGTCTTCACACACCTCCATTCTTTGACTTCACACACCTAAATTCTGAGTTGACACATCTCCATTCTGTGACTTCACACACCTCCATTCTGACTTCACACATCTCCATTCTATGACTTCACACACCTTCATTTTTACTTTACAAACATCCATTCTATAACTTCACACACCTCCATTCTATGACTTCACACACCTCCATTCAGGGACTTCACACACCTCCATTCTATGTCTTCACACACCTCCATTCTGTGACTTCACACACCTCCATTCTATGACTTCACACACTTCCATTGTGACGTCACACACCTCCATTCTATGAGTTCACACACCTCCATTCTGAATTAACACACCTCCATTCTATGACTTCACACACCTCCATTCTATGACTTCACACACCTCCATTCTCCGACTTCACATCCCTCTAATTTGATTTCTCATACCTCCATTCTATAACTTCACAAACCTCACTTCGGTGACTTCACAATACTCCATTCTATGACTTCACACACCTCCATTCTATGACTTCACACACCTCCATTCTGTGACTTCACACACCTCCATTCTATGACTTCAAACACCTCAATTGTGACTACACACACCTCCATTCTATGAATTCAACACCTCCATTCTGACTTCACACACCTCCATTCTATGACTTCACACACCTCCATTCTGATTTCACACAGCTCAATTCTGTGACTTCACAAAATTCCATTCTGACTTCAAACACCTCCATTGTATGTATTCACACACCTCCATTCTGTGACTTCACACACTTCCATTGTGACGTCACACACCTCCATTCTATGAGTTCACACACTTCCATTCTATGACTTCACACACCTCCATTCTGACTTCACAAACCTCTATTCTATGACTTCGCACACCTCCATTCTGACATCACACACCTCCAATCTATGACTTCACAGACCTCGAATCTGTGACTTCACTCACCTCCACTGTATGACTTCACACTTTTCCATTCTATGACTTCCCACACCTCCTTTCTATGACTTCACCCACCTTCATTCTATGACTTCACACCTCCATTCTGACTTCACACACTTCCATTCAGTGACTTCACACACCTCCATTCTTACTTCAGAAACATATATTCTATGACCTCACTCCCCTCCATCTATGACTTCACAAACCTCCATTCTGTGACTTCACACACCTCCATACTGAGTTCATAAAACTCCATTCGGTGACTTAACACACCTGCATTCTGACTTCACACACGTCCCTTCTATGACTTCACACCCTTCCATTCTGTGACTTCACACACCTCCATTCTGTGACTTCACACACCTCCATTCTATTACTTCACACACCTGCATTCTATGACTTCACACATCCATTTTGACTTCACACACCTCCAATATATGACTTCAATCAGCTCAATTCTCTGACTTCACACACCTCCATTCAATGGCTTCACCCACCTCCATTCTATGACTTCACACACCTCCATTTTCCTACTTCACATCCCTCTAATTTGATTTCTCATACCTCCATTCTATAACTTCAGAAACCTCACTTCGGTGACTTCACAATACTCCATTCTATGACTTCACACATCTACATTCTATGACTTCACACACCTCAATTCTGACTCACACAACTCCATTCTGTGACTTCACAAAACTGCATTCTATGATTTCACATATCTCCATACTCTGACTTCACACACCTCCATCTATGACTTCACACACCTCCATTATGAGTTCACACACCTCCATTCTGGGACTTCACACACCTCCGTTCTGACTTCACACACCTACATTGTATGACTTCACACACCTCCATTCTTTGACTTCACACACCTCCATTCTATGACTTCACAAACTTCCATTGTGACGTCACACACCTCCATTCTATGAGTTCACACACCTCCATTCTATGACTTCACACACCTAATTTCTATGACTTCACCCACCTTCATTCTATGACTTTACAAACTTCCATTGTGACGTCACACACCTCCATTTTATGACTTCACTCACCTCCATTCTATGACTTCACACACCTCCTTTCTGATTTGACATACCTCCATTCTATGACTTCACACACCTCCAATCTGAATTCACACACCTCCATTCTATGACTTCACCCACCTCCATTCTATGACTTCCCACATCTACATTCTATGACGTCACACACCTCAATTCTGACTCACACAACTCCATTCTGTGACTTCACAAAACTCCATTCTATGATTTCACATATCTCCATACTATGACTTCACACACCACCATCTATGATTTCACACACCTCCATTCTGAGTTCACACACCTCCATTCTGTGACTTCACACACCTCCATTCCGGCTTCAACACCTCCATTGTATGACTTGCAACCCCTACATTCTGACTTCCCACACCTCCATTCTATGACTTTACAGACCTCGAATCTGTGACTTCACTCACCTCCACTCTATGACTTCACACCTCCATTCTGACTTCACACACCTCCATTCTTTGACTTCACACACCTCCATTCTATGACTTTACAAACTTCCATTGTGACGTCACACACCTCCATTCTATGAGTTCACACACCTCCATTCTATGACTTCACACACCTCCATTCTGACTTCACACACCTCTATTCTATGACTTGCAACCCCTACATTCTGACTTCCCACACCTCCATTCTATGACTTCACAGACCTCGAATCTGTGACTTCACTCACCTCCACTCTATGACTTCACACCTCCATTCTGACTTCACACACCTCCATTCTATGACTTCACACACCTCCATTCTGACTTCACACACCTCCATTCTGTGACTTCACACACCTCCATTCTATGATTTCACACACCTGCATTCTGTGACTTCACATACCTGAATTCTATGACTTCACACACCTCCATTCTGTGACTTCACAAACCTCCATTCTATGACTTCACACACCTTCATTCTATGACTTCACACACCTACATTTTGATTTCACACACCTCCATTCTATGAGTTCACACACCTCCATTGTGACTTCACACACCTCCATTCTATGACTTCACACACCTCCTTTCTGTGTTGACACACCTCCATTCTATGACTTCACACACCTTCATTCCTACTTCAGAAACATCCATTCTATGACCTCACACACCTCCATCTATGACTTCACAAACCTCCATTCTGTTACTTCACACACCTCCATACTGAGTTCACAAAACTCCATTCGGTGACTTAACACACATCCATTTTGACTTCACACACCTCCAATATCTGACTTCAAACAGCTCAATTCTCTGACTTCACACACCTCCATTCTATGACTTTAAACCCGTCCATTCAGTGACTTCACACACCGCCATTCTATGACTTCATACACCTCCATTCTATGACTTCACCCACCTCCATTCTGTGATTTCACACACCTCCATTCTGAGTTCACACACCTCCATTCTGTGACTTCACACACCTCCATTCCGGCTTCACACACCTCCATTGTATGACTTGCAACCCCTACATTCTGACTTCCCACACCTCCATTCTATGACTTCACAGACCTCGAATCTGTGACTTCACTCACCTCCACTCTATGACTTCACACCTCCATTCTGACTTCACACACCTCCATTCTTTGACTTCACACACCTCCATTCTATGACTTTACAAACTTCCATTGTGATGTCACACACCTCCATTCTATGACTTCACACACCTCCATTCTATGACTTCACACACCTCCATTCTGACTTCACACACCTCCATTCTGTGACTTCACAGACCTCCATTCTATGATTTCACACACCTCCATTCTGTGACTTCACACACCTGAATTCTATGACTTCACACACCTCCATTCTGTGACTTCACAAACCTCCATTCTATGACTTCACACACCTTCATTCTATGACTTCACACACCTACATTTTGACTTCACACACCTCCATTCTATGAGTTCACACACCTGCCTTTTGACTTCACACACCTCCATTCTATGACTTCACATACCTCCATTCTGACCTCACACAACTCCATTTTCACTTCACACATCTAAATTCTGTGACTTCACACACCTCCATTCTATGATTTCACACACCTCCATTCTATGACTTCACTCACCTCCATTCTATGACTTCACACACCTCCTTTCTGTGTTGACACACCTCCATTCTATGACTTCACACACCTCCAATCTGAATTCACACACCTCCATTCTATGACTTCACCCACCTCAATTCTATGACTTCACACACCTCGATTCTCCGAATTCACACCCCTCTAATTTGATTTCTCATACCTCCATTCTATGACTTCACAAAACTCCCTTCGGTGACTTCACAATACTCCATTCTGTGACTTCACACATCTACATTCTATGACTTCACACACCTGAATTCTGACTCACACATCTCCATTCTGTGACTTCACAAAATTCCATTCTATGATTTCACATATCTCCATACTATGACTTCACACACCTCCATCTATGACATCACACACCTCCATTCTGAGTTCACACACCTCCAATCTGTGACTTCACACACCTCCATTCTGACTTCACACACCTCCATTGTATGACTTCACACACCTCCATTCTGTGACTTCACACACCTCCATTCTATGACTTCACAGACCTCGAAAATGTGACTTCACTCACCTCCACTCTATGACTTCACACTTCTCCATTCTATGACTTCCCACACCTAAGTTCTATGACTTCACCCACCTACATTCTGTGACTTCACACCTCCATTCTGACTTCACACACCTCCATTCTATGACTTCACACACCTCCATTCTGACTTCACCCACCTCCATTCTGTGACTTCACACACCTCCATTCTATGATTTCACACACCTCCATTCTGTGACTTCACACACCTCCATTCTTTGACTTCACACACCTCCATTCTGTGACTTCACACACCTCCATTCTGAGTTCACACACCTCCATTCTATGACTTCACACACCTCCATTCTGAATTCACACAGCTCAATTCTGTGACTTCACAAAATTCCATTCTGACTTCACACACCTCCATTGTATGAATTCACACACCTCCATTGTGTGACTTCACACACTTCCATTCTGACTTCACAAACCTCTATTCTATGACTTCGCACACCTCCATTCTGACATCACACAACTCCACTCTATGACTTCACACTCCTCCATTCTATGACTTCCCACACCTCCTTTCTATGACTTCACCCACCTTCATTCTATGACTTCACACCTCCATTCTGATTTCACACACTTCCATTCAGTGGCTTCACACACCTCCATTCAATGACTTCACACACCTCCATTCTATGATTTCACACACCTTCATTCCTACTTCAGAAACATCCATTCTATGACCTCACACACCTCCATCTATGACTTCACAAACCTCCATTCTGTGACTTCACACACCTCCATACTGAGTTCACAAAACTCCATTCGGTGACTTAACACACATCCATTTTGACTTCACACACCTCCAATATCTGACTTCAAACAGCTCAATTCTCTGACTTCACACACCTCCATTCTATGACTTTAAACCCGTCCATTCAGTGACTTCACACACCGCCATTCTATGACTTCATACACCTCCATTCTATGACTTCACCCACCTCCATTCTATGACTTCACACACCTCCATTTTCCGACTTCACACCCCTCTAATTTGATTTCTCATACCTCCATTCTATGACTTCTCAAACCTCCCTTCGGTGACTTCACAATACTCCATTCTATGACTTCACACATCTACATTCTATGACTTCACACACCTCAATTCTGACTCACACAACTCCATTCAGTGACTTCACAAAACTCCATTCTATGATTTCACATATCTCCATACTATGACTTCACAAACCTCCATCTATGATTGCACACACCTCCATTCTGAGTTCACACACCTCCATTCTGTGACTTCACACACCTCCATTCTGACTTCACACATCTCCATTGTATGACTTCACACACCTCTATTCTGTGACTTCACACACCTCTATTCTATGCCTTCACAAACTTCCATTGTGACGTCACACACCTCCATTTATGAGTTCACACACCTCCATTCTATGACTTCACACACCTCCACTGTGACTTCACACACCTCTATTCTATGACTTCGAACACCTACATTCTTACTTCACACACCTCCTTTCTGTGACTACACACACCTCCATTCAATGAATTCACACACCTACATTCTTTGACTTCACACACCTCCAATCTGACATCACACACCTCCATTCAAGGATTCCACAGACCTCGAATCTGTGACATCACTCACCTGCACTTTATGACTTCACACTCCTCCATTCTATGACTTCCCACACCTCCTTTCTATGAATTCACCCATCTCCAATCTATGACTACACACCTCCGTTCTGACTTCACACACCTCCATTCTGTGACTTCACACACCTCCATTCTATAACTTCACACACCTCCATTCTATGACTTCACACACCTCCATTCTGAATTCACACAGCTCCATTCTGTGACTTCACAAAACTCCATTCTATGATTTCACACACCTCCCTACTATGACTTCACACAACTCCATCTATGTCTTCACACATCTCCATTCTGACTTCACACACCTCTATTCTATGACTTCACACACATCCATTCTGACATCTCACACCTCCATTCTATGACTTCACAGACCTCGAATCTGTGACTTCACTCACCTGCACTCTATGACTTCACACTCCTCCATTCTATGACATCACCCACCTCCAATCTATGACTACACACCTCCATTCTGACTTCACACACCTCAGTTCTGTGACTTCACACACCTCCATTCCATGACTTCACACACCTTCATTTTTACTTCAGAAACATTCACACACCTCCATTCTATGACTTCACAAACCTCCATTCTGTGACTTCACACATGCATTTTGACTTCACACACCTCCAATATATGACTTCAATCACCTCAATTCTGTGACTTCACACAGCTCCATTCTATGACTTCATAACGTCCGTTCTGTGACTTCACACAGCTCCATTCTATGACTTCACACACTTCCATTCTATGACTTCACACACCTCCATTCTGTGCCTTTACACACCTCCATTCTGAGTTCACACACCTCCATTCTGTGACGTCACACACCTCTATTCTGTGACTTCCCACACCTCCATTCTGTGACTTCACACACCTCCATTCTATGACTTCACACACCTCTATTCTGACTTCACACACCTCCATTCTATGACTTCATACACCTCTATTCTGACTTCACACACCTCCATTCTATGACTTCGCACACCTCTCTTCTGATTTCACACATCTCCAATCTGTGACTTCACTCACCCCCATTCAATGACTTCACACACCTACATTCTTTGACTTCACACACCTCCAATCTGACATCACACACCTCCATTCTATGATTTCACAGACCTCGAATCTATGACTTCACTCACCTGCACTCTATGACTTCCCACACCTCCTTTCTATGACTTCACCCACCTCCAATATATGACTACACACCTCCATTCTGACTTCCCACACCTCCATTCTGTGACTTCACACACCTCCATTCTATGACTTCACACACCTCCATTCTGTGACTTCACACACCTTCATTCTTACTTCAGAAACATCCATTGTATGACTTCACACACCTCCATTCTATGACTTCACACACCTCCATTCTCTGACTTCACACACCTCCATTTTGGTTTCACACACTTCCATTCTATGACTTCACACACTTCCATTCTATGACTTCACACACCTCCATTCTCTGACTTCACACATCTCCATGCTGAGTTCACACACCTCCATTCTGTGACTTCACAAACCTCCATTCTGTGACTTCACACACTTCCATTCTATGACTTCACACATCTTCATTCTATGATTTCACATACCTCCATTCTGTGACTTCACAAACCTCCATTCTATGACCTCACACAACCTCATTCTATGATTTCACACACCTCCATTCTATGACTTCACACATCAATTTTGACTTCACACACCTCCAATATATGACTTCAACACCTCAATTCTGTGACTTCACACACCTCCATTCTATGACTTCAAACCGTCCATTCTGTGACTTCACACACCTCCATTCTGTGACTTCACTCACCTCCATTCTGAGTTCACACACCTCTATTCTGTGATTTCACACACCTTCCATTCTGGGACTTCACACACCTCCATTCTGTGACTTCACACACTTCCATTCTATGACTTCACAAACCTTAATTCTATGATTTCACACACCTCCATTCTGTGACTTCACAAATCTCCATTCTATGACCTCACACACGCTCACTCTATGATTTCACAGACTTCCATTCTATGACTTCACACATCCATTTTGACTTCACACACCTCCAATATATGACTTCAAACACCTCAATTCTGTGACTTCACACACCTCCATTCTATGACTTCAAACCGTCCATTCTGTGACTTCACACACCTCCATTCTATGACTTCACACACTTCCATTCTATGACTTCACACACCTCCATTCTGTGACTTTACACACCTCCATTCTGAGTTCACACACCTCAATTCTGGGACTTCACAGACCTCCAATCTGTGACTTCACACACCTCAATTCTGTGACTTCCCACACCTCCATTCTGTGACTTCACACACCTCCATTCTATGACTTCACACACCTCTATTCTGACTTCACACACCTCCATTCTATGACTTCATACACCTCTATTCTGACTTCACACACCTCCATTCTATGACTTCGCACACCTCTCTTCTGATTTCACACATCTCCAATCTGTGACTTCACTCACCCCCATTCAATGACTTCACACACCTACATTCTTTGACTTCACACACCTCCAATCTGACATCACACACCTCCATTCTATGATTTCACAGACCTCGAATCTATGACTTCACTCACCTGCACTCTATGACTTCCCACACTTCCTTTCTATGACTTCACCCACCTCCAATATATGACTACACACCTCCATTCTGACTTCCCACACCTCCATTCTGTGACTTCACACACCTCCATTCTATGACTTTACACACCTCCATTCTGTGACTTCACACACCTTCATTCTTACTTCAGAAACATCCATTCTATGACTTCACACACCTCTATTCTATGACTTCAAGAACCTCCATTCTGTGACTTCACACACCTCCATTTTGGTTTCACACACTTCCATTCTATGACTTCACACACTTCCATTCTATGACTTCACACACCTCCATTCTCTGACTTCACACACCTCCATGCTGAGTTCACACACCTCCATTCTGTGACTTCACAAACCTCCATTCTGTGACTTCACACACTTCCATTCTATGACTTCACACACCTTCATTCTATGATTTCACATACCTCCATTCTGTGACTTCACAAACCTCCATTCTATGACCTCACACAACCTCATTCTATGATTTCACACACCTCCATTCTATGACTTCACACCTCAATTCTGTGACTTCACACACCTCCAGTCTATGACTTCCAACCGTCCATTCTGTGACTTCACACACCTCCGTTCTGTGACTTCACTCACCTCCATTCTGAGTTCACACACCTCTATTCTGTGATTTCACACACCTTCCATTCTGGGACTTCACACACCTCCATTCTGTGACTTCACACACTTCCATTCTATGACTTCACAAACCTTAATTCTATGATTTCACACACCTCCATTCTGTGACTTCACAAATCTCCATTCTATGACCTCACACACGCTCACTCTATGATTTCACACACTTCCATTCTATGACTTCACACATCCATTTTGACTTCACACACCTCCAATATATGACTTCAAACACCTCAATTCTGTGACTTCACACACCTCCATTCTATGACTTCAAACCGTCCATTCTGTGACTTCACACACCTCCATTCTATGACTTCACACACTTCCATTCTATGACTTCACACACCTCCATTCTGTGACTTTACACACCTCCATTCTGAGTTCACACACCTCAATTCTGGGACTTCACAGACCTCCAATCTGTGGCTTCCCACACCTCCATTCTGTGACTTCACACACCTCCATTCTATGACTTCACACACCTCCATTCTATGACTTCACACACGTCCATTCTGTGACTTCGCACACCTCCATTCTATGACTTCACACACCTCTATTCTGACTTCACTCACCTCCATTCTATGACTTCATACACCTCCATTCTGACTTCACACACCTCCATTCTATGACTTCGCACACCTCTCTTCTGATTTCACACATCTCCATTCTGTGACTTCACTCACCTCCATTCAATGACTTCACACACCTACATTCTTTGACTTCACACACCTCCAATCTGACATCACACACCTCCATTCTATGATTTCACAGACCTCGAATCTATGACTTCACTCACCTGCACTCTATGACTTCTCACACCTCCTTTCTATGACTTCACCCACCTCCAATATATGACTACACACCTCCATTCTGACTTCACACACCTCCATTCTATGACTTCACACACCTCCATTCAGTGACTTCACATACCTCCATTCTATGACTTCACACACCTCCATTCTGAATTCACACAGCTCCATTCTGTGACTTCACAAAACTCTATTCTGTGATTTCACACACCTCCATACTATGACTTCACACAACTCCATCTATGACTTCACACACCTCCATTTTG
Organism: Megascapheus bottae; assembly: GCA_024803745.1. Lineage (NCBI taxonomy): Eukaryota > Metazoa > Chordata > Mammalia > Rodentia > Geomyidae > Megascapheus > Megascapheus bottae. Next base: position 697,918 of record JANJXV010000186.1, on the reverse strand, counting down.
ACTTCACACACCTCTATTCTATGACTTCGCACACCTCCATTCTGACATCACACACCTCCATTCTATGACTTCACAGACCTCGAATCTGTGATTTCACTCACATGCACTCTATGACTTCACACTCCTCCATTCTATGACTTCCAACAACTCCTTTCTATGACTTCACCCACCTCCAATCGATAACTACACACCTCCATTTTGACTTCACACACCTCCATTCTGTTACTTCACACACCCCCATTCTATGAGTTCACATACCTCCATTCTACGACTTCACACACCTTCATTCTTACTTCAGAAACATCCATTCTATGACTTCACACACCTCCATTGTATGACTTCACAAACCTCCATTCTGTGACTTCACACACCTCCATTCTTAGTTCACACAACTCCATTCGGTGACTTCACACACCTGCATTTTGACTTCACACCCCTCCATTCTATGACTTCACACACTTCCATTCTATGACTTCACACACATCCATTCTGTGACTTCAAACACCTCCATTCTCAGTTCACACACCTCCATTCTGTAACTTCTAACACCTCGATTCTGTGACTTCACACATTTCCATTTTATGACTTCACACAACTCCATTCTATGACTTCACACACCTCCATTCTGTGACTTCACACACCTCCATTCTATGACTTCACACATCCATTTGATTTCTTACACCTCCAATATATGACTTCAAACACCTCAATTCTGTGACTTCACACACCTCCATTCTATGACTTCATACCGTCCATTCTGTGACTTCACACACCTCCATTCTATGACTTCACACACTTCCATTCTATGACTTCACACACCTCCATTCTGTGACTTTACACACCTCCATTCTGGGTTCACACACCTCCATTCTGTGACTTCACACTCCTGCAATCTGTGACTTCCCACACCTCCATTCTGTGCCTTCACACACCTCCATTCTATGACTTAACACACCTTCATTCTTACTTCACAAACACACATTCTATGACTTCACACAACTCCAGTCTATGACTTCACACACCTCAATTCTGTGACTTCACACACCTCCATTCTATGACTTCAAACACCTCAATTGTGACTACACACACCTCCATTCTATGAGTTCAACACATCCATTCTGACTTCACACACCTCCATTCTATGACTTCACACACCTTCATTTTTACTTTACAAACATCCATTCTATAACTTCACACACCTCCATTCTATGACTTCACACACTTCCATTCAGAGACTTCACACACCTCCATTCTATGACTTCACACACCTCCATTCTGTGACTTCACACACCTCCATTCTATGACTTCACACACTTCCATTGTGACGTCACACACCTCCATTCTATGAGTTCACACACCTCCATTCTGACTTCACACACCTCTATTCTATGACTTCACACACCTCCATTCTGAATTCACACAGCTCCATTCTGTGCCTTCACAAAACTCTATTCTATGATTTCACACACCTCCATACTATGACTTCACAAAACTCCATCTATGACTTCACACACCTCCATTCTGACTTCACACACCTCTATTCTATGACTTCGCACACCTCCAATCTGACATCACACACCTCCATTCTATGACTTCACAGACCTCTAATCTGTGATTTCACTCACATGCACTCTATGACTTTACACTCCTCCATTCTATGACTTCAAACACCTCCACTCTTTGACTTCACACACCTCCATTCTGTGTTCACACACCTCAATTCTGTGACTTCACACACCTCCATTCTATGACTTCCCACACCTCCTTTCTATGACTTCACCCACCTCCAATCGATGACTACACACCTCCATTCTGACTTCACCCACCTCCATTCTGTGATTTCACACACCTCCATTCTGAGTTCACACACCTCCATTCTGTGACTTCACACACCTCCATTCCAGCTTCACACACCTCCATTGTATGACTTGCAACCCCAACATTCTGACTTCCCACACCTCCATTCTATGACTTCACAGACCTCGAATCTGTGACTTCACTCAGCTCCACTCTATGACTTCACACCTCCATTCTGACTTCACACACCTCCATTCTTTGACTTCACACACCTCCATTCTATGACTTTACAAACTTCCATTGTGATGTCACACACCTCCATTCTATGACTTCACACACCTCCATTCTGACTTCACACACCTCCATTCTGTGACTTCACATACCTCCATTCTATGATTTCACACACCTCCATTCTGTGACTTCACACACATGAATTCTATGACTTCACACACCTCCATTCTGTGACTTCACAAACCTCCATTCTATGACTTCACACACCTTCATTCTATGACTTCACACACCTACATTTTGACTTCACACACCTCCATTCTATGAGTTCACACACCTGCATTGTGACTTCACACACCTCCTTTCTATGACTTCACATGCCTCCATTCTGACCTCACACAACTCCATTTTGACTTCACACATCTAAATTCTGTGACTTCACACACCTCCATTCTGTGATTTCACACACCTCCATTCTATGACTTCACTCACCTCCATTCTATGACTTCACACACCTCCTTTCTGTGTTGACACACCTCCATTCTATGACTTCACACACCTCCAATCTGAATTCACACACCTCCATTCTATGACTTCACCCACCTCAATTCTATGACTTCACACACCTCGATTCTCCGAATTCACACCCCTCTAATTTGATTTCTCATACCTCCATTCTATGACTTCACAAAACTCCCTTCGGTGACTTCACAATACTCCATTCTGTGACTTCACACATCTACATTCTATGACTTCACACACCTGAATTCTTACTCACACATATCCATTCTGTGACTTCACAAAATTCCATTCTATGATTTCACATATCTCCATACTATGACTTCACACACCTCCATCTATGACATCACACACCTCCATTCTGAGTTCACACACCTCCAATCTGTGACTTCACACACCTCCATTCTGACTTCACACACCTCCATTGTATGACTTCACACACCTCCATTCTGTGACTTCACACACCTCCATTCTATGACTTCACAGACCTCGAAAATGTGACTTCACTCACCTCCACTCTATGACTTCACACTTCTCCATTCTATGACTTCCCACACCTAAGTTCTATGACTTCACCCACCTACATTCTATGACTTCACACCTCCATTCTGACTTCACACACCTCCATTCTATGACTTCACACACCTCCATTCTGACTTCACCCACCTCCATTCTGTGACTTCACACACCTCCATTCTATGATTTCACACACCTCCATTCTGTGACTTCACACACCTCCATTCTTTGACTTCACACACCTCCATTCTGTGACTTCACACACCTCCATTCTGAGTTCACACACCTCCATTCTATGACTTCACACACCTCCATTCTGAATTCACACAGCTCATTTCTGTGACTTCACAAAATTCCATTCTGACTTCACACACCTCCATTGTATGAATTCACACACCTCCATTGTGTGACTTCACACACTTCCATTCTGACTTGACAAACCTCTATTCTATGACTTCGCACACCTCCATTCTGACATCACACACCTCCACTCTATGACTTCACACTCCTCCATTCTATGACTTCCCACACCTCCTTTCTATGACTTCACCCACCTTCATTCTATGACTTCACACCTCCATTCTGATTTCACACACTTCCATTCAGTGGCTTCACACACCTCCATTCAATGACTTCACACACCTCCATTCTATGACTTCACACACCTCCATTCCTACTTCAGAAACATCCATTCTATGACCTCACACACCTCCATCTATGACTTCACAAACCTCCATTCTGTGACTTCACACACCTCCATACTGAGTTCACAAAACTCCATTCGGTGACTTAACACACATCCATTTTGACTTCACACACCTCCAATATCTGACTTCAAACAGCTCAATTCTCTGACTTCACACACCTCCATTCTATGACTTTAAACCCGTCCATTCAGTGACTTCACACACCGCCATTCTATGACTTCATACACCTCCATTCTAGGACTTCACCCACCTCCATTCTATGACTTCACACACCTCCATTTTCCGACTTCACACCCCTCTAATTTGATTTCTCATACCTCCATTCTATGACTTCTCAAACCTCCCTTCGGTGACTTCACAATACTCCATTCTATGACTTAACACATGTGCATTCTATGACTTCACACACCTCAATTCTGACTCACACAACTCCATTCAGTGACTTCACAAAACTCCATTCTATGATTTCACATATCTCCATACTATGACTTCACAAACCTCCATCTATGATTGCACACACCTCCATTCTGAGTTCACACACCTCCATTCTGTGACTTCACACACCTCCATTCTGACTTCACACATCTCCATTGTATGACTTCACACACCTCTATTCTGTGACTTCACACACCTCTATTCTATGCCTTCACAAACTTCCATTGTGACGTCACACACCTCCATTTTATGAGTTCACACACCTCCATTCTATGACTTCACACACCTCCACTGTGACTTCACACACCTCTATTCTATGACTTCGAACACCTACATTCTTACTTCACACACCTCCTTTCTGTGACTACACACACCTCCATTCAATGAATTCACACACCTACATTCTTTGACTTCACACACCTCCACTGACATCACACACCTCCATTCTAGGATTCCACAGACCTCGAATCTGTGACATCACTCACCTGCACTCTATGACTTCACACTCCTCCATTCTATGACTTCCCACACCTCCTTTCTATGAATTCACCCATCTCCAATCTATGACTACACACCTCCGTTCTGACTTCACACACCTCCATTCTGTGACTTCACACACCTCCATTCTATAACTTCACACACCTCCATTCTATGACTTCACACACCTCCATTCTGAATTCACACAGCTCCATTCTGTGACTTCACAAAACTCCATTCTATGATTTCACACACCTCCCTACTATGACTTCACACAACTCCATCTATGACTTCACACATCTCCATTCTGACGTCACACACCTCTATTCTATGACTTAACACACCTCCATTCTGACATCTCACACCTCCATTCTATGACTTCACAGACCTCGAATCTGTGACTTCACTCACCTGCACTCTATGACTTCACACTCCTCCATTCTATGACATCACCCACCTCCAATCTATGACTACACACCTCCATTCTGACTCCACACACCTCAATTCTGTGACTTCACACACCTCCATTCCATGACTTCACACACCTTCATTTTTACTTCAGAAACATTCACACACCTCCATTCTATGACTTCACAAACCTCCATTCTGTGACTTCACACATGCATTTTGACTTCACACACCTCCAATATATGACTTCAATCACCTCAATTCTGTGACTTCACACAGCTCCATTCTATGACTTCATAACGTCCATTCTGTGACTTCACACAGCTCCATTCTATGACTTCACACACTTCCATTCTATGACTTCACACACCTCCATTCTGTGCCTTTACACACCTCCATTCTGAGTTCACACACCTCCATTCTGTGACGTCACACACCTCTATTCTGTGACTTCCCACACCTCCATTCTGTGACTTCACACACCTCCATTCTGTGACTTCACACACCTCTATTCTGACTTCACACACCTCCATTCTATGACTTCATACACCTCTATTCTGACTTCACAAACCTCCATTCTATGACTTCGCACACCTCTCTTCTGATTTCACACATCTCCAATCTGTGACTTCACTCACCCCCATTCAATGACTTCACACACCTACATTCTTTGACTTCACACACCTCCAATCTGACATCACACACCTCCATTCTATGATTTCACAGACCTCGAATCTATGACTTCACTCACCTGCACTCTATGACTTCCCACACCTCCTTTCTATGACTTCACCCACCTCCAATATATGACTTCACACACCTCTATTCTATGACTTCGCACACCTCCATTCTGTGACTTCACACACCTCCATTCTATGACTTCACAGACCTCGAATCTGTGATTTCACTCACATGCACTCTATGACTTCACACTCCTCCATTCTATGACTTCCCACACCTCCTTTCTATGACTTCACCCACCTCCAATCGATAACTACACACCTCCATTTTGACTTCACACACCTCCATTCTGTTACTTCACACACCCCCATTCTATGAGTTCACATACCTCCATTCTACGACTTCACACACGTCCATTCTGTGACTTCTCACACCTCGATTCTGTGACTTCACACAGCTCCAAACTGTGACTTCACACATCTCCATTCTATGACTTCACACACCTTCATTCTGTGACTTCACACACCTCCATTCTTTGACTTCCCACATCCATTTTGATTTTACACACCTCCAGTATATGACTTCAAACACCTCAATTCTGTGACTTCACACACCTCCATTCTATGACTTCATACACTTCCATTCTATCACTTCACACACCTCCATTCTGTGACTTTACACACGTCCATTCTGGGTTCACACACCTCCATTCTGTGACTTCACACTCCTGCAATCTGTGACTTCCAACACCTCCATTCTGTGTCTTCACACACCTCCATTCTATGACTTAACACACCTTCATTCTTACTTCACAAACACCCATTCTATGACTTCACACAACTCCAGTCTATGACTTCACACACCTCAATTCTGTGACTTCACACACTTCCATTCTATGACTTCAAACACCTCCATTGTGACTACACACACCTCCATTCTATGAGTTCAACACCTCCATTCTGACTTCACACACCTCCATTCTATGACTTCACACACCTCCATTGTGACTACACACAATACCATTCTATGAGTTCACAAACCTCCATTCTGATTTCACACACCTCCATTTTATGACTACACACACCTCCATTCTATGACCTCACACACCTCCTTTCTATGACTTCACCCAACTCCATTCTATGACTTCACACCTACATTCTGACTTCACACACCTCCATTCTGTGACTTCACACACCTGATTATATGACTTCACACACCTCCATTCTATGACTTCACACACCTCCATTCTATTTCTTCACACACCTATATTCTGTGACTTCACACACCTGCATTCTATGCCTTCACACACCTTCATTCTTACTTCACAAACATACATTCTATGACTTCACACTCCTCCATTCTATGACTTCAAACACCTCCATTCTTTGACTTCACACACCTCCATTCTGTGTTCACACACCTCAATTATGTGACTTCACACACCTCCATTCTGACTTCACACACCTCCATTCTATGACTTTACACACCTCCATTCTATGTCTTCACACACCTCCATTCTTTGACTTCACACACCTAAATTCTGACTTGACACATCTCCATTCTGTGACTTCACACACCTCCATTCTGACTTCACACACCTCCATTCTATGACTTCACACACCTTCATTTTTACTTTACAAACATCCATTCTATAACTTCACACACCTACATTCTATGACTTCACACACCTCCATTCTGTGACTTCACACACCTCCATTCTATGACTTCACACACTTCCATTGTGACGTCACACACCTCCATTCTATGAGTTCACACACCTCCATTCTGACTTCACACACCTCCATTCTATGACTTCACACACCTCCATTCTGAATTCACACAGCTCCATTCTGTGCCTTCACAAAACTCTATTCTATGATTTCACACACCTCCATACTATGACTTCACACAACTCCATCTATGACTTCACACACCTCCATTCTGACTTCACACACCTCTATTCTATGACTTCGCACACCTCCAATCTGACATCACACACCTCCATTCTATGACTTCACAGACCTCTAATCTGTGATTTCACTCACATGCACTCTATGACTTCACACTCCTCCATTCTATGACTTCAAACACCTCCACTCTTTGACTTCACACACCTCCATTCTGTGTTCACACACCTCAATTCTGTGACTTCACACACCTCCATTCTATGACTTCCCACACCTCCTTTCTATGACTTCACCCACCTCCAATCGATGACTACACACCTCCATTCTGACTTCACACAACTCCATTCTGTGACTTCACACACCCCCATTCTATGAGTTCACATACCTCCATTCTATGCCTTCACACACCTTCATTCTTACTTCACAAACATATATTCTATGACTTCACAAACCTCCATTCTTTGACTTCACACACCTCCATTCTATGTCTTGACACACCTCCATTCTTTGAGTTCACACACCTAAATTCTGAGTTGACACATCTCCATTCTGTGACTTCACACACCTCCATTCTGACTTCACACATCTCCATTCTATGACTTCACACACCTTCATTTTTACTTTACAAACATCCATTCTATAACATCACACACCTCCATGCTATGACTTCACACACCTCCATTCAGTGACTTCACACACCTCCATTCTGTGACTTCACACACCTCCATTCTATGACTTCACACACTTCCATTGTGACGTCACACACCTCCATTCTATGAGTTCACACACCTCCTTTCTGACTTCACACACCTCCATTCTATGACTTCACACACCTCCATTCTGAATTCACACAGCTCCATTCTGTGCCTTCACAAAACTCTATTCTATGATTTCACACACCTCCATACTATGACTTCACACAACTCCATCTATGACTTCACACACCTCCATTCTGACTTCACACACCTCTATTCTATGACTTCGCACACCTCCATTCTGACATCACACACCTCCATTCTATGACTTCACAGACCTCGAATCTGTGACTTCACTCACCTGCACTCTATGACTTCACACTCCTCCATTCTATGACTTCCCACACCTCCTTTCTATGACTTCATCCACCTCCAATCTATGACTACACACCTCCATTCTGACTTCACACACCTCCATTATGTGACTTCACACACCTCCATTCCCTGACTTCACACACCTTCATTTTTACTTCAGAAACATTCACACACCTCCATTCTATGACTTCACAAACCTCCATTCTGTGACTTCACACATGCATTTTGACTTCAAACACCTCCAATATATGACTTCAAACACCTCAATTCTGTGACTTCACACAGCTCCATTCTATGACTTCATAACGTCCATTCTGTGACGTCACAAACCTCTATTCTGTCACTTCCCACACCTCCATTCTATGACTTCACACACGTCCATTCTGTGACTTCACACACCTCCATTCTATGACTTTACACACCTCCATTGTGACTACACACACTACCATTCTATGAGTTCACACACCTCCATTCTGTGCCTTCACAAAACTCTATTCTATGATTTCACACAACTCCATACTATGACTTCACACAACTCCATCTATGACATCACACACCTCCATTTTGTCTTCACACACCTCTATTCTATGACTTCGCACACCTCCATTCTGACATCACACACCTCCATTCTGTGACTTCACCCACCTCCAATCGATGACTACACACCTCCATTCTGCCTTCACACACCTCCATTCTGTGACTTCACACACCCCCAATCTATGCGTTCACATACGTCCTTTGTATGACTTCACACACCTTCATTCTTACTTCAGAAACATCCATTCTATGACTTCACTGACCTCCATTCTATGACTTCACAAACCTCCATTCTGTGACTTCACACACCTCCATTCTGAGTTCACACAACTCCATTCGTTGACTTCACACACCTCCATTCTGACTTCACACACTTCCATTCTATGACTTCACACACTTCCATTCTATGACTTCATACACCTCCATTCTGAGTTCACACATCTCCATTCTGTGACTTCTCACACCTCGATTCTGTGACTTCACACAGCTCCAAACTGTGACTTCACACACTTCCATTCTATGACTTCACACACCTCCATTCTGTGACTTCACACACCTCCATTCTATGACCTCACACACCCTCATTCTATGATTTCACACACCTCCATTCTATGACTTCACACATCCATTTTGATTTTACACACCTCCAGTATATGACTTCAAACACCTCAATTCTGTGACTTCACACACCTCCATTCTATGACTTCATACCGTCCATTCTGTGACATCACACACCTCCATTCTATGACTTCACACACTTCCATTCTATGACTTCACACACCTCCATTCTGTGACTTTACACACCTCCATTCTGGGTTCACACACCTCCATTCTGTAACTTCACACTCCTGCAATCTGTGACTTCCCACACCGTCATTCTATGACTTCACAGACCTCCATTCTATGACTTCACACACCTCCATTCTGTGACTTCACACACCTACATTATATGACTTCAAACACCTCAATTGTGACTACACACACCTCCATTCTATGAGTTCAACACCTCCATTCTGACTTCAGACACCTCCATTCTATGACTTCACACACCTCCATTCTGAATTCACACAGCTCAATTCTGTGACTTCACAAAATTCCATTCTGACTTCAAACACCTCCATTGTATGTATTCACACACCTCCATTCTGTGACTTCACACACTTCCATTGTGACGTCACACACCTCCATTCTATGAGTTCACACACCTAATTTCTATGACATCACCCACCTCCATTCTATGACTTTACACCTCCATTCTGACTTCACACACCTCCATTCTGTGACTTCACACACCTCCAATCTCTGAATTCACAAACTTCCATTGTGACGACACACACCTCCATTCTATGAGTTCACACACCTCCATTCTATGACTTCACTCACCTCCATTCTATGAATTCACACACCTCCTTTCTGAGTTGACACTCCTCCATTCTATGACTTCACACACCTCCATTCTAGGACTTCACACACCTCCATTCTCCGACTTCACATCCCTCTAATTTGATTTCTCATAACTCCATTCTATAACTTCACAAACCTCCCTTCGGTGACTTCACAATACTATATTCTATGACTTCCCACATCTACATTCTATGACTTCACACACCTCAATTCTGACTCACACACCTAAATTCTGAGTTGACACAACTCCATTCTGTGACTTCACACAACTCCATTCTGACTTCACACATCTCCATTCTATGACTTCACACACCTTCATTTTTACTTTACAAACATTCATTCTATAACTTCACACACCTCCATGCTATGACTTCACACACCTCCATTCAGTGACTTCACACACCTCCATTCTACGACTTCACACACCTCCATTCTGTGACTTCACACACCTCCATTCTATGACTTCACACACTTCTATTGTGACGTCACACACATCCATTCTATGAGTTCACACACCTCCATTCTGACTTCACACACCTCCATTCTATGACTTCACACACCTCCATTCAGTAACTTCACACACCTCCATTCTATGACTTCACACACCTCCATTCTGTGACTTCACACACCTCCATTCTATGACTTCGCACACTTCCATTGTGACGTCACACACCTCCATTCTATGAGTTCACACACCTCCATTCTGACTTCACACACCTCCATTCTATGACTTCACACACCTCCATTCTGAATTCACACAGCTCCATTCTGTGCCTTCACAAAACTCTATTCTATGATTTCACAAACCTCCATATTATGACTTCACACAACTCCAGTCTATGACTTCACACACCTCAATTCTGTGACTTCACACACTTCCATTCTATGACTTCAAACACCTCAATTGTGACTACACACACCTCCATTCTATGAGTTCAACACCTCCATTCTGACTTCACACACCTCCATTCTATGACTTCACACACCTCCATTGTGACTACACACAATACCATTCTATGAGTTCACAAACCTCCATTCTGATTTCACACACCTCCATTTTATGACTACACACACCTCCATTCTATGACCTCACACACCTCCTTTCTATGACTTCACCCAACTCCATTCTATGACTTCACACCTACATTCTGACTTCACACACCTCCATTCTGTGACTTCACACACCTGATTATATGACTTCACACACCTCCATTCTATGACTTCACACACCTCCATTCTATTTCTTCACACACCTATATTCTGTGACTTCACACACCTGCATTCTATGCCTTCACACACCTTCATTCTTACTTCACAAACATACATTCTATGACTTCACACTCCTCCATTCTATGACTTCAAACACCTCCATTCTTTGACTTCACACACCTCCATTCTGTGTTCACACACCTCAGTTAAGTGACTTCACACACCTCCATTCTGACTTCACACACCTCCATTCTATGACTTTACACACCTCCATTCTATGTCTTCACACAACTCCATTCTTTGACTTCACACACCTAAATTCTGACTTGACACATCTCCATTCTGTGACTTCACACACCTCCATTCTGACTTCACACACCTCCATTCTATGACTTCACACACCTTCATTTTTACTTTACAAACATCCATTCTATAACTTCACACACCTCCATTCTATGACTTCACACACCTCCATTCTGTGACTTCACACACCTCCATTCTATGACTTCACACACTTCCATTGTGACGTCACACACCTCCATTCTATGAGTTCACACACCTCCATTCTGACTTCACACACCTCCATTCTATGACTTCACACACCTCCATTCTGAATTCACACAGCTCCATTCTGTGCCTTCACAAAACTCTATTCTATGATTTCACACACCTCCATACTATGACTTCACACAACTCCATCTATGACTTCACACACCTCCATTCTGACTTCACACACCTCTATTCTATGACTTCGCACACCTCCAATCTGACATCACACACCTCCATTCTATGACTTCACAGACCTCTAATCTGTGATTTCACTCACATGCACTCTATGACTTCACACTCCTCCATTCTATGACTTCAAACACCTCCACTCTTTGACTTCACACACCTCCATTCTGTGTTCACACACCTCAATTCTGTGACTTCACACACCTCCATTCTATGACTTCCCACACCTCCTTTCTATGACTTCACCCACCTCCAATCGATGACTACACACCTCCATTCTGACTTCACACAACTCCATTCTGTGACTTCACACACCCCCATTCTATGAGTTCACATACCTCCATTCTATGCCTTCACACACCTTCATTCTTACTTCACAAACATATATTCTATGACTTCACAAACCTCCATTCTTTGACTTCACACACCTCCATTCTATGTCTTGACACACCTCCATTCTTTGAGTTCACACACCTAAATTCTGAGTTGACACATCTCCATTCTGTGACTTCACACACCTCCATTCTGACTTCACACATCTCCATTCTATGACTTCACACACCTTCATTTTTACTTTACAAACATCCATTCTATAACATCACACACCTCCATGCTATGACTTCACACACCTCCATTCAGTGACTTCACACACCTCCATTCTGTGACTTCACACACCTCCATTCTATGACTTCACACACTTCCATTGTGACGACACACACCTCCATTCTATGAGTTCACACACCTCCTTTCTGACTTCACACACCTCCATTCTATGACTTCACACACCTCCATTCTGAATTCACACAGCTCCATTCTGTGCCTTCACAAAACTCTATTCTATGATTTCACACACCTCCATACTATGACTTCACACAACTCCATCTATGACTTCACACACCTCCATTCTGACTTCACACACCTCTATTCTATGACTTCGCACACCTCCATTCTGACATCACACACCTCCATTCTATGACTTCACAGACCTCGAATCTGTGACTTCACTCACCTGCACTCTATGACTTCACACTCCTCCATTCTATGACTTCCCACACCTCCTTTCTATGACTTCATCCACCTCCAATCTATGACTACACACCTCCATTCTGACTTCACACACCTCCATTATGTGACTTCACACACCTCCATTCCCTGACTTCACACACCTTCATTTTTACTTCAGAAACATTCACACACCTCCATTCTATGACTTCACAAACCTCCATTCTGTGACTTCACACATGCATTTTGACTTCAAACACCTCCAATATATGACTTCAAACACCTCAATTCTGTGACTTCACACAGCTCCATTCTATGACTTCATAACGTCCATTCTGTGACGTCACAAACCTCTATTCTGTCACTTCCCACACCTCCATTCTATGACTTCACACACGTCCATTCTGTGACTTCACACACCTCCATTCTATGACTTTACACACCTCCATTGTGACTACACACACTACCATTCTATGAGTTCACACACCTCCATTCTGTGCCTTCACAAAACTCTATTCTATGATTTCACACAACTCCATACTATGACTTCACACAACTCCATCTATGACATCACACACCTCCATTTTGTCTTCACACACCTCTATTCTATGACTTCGCACACCTCCATTCTGACATCACACACCTCCATTCTGTGACTTCACCCACCTCCAATCGATGACTACACACCTCCATTCTGCCTTCACACACCTCCATTCTGTGACTTCACACACCCCCAATCTATGCGTTCACATACGTCCTTTGTATGACTTCACACACCTTCATTCTTACTTCAGAAACATCCATTCTATGACTTCACTGACCTCCATTCTATGACTTCACAAACCTCCATTCTGTGACTTCACACACCTCCATTCTGAGTTCACACAACTCCATTCGTTGACTTCACACACCTCCATTCTGACTTCACACACTTCCATTCTATGACTTCACACACTTCCATTCTATGACTTCATACACCTCCATTCTGAGTTCACACATCTCCATTCTGTGACTTCTCACACCTCGATTCTGTGACTTCACACAGCTCCAAACTGTGACTTCACACACTTCCATTCTATGACTTCACACACCTCCATTCTGTGACTTCACACACCTCCATTCTATGACCTCACACACCCTCATTCTATGATTTCACACACCTCCATTCTATGACTTCACACATCCATTTTGATTTTACACACCTCCAGTATATGACTTCAAACACCTCAATTCTGTGACTTCACACACCTCCATTCTATGACTTCATACCGTCCATTCTGTGACATCACACACCTCCATTCTATGACTTCACACACTTCCATTCTATGACTTCACACACCTCCATTCTGTGACTTTACACACCTCCATTCTGGGTTCACACACCTCCATTCTGTAACTTCACACTCCTGCAATCTGTGACTTCCCACACCGTCATTCTATGACTTCACAGACCTCCATTCTATGACTTCACACACCTCCATTCTGTGACTTCACACACCTACATTATATGACTTCAAACACCTCAATTGTGACTACACACACCTCCATTCTATGAGTTCAACACCTCCATTCTGACTTCAGACACCTCCATTCTATGACTTCACACACCTCCATTCTGAATTCACACAGCTCAATTCTGTGACTTCACAAAATTCCATTCTGACTTCAAACACCTCCATTGTATGTATTCACACACCTCCATTCTGTGACTTCACACACTTCCATTGTGACGTCACACACCTCCATTCTATGAGTTCACACACCTAATTTCTATGACATACTATGACTTTACACCTCCATTCTGACTTCACACACCTCCATTCTGTGACTTCACACACCTCCAATCTCTGAATTCACAAACTTCCATTGTGACGTCACACACCTCCATTCTATGAGTTCACACACCTCCATTCTATGACTTCACTCACCTCCATTCTATGAATTCACACACCTCCTTTCTGAGTTGACACTCCTCCATTCTATGACTTCACACACCTCCATTCTAGGACTTCACACACCTCCATTCTCCGACTTCACATCCCTCTAATTTGATTTCTCATAACTCCATTCTATAACTTCACAAACCTCCCTTCGGTGACTTCACAATACTATATTCTATGACTTCCCACATCTACATTCTATGACTTCACACACCTCAATTCTGACTCACACACCTAAATTCTGAGTTGACACAACTCCATTCTGTGACTTCACACAACTCCATTCTGACTTCACACATCTCCATTCTATGACTTCACACACCTTCATTTTTACTTTACAAACATTCATTCTATAACTTCACACACCTCCATGCTATGACTTCACACACCTCCATTCAGTGACTTCACACACCTCCATTCTACGACTTCACACACCTCCATTCTGTGACTTCACACACCTCCATTCTATGACTTCACACACTTCCATTGTGACGTCACACACATCCATTCTATGAGTTCACACACCTCCATTCTGACTTCACACACCTCCATTCTATGACTTCACACACCTCCATTCAGTAACTTCACACACCTCCATTCTATGACTTCACACACCTCCATTCTGTGACTTCACACACCTCCATTCTATGACTTCGCACACTTCCATTGTGACGTCACACACCTCCATTCTATGAGTTCACACACCTCCATTCTGACTTCACACACCTCCATTCTATGACTTCACACACCTCCATTCTGAATTCACACAGCTCCATTCTGTGCCTTCACAAAACTCTATTCTATGATTTCACAAACCTCCATATTATGACTTCACACAACTCCATCTATGACTTCACACACCTCCATTCTGACTACACACACCTCTATTCTATGACTTCGCACACCTCCATTCTGACATCACACACCTCCATTCTATGACTTCACAGACCTCGAATCTGTGATTTCACTCACATGCACTCTATGACTTCACAATCCTCCATTCTATGACTTCAAACACCTCCATTCTTTGACTTCTCACACCTCCATTCTGTGTTCACACACCTCAATTCTGTGACTTCACACACCTCCATTATGACTTCACACACCTCCATTGTATGAATTCACCCACCTCCATTCTGTGACTTCACACACTTCCATTGTGACGTCACACACCTCCATTCTATGAGTTCACACACCTCCATTCTATGACTTCACACACCTCCATTCTGACTTCACAAACCTCTATTCTATGACTTCGCACACCTCCATTCTGAAATCACACACCTCCACTCTATGACTTCACACTCCTCCATTCTATGACTTCCCACACCTCCTTTCTATGACTTCACCCACCTTCATTCTATGACTTCACACCTCCATTCTGACTTCACACACTTCCATTCAGTGACTTCACACACCTCCATTCAATGACTTCACACACCTCCATTCTATGACTTCACACAGCTTCATTCTTACTTCAGAAACATCCATTCTATGACCTCACACACCTCCATCTATGACTTCACAAACCTCCATTCTGTGACTTCACACACCTCCATACTGAGTTCACAAAACTCCATTCGGTGACTTAACACACATCCATTTTGACTTCACACACCTCCAATATCTGACTTCAAACAGCTCAATTCTCTGACTTCACACACCTCCATTCTATGACTTTAAACCCGTCCATTCAGTGACTTCACACACCGCCATTCTATGACTTCATACACCTCCATTCTATGACTTCACCCACCTCCATTCTATGACTTCACACACCTCCATTTTCCGACATCACACCCCTCTAATTTGATTTCTCATACCTCCATTCTATGACTTCTCAAACCTCCCTTCGGTGACTTCACAATACTCCATTCTATGACTTCACACATCTACATTCTATGACTTCACACACCTCAATTCTGACTCACACAACTCCATTCTGTGACTTCACAAAACTCCATTCTATGATTTCACATATCTCCATACTATGACTTCACACACCTCCATCTATGATTGCACACACCTCCATTCTTAATTCACACACCTCCATTCTGTGACTTCACACACCTCCATTCTGACTTCACACATCTCCATTGTATGACTTCACACACCTCTATTCTGTGACTGCACACACCTCTATTCTATGTCTTCACAAACTTCCATTGTGACGTCACACACCTCCATTTTATGAGTTCACACACCTCCATTCTATGACTTCACACACCTCCATTCTGACTTCACACACCTCTATTCTATGACTTCGAACACCTATATTCTGACTTCACACACCTCCATTCTGTGACTACACACACCTCCATTCAATGACTTCACACACCTACATTCTTTCACTTCACTCACCTCCAATCTGACATCACACACCTCCATTCTATGATTTCACAGACCTGAATCTGTGACATCACTCACCTGCACTCTATGACTTCACACTCCTCCATTCTATGACTTCCCACACCTCCTTTCTATGAATTCACCCACCTCCAATCTATGATAACACACCTCCGTTCTGACTTCACACACCTCCATTCTGTGACTTCACACACCTACATTCTATAACTTCACACAACTCCATTCTATGACTTCACACACCTCAATTCTGAATTCACACAGCTCCATTCAGTGACTTCACACACACCTCCATTCTATGACTTCACACACCTCCCTACTATGACTTCACACACCTCCATTCTATGACTTCACACACACTACCATTGTGACGTCACACACCTCCATTCTATGAGTTCACACACCTCCATTCTGACTTCACACACCTCCATTCTATGAGTTCACACACCTCCATTCTGAATTTACACAGCTCCATTCTGTGACTTCACAAAACTCTATTCTATGATTTCACACAACTCCATACTATGACTTCACACATCTCCATCTATGACTTCACACACCTCCATTTTGACTTCACACACCTCTATTCTATGACTTCGCACACCTCCATTCTGAAATCACACACCTCCATTCTATGACTTCAGAGACCTAGAATCTGTGATTTCACTCACATGCACTCTATGACTTCACACTCCTCCATTCTATGACTTCCCACACCTCCTTTCTATGACTTCACCCACCTCCAATCGATGACTACACACCTCCATTCTGCCTTCACACACCTCCATTCTATGACTTCACACACCTCCATTCTGACTTCACACACCTCTATTCTATGACTTCGAACACCTATATTCTGACTTCACACACCTCCATTCTGTGACTACACACACCTCCATTCAATGACTTCACACACCTACATTCTTTCACTTCACTCACCTCCAATCTGACATCACACACCTCCATTCTATGATTTCACAGACCTGAATCTGTGACATCACTCACCTGCACTCTATGACTTCACACTCCTCCATTCTATGACTTCCCACACCTCCTTTCTATGAATTCACCCACCTCCAATCTATGATAACACACCTCCGTTCTGACTTCACACACCTCCATTCTGTGACTTCACACACCTACATTCTATAACTTCACACAACTCCATTCTATGACTTCACACACCTCAATTCTGAATTCACACAGCTCCATTCAGTGACTTCACACACACCTCCATTCTATGACTTCACACACCTCCCTACTATGACTTCACACACCTCCATTCTATGACTTCACACACACTACCATTGTGACGTCACACACCTCCATTCTATGAGTTCACACACCTCCATTCTGACTTCACACACCTCCATTCTATGAGTTCACACACCTCCATTCTGAATTTACACAGCTCCATTCTGTGACTTCACAAAACTCTATTCTATGATTTCACACAACTCCATACTATGACTTCACACATCTCCATCTATGACTTCACACACCTCCATTTTGACTTCACACACCTCTATTCTATGACTTCGCACACCTCCATTCTGAAATCACACACCTCCATTCTATGACTTCAGAGACCTAGAATCTGTGATTTCACTCACATGCACTCTATGACTTCACACTCCTCCATTCTATGACTTCCCACACCTCCTTTCTATGACTTCACCCACCTCCAATCGATGACTACACACCTCCATTCTGCCTTCACACACCTCCATTCTGTGACTTCACACACCCCCAATCTATGAGTTCACATACGTCCATTCTATGACTTCACACACCTTCATTCTTACTTCAGAAACATCCATTCTATGACTTCACTCACCTCCATTCTATGACTTCACAAACCTCCATTCTGTGACTTCACACACCTCCATTCTGAGTTCACACAAATCCATTCGGTGACTTCACACACCTCCATTCTGACTTCACACACCTCCATTCTATGACTTCACACACTTCCATTCTATGACTTCATACACCTCCATTCTGTGACTTCACACACCTCCATTCCGAGTTCACACACCTCCATTCTGTGACTTCTCACACCTCGATTCTGTGACTTCACACAGCTCCAAACTGTGACTTCACACACCTCCATTCTATGACTTAACACACCTCCATTCTGTGACTTCACATACCTCCATTCTATGACCTCACACACTCTCATTCTATGATTTCACACACCTCCATTCTGTGACTTCTCACACCTCGATTCTGTGACTTCACACAGCTCCAAACTGTGACTTCACACACCTCCATTCTATGACTTCACACACCTCCATTCTATGATTTCACACACCTCCATTCTATGACTTCACACATCCATTTTGATTTTACACACCTCCAGTATATGACTTCAAACACCTCAATTCTGTGACTTCACACACCTCCATTCTATGACTTCATACCGTCCATTCTCTGACATCACACACCTCCATTCTATGACTTCATACACTTCCATTCTATGACTTCACACACCTCCATTCTGTGACTTTACACACTTCCATTCTGGGTTCACACACCTCCATTCTGTGACTTCACACTCCTGCAATCTGTGACTTCCCACACATCCATTCTGTGTCTTCACACACCTCCATTCTATGACTTAACACACCTTCATTCTTAGTTCACAAACACCTATTCTATGACTTCACACACCTCCATTGTATGACTTCACACACCTCCATTCTGTGACTTCACACACCTCCATTCTATGATTTCAAACACCTCAATTGTGACTACACACACCTCCATTCTATGAGTTCAACACCTCCATTCTGACTTCACACACCTCCATTCTATGACTTCACACACCTCCATTCTCCGACTTCACATCCCTCTAATTTGATTTCTCATACCTCCATTCTATAACTTCACAAACCTCACTTCGGTGACTTCACAATACTCCATTCTATGACTTCACACATCTACATTCTATGACTTCACACACCTCAATTCTTACTCACACAACTCCATTCTGTCACTTCACAAAACTCCATTCTATGATTTCACATATCTCCATACTATGACTTCACACACCTCCATCTATGACTTCACACATCTCCATTATGAGTTCACACACCTCCATTTTGTGACTTCACACACCTCCATTCTGACTTCACACACCTCCATTGTATGACTTCACACACCTACATTCTTTGACTTCACACACCTCCATTCTATGACTTCACACACCTAATTTCTATGACTTCACCCACATCCATTCTATGACTTTACACCTCCATTCTGACTTCACACACCTCCATTCTGTGACTTCACACACCTCCAATCTCTGAATTCACAAACTTCCATTGTGATGTCACACACCTCCATTCTATGAGTTCACACACCTCCATTCTATGACTTCACTCACCTCCATTCTATGACTTCACACACCTCCTTTCTGAGTTGACACACCTCCATTCTATGACTTCACACACCTCCAATCTGAATTCACACACATCCATTCTATGACTTCACCCACCTCCATTCTACGACTTCACACACCTCCATTCTCCGACTTCACACCCCTCTAATTTGATTTCTCATACCTCCATTCTATGACTTCACAAACCTCCCTTCGGTGACTTCACAATACTCCATTCTATGACTTCCCACATCTACATTCTATGACTTCACACACCTCAATTCTGACTCACACAACTCCATTCTGTGACTTCACAAAACTCCATTCTATGATTTCACATATCTCCATACTATGACTTCACACACCTCCATCTATGATTTCACACACCTCCATTCTGAGTTCACACACCTCCATTCTGTGACTTCACACACCTCCATTCCGGCTTCACACACCTCCATTGTATGACTTCACACACCTCCATTCTGTGACTTCACACACCTCCATTCTATGAGTTCACACACCTCCATTCTATGACTTCACACACCTCCATTCTGACTTCACACACCTCTATTCTATGACTTGCAACCCCTATATTCTGACTTCCCCCACCTCCATTCTATGACTTCACAGACCTCGAATCTGTGACTTCACTCACCTCCAATCTATGACTTCACACTTCTCCATTCTATGACTTCCCACACCTAATTTCTGTGACTTCACCCACCTCCATTCTATGACTTCACACCTCCATTCTGACTTCACACACCTCCATTCTATGACTTTAAACCCGTCCATTCAGTGACTTCACACACCGCCATTCTGTGACTTCATACACCTCCATTCTATGACTTCACCCACCTCCATTCTATGACTTCACACACCTCCATTTTCCGACTTCACACCCCTCTAATTTGATTTCTCATACCTCCATTCTATGACTTCTCAAACCTCCCTTCGGTGACTTCACAATACTCCATTCTATGACTTCACACATCTACATTCTATGACTTCACACACCTCAATTCTGACTCACACAACTCCATTCTGTGACTTCACAAAACTCCATTCTATGATTTCACATATCTCCATACTATGACTTCACACACCTCCATCTATGATTGCACACACCTCCATTCTGACTTCACACACCTCCATTCTGTGACTTCACACACCTCCATTCTGACTTCACACATCTCCATTGTATGACTTCACACACCTCTATTCTGTGACTGCACACACCTCTATTCTATGCCTTCACAAACTTCCATTGTGACGTCACACACCTCCATTTTATGAGTTCACACACCTCCATTCTATGACTTCACACACCTCCATTCTGACTTCACACACCTCTCTTCTATGACTTCGAACACCTATATTCTGACTTCACACACCTCCATTCTGTGACTACACACAGCTCCATTCAATGACTTCACACACCTACATTCTTTGACTTCACACACCTCCAATCTGACATCACACACCTCCATTCTATGATTTCACAGACCTGAATCTGTGACATCACTCACCTGCACTCTATGACTTCACACTCCTCCATTCTATGACTTCCCACACCTCCTTTCTATGAATTCACCCACCTCCAATCTATGACTACACACCTCCGTTCTGACATCACACACCTCCATTCTGTGACTTCACACACCTACATTCTATAACTTCACACACCTCCATTCTATGACTTCACACACCTCAATTCTGAATTCACACAGCTCCATTCAGTGACTTCACACACACCTCCATTCTATGACTTCACACACCTCCCTACTATGACTTCACACACCTCCATTCTATGACTTCACACACACTACCATTGTGACGTCACACACCTCCATTCTATGAGTTCACACACCTCCATTCTGACTTCACACACCTCCATTCTATGAGTTCACACACCTCCACTCTGAATTCCCACAGCTCCATTCTGTGACTTCACAAAACTCTATTCTATGATTTCACACAATTCCATACTATGACTTCACACATCTCCATCTATGACTTCACACACCTCCATTTTGACTTCACACACCTCTATTCTATGACTTCGCACACCTCCATTCTGAAATCACACACCTCCATTCTATGACTTCAGAGACCTAGAATCTGTGATTTCACTCACATGCACTCTATGACTTCACACTCCTCCATTCTATGACTTCCCACACCTCCATTCTATGACTTCACCCACCTCCAATCGATGACTACACACCTCCATTCTGCCTTCACACACCGTCATTCTGTGACTTCACACACCCCCAATTTATGAGTTCACATACGTCCATTCTATGACTTCAACACCTTCATTCTTACTTCAGAAACATCCATTCTATGACTTCACTCACCTCCATTCTATGACTTCACAAACCTCCATTCTGTGACTTCACACACCTCCATTCTGAGTTCACACAACTCCATTCGTTGACTTCACACACCTCCATTCTGACTTCACACACCTCCATTCTATGACTTCACACACTTCCATTCTATGACTTCATACACCTCCATTCTGTGACTTCACACACCTCCATTCCGAGTTCACACACCTCTATTCTGTGACTTCTCACACCTCAATTCTGTGACTTCACACAGCTCCAAACTGTGACTTCACACACCTCCATTCTATGACTTCACACACCTCCATTCTGTGACTTCACATACCTCCATTCTATGACCTCACACACCCTCATTCTATGATTTCACACACCTCCATTCTGTGACTTCTCACACCTCGATTCTGTGACTTCACACAGCTCCAAACTGTGACTTCACACACCTCCATTCTATGACTTCACACACCTGCATTCTATGATTTCACACACCTCCATTCTATGACTTCACACATCCATTTTGATTTTACACACCTCCAGTATATGACTTCAAACACCTCAATCTGTGACTTCACACACATCCATTCTATGACTTCATACCGTCCATTCTCTGACATCACACACCTCCATTCTATGACTTCATACACTTCCATTCTATGACTTCACACACCTCCATTCTGTGACTTTATACACTTCCATTCTGGGTTCACACACCTCCATTCTGTGACTTCACACTCCTGCAATCTGTGACTTCCCACACATCCATTCTGTGTCTTCACACACCTCCATTCTATGAATTAACACACCTCCATTCTGTGACTTCACATACCTCCATTCTATGACCTCACACACCCTCATTCTATGATTTCACACACCTCCATTCTGTGACTTCTCACACCTCGATTCTGTGACTTCACACAGCTCCAAACTGTGACTTCACACACCTCCATTCTATGACTTCACACACCTCCATTCTATGATTTCACACACCTCCATTCTATGACTTCACACATCCATTTTGATTTTACACACCTCCAGTATATGACTGCAAACACCACAATTCTGTGACTTCACACACCTCCATTCTATGACTTCATACCGTCCATTCTCTGACATCACACACCTCCATTCTATGACTTCATACACTTCCATTCTATGACTTCACACACCTCCATTCTGTGACTTTACACACTTCCATTCTGGGTTCACACACCTCCATTCTGTGACTTCACACTCCTGCAATCTGTGACTTCCCACACATCCATTCTGTGTCTTCACACACCTCCATTCTATGACTTAACACACCTTCATTCTTAGTTCACAAACACCTATTCTATGACTTCACACACCTCCATTCTATGACTTCACACACCTCCATTCTGTGACTTCACACACCTCCATTCTATGATTTCAAACACCTCAATTGTGACTACACACACCACCATTCTATGAGTTCAACACCTCCATTCTGACTTCACACACCTCCATTCTATGACTTCACACACCTCCATTCTGAATTCACACAGCTCAATTCTGTGACTTCACAAAATTCCATTCTGACTTCAAACACCTCCATTGTATGTATTCACACACCTCCATTCTGTGACTTCACACACTTCCATTGTGACGTCACACACCTCCATTCTATGAGTTCACACACCTCCATTCTATGACTTCACACACCTCCATTCTGACTTCACAAACCTCTATTCTATGAATTCGCACACCTCCATTCTGACACCACACACCTCCAATCTATGACTTCACAGACCTCGAAACTGTGACTTCACTCACCTCCACTCTATGACTTCACACTCCTCCATTCTATGACTTCCCACACCTCCTTTCTATGACTTCACCCACCTTCATTCTATGACTTCACACCTCCATTCTGACTTCACACACTTCCATTCAGTGACTTCACACACCTCCATTCAATGACTTCACACACCTCCATTCTCTGACTTCACACACCTTCATTCTTACTTCAGAAACATATATTCTATGACCTCACTCACCTCCATCTATGACTTCACACACCTCCATTCTGTGACTTCACACACCTCCATACTGAGTTCACAAAACTCCATTTGGTGACTTAACACACCTCCATTCTGACTTCACACACCTCCATTCTGTGCCTTCACACACCTCCATTCTATTACTTCACACACCTACATTCTATGACTTCACACATCCATTTTGACTTCACACACCTCCAATATATGACTTCAATCAGCTCAATTCTCTGACTTCACACACCTCCATTCTATGACTTTTAACCCGTCCATTCAGTGACTTCACACACCTCCATTCAATGACTTCACCCACCTCCATTCTATGACTTCACACACCTCCATTCTCCGACTTCACATCCCTCTAATTTGATTTCTCATACCTCCATTCTATAACTTCACAAACCTCACTTCGGTGACTTCACAATACTCCATTCTATGACTTCACACATCTACATTCTATGACTTCACACACCTCAATTCTTACTCACACAACTCCATTCTGTCACTTCACAAAACTCCATTCTATGATTTCACATATCTCCATACTATGACTTCACACACCTCCATCTATGACTTCACACATCTCCATTATGTGTTCACACACCTCCATTTTGTGACTTCACACACCTCCATTCTGACTTCACACACCTCCATTGTATGACTTCACACACCTACATTCTTTGACTTCACACACCTCCATTCTATGACTTCACACACCTAATTTCTATGACTTCACCCACATTCATTCTATGACTTTACACCTCCATTCTGACTTCACACACCTCCATTCTCTGACTTCACACATCTCCAAACTCTGAATTCGCAAACTTCCATTGTGATGTCATACACCTCCATTCTATGAGTTCACACACCTCCATTCTATGACTTCACTCACCTCCATTCTATGACTTCACACACCTCCTTTCTGAGTTGACACACCTCCATTCTATGACTTCACACACCTCCAATCTGAATTCACACACCTCCATTCTATGACTTCACCCACCTCCATTCTATGACTTCACACACCTCCATTCTCTGACTTCACACCCCTCTAATTTGATTTCTCATACCTCCATTCTATGACTTCACAAACCTCCCTTCGGTGACTTCACAATACTCCATTCTATGACTTCCCACATCTACATTCTATGACTTCACACACCTCAATTCTGACTCACACAACTCCATTCTGTGACTTCACAAAACTCCATTCTATGATTTCACATATCTCCATACTATGACTTCACACACCTCCATCTATGATTTCACACACCTCCATTCTGAGTTCACACACCTCCATTCTGTGACTTCACACACCTCCATTCCGGCTTCACACACCTCCATTGTATGACTTCACACACCTCCATTCTGTGACTTCACACACCTCCATTCTATGACTTCACAAACTTCCATTGTGACGTCACACACCTCCATTCTATGAGTTCATACACCTCCATTCTATGACTTCACACACCTCCATTCTGACTTCACACACCTCGATTCTATGACTTGCAACCCCTACATTCTGACTTCCCCCACCTCCATTCTATGACTTCACAGCCCTCGAATCTGTGACTGCACTCACCTCCACTCTATGACTTCACACTTCTCCATTCTATGACTTCCCACACCTAATTTCTGTGACTTCACCCACCTCCATTCTATGACTTCACACCTCCATTCTGACTTCACACACCTCCATTCTATGACTTCACACACCTCCATTCTGACTTCACACACCTCCATTCTGTGACTTCACACACCTCCATTCTATGATTTCACACACCCCCATTCTGTGACTTCACACACCTGAATTCTATGACTTCACACACCTCCAATCTGTGACTTCACACACCTCCATTCTATGACTTCACACACCTCCATTCTATGACTTCACACACCTACATTTTGACTTCACACACCTCCATTCTATGAGTTCACACACCTGCATTGTGACTTCACACACCTCCATTCTATGACTTCACACACCTCCATTCTGACATCACACACCTCCATTCTGACTTCACACATCAAAATTCTGTGACTTCACACACCTCCATTCTATGATTTCACACACCTCCATTCTATGACTTCACTCACCTCCATTCTATGACTTCACACACCTCCTTTCTGTGTTGACACACCTCCATTCTATGACTTCACCCACCTCAATTCTATGACTTCCAACACCTCGATTCTCCGAATTCACACCCCTCTAATTTGATTTCTCATACCTCCATTCTATGACTTCACAAAACTCCCTTCGGTGACTTCACAATACTCCATTCTATGACTTCACACATCTACATTCTATGACTTCACACACCTCAATTCTGACTCACACATCTCCATTGTGTGACTTCACAAAACTCCATTCTATGATTTCACATATTTCATACTATGACTTCACACACCTCCATCTATGACTTCACACACCTCCATTATGAGTTCACACACCTCCATTCTGTGACTTCACACACCTCCATTCTGACTTCACACACCTCCATTGTATGACTTCACACACCTCCATTCTGTGACTTCACACACCTCCATTCTATGACTTCACAGACCTCGAATCTGTGACTTCACTCACCTCCACTCTATGACTTCACACTTCTCCATTCTTTGACTTCCCACACCTAAGTTCTATGACTTCACCCACCTACATTCTATAACTTCACACCTCCATTCTGACTTCACACACCTCCATTCTATGACTTCACACACCTCCATTCTGACTTCACCCACCTCCATTCTGTGACTTCACACACCTCCATTCTATGATTTCACACACCTCCATTCTGTGACTTCACACACCTCCATTCTTTGACTTCACACACCTCCATTCTGTGACTTCACACACCTCCATTCTGAGTTCACACACCTCCATTCTATGACTTCACACACCTCCATTCTGAATTCACACAGCTCAATTCTGTGACTTCACAAAATTCCATTCTGACTTCACACACCTTCATTGTATGAATTCACACACCTCCATTCTGTGACTTCACACACTTCCATTGTGACGTCACACACCTCCATTCTATGAGTTCACACACCTCCATTCTATGACTTCACACACCTCCATTCTGACTTCACAAACCTCTATTCTATGACTTCGCACACCTCCATTCTGACATCACACACCTCCAATCTATGACTTCACACTCCTCCATTCTATGACTTCCCACAACTCCTTTCTATGACTTCACCCACCTTCATTCTATGACTTCACACCTCCATTCTGACTTCACACACTTCCATTCAGTGACTTCACACACCTCCATTCAATGACTTCACACACCTCCATTCTATGACTTCACACACCTTCATTCTTACTTCAGAAACATCCATTCTATGACCTCACACACCTCCATCTATGACTTCACAAACCTCCATTCTGTGACTTCACACACCTCCATACTGAGTTCACAAAACTCCATTCGGTGACTTAACACACATCCATTTTGACTTCACACACCTCCAATATCTGACTTCAAACAGCTCAATTCTCTGACTTCACACACCTCCATTCTGTGACTTTAAACCCGTCCATTCAGTGACTTCACACACCGCCATTCTATGACTTCATACACCTCCATTCTATGACTTCACCCACCTCCATTCTATGACTTCACACACCTCCATTTTCCGACTTCACACCCCTTTAATTTGATTTCTCATACCTCCATTCTATGACTTCTCAAACCTCCCTTCGGTGACTTCACAATACTCCATTCTATGACTTCACACATCTACATTCTATGACTTCACACACCTCAATTCTGACTCACACAACTCCATTCTGTGACTTCACAAAACTCCATTCTATGATTTCACATATCTCCATACTATGACTTCACACACCTCCATCTATGATTGCACACACCTCCATTCTGACTTCACACACCTCCATTCTGTGACTTCACACACCTCCATTCTGACTTCACACATCTCCATTGTATGACTTCACACACATCTATTCTGTGACTTCACACACCTCTATTCTATGCCTTCACAAACTTCCATTGTGACGTCACACACCTCCATTTTATGAGTTCACACACCTCCATTCTATGACTTCACACACCTCCATTCTGACTTCACACACCTCTTTTCTATGACTTCGAACACCTACATTCTGACTTCACACACCTCCATTCTGTGACTACACACACCTCCATTCAATGACTTCACACACCTACATTCTTTGACTTCACACACCTCCAATCTGACATCACACACCTCCATTCTATGATTTCACAGACCTCGAATCTGTGACATCACTCACCTGCAATCTATGACTTCACACTCCTCCATTCTATGACTTCCCACACCTCCTTTCTATGAATTCACCCACCTCCAATCTATGACTACACACCTCCCTTCTGACTTCACACACCTCCATTCTGTGACTTCACACACCTACATTCTATAACTTCACACACCTCCATTCTATGATTTCACACACCTCCATTGTGAATTCACACAGCTACATTCTGTGACTTCACAAAACTCCACTCTATGATTTCACACACCTCCATACTATGACTTCACACAACTCCATCCATGACTTCACACACCTCCATTCTGACTTCACACACCTCTATTCTATGACTTCACACACCTCCATTCTGACATCACACACCTCCATTCTATGACTTCACAGACCTCGAATCTGTGACTTCATTCACCTGCACTCTGTGACTTCACACTCGTCCATTCTATGACTTCACCCACCTCCAATCTATGACTACACACCTCCATTCTGACTTCACACACCTCCATTCTGTGACTTCACACACCTCCATTCTGTGACTTCACACATGCATTTTGACTTCACACACCTCCAATATATGACTTCAAACACCTCAATTCTGTGACTTCACACAGCTCCATTCTATGACTTCATAACATCCATTCTGTGACTTCTAACCGCTCCATTCTATTACTTCACACACCTCCATTCTGTGCCTTTACACACCTCCATTCTGAGTTCACAAACCTCCATTCTGTGACGTCACACACCTCTATTCTGTGACTTCCCACAGCTCCATTCTGTGACTTCACACACCTCCACTCTATGACTTCACACACCTCTATTCTGACTTCACACACCTCCATTCTATGACTTCATACACCTCCATTCTGACTTCACACACCTCCATTCTATGACTTCGCACACCTCCCTTCTGATTTCACACATCTCCATTCTGTGACTTCACTCACCTCCATTCAATGACTTCACACACCTACATTCTTTGACTTCACACACCTCCAATCTGACATCACACACCTCCATTCTATGATTTCACAGACCTCGAATCTATGACTTCACTCACCTGCACTCTATGACTTCCCACACCTCCTTTCTATGACTTCACCCACCTCCAATATTTGACTACACACCTCCTTTCTGACTTCACACACCTCCATTCTGTGACTTCACACACCTCCATTCTATGACTTCACACACCTCCATTCTATGACTTCACACACCTTCATTCATACTTCAGAAACATCCGTTCTATGACTTCACACACCTCCATTATATGACTTCACAAACCTCCATTCTGTGACTTCACACACCTCCATTGTGGTTTCACACACTTCCATTCTATGACTTCACACAGTTCCATTCTATGACTTCACACACCTCCATTCTGTGTTCACACACCTCAATTCTGTGACTTCACACACCTCCATTCTGACTTCACACACCTCCATTCTATGACTTCACACACCTCCATTCTATGTCTTCACACACCTCCATTCTTTGACTTCACACACCTAAATTCTGACTTGACACATCTCCATTCTGTGACTTCACACACCTCCATTCTGACTTCACACATCTCCATTCTATGACTTCACACACCTTCCTTTTTACTTTACAAACATCCATTCTATAACTTCACACACCTCCATTCTATGACTTCACACACCTCCATTCAGTGACTTCACACACCTCCATTCTATGACTTCACACACCTCCATTCTGTGACTTCACACACTTCCATTCTATGACTTCGCACACTTCCATTGTGACGTCACACACCTCCATTCTATGAGTACACACACCTCCATTCTGACTTCACACAACTCCATTCTATGACTTCACACACCTCCATTCTGAATTCACACAGCTCCATTCTGTGCCTTCACAATACTCTATTATATGATTTCACAAACCTCCATACTATGACTTCACACAACTCCATCTATGACTTCACACACCTCCATTCTGTCTACACACACCTCTATTCTATGACTTCGCACACCTCCATTCTGACATCACACACCTCCATTCTATGACTTCACAGACCTCGAATCTGTGATTTCACTCACATGCACTCTATGACTTCACAATCCTCCATTCTATGACTTCAAACACCTAAATTCTTTGACTTCACACACGTCCATTCTGTGTTCACACACCTCAATTCTGTGACTTCACACACCTCCATTCTGACTTCACACACCTCCATTCTGTGACTTCACACACCCCCATTCTATGAGTTCACATACCTCCATTCTATGACTTCACACACCTTCATTCTTACTTCAGAAACATCCATTCTATGACTTCACACACCTCCATTCTATGACTTCACAAACCTCCATTCTATGACTTCACACCACTTCATTCTTACTTCACACACCTTCATTCTATGACTTCACACACTTACATTCTGTGACTTCACACACCTCCATTCTATGACTTCACACACCTCCATTCTGAGTTCACACACCTCAATTTCTGGGACTTCACAGACCTCCAATCTGTGACTTCCCACACCTCCATTCTCTGACTTCACACAATTCCATTCTATGACTTCACACACCTCCATTCTATGACTTAACACACGTCCATTCTGTGACTTCACAAACCTCCATTCTATGACTTCACACACCTCCATTGTGACTACACACACAACCATTCTATGAGTTCACACACCTCCATTCTGACTTCACACACCTCCATTCTATGACTACACACACATCCATTTTATGACTTCACACACCTCCTTTCTATGACTTCACCCAACTCCATTCTATGACTTCACACCTCCATTCTGACTTCACACACCTCCATTCTGTGACTTCACACAACTCCATTCTGAGTTCACACACCTCTATTCTGTGATTTCACACACCTTCCATCTGTGACTTCACACACCTCCATTCAGTGACTTCACACACCTCCATTCTATGACTTCACACACCTCCATTCTGTGACTTTACACAGCTCCATTCTATGACTTCACACACTACCATTGTGATGTCACACACCTCCATTCTATGAGTTCACACACCTCCATTCTGACTTCACACACCTCCATTCTGTGACTTCACACACCTCCATTCTATGACTTCACACACTTCAATTCTATTACTTCACACACTTCCATTCTGTGACTTCGCACACCTCTTTTCTATGACTTCAACCAACTCCATTCTGTGAATGCACACATCTCCACTCTGTGTCTTTACACACCTCCATTTTGCGAATTCATACCCCTCCATTCTGAGATTTCACACACCTCCATTCTATGACTTCGCACACCTCCATTCTATGACTTCACAAACATCCATTGTGACTTCACACACGTCCATTTTGTGACTTCACACACCTCCATCCTATATCATCACAGACCTCCATTCTATGACGTCACACACTTCCATTCTATGACTTCACACAGCTCCAGTCTATGACTTCACAAACCTCCATTCTATGACTTCACACACCTGCACTCTGACTTCACACACCTCCATTCTATGACTTCATACACCTCCCTTCTATGACTTCATACACCAACATTCTATGACTTCACACACCTCCATTCTGTGACTTCACAAATCTCTATTCTGACTTCACTCTCCTCCATTCTATGACTTCACACACCTCCATTCTTTGCCTTCACACATCTCCTTTTGTAAATTCCCACACTTCCAATGTTTGACTTCACAAACCTCCATTCCATGACTTCACACAACTCCATTCTATGAGTTCACACACCTCCATTCTTTGACTTCACACACCTCCATTTTGACTTCACACACCTACATTCTGTGACTTCACACACCTCCATTTGTGACTTCACACACCACAATTTTGACTTTACACACCTCCATTCTGTGAATTCACACACCTCCATTCTATGACTTCACACACCTCCATTCTATGACTTCACACACCTACATTGTGACTTCACACACCTCCATTCTATGAGTTCACACACCTGCATTGTGACTTCACACACCTCCATTCTATGACTTCACACACCTCCATTCTGTGACTTCACACACCTCCATTCTATGACTTCACACACCTCCATTCTATGACTTCACACACCTTCATTCATACTTCAGAAACATCCGTTCTATGACTTCACACACCTCCATTATATGACTTCACAAACCTCCATTCTGTGACTTCACACACCTCCATTGTGGTTTCACACACTTCCATTCTATGACTTCACACAGTTCCATTCTATGACTTCACACACCTCCATTCTGTGTTCACACACCTCAATTCTGTGACTTCACACACCTCCATTCTGACTTCACACACCTCCATTCTATGACTTCACACACCTCCATTCTATGTCTTCACACACCTCCATTCTTTGACTTCACACACCTAAATTCTGACTTGACACATCTCCATTCTGTGACTTCACACACCTCCATTCTGACTTCACACATCTCCATTCTATGACTTCACACACCTTCCTTTTTACTTTACAAACATCCATTCTATAACTTCACACACCTCCATTCTATGACTTCACACACCTCCATTCAGTGACTTCACACACCTCCATTCTATGACTTCACACACCTCCATTCTGTGACTTCACACACTTCCATTCTATGACTTCGCACACTTCCATTGTGACGTCACACACCTCCATTCTATGAGTACACACACCTCCATTCTGACTTCACACACCTCCATTCTGAATTCACACAGCTCCATTCTGTGCCTTCACAATACTCTATTCTATGATTTCACAAACCTCCATACTATGACTTCACACAACTCCATCTATGACTTCACACACCTCCATTCCGTCTACACACACCTCTATTCTATGACTTCGCACACCTCCATTCTGACATCACACACCTCCATTCTATGACTTCACAGACCTCGAATCTGTGATTTCACTCACATGCACTCTATGACTTCACAATCCTCCATTCTATGACTTCAAACACCTCCATTCTTTGACTTCACACACGTCCATTCTGTGTTCACACACCTCAATTCTGTGACTTCACACACCTCCATTCTGACTTCACACACCTCCATTCTGTGACTTCACACACCCCCATTCTATGTGTTCACATACCTCCATTCTATGACTTCACACACCTTCATTCTTACTTCAGAAACATCCATTCTATGACTTCACACACCTCCATTCTATGACTTCACAAACCTCCATTCTATGACTTCACATCACTTCATTCTTACTTCACACACCTTCATTCTATGACTTCACACACTTACATTCTGTGACTTCACACACCTCCATTCTATGACTTCACACACCTCCATTCTGAGTTCACACACCTCAATTTCTGGGACTTCACAGACCTCCAATCTGTGACTTCCCACACCTCCATTCTCTGACTTCACACAATTCCATTCTATGACTTCACACACCTCCATTCTATGACTTAACACACGTCCATTCTGTGACTTCACACACCTCCATTCTATGACTTCACACACCTCCATTGTGACTACACACACAACCATTCTATGAGTTCACACACCTCCATTCTGACTTCACACACCTCCATTCTATGACTACACACACATCCATTTTATGACTTCACACACCTCCTTTCTATGACTTCACCCAACTCCATTCTATGAATTCACACCTCCATTCTGACTTCACACACCTCCATTCTGTGACTTCACACAACTCCATTCTGAGTTCACACACCTCTATTCTGTGATTTCACACACCTTCCATCTGTGACTTCACACACCTCCATTCAGTGACTTCACACACCTCCATTCTATGACTTCACACACCTCCATTCTGTGACTTTACACAGCTCCATTCTATGACTTCACACACTACCATTGTGATGTCACACACCTCCATTCTATGAGTTCACACACCTCCATTCTGACTTCACACACCTCCATTCTGTGACTTCACACACCTCCATTCTATGACTTCACACACTTCAATTCTATTACTTCACACACTTCCATTCTGTGACTTCGCACACCTCTTTTCTATGACTTCAACCAACTCCATTCTGTGAATGCACACATCTCCACTCTGTGTCTTTACACACCTCCATTTTGCGAATTCATACCCCTCCATTCTGAGATTTCACACACCTCCATTCTATGACTTCGCACACCTCCATTCTATGACTTCACAAACATCCATTGTGACTTCACACACGTCCATTTTGTGACTTCACACACCTCCATCCTATATCATCACAGACCTCCATTCTATGACGTCACACACTTCCATTCTATGACTTCACACAGCTCCAGTCTATGACTTCACAAACCTCCATTCTATGACTTCACACACCTGCACTCTGACTTCTCACACCTCCATTCTATGACTTCATACACCTCCCTTCTATGACTTCATACACCAACATTCTATGACTTCACACACCTCCATTCTGTGACTTCACAAATCTCCATTCTGACTTCACTCTCCTCCATTCTATGACTTCACACACCTCCATTCTTTGACTTCACACATCTCCTTTTGTAACTTCCCACACTTCCAATGTTTGACTTCACAAACCTCCATTCCATGACTTCACACAACTCCATTCTATGAGTTCACACACCTCCATTCTTTGACTTCACACACCTCCATTTTGACTTCACACACCTACATTCTGTGACTTCACACACCTCCATTTGTGACTTCACACACCACAATTTTGACTTCACACACCTCCATTCTGTGAATTCACACACCTCCATTCTATGACTTCACACACCTCCATTCTATGACTTCACACACCTACATTGTGACTTCACACACCTCCATTCTATGAGTTCACACACCTGCATTGTGACTTCACAAACCTCCATTCTATGACTTCACACACCTCCATTCTATGACTTCACAGACCTACTTTATGAGTTGACACACCTCCATTCTATGACTTCACACACCTCCAATCTGAATTCACACACCTCCATTCTGTGACTTCACACACCTCCATTCCATGTGTTTACACACTTCCATTTTGACTTCACACACCTCCATTCTATTACTTCACACAGCTAAATTCTGACTTCACACACCTCAATTATATGACTTCACACACCTCCATTCTATGACTTCACACACCTCCATTCTATGACTTCACACACCTGCATTGCGTCTTCACACACCTCCATTCTATGACTTCACACACCTCCATTCTGGCCTCACACACCTCCATTCTGACTTCACACACCTAAATTCTGTGACTTCACACACCTCCATTCTATGTTTTCACACACCTCCATTCTATGACTTCACTCACCTCCATTCTATGACTTCACATACCTCCTTTCTGAGTTGACACACCTTCATTCTATGACTTCACACACCTCCACTCTGTGACTTCACAAACCTCCATTCTGCGAATTCACACACCTCCATTCTGTGATTTCACACACCTCCATTCTATGACTTCACACACCTCCATTCTTTGACTTCACACACCTCCATTCTATGACTTCACACACCTCCATTGTAACTTCACACACCTCCATTCTCTGACTTCACACACCTCCCTTCCGTGACTTCACACACCTCCATTCTATGACTTCACAAACCTACATTCTATGACATCACACACCTCCATTCTATGACTTCACACACTTCCATTCTATGACTTCACACACCTCCACTTTGTGACTTCACACATCTCCACTCTGTGACTTTACACACCTCCATTCTGCGAATTCACAAACCTCAATTCTGTGATTTCACACACCTCCATTCTATGACTTCACACACCTCCATTCTATGACTTCACACACCTGCATTGTGTCTTCACACACCTCCATTCTATGACTTCACACACCTCCATTCTGACCTCACACACCTCCATTCTGATTTCACACACCTAAATTCTGTGACTTCACACACCTCCATTCTATGATTTCACACACCTCCATTCTATGACTTCACTCACCTCCATTCTATGACTTCACACACCTCCTTTCTAAGTTGACACACCTCCATTCTATGACTTCACACACCTCCACTCTGTGACTTCACACACCTCCATTCTGCGAATTCACACAACTCCATTCTGTGATTTCACACACCTCCATTCTATGACTTCACACACCTCCATTCTATGACTTCACACACCACCATTCTATGACTTCACACACCTCCATTGTAACTTCACACACCTCCATTCTCTGACTTCACACACCTCCCTTCCGTGACTTCACACACCTCCATTCTATGACTTCACAAACCTACATTCTATGACATCACACACCTCCATTCTCTGACTTCACACACTTCCATTCTATGACTTCACACACTTCCATTCTATGACTTCACACACCTCCATTCTATGACTTCACACACCTGCATTCTGACTTCACACACCTCCATTCTATGACTTCATACACCTCCATTCTATGACTTCATACACCAATATTCTAGGACTTCACACATCTCCTTTCTGTAACTTCACACACTTCCAATGTTTGACTTCACAAACCTCCATTCCATGACTTCACACAACTCCATTCCATGAGTTCACACACCGCCATTTTTGACTTCACACACCTCCATTTTGACTTCACACACCTCCATTCTGTGAATTCACACACCTCAATTCTATGACTTCACACACTTCAATTCTATTACTTCACACACTTCCATTCTGTAACTTCACACACGTCCATTCTGTGACTTCACACACCTCCATTCTATGACATCACACACCTCCATTCTATGACTTCACACACTTCCATTCTATGACTTCACACAGCTCCAGTCTATGACTTCACAAACCTCCATTCTATCACTTCACACACCTGCACTCTGACTTCACACACCTCCATTCTATGACTTCATACACCTCCCTTCTATGACTTCATACACCAACATTCTATGACTTCACATACCTCCATTCTGTGACTTCACAAATCTCCATTCTGACTTCACACTCCTCCATTCTATGACTTCACACACCTCCATTCTATGACTTCACACATCTCCTTTTGTAACTTCCCACACTTCCAATGTTTGACTTCACAAACCTCCATTCCATGACTTCACACACCTCCATTCTATGAGTTCACACACCTCCATTCTTTGACTTCACACACCTCCATTTTGACTTCACACACCTACATTCTGTGACTTCACACACCTCCATTTGTGACTTCACACACCACCATTTTGACTTCACAGACCTCCATTCTGTGAATTCACACACCTCCATTCTATGACTTCACACACCTCCATTCTATGACTTCACACACCTACATTGTGACTTCACACACCTCCATTCTATGACTTCACACATCTCCATCCTGACCTCACACACCTCCATACTGACTTCACACACCTAAATTCTGTGACTTCACACACCTCCATTCTATGATTTCACACACCTCCATTCTAAGACTTCACACACCTCCATTGTATGACTTCACAGACCTACTTTATGAGTTGACACACCTCCATTCTATGACTTCACACACCTCCAATCTGAATTCACACACCTATATTCTTTGACTTCACACACCTCCATTCCATGAGTTTACACACTTCCTTTTTGACTTCACACACCTCCATTCTATGACTTCACACAGCTCCATTCTGACTTCACACACCTCAATTATATGACTTTACACACCTCTATTCTGACTTCACACACCTCCATTCTATGACTTCACAAACCTCCCTTCTATGACTTCTCACACCTCTACTCTGTGACTTCACACATCTCCACTCTGTGACTTTACACACCTCCATTCTGCGAATTCACACACCTCCATTCTGTGATTTAACACACCTCCATTCTATGACTTCACACACCTCCATTCTTTGACTTCACACACCTCCATTCTATGACTTCACACACCTCCATTGTGACTTCACACACCTCCATTCTGTGACTTCACACACCTCACTTCCGTGACTTCACACACCTCCATTGTATGACTTCACAAACCTACATTCTATGACATCACACACCTCCATTCGATGACTTCACACACCTCCATTCTTTGACTTCACACACCTCCATTCTATGACTTCACACACCTGCATTCGGATTTCACACACCTCCATTCTATGACTTCATACACCTCCATTCTATGACTTCATACACCAACATTCTATGAATTCACACACCTCCATTCTATGACTTCACAAATCTCTATTCTGACTTACCCTCCTCCATTATATGACTTCACACATCTCCTTTCTGTAACTTCACACACTTCCAAAGATTGACTTCACAAACCTCCATTCCATGACTTCACACACCTCCATTCTATGAGTTAACACACCTCCATTCTTTGACTTCACACACCTCCATTTTGACTTCACACACCTACATTCTGTGACTTCACACACCTCCATTTGTGACTTCACACACCACCATTTTGACTTCACAAACCTCCATTCTGTGACATCACACACCTCCA
The DNA here is from genome assembly GCA_024803745.1 of Megascapheus bottae. Lineage (NCBI taxonomy): Eukaryota > Metazoa > Chordata > Mammalia > Rodentia > Geomyidae > Megascapheus > Megascapheus bottae. The sequence goes on along the minus strand of JANJXV010000186.1, from coordinate 657,542 downwards.
TTCTGTGACTTCACACACCTCCATTTTGACTTCATACACTTCCATCCTGTGATATCACACACCTCCACTCTGTGACTTCACACAGCACCATTGTTTGACATCACACACCTCCATTCTTTGACTTCGCACACCTCCATTCCACGACTTCACACATGTCCATTCTATGAGTTCACACACATCCATTCTATGAGTTCCCACACCACAATTTTGTCTTCACACACCTCCATTCTATGACTTCACACACGTTAATTCTTCATTCAGAAACATCCATTCTAAGAATTCACACACCTCCATTCTATGACTTCGCAAACCTCAATTCTGTGGCTTCACGCACCTCCATTCTGAGTTCACATAACTCCATTCGTTCACTTCACAAACCTCCTTTCTGAGTTCACACACCTCCATTTTTTGACTTCACACACCTCCAATATATGACTTCAAACACCTCAATTCTCGGACTTCACACACCTTCAATCTATGACTTCATACCCGTCCATTCTATGACTTCACCCACCTCCATTCTATGACTTCACACACCTACATTCTCCGACTTTACGCCCTTCCAATTTGACTTCACATACCTCCATTCTATGACTTCACAAACCTCCCTTTGGTGACCTCACAATCCTCCATTCTATGACTTCACACATCTGCATTCTATGACTTCACACACCTCAATTCTGACTCACACAGCTCCATTCTGTGACTTCACAAAACTCCATTCTATGATTTCACACATCTCCATACTATGACTTCACACACCTCCATCTATGACTTCACACACCTCCATTCTGAGTTCACACACCTCCATTCTGTGACTTCACACACCTCCATTCTGACTTCACACTTCCATTGTATGACTTCACACCTTTCCATTCTGTGACTTCACACACCTCCATTCTATGACTTCACACACTTCCATTGTGACGTCACACCTCCATTCTATGAGTTCACACACCTCCATTCTATGACTTCACGCACCTCCATTCTGACTTCACAAACCTCTATTCTATGACTTCGCATACCTACATTCTGACTTCACACACCTCCATTCTGTGACTTCACAGACCTCGAATCTGTGACTTCACTCACCTCCACTCTATGACTTCACACTTCTCCATTCTATGACTTCCCACACCTAATTTCTATGACTTCACCCACCCCCATTCGATGATTTCACACCTCCATTCTGACTTCACAGACCTCCATTCTATGACTTCACACACCTCCATTCTGACTTCACACAACTCCATTCTGTGACTTCACACACCTCCATTCTATGACATCACACACCTCCATTCTATGACTTCACACACTTCCATTCTATGACTTCACACACCTCCACTCTATGACTTCCCAAACCTCCATTCTATGACTTCACACACCTGCACTCTGACTTCACACACCTCCATTCTATGACTTCATACACCTCCCTTCTATGACTTCATACACCAACATTCTATGCCTTCACACACCTCCATTCTGTGACTTCACAAATCTCCATTCTGACTTCACACTCCTCCATTCTATGACTTCACACACCTCCATTCTATGACTTCACACATCTCCTTTTTGTAACTTGCCACACTTCCAATGTTTGACTTCACAAACCTCCATTCCATGATTTCACACACCTCCAATCTGAGTTCACACACCTCCATTCTTTGAATTCACACACCTCCATTTTGACTTCACACACCTACATTCTGTGACTTCACACACCTCCATTTGTGACTTCACACACCACCTTTTTGATTTCACACACCTCCATTCTGTGACTTCACACACCTCCTTTCTTTGACTTCACACACCTCTATTTTGACTTCACACACTTCCATTCTGTGACTTCACACACCTCCATTCTGTGACTTCACACACCACTATTGTTTGACTTCACACACCTCCATTCTTTGACTTCACACACCTCCATTCCACGACTTCACACACCTCCATTCGTTGAGTTCACACACATCCATTCTATGAGTTCACACACCACAATTTTGTCTTCACACACCTCCATTCTATGACTTCACCCACCTTCATTCTTAATTCAGAAACATCCATTTTATGACTTCCCGCAACTCCATTCTGTGACTTCGCAAACCTTCATTCTGTGATTTCACACACCTCCATTCTGAGTTCACACACCTCCATTCGGTGACTTCACACACCTCCATTCTGACTTCACACACCTCCATTCTATGACTTCACACACCTCCATTCTGTGACGTCACACACCTCAATTCTGTGACTTCACACACCTTCATTCTTACTTCACAAACGTACATTCTATGACTTCTCACACCTCCATACTATGACTTCACACACCTCCATTCTTTGACTTCACACACCTCCATTCTGTGTTCACACACCTCAATTCTGTGACTTCGCACACCTCCATTTTTACTTCACACACCTTCATTCTATGACTTCACACACCTCCCTTCTATGACTTCTCACACCTCAATTCTGTGACTTCGCACACCTCCATTTTTACTTCACACACCTTCATTCTATGACTTCACACACCTCCATTCTATGACTTCACACACCTCCATTCTGTGACGTCACACACCTCAATTCTGTGACTTCACACACCTTCATTCTTACTTCACAAACGTACATTCTATGACTTCTCACACCTCCATACTATGACTTCACACACCTCCATTCTTTGACTTCACACACCTAAATTCTGAGTTGACACACCTCCATTCTGTGACTTCACACACCTCCATTCTGACTTCACACAGCTCCATTCTATGACTTCACAAAACTCCATTCTATGACTTCACACACCTCCATTCTGTGACTTCACACACCTCCATTCTATGACTTCACACACTTTCATTGTGACGTCACACACCTCCATTCTATGTGTTCACACATCTCCATTCTGACTTCACACACATCCATTCTATGACTTCACACACCTCCATTCTGAATTCACACAGCTACATTCTGTGACTTCACAAAACTCCATTCTATGCTTTCATACACCTCCATACTATGACTTCACACAGCTCCATCTATGACTTCACACACCTCAATTTTGACTTCACACACCTCTATTCTATGACTTCGCACTATCCATTTTTACATCACACACCTCCATTCTATGACTTCGCAGACCTCGAATCTGTGACTTCACTGACCTGCACTCTATGACTTCACACTCCTCCATTCTATGATTGCCCACACCTCCTTTTTATGTCTTCACCCACCTCCAATCTATGACTACACACCTCCATTCTGACTTCACACACCTGCATTCTGTGACTTCACACACCTCCATTCTATGAGTTCACACACCTCCATTCTGTGACTTCACACACCTTCATTCTTACTTCAGAAACATCCATTCTATAACTTCACAAACCTCCATTCTGTGACTTCACACACCTCCATTCTGCGTTCACACAGCTCCATTCGGTGACTTCACACACCTCCATTCTGTGCCTTCACACACCTCCATTCTATGACTTCACACACTTCCATTCTATGACTTCACACACCTCCATTCTGTGACGTCAAACACTTCCATTCTAAGTTCACACACCTCCAATCTGCGACTTCACACACCTCCATTCTGTGACTTCACACACCTCCATTCTATAAATTCACACACATCCATTCTATGACTTCACACACCTCCATTCTGTGACTTTACATACCTCCATTCTGAGTTCACACACCTCCATTCTTTGACTTCACAAACCTCCATTCTGTTACTTCCCACACCTCCATTCTGTGACTTCACACACCTCCGTTCTATGACTTCACACACCTCCCTTCTATGACTTCACACACCTCCATTCTGTGACTTAACACACCTCCATTCTATGACTTCACACTCCTCCATTCTATGATTTCACACACCTCCAATATATGACTACAAACACCTGAATTCTGTGACTTCACACACCTCCATTCTATGACTTCATACCCGTCAATTCTGTGACTTCACAAACCTCAGTTCTCTGACTTCACACACGTCCATTCTATGACTTCACCCACCTCCATTCTATGTCTTCACACACCTCCAATTTTACTTTACATACCTCCATTCTATGACTTCACAAACCTCCATTCTTTGACTTCACACACATCCATTCTGTGATTTCACAAACCTCCATTCTATGATTTCACACACCTCCATTTTATGACGTCACACACCTCCATTTTGACTTCACTGATCTCCATTATGTGACTTCACATTCCTCCCTTCGGTGACTTCACACACCTCCATTCTATTACTTCACACATCTACATTCTATGACTTCACACACCTCCATTCTATGACTTCACACACTTCCATTCTATGATTTAACATACCTCCATGCTATCATTTCACACCCCTCCATTCTGTGACTTCACACACCTCCATTCTGAGTTCACATACCTCCATTCTGTGACTCAACACACCTCCATTCTGACTTCACACACCTCCATTTTGACTTCACACACCTCATTTCTTGACTTCACACACCTCCATGCTGACTTCACAAACCTCCATTCTATGACTTCACAAAGCTCTATTCTATGACTTCACACACCTCCATTCTGAGTTCACACACCTCCATTCTGTGACTTCACACACCTCCATTCTATGACTTCACACACCACCATTCTATGACTTCACACACCTCCAATATATGACTACAAACACCTGAATTCTGTGACTTCACACACCTCCATTCTATGACTTCATACCCGTCAATTCTGTGACTTCACAAACCTCAGTTCTCTGACTTCACATACGTCAATTCTATGACTTCACCAACCTCCATTCTATGTCTTCACACACCTCCAATTTTACTTTACATACCTCCATTCTATGACTTCACAAACCTCCATTCTCTGACTTCACACACATCCATTCTGTGATTTCACAAACCTTCATTCTATGATTTCACACACCTCCATTTTATGACGTCACACACCTCCATTTTGACTTCACTCATCTCCATTATGTGACTTCACACTCCTCCCTTCGGTGACTTCACACACCTCCATTCTATTACTTCACACATCTACATTCTATGACTTCACACACCTCCATTCTATGACATCACACACTTCCATTCTATGATTTAACATACCTCCATGCTATCATTTCACACACCTCCATTCTGTGACTTCACACACCTCCATTCTGAGTTCACATACCTCCATTCTGTGACTCAACACACCTCCATTCTGACTTCACACACCTCCATTTTGACTTCACACACCTCATTTCTTGACTTCACACACCTCCATGCTGACTTCACACACCTCCATTCTATGACTTCACACAGCTCTATTCTATGACTTCACACACCTCCATTCTGAGTTCACACACCTCCATTCTGTGACTTCACACACCTCCATTCTGACTTTACACATCTCCATTGTATGACTTCACACACCTCCATACTGTGACTTCACACACCTCCATTCTATGACTTCACACACCTTCATTGTTACTTCAGAAACATCCATTCTATGACTTCACACAGCTCTATTCTATGATTCACACACCTCCGTTCTGAGTTCACACACCTCCATTCTATGACTTTACACACCTACATTGTCACTTCACACACCTCCATTCTATGAGTTCACACACCTCCATTCTATGACTTCATTCACCTCCATTCTGTGACTTCACACACCACTATTGTTTGACTTTACACACCTCCATTCTTTGACTTCACACACCTCCATTTCACGACTTCACACACATCCATTCGATGAGTTCACACACATCCATTCTATGAGTTCACACACCACAATTTTGTCTTCACAAACCTCCATTCTATGACTTCACCCACCTTCATTCTTAATTCAGAAATATCCATTTTATGACTTCCCACAACTCCCTTTGTGACTTCGCAAACCTTCATTCTGTGACTTCACACACCTCCATTCTAAGTTCACACACCTCCATTTGGTGACTTCACACACCTCCATTCTGTCTTCACACACCTCCATTCTATGACTTCACACACCTCCATTCTGTGACTTCATACACCTCCATTCTATGACTTCACCCACCTCCATTCTATGACTTCACACACCTCCATACTCCGACTTCACACCCCTCTAATTTGATTTCTCATACCTCCATTCTATGACTTCACAAACGTCCCTTCGGTGACTTCAAAATACTCCATTCTATGACTTCACACATCTACATTCTATGACTTCACACACCTCAATTCTGACTCACACAACTCCATTCTGTGACTTCACAAAACTCCATTCTATGATTTCACATATCTCCATACTATGACTTTACACACCTCCATCTATGACTTCACACACCTCCATTCTGAGTTCACACACCTCCATTCTGTGACTTCACACACCTCCATTCTGACTTCACACACCTCCATTGTATGACTTCACGCACCTCCATTCTGTGACTTCACACACCTCCATTCTATGACTTCACAAACTTCCATTGTGATGTCACACACCTCCATTCTATAAGTTCACACACCTCCATTCTATGACTTCACACACCTCCATTCTGACTGCACACACCTCTATTCTATGACTTCGAACACCTACATTCTTACTTCACACACATCCATTCTATGACTTCACAGACCTCGAATCTGTGACTTCACTCACCTCCACTCTATGACTTCACACTTCCCCATTCTATGACTTCCCACACCTAATTTCTATGACTTCACCCACCTCCATTCTGACTTCACACCTCCATTCTGACTTCACACACCTCCATTCTATGACTTCACACACCTCCATTCTGACTTCACACACCTCCATTCTGTGACTTCACAAACCTCAATTCTATGATTTCACACACTTCCATTCTGTGACTTTACACACCTCTATTCTATGACTTCACACACCTCCATTCTGTGACTTCACACACCTCCAGTCTATGACTTCACACACCTCCATTCTATGACTTCACACACCTACATTGTGACTTCACACAACTCCATTTTATGAGTTCACACACCTGCATTGTGACTTCACACACCTCCATTCTATGACTTCACACACCTCCATTGTGACTTCACACACCTCCATTCTGCCTACACACACCTAAATTCTGTGACTTCGCACACCTCCATTCTATGATTTCACACACCTCCATGCTATGACTTCACTCACCTCCATTCTATGACTTCACACACCTCCTTTCTGAGTTGACACACCTCCATTCTATGACTTCACACACCGCCATTCTGTGACTTCACACACCTCCATACTATGAGTTCACACACCTCCATTTTGACTTCACACACCTCCATTCTATAACTTAACATAGCTTCATTCTGACTTCACACACCTCAATTCTATGACTTTACACCCCTCTATTCTGACTTCACACACCTCCATTCTGTGACTTCACAAACCTCCATTCTATGACTTCACACACCTCCACTCTGTGACTTCACACATCTCCAATCTGTGACTTTACACACCTCCATTCTGCGAATTCACACACCTCCATTCTGTGATTTCACACACCTCCATTCTATGACTTCACACACCTCCATTCTTTGACTTCACACACCTCCATTCTATGACTTCACACACCTCCATTGTAACTTCACACACCTCCATTCTGTGACTTCACACACCTCCCTTCCGTGACTTCATACACCTCCATTCTATGACTTCACACACCTACATTCTATGACATCACACACCTCCATTCTATGACTTCACACACTTCCATTTTATGACTTCACACACCTCATTTCTATGACTTCGCACACCTCCATTCTATGACTTCACACACCTGCATTCTGACTTCACACACCTCCATTCTATGACTTCATACACCTCCATTCTATGACTTCATACACCAACATTCTAGGACTTCACACACCTCCATTCTATGACTTCACAAATCTCCATACTGATTTCACACTCCTCCATTCGATGACTTCACACACCTCCATTCTATGACTTCACACATCTCCTTTCTGTAACTTCACACACTTCCAATGTTTGACTTCACAAACCACCATTCCATGACTTCACACACCTCCATTCCATGAGTTCACACACCGCCATTCTTTGACTTCACACACCTCCATTTTGACTTCACACACCTACATTCTGTGACTTCACACACCTCGATTTATGACTTTACACACCTCCATTTTGACTTCACACACCTCCATTCTGTGACTTCACACACCTCCATTTTATGACTTCACACACTTCCTTTCTATTACTTCACACACTTCCATTCTGTGACTTCACACACCTCCTTTCTGAGTTCATACACCTCCACTGTTTGATTTCACACACCTCCAATATATGACCTCAAACACCTCAATTCTCTGACTTCACACACCTTCATTCTATTACTTCATACCCGTCCATTCTGTGACTTCACAGACCTCCATTCTATGACTTCATACACCTCCGTTCTATGACTTCACCCACCTCCATTCTATGACTTCACACACCTCCATTCTCTGACTTCACACCCCTCCAATTTGACTTCACATACCTCCATTCTATGACTTCACAAACCTCCCCTCGGTGACTTCACAATCCTCCATTCTATGACTTAAGACATCTGCATTCTATGACTTCACACACCTCAATTCTGACTCACACAGCTCCATTCTGTGACTTCACAAAACTCCATTCTATGATTTCACACATCTCCATTCTATGACTTCACCCACCTCCATTGTATGACTTCACACACCTCCATTCTCTGACTTCACACCCCTCCAATTTGACTTCACATACCTCCATTCTATGACTTCACAAACCTCCCCTCGGTGACTTCACAATCCTCCATTCTATGACTTAACACATCTGCATTCTATGACTTCACACACCTCAATTCTGACTCACACAGCTCCATTCTGTGACTTCACAAAACTCCATTCTATGATTTCACACATCTCCATTCTATGACTTCACACACCTCCATTCTATGAGTTCACACACCTCCATTCTGACTTCACACACCTCCATTCTATGACTTCACAAAGCTCCATTCTGACTTCACACACCTCCATTCTATGACTTTGCACACCTCTAATCTGACTTCACACACCTCCATTCCGTGACTTCACAAACCTACATTCTATGACATCACACACCTCCATTATATGACTTCACACACTTCCATTCTATGACTTCACACACCTCCATTCTATGATTTCACAGACCTCGAATCTGTGACTTCACTGACCTGCACTCTATGACTTCACACTCCTCCATTCTATGATTGCCCACACCTCCTTTTTATGTCTTCACCCACCTCCAATCTATGACTACACACCTCCATTCTGACTTCACACACCTGCATTCTGTTACTTCACACACCTCCATTCTATGAGTTCACACAGCTCCATTCTGTGACTTCACACACCTTCATTCTTACTTCAGAAACATCCATTCTATAACTTCACAAACCTCCATTCTGTGACTTCACACATCTCCATTCTGAGTTCACATAGCTCCATTCGGTGACTTCACACACCTCCATTCTGTGACTTAACACATCTCCATTCTATGACTTCACACACCTCCCTTCTATGACTTCACACACCTCCAATATATGACTACAAACACCTGAATTCTGTGACTTCACACACCTCCATTCTATGACTTCATACCCGTCAATTCTGTGACTTCACACACCTCAGTTCTCTGACTTCACACACGTCCATTCTAGGACTTCACCCACCTCCATTCTATGTCTTCACACACCTCCAATTTTACTTTACATACCTCCATTCTATGACTTCACAAACCTCCATTCTCTGACTTCACACACATCCATTCTGTGATTTCATAAACCTCCATTCTATGATTTCACACACCTCCATTTTATGACGTCACACACCTCCATTTTGACTTCACTCATCTCCATTATGTGACTTCACACTCCTCCCTTCGTTGACTTCACACACCTCCATTCTATTACTTCACACATCTACATTCTATGACTTCACACACCTCCATTCTATGACTTCACACACTTCCATTCTATGATTTAACATACCTCCATGCTATCATTTTACACACCTCCATTCTGTGACTTCACACACCTCCATTCTGAGTTCACATACCTCCATTCTGTGACTCAACACACCTCCATTCTGACTTCACACACCTCCATTTTGACTTCACACACCTCCATTCTATGACTTCACACAGCTCTATTCTATGACTTCACACACCTCCATTCTGAGTTCACACACTTCCATTCTGTGACTTCACACACCTCCATTCTGACTTTACACATCTCCATTGTATGACTTCACACACCTCCATACTGTGACTTCACACACCTCCATTCTATGACTTCACACACCTTCATTGTTACTTCAGAAACATCCATTCTATGACTTCACACAGCTCTATTCTATGACTTCACACACCTCCATTCTGAGGTCACACACCTCCATTCTATGACTTTACACACCTACATTGTCACTTCACACACCTCCATTCTATGAGTTCATACACCTCAATTCTATGACTTCACTCACCTCCATTCTGTAACTTCACACACCACTATTGTTTGACTTTACACACCTCCATTCTTTGACTTCACACATCTCCATTCCACGACTTCACACACCTCCATTCGATGAGTTCACACACATCCATTCTATGAGTTCACACACCACAATTTTGTCTTCACAAACCTCCATTCTATGACTTCACCCACCTTCATTCTTAATTCAGAAACATCCATTTTATGACTTCCCACAACTCCCTTTGTGACTTCGCAAACCTTCATTCTGTGACTTCACACACCTCCATTCTGAGTTCACACACCTCCATTTGGTGACTTCACACACCTCCATTCTGACTTCACACACCTCCATTCTATGACTTCACACACTTCCATTCTGTGACTTCATACACCTCCATTCTATGACTTCACCCACCTCCATTCTATGACTTCACACACCTCCATTCTCCGACTTCACACCCCTCTAATTTGATTTCTCATACCTCCATTCTATGACTTCACAAACGTCCCTTCGGTGACTTCACAATACTCCATTCTATGACTTCACACATCTACATTCTATGACTTCACACACCTCAATTCTGACTCACACAACTCCATTCTGTGACTTCACAAAACTCCATTCTATGATTTCACATATCTCCATACTATGACATTACACACCTCCATCTATGACTTCACACACCTCCATTCTGAGTTCACACACCTCCATTCTGTGACTTCACACACCTCCATTCTGACTTCACACACCTCCATTGTATGACTTCACACACCTCCATTCTGTGACTTCACACACCTCCATTCTATGACTTCACAAACTTCCATTGTGATGTCACACACCTCCATTCTATGAGTTCACACACCTCCATTCTATGAGTTCACACACCTCCATTCTGACTTCACACACCTCTATTCTATGACTTCGAACACCTACATTCTTACTTCACACACATCCATTCTATGACTTCACAGACCTCGAATCTGTGACTTCACTCACCTCCACTCTATGACTTCACACTTCCCCATTCTATGACTTCCCACACCTAATTTCTATGACTTCACCCACCTCCATTCTGACTTCACACCTCCATTCTGACTTCACACACCTCAATTCTATGATTTCACACACTTCCATTCTGTGACTTCACACACCTCCATTCTATGACTTCACACACCTCCATTCTGTGACTTCATACACCTCCAGTCTATGACTTCACACACCTCCACTCTATGACTTCACACACCTACATTGTGACTACACAACTCCATTTTATGAGTTCACACACCTGCATTGTGACTTCACACCCCTCCATTCTATGACTTCACTCACCTCCATTCTATGACTTCACACACCTCGTTTCTGAGTTGACGCACCTCCATTCTATGACTTCACACACCTCCATTCTGTGACTTCACACACCTCCATTCTATGAGTTCACACACCTCCATTTTGACTTCACACACCTCCATTCTATAACTTAACACACCTCTATTCTGACTTCACACACCTCCATTCTGTGACTTCACAAACCTCCATTCTATGACTTCACACACCTCCACTCTGTGACTTCACACATCTCCAATCTGTGACTTTACACACCTCCATTCTGCGAATTCACACACCTCCATTCTGTGATTTCACACACCTCCATTCTATGACTTCACACACCTCCATTCTTTGACTTCACACACATCCATTCTATGACTTCACACACCTCCATTGTAATTTCACACAACTCCATTCTGTGACTTCACACACCTCCCTTCCGTGACTTCACACACTTCCATTCTATGACTTCACACACCTACATTCTATGACATCACACACCTCCATTCTATGGCTTCACACACTTCCATTCTATGACTTCACACACCTCCATTCTATGACTTCACACACCTCCATTCTATGACTTCACACACCTGCATTCTGACTTCATACACCTCCATTCTATGACTTCATACACCAACATTCTAGGACTTCACACACCTCCATTCTATGACTTCACAAATCTCCATTCTGACTTCACATTCCTCCATTCTATGACTTCACACACCTCCATTCTATGACTTCACACATCTCCTTTCTGTAACTTCACACACTTCCAGTGTTTGACTTCACAAACCTCCATTCAATGACTTCACACACCTCCATTCCATGAGTTCACACACCGCCATTCTTTGACTTCACACACCTCCATTATTTGACTTCACACACCTCCAATATATGACCTCAAACAACTCAATTCTCTGACTTCACACACCTTCATTCTATGACTTCATACCCGTCCATTCTGTGACTTCACAGACCTCCATTCTATGACTTCATACACCTCCATTCTATGACTTCACCCACCTCTATTCTATGACATCACACTCCTCCATTCTCTGACTTCACACCCCTCCAATTTGACTTCACATACCTCCATTCTATGACTTCACAAACCTCCCCTCGGTGACTTCACAATCCTCCATTCTATGACTTAACACATCTGCATTCTATGACTTCACACACCTCAATTCTGACTCACACATCTCCATTCTGTGACTTCACAAAACTCCATTCTATGACTTCACACACCTCCATTCTATGACTTCACACACCTTCATTCTATGATTTCACACACCTCCATTCTAGGACTTCACACACCTCCTTTCTGTGACTTCACACACCTCCATTCTATGAGCTCACACACGTCCATTCTGACTTCACACACCTCCATTCTATGACTTCACAAAGCTCCATTCTGACTTCACACACCTCCATTCTATGACTTTGCACACCTCTAATCTGACTTCACACACCTCCATTCCGTGACTTCACAAACCTACATTCTATGACATCACACACCTCCATTCTGTGACTTCACACACTTCCATTCTATGACTTCACACACCTCCATTCTATGACTTCACACAGCTCCATTCTATGACTTCACACACCTGCATTCTGACTTCACACACCTCCATTCTATGACTTCATACACCTCCATTCTATGACTTCATACACCAATATTCTAGGACTTCACACACTTCCAATGTTTGACTTCACAAACCTCCATTCCATGACTTCACACACCTCCATTCCATGAGTTCACACACCGCCATTTTTGACTTCACACACCTCCATTTTGACTTCACACACCTACATTCTGTGACTTCACACACCTCCATTTGTGACTTCACACACCTCCATTTTGACTTCACACACCTCCATTCTGTCACTTCACACACCTCCATTCTATGACTTCACACACTTCAATTCTATTACTTCACACACTTCCATTCTGTGACTTCACACACCTCCTTTCTATGACTTCACCCAACTCCACTCTGCGAATGCACACATCTCCACTCTGTGTCTTTACACACCTCCATTTTGCGAATTCATACCCTCCATTCTGAGATTTCACACACCTCCATTCTATGACTTCACACACCTCCATTCTATGACTTCACAAACCTCCATTTTGACTTCACACACGTCCATTTTGTGACTTCACACACCTCCATTCTATATCATCACAGACCTCCATTCTATGACTTCACACACTTCCATTCTATGACTTCACACAGCTCCAGTCTATGACTTCACAAACCTCCATTCTATCACTTCACACACCTGCACTCTGACTTCACACACCTCCATTCTATTACTTCATACACCTCCCTTCTATGACTTCATACACCAACCTTCTATGACTTCACACACCTCCATTCTGTGACTTCACAAATCTCCATTCTGACTTCACTCTCCTCCATTCTATGACTTCACACACCTCCATTCTATGACTTCACACATCTCCTTTTGTAACTTCCCACGCTTCCAATGTTTGACTTCACAAACCTCCATTCCATGACTTCACACACCTCCATTCTATGAGTTCACACACCTCCATTCTTTGACTTCACACTTCACACACCTACATTCTGTGACTTCACACACCTCCATTTGTGGCTTCACACACCACCGTTTTGACTTCACACACCTCCATTCTGTGAATTCACACACCTCCATTCTATAACTTCACACACCTCCATTCTATGACTTCACACACCTACATTGTGACTTCACACACCTCCATTCTCTGATTTCACACACCTCCATTCTATGACTTCACACACCTCCATTCTATGACTTCACAGACATACTTTATGAGTTGACACACCTCCATTCTATGACTTCACACACCTCCAATCTGAATTCACACACCTCCATTCTGTGACTTCACACACCTCCATTCCATGAGTTTACACACTTCCATTTTGAATTCACACACCTCCATTCTATGACTTCACACAGCTCCATTCTGACTTCACACACCTCAATTATATGACTTTACACACCTCTATTCTGACTTCACACACCTCCATTCTATGACTTCACAAACCTCCCTTCTATGACTTCACACACCTCCACTCTGTGACTTCACACATCTCCACTCTGTGACTTTACACACCTCCATTCTGCGAATTCACACACCTCCATTCTGTGATTTCACAGACCTCCATTCTATGACTTCACACACCTCCATTCTTTGACTTCACACACCTCCATTCTATGACTTCACACACCTCCATTCTATGACTTCACACACCTCCATTCTATGACTTCACACACCTGCATTCTGACTTCACACACCTCCATTCTATGACTTCATACACCTCCATTCTATGACTTCATACACCAATATTCTAGGACTTCACACACCTCCATTCTATGACTTCACAAATCTCCATTCTGACTTCACACTCCTCCATTCTATGACTTCACACACATCCATTCTGTAACTTCACACACTTCCAATGTTTGACTTCACAAACCTCCATTCCATGACTTCACACACCTCCAATCCATGAGTTCACACACCGCCATTTTTGACTTCACACACCTCCATTTTGACTTCACACACCTACATTCTGTGACTTCACACACCTCCATTTGTGACTTCACACCCCTCCATTTTGACTTCACACACCTCCATTCTGTGACTTCACACACCTCTATTCTATGACTTCACACACTTCAATTCTATTACTTCACACACTTCCATTCTGTGACTTCACACACCTCCTTTCTATGACTTCACCCTACTCCAATCTGTGAATGCACACATCTCCACTCTGTGTCTTTACACACCTCCATTTTGCGAATTCATACCCCTCCATTCTGAGATTTCACACACCTCCATTCTATGACTTCACACACCTCCATTCTATGACTTCACAAACCTCCATTGTGATTTCACACACGTCCATTTTGTGACTTCACACACCTCCATTCTATATCATCACAGACCTCCATTCTATGACTTCACACACTTCCATTCTTTGACTTCACACATCGCCTTTCTGTAACTTCACACACTTCCAATGTTTGACTTCACAAACCTCCATTCCATGACTTCACACACCTCCATTCCATGAGCTCACACACCGTCATTTTTGACTTCACACACCTACATTCTGTGACTTCACACACCTCCATTTTTGACTTCACACACCTCCATTTTGACTTCACACACCTCCATTCTGTAACTTCACACACCTCCATTCTATGACTTCACACACTTCAATTATATTTCTTCACACACTTCCATTCTGTGACTACACACCCCTCCTTTCTGAGTTCACACACCTCCATTGTTTGACTTCACACACCTCCAATATATGACCTCAAACACCTCAATTCTCTGACTTCACACACCTTCATTCTATGACTTCATACCCGTCCATTCTGTGACTTCACAGACCTCCATTCTATGACTTCATACACCTCCGTTCTATGACTTCACACACCTCCATTCTATGACTTCACACACCTCCATTCTCTGACTTCACACCCCTCCAATTTGACTTCACATACCTCCATTCTATTACTTCATAAACCTCCCATCGGTGACTTCACAATCCTCCATTCTATGACTTAACACATCTGCATTCTATGACTTCACACACCTGAATTCTGACTCACACAGCTCCATTCTGTGACTTCAAAAAACTCCATTCTATGATTTCACACATCTCCATACTATGACTTCACACACCTCCATTCTATGACTTCACAAACCTCCATTCTATGACTTCACACACCTCCATTCTATGACTTCACACACCTCCATTCTATGATTTCACACACCTCCATTCTATGACTTCACACACCTCCATTCTGTGACTTCACACACCTCCATTCTATGAGTTCACACACCTCCATTTTGACTTCACACACCTCCATTCTATGACTTCACACAGCTCCATTCTGACTACACACACCTCCATTCTATGACTTCACACACCTCCATTCTATGACTTCACAGATCTACTTTATGAGTTGACACACCTCCATTCTATGACTTTACACACCTCCAATCTGAATTCACACACCTACATTGTGACTTCACACACCTCCATTCTATGACTTCACACAGCTCCATTCTGACTACACACACCTCCATTCTATGCCTTTGCACACCTCTATTCTGACTTCACACACCTCCATTCTGAGATTTCACACACCTCCATTCTATGACTTCACACACCTCCATTCTATGACTTCACAAACCTCCATTGTGACTTCACACACGTCCATTCTGTGACTTCACACACCTCCATTCTATATCATCACAGACCTCCATTCTAAGACTTCACACACCTCCATTCTATGCCTTCACACAGCTCCAGTCTATGACTTCACAAACCTCCATTCTGTGACTTCACACACCTGCACTCTGACTTCACACACCTCCATTCTATGACTTCATACACCTCCCTTCTATGACTTCATACACCAACGTTCTATGACTTCACACACCTCCATTCTGTGACTTCACAAATCTCCATTCTGACTTCACACTTCTCCATTCTATGACTTCACACACCTCCATTCCATGACTTCACACATCTCCTTTTGTAACTTCCCACACTTCCAATGTTTGATTTCACAAACCTCCATTCCATGACTTCACACACCTCCATTCTATGAGTTCACACACCTCCATTCTTTGACTTCTCACACCTCCATTTTGACTTCACACACCTACATTCTCTGACTTCACACACCTCCATTTGTGACTTCACACACCACCATTTTGACTTCACACACCTCCATTCTGTGAATTCACACACCTCCATTCTATGACTTCACACACCTCCATTCTATGACTTCACACACCTACATTGTGACTTCACACACCTCCATTCTATGAGTTCACACACCTGCATTGTGACTTCACACACCTCCATTCTATGACTTCACACATCTCCATCCTGACCTCACACACCTCCATACTGACTTCACACACCTAAATTCTGTGACTTCACACACCTCCATTCTATGATTTCACACACCTCCATTCTATGACTTCACACACCTCCATTCTATGACTTCACAGACCAACTTTATAAGTTGACACACCTCCATTCTATGACTTCACACACCTCTGATCTGAATTCACACACCTCCATTCTGTGACTTCACACACCTCCATTCCATGAGTTTACACACTTCCATCTTGACTTCACACACCTCCATTCTATGACTTCACACAGCTCCATTCTATGACTTCACACACCTGCATTCGGACTTCACACACCTCCATTCTATGACTTCACAAACCTCCCTTCTATGACTTCACACACCTCCACTCTGTGACTTCACACATCTCCACTCTGTGACTTTACACACCTCCATTCTGCGAATTCACACACCTCGATTCTGTGATTTCACACACCTCCATTCTATGACTTCACACACCTCCATTCTTTGACATCACACACCTCACTTCCGTGACTTCACACACCTCCATTGTATGACTTCACAAACCTACATTCTATGACATCACACACCTCCATTCTATGACTTCACACACTTCCATTCTATGACTTCACACACCTCCATTCTATGACTTCACACACCTCCATTCTATGACTTCACACACCTGCATTCGGACTTCACACACCTCCATTCTATGACTTCACACACTTCCATTCTATGACTTCACACACCTCCATTCTATGACTTCACACACCTCCATTCTATGACTTCACAGACCTGCATTCGGACTTCACACACCTCCATTCCATGACTTCATACACCTCCATTCTATGACTTCATACACCAACATTCTATGACTTCACACACCTCCATTCTATGACTTCACAAATCTCAATTCTGACTTTACACTCCTCCATTATATGACTTCACACATCTCCTTTCTGTAACTTCACACACTTCCAATGATTGACTTCACAAACCTCCATTCCATGACTTCACACACCTCCATTCTATGAGTTAACACACCTCCATTCTTTGACTTCACACACCTCCATTTTGACTTCACACACCTACATTCTGTGACTTCACACACCTCCATTTGTGACTTCACACAACACCATTTTGACTTCACACACCTCCATTCTGTGACTTCACACACCTCCATTCTGTGACTTCACACACCTCCATTTTGACTTCACATACTTCCATCCTGTGATATCACACACCTCCATTCTGTGACTTCACACACCACCATTGTTTGACATCACACACCTCCATTCTTTGACTTCGCACACCTCCATTCCACGCCTTCACCCATGTCCATTCTATCAGTTCGCACACATCCATTCTATGAGTTCCCACACCACAATTTTGTCTTCACACACCTCCATTCTATGACTTCACACACCTTAATTCTTAATTCAGAAACATCCATTCTAAGACTTCACACAGCTCCATTCTATGACTTCGCAAACCTCAATTCTGTGGCTTCACGCACCTCCATTCTGAGTTCACACAACTCCATTCGGTCACTTCACACACCTCCAATCTGACTTCACACACCTGCATTCTATGACTTCACACTCTTCCATTCTATTACCTCACACACTTCCATTCAGTGACTTCACACACCACCTTTCTGAGTTCACACACCTCCATTTTTTGACTTCACACACCTCCAATATTTGACTTCAAACACCTCAATTCTCTGACTTCACACACCTTCAGTCTATGACTTCATACCCGTCCATTCTATGACTTCACCCACCCCCATTCTATGAGTTCACACACCTAGATTCCCCGACTTCACACCCTTCCAATTTGACTTCACATACCTCCATTCTATGAATTCACAAACCTCCCTTTGGTGACCTCACAATCCTCCATTCTATGACTTCACACATCTGCATTCTATGACTTCACACACCTCAATTCTGACTCACACAGCTCCATTGTGTGACTTCACATAACTCCATTGTATGATTTCACACATCTCCATACTATGACTTCACACACCTCCATCTATGACTTCACACACCTCCATTCTGAGTTCACACACCTCCATTCTGTGACTTCACACACCTCCATTCTGACTTCACACTTCCATTGTATGACTTCACACACCTCCATTGTATGACTTCACACACTTCCATTGTGACGTCACACCTCCATTCTATGAGTTCACACACCTCCATTCTATGACTTCACACACTTCCATTCTGACTTCACAAACCTCTATTCTATGACTTCGCATACCTACATTCTGACTTCACACACCTCCATTCTTTGACTTCACAGACCTCGAATCTGTGACTTCACTCACCTCCACTCTATGACTTCACACTTCTCCATTCTATGACTTCCCACACCTAATTTCTATGACTTCACCCACCCCCATTCTATGATTTCACACCTCCATTCTGACTTCACACACCTCCATTCTATGACTTCACACACCTCCATTCTGACTTCACACACCTCCATTCTGTGACTTCACACACCTCCATTCTATGATTTCACACACCTCCATTCTGTGACTTCACACACCTCCATTCTATGACTTCATACACCTCCATTCTGTGACTTCACACACCTCCATTCTATGTCTTCACGCATCTCCATTCTATGACTTGACACACCTACATTGTCACTTCACACACCTCCATTCTATGAGTTCACACACCTCTATTCTATGACTTCACTCACCTCCATTCTGTGACTTCACACACCACTATTGTTTGACTTCACACACCTCAATTCTTTGACTTCACACACCTCCATTCCACGACTTCACACACCTCCATTCGATGAGTTCACACATATCCATTCTATGAGTTCACACACCACAATTTTGTCTTCACACACCTCCATTCTATGACTTCACCCACCTTCATTCTTAATTCAGAAACATCCATTTTATGACTTCCCACAACTCCATTTGTGACCTCGCAAACCTTCATTCTGTGACTTCACACACCTCCATTCTGAGTTCACACACTTCCATTCAGTGACTTCACACACCTCCATTCTGACTTCACACACCTCCATTCTATGACTTCACACACCTCCATTCTGTGACGTCACACACCTCAATTCTGTGACTTCACACACCTTCATTCTTACTTCACAAACATACATTCTATGACTTCACACACCTCCATACTATGACTTCACACACCTCCATTCTTTGACTTCACACACCTCCATTCTGTGTTCACACACCTCAATTCTATGACTTCACACACCTCCATTCTGTCTTCACACACGTCCATTCTATGACTTCACACCTCCCTTCTATGACTCCGCACACCTCCATTCTTTGACTTCACACACCTAAATTCTGAGTTGACACACCTCCGTTCTGTGACTTCACACACCTCCATTCTGACTTCACACAGCTCCATTCTATGACTTCACAAAACTCCATTCTATGACTTCACACACCTCCATTCTTTGACTTCACACACCTCCATTCTATGACTTCACACACTTACATTGTGACGACACACACCTCCAGTCTATGAGTTCACACATCTCCATTCTGACTTCACACACCTCCATTCTATGACTTCACACACCTCGATTCTGAATTCACACAGCTCCATTCTGTGACTTCACAAAACTCCATTCTATGATTTCACACACCTCCATACTATGACTTCACACAACTCCATCTATGAATTCACACACCTCAATTCTGACTTCACACACCTCTATTCTATGACTTCGCACACCTCCATTTTGACATCACACACCTCCATTCTATGACTTCATAGACATCGAATCCTTGACTTCACTCACCTGCATTCTATGACTTCACACTCCTCCACTCTATGATTTCCCACACCTCCTTTTTATGACTTCACCCACCTCCAATCTATGACTACACACCTCCATTCTGACTTCACAAACCTGAATTCTGTGACTTCACACACCTCCATTCTATGAGTTCACACACCTCCATTCTGTGACTTCACACACCTCCATTCTATGATTTCACACACCTCCATTCTGTGACTTCACACACATCCATTCTATGACTTCACACACCTCCTTTCTGAGTTGACACACCTCCATTATATGACTTCACACAACTTCAATATGACTTCACACACCTCCATTCTGTGACTTCACACACCTCCATTCTATGAGTTCACACACCTCCATTCTGACTTCACGAACCTCCATTCTATGACATCACACACCTCCATTCTATGACTTCACACACTTCCATTCTATGACTTCACACACCTCCACTCTATGACTTCCCAAACCTCCATTCTATGACTTCACACACCTGCACTCTGACTTCACACACCTCCATTCTATGACTTCATACACCTCCCTTCTATGACTTCATACACCAACATTCTATGCCTTCACACACCTCCATTCTGTGACTTCACAAATCTCCATTCTGACTTCACACTCCTCCATTCTATGACTTCACACACCTCCATTCTATGACTTCACACATCTCCTTTTTGTAACTTCCCTCACTTCCAATATTTGACTTCACAAACCTCCATTCCATGATTTCACACACCTCCATTCTTTGAGTTCACACACCTCCATTCTTTGACTTCACACACATCCATTTTGACTTCACACACCTACATTCTGTGACTTCACACACCTCCATTTGTGACTTCACACACCACCATTTTGACTTCACACACCTCCATTCTGTGACTTCACACACCTCCTTCCTTTGACGTCACACACCTCTATTTTGAATTCACACACTTCCATTCTGTGATTTCACACACCTCCATTCTGTGACTTCACACACCACTATTGTTTGACTTCACACACCTCCATTCTTTCACTTCACACACCTCCATTCCACGACTTCACACACCTCCATTCGATGAGTTCACACACATCCATTCTATGAGTTCACACACCACAATTTTGTCTTCACACACCTCCATTCTATGACTTCACCCACCTTCATTCTTAATTCAGAAACATCCATTTTATGACTTCCCGCAACTCCATTCTGTGACTTCGCAAACCTGCATTCTGTGATTTCACACACCTCCATTCTGAGTTCACACTCCTCCATTCGGTGACTTCACACACCTCCATTCTGACTTCACACACCTCCATTCTATGACTTCTCACACCTCCATTCTGTGACGTCACACACCTCAATTCTGTGACTTCACACACCTTCATTCTTACTTCACAAACATACCTTCTATGACTTCTCACACCTCCATACTATGACTTCACACATCTCCATTCTTTGACTTCACACACCTCCATTCTGTGTTCACACACCTCAATTCTGTGACTTCACACACCTCCATTTTGACTTCACACACCTTCATTCTATGACTTCACACACCTCCCTTCTATGACTTCGCACACCTCCATTCTTTGACTTCACACACCTAAATTCTGAGCTGACACACCTCTATTCTGTGACTTCACACACCTCCATTCTGACTTCACACAGCTCCATTCTATGACTTCACAAAACTCCATTCTATGACTTCACACACCTCCATTCTGTGACTTCACACACCTCCATTCTATGACTTCACACACTTTCATTGTGACGTCACACACCTCCATTCTATGTGTTCACACATCTCCATTCTGACTTCACACACATCCATTCTATGACTTCACACACCTCCATTCTGAATTCACACAGCTCCATTCTGTGACTTCACAAAACTCCATTCTATGATTTCACACACGTCCATACTATGACTTCACACAACTCCATCTATGACTTCACACACCTCAATTCTGACTTCACACACCTCTATTCTATGACTTCGCACTATCCATTTTTACATCACACACCTCCATTCTATGACTTCACAGACCTCGAATCTGTGACTTCACTGACCTGTACTCTATGACTTCACACTCCTCCATTCTATGATTGCCCACACCTCCTTTTCATGTCTTCACCCACCTCCAATCTATGACTACACACCTCCATTTTGACTTCACACACCTGCATTCTGTGACTTCACACACCTCCATTCTATGAGTTCACACACCTCCATTCTGTGACTTCACACACCTTCAATCTTACTTCAGAAACATCCATTCTACAACTTCACAAACCTCCATTCTGTGACTTCACACACCACCATTCTGAGTTCACACAGCTCCATTCGGTGACTTCACACACCTCCATTCTGTGCCTTCACACACCTCCATTCTATGACTTCACACACTTCCATTCTATGACTTCACACACCTCCATTCTGTGACGTCAAACACCTCCATTCTAAGTTCACACACCTCCAATCTGTGACTTCACACACCTCCATTCTGTGACTTCACACACCTCCATTCTATGAATTCACACACATCCATTCTATGACTTCACACACCTCCATTCTGTGACTTTACACACCTCCATTCTGAGTTCACCCACCTCCATTCTTTGACTTCACACACCTCCATTCTGTGACTTCCCACACCTCCATTCTGTGACTTCACACACCTCCGTTCTATGACTTCACACACCTCCCTTCTATGACTTCACACACCACCATTCTGTGACTTCACACACCTCCATTCTATGATTTCACACA
Organism: Megascapheus bottae; assembly: GCA_024803745.1. NCBI lineage: Eukaryota > Metazoa > Chordata > Mammalia > Rodentia > Geomyidae > Megascapheus > Megascapheus bottae. The sequence goes on along the minus strand of JANJXV010000186.1, from coordinate 633,220 downwards.
CCTCCATTCTATGACTTCACACACCTCCAATATATGACTACAAACACCTGAATTCTGTGACTTCACACACCTTCATTCTTACTTCAGAAACATCCATTCTATAACTTCACAAACCTCCATTCTGTGACTTCACACACCTCCATTCTGAGTTCACATAGCTCCATTCGGTGACTTCACACACCTCCATTCTGTGACTTAACACACCTCCATTCTATGACTTCACACACCTCCCTTCTATGACTTCACACACCTCCAATATATGACTACAAACACCTGAATTCTGTGACTTCACACACCTCCATTCTATGACTTCATACCCGTCAATTCTGTGACTTCACACACCTCAGTTCTCTGACTTCACACACGTCCATTCTAGGACTTCACCCACCTCCATTCTATGTCTTCACACACCTCCAATTTTACTTTACATACCTCCATTCTATGACTTCACAAACCTCCATTCTCTGACTTCACACACATCCATTCTGTGATTTCATAAACCTCCATTCTATGATTTCACACACCTCCATTTTATGACGTCACACACCTCCATTTTGACTTCACTCATCTCCATTATGTGACTTCACACTCCTCCCTTCGTTGACTTCACACACCTCCATTCTATTACTTCACACATCTACATTCTATGACTTCACACACCTCCATTCTATGACTTCACACACTTCCATTCTATGATTTAACATACCTCCATGCTATCATTTTACACACCTCCATTCTGTGACTTCACACACCTCCATTCTGAGTTCACATACCTCCATTCTGTGACTCAACACACCTCCATTCTGACTTCACACACCTCCATTTTGACTTCACACACCTCCATTCTATGACTTCACACAGCTCTATTCTATGACTTCACACACCTCCATTCTGAGTTCACACACCTCCATTCTGTGACTTCACACACCTCCATTCTGACTTTACACATCTCCATTGTATGAGTTCACACACCTCCATACTGTGACTTCACACACCTCCATTCTATGACTTCACACACCTTCATTGTTACTTCAGAAACATCCATTCTATGACTTCACACAGCTCTATTCTATGACTTCACACACCTCCATTCTGAGGTCACACACCTCCATTCTATGACTTTACACACCTACATTGTCACTTCACACACCTCCATTCTATGAGTTCATACACCTCAATTCTATGACTTCACTCACCTCCATTCTGTAACTTCACACACCACTATTGTTTGACTTTACACACCTCCATTCTTTGACTTCACACATCTCCATTCCACGACTTCACACACCTCCATTCGATGAGTTCACACACATCCATTCTATGAGTTCACACACCACAATTTTGTCTTCACAAACCTCCATTCTATGACTTTACCCACCTTCATTCTTAATTCAGAAACATCCATTTTATGACTTCCCACAACTCCCTTTGTGACTTCGCAAACCTTCATTCTGTGACTTCATACACCTCCATTCTGAGTTCACACACCTCCATTTGGTGACTTCACACACCTCCATTCTGACTTCACACACCTCCATTCTATGACTTCACACACCTCCATTCTGTGACTTCATACACCTCCATTCTATGACTTCACCCACCTCCATTCTATGACTTCACACACCTCCATTCTCCGACTTCACACCCCTCTAATTTGATTTCTCATACCTCCATTCTATGACTTCACAAACGTCCCTTCGGTGACTTCACAATACTCCATTCTATGACTTCACACATCTACATTCTATGACTTCACACACCTCAATTCTGACTCACACAACTCCATTCTGTGACTTCACAAAACTCCATTCTATGATTTCACATATCTCCATACTATGACATTACACACCTCCATCTATGACTTCACACACCTCCATTCTGAGTTCACACACCTCCATTCTGTGACTTCACACACCTCCATTCTGACTTCACACACCTCCATTGTATGACTTCACACACCTCCATTCTGTGACTTCACACACCTCCATTCTATGACTTCACAAACTTCCATTGTGATGTCACACACCTCCATTCTATGAGTTCACACACCTCCATTCTATGACTTCACACACCTCCATTCTGACTTCACACACCTCTATTCTATGACTTCGAACACCTACATTCTTACTTCACACACATCCATTCTATGACTTCACAGACCTCGAATCTGTGACTTCACTCACCTCCACTCTATGACTTCACACTTCCCCATTCTATGACTTCCCACACCTAATTTCTATGACTTCACCCACCTCCATTCTGACTTCACACCTCCATTCTGACTTCACACACCTCAATTCTATGATTTCACACACTTCCATTCTGTGACTTCACACACCTCCATTCTATGACTTCACACACCTCCATTCTGTGACTTCATACACCTCCAGTCTATGACTTCACACACCTCCACTCTATGACTTCACACACCTACATTGTGACTACACAACTCCATTTTATGAGTTCACACACCTGCATTGTGACTTCACACCCCTCCATTCTATGACTTCACTCACCTCCATTCTATGACTTCACACACCTCGTTTCTGAGTTGACGCACCTCCATTCTATGACTTCACACACCTCCATTCTGTGACTTCACACACCTCCATTCTATGAGTTCACACACCTCCATTTTGACTTCACACACCTCCATTCTATAACTTAACACACCTCTATTCTGACTTCACACACCTCCATTCTGTGACTTCACAAACCTCCATTCTATGACTTCACACACCTCCACTCTGTGACTTCACACATCTCCAATCTGTGACTTTACACACCTCCATTCTGCGAATTCACACACCTCCATTCTGTGATTTCACACACCTCCATTCTATGACTTCACACACCTCCATTCTTTGACTTCACACACATCCATTCTATGACTTCACACACCTCCATTGTAATTTCACACAACTCCATTCTGTGACTTCACACACCTCCCTTCCGTGACTTCACACACTTCCATTCTATGACTTCACACACCTACATTCTATGACATCACACACCTCCATTCTATGGCTTCACACACTTCCATTCTATGACTTCACACACCTCCATTCTATGACTTCGCACACCTCCATTCTATGACTTCACACACCTGCATTCTGACTTCATACACCTCCATTCTATGACTTCATACACCAACATTCTAGGACTTCACACACCTCCATTCTATGACTTCACAAATCTCCATTCTGACTTCACATTCCTCCATTCTATGACTTCACACACCTCCATTCTATGACTTCACACATCTCCTTTCTGTAACTTCACACACTTCCAGTGTTTGACTTCACAAACCTCCATTCAATGACTTCACACACCTCCATTCCATGAGTTCACACACCGCCATTCTTTGACTTCACACACCTCCATTATTTGACTTCACACACCTCCAATATATGACCTCAAACAACTCAATTCTCTGACTTCACACACCTTCATTCTATGACTTCATACCCGTCCATTCTGTGACTTCACAGACCTCCATTCTATGACTTCATACACCTCCATTCTATGACTTCACCCACCTCTATTCTATGACATCACACTCCTCCATTCTCTGACTTCACACCCCTCCAATTTGACTTCACATACCTCCATTCTATGACTTTACAAACCTCCCCTCGGTGACTTCACAATCCTCCATTCTATGACTTAACACATCTGCATTCTATGACTTCACACACCTCAATTCTGACTCACACATCTCCATTCTGTGACTTCACAAAACTCCATTCTATGACTTCACACACCTCCATTCTATGACTTCACACACCTTCATTCTATGATTTCACACACCTCCATTCTAGGACTTCACACACCTCCTTTCTGTGACTTCACACACCTCCATTCTATGAGTTCACACACGTCCATTCTGACTTCACACACCTCCATTCTATGACTTCACAAAGCTCCATTCTGACTTCACACACCTCCATTCTATGACTTTGCACACCTCTAATCTGACTTCACACACCTGCATTCCGTGACTTCACAAACCTACATTCTATGACATCACACACCTCCATTCTGTGACTTCACACACTTCCATTCTATGACTTCACACACCTCCATTCTATGACTTCACACAGCTCCATTCTATGACTTCACACACCTGCATTCTGACTTCACACACCTCCATTCTATGACTTCATACACCTCCATTCTATGACTTCATACACCAATATTCTAGGACTTCACACACTTCCAATGTTTGACTTCACAAACCTCCATTCCATGACTTCACACACCTCCATTCCATGAGTTCACACACCGCCATTTTTGACTTCACACACCTCCATTTTGACTTCACACACCTACATTCTGTGACTTCACACACCTCCATTTGTGACTTCACACACCTCCATTTTGACTTCACACACCTCCATTCTGTCACTTCACACACCTCCATTCTATGACTTCACACACTTCAATTCTATTACTTCACACACTTCCATTCTGTGACTTCACACACCTCCTTTCTATGACTTCACCCAACTCCACTCTGCGAATGCACACATCTCCACTCTGTGTCTTTACACACCTCCATTTTGCGAATTCATACCCCTCCATTCTGAGATTTCACACACCTCCATTCTATGACTTCACACACCTCCATTCTATGACTTCACAAACCTCCATTGTGACTTCACACACGTCCATTTTGTGACTTCACACACCTCCATTCTATATCATCACAGACCTCCATTCTATGACTTCACACACTTCCATTGTATGACTTCACACAGCTCCAGTCTATGACTTCACAAACCTCCATTCTATCACTTCACACACCTGCACTCTGACTTCACACACCTCCATTCTATTACTTCATACACCTCCCTTCTATGACTTCATACACCAACCTTCTATGACTTCACACACCTCCATTCTGTGACTTCACAAATCTCCATTCTGACTTCACTCTCCTCCATTCTATGACTTCACACACCTCCATTCTATGACTTCACACATCTCCTTTTGTAACTTCCCACGCTTCCAATGTTTGACTTCACAAACCTCCATTCCATGACTTCACACACCTCCATTCTATGAGTTCACACACCTCCATTCTTTGACTTCACACTTCACACACCTACATTCTGTGACTTCACACACCTCCATTTGTGGCTTCACACACCACCATTTTGACTTCACACACCTCCATTCTGTGAATTCACACACCTCCATTCTATAACTTCACACACCTCCATTCTATGACTTCACACACCTACATTGTGACTTCACACACCTCCATTCTATGATTTCACACACCTCCATTCTATGACTTCACACACCTCCATTCTATGACTTCACAGACATACTTTATGAGTTGACACACCTCCATTCTATGACTTCACACACCTCCAATCTGAATTCACACACCTCCATTCTGTGACTTCACACACCTCCATTCCATGAGTTTACACACTTCCATTTTGAATTCACACACCTCCATTCTATGACTTCACACAGCTCCATTCTGACTTCACACACCTCAATTATATGACTTTACACACCTCTATTCTGACTTCACACACCTCCATTCTATGACTTCACAAACCTCCCTTCTATGACTTCACACACCTCCACTCTGTGACTTCACACATCTCCACTCTGTGACTTTACACACCTCCATTCTGCGAATTCACACACCTCCATTCTGTGATTTCACAGACCTCCATTCTATGACTTCACACACCTCCATTCTTTGACTTCACACACCTCCATTCTATGACTTCACACACCTCCATTCTATGACTTCACACACCTGCATTCTGACTTCACACACCTCCATTCTATGACTTCATACACCTCCATTCTATGACTTCATACACCAATATTCTAGGACTTCACACACCGCCATTCTATGACTTCACAAATCTCCATTCTGACTTCACACTCCTCCATTCTATGACTTCACACACATCCATTCTGTAACTTCACACACTTCCAATGTTTGACTTCACAAACCTCCATTCCATGACTTCACACACCTCCAATCCATGAGTTCACACACCGCCATTTTTGACTTCACACACCTCCATTTTGACTTCACACACCTACATTCTGTGACTTCACACACCTCCATTTGTGACTTCACACCCCTCCATTTTGACTTCACACACCTCCATTCTGTGACTTCACACACCTCTATTCTATGACTTCACACACTTCAATTCTATTACTTCACACACTTCCATTCTGTGACTTCACACACCTCCTTTCTATGACTTCACCCAACTCCAATCTGTGAATGCACACATCTCCACTCTGTGTCTTTACACACCTCCATTTTGCGAATTCATACCCCTCCATTCTGAGATTTCACACACCTCCATTCTATGACTTCACACACCTCCATTCTATGACTTCACAAACCTCCATTGTGACTTCACACACGTCCATTTTGTGACTTCACACACCTCCATTCTATATCATCACAGACCTCCATTCTATGACTTCACACACTTCCATTCTTTGACTTCACACATCGCCTTTCTGTAACTTCACACACTTCCAATGTTTGACTTCACAAACCTCCATTCCATGACTTCACACACCTCCATTCCATGAGCTCACACACCGTCATTTTTGACTTCACACACCTACATTCTGTGACTTCACACACCTCCATTTTTGACTTCACACACCTCCATTTTGACTTCACACACCTCCATTCTGTAACTTCACACACCTCCATTCTATGACTTCACACACTTCAATTATATTTCTTCACACACTTCCATTCTGTGACTTCACACCCCTCCTTTCTGAGTTCACACACCTCCACTGTTTGACTTCACACACCTCCAATATATGACCTCAAACACCTCAATTCTCTGACTTCACACACCTTCATTCTATGACTTCATACCCGTCCATTCTGTGACTTCACAGACCTCCATTCTATGACTTCATACACCTCCGTTCTATGACTTCACACACCTCCATTCTATGACTTCACACACCTCCATTCTCTGAATTCACACCCCTCCAATTTGACTTCACATACCTCCATTCTATTACTTCATAAACCTCCCATCGGTGACTTCACAATCCTCCATTCTATGACTTAACTAACACATCTGCATTCTATGACTTCACACACCTGAATTCTGACTCACACAGCTCCATTCTGTGACTTCACAAAACTCCATTCTATGATTTCACACATCTCCATACTATGACTTCACACACCTCCATTCTATGACTTCACAAACCTCCATTCTATGACTTCACACACCTCCATTCTATGACTTCACACACCTCCATTCTATGATTTCACACACCTCCATTCTATGACTTCACACACCTCCATTCTGTGACTTCACACACCTCCATTCTATGAGTTCACACACCTCCATTTTGACTTCACACACCTCCATTCTATGACTTCACACAGCTCCATTCTGACTACACACACCTCCATTCTATGACTTCACACACCTCCATTCTATGACTTCACAGATCTACTTTATGAGTTGACACACCTCCATTCTATGACTTTACACACCTCCAATCTGAATTCACACACCTACATTGTGACTTCACACACCTCCATTCTATGGCTTCACACAGCTCCATTCTGACTACACACACCTCCATTCTATGCCTTTGCACACCTCTATTCTGACTTCACACACCTCCATTCTGAGATTTCACACACCTCCATTCTATGACTTCACACACCTCCATTCTATGACTTCACAAACCTCCATTGTGACTTCACACACGTCCATTCTGTGACTTCACACACCTCCATTCTATATCATCACAGACCTCCATTCTAAGACTTCACACACCTCCATTCTATGCCTTCACACAGCTCCAGTCTATGACTTCACAAACCTCCATTCTGTGACTTCACACACCTGCACTCTGACTTCACACACCTCCATTCTATGACTTCATACACCTCCCTTCTATGACTTCATACACCAACGTTCTATGACTTCACACACCTCCATTCTGTGACTTCACAAATCTCCATTCTGACTTCACACTTCTCCATTCTATGACTTCACACACCTCCATTCCATGACTTCACACATCTCCTTTTGTAACTTCCCACACTTCCAATGTTTGATTTCACAAACCTCCATTCCATGACTTCACACACCTCCATTCTATGAGTTCACACACCTCCATTCTTTGACTTCTCACACCTCCATTTTGACTTCACACACCTACATTCTCTGACTTCACACACCTCCATTTGTGACTTCACACACCACCATTTTGACTTCACACACCTCCATTCTGTGAATTCACACACCTCCATTCTATGACTTCACACACCTCCATTCTATGACTTCACACACCTACATTGTGACTTCACACACCTCCATTCTATGAGTTCACACACCTGCATTGTGACTTCACACACCTCCATTCTATGACTTCACACATCTCCATCCTGACCTCACACACCTCCATACTGACTTCACACACCTAAATTCTGTGACTTCACACACCTCCATTCTATGATTTCACACACCTCCATTCTATGACTTCACACACCTCCATTCTATGACTTCACAGACCAACTTTATGAGTTGACACACCTCCATTCTATGACTTCACACACCTCTGATCTGAATTCACACACCTCCATTCTGTGACTTCACACACCTCCATTCCATGAGTTTACACACTTCCATCTTGACTTCACACACCTCCATTCTATGACTTCACACAGCTCCATTCTATGACTTCACACACCTGCATTCGGACTTCACACACCTCCATTCTATGACTTCACAAACCTCCCTTCTATGACTTCACACACCTCCACTCTGTGACTTCACACATCTCCACTCTGTGACTTTACACACCTCCATTCTGCGAATTCACACACCTCGATTCTGTGATTTCACACACCTCCATTCTATGACTTCACACACCTCCATTCTTTGACATCACACACCTCAATTCCGTGACTTCACACACCTCCATTGTATGACTTCACAAACCTACATTCTATGACATCACACACCTCCATTCTACGACTTCACACACTTCCATTCTATGACTTCACACACCTCCATTCTATGACTTCACACACCTCCATTCTATGACTTCACACACCTGCATTCGGATTTCACACACCTCCATTCTATGACTTCACACACTTCCATTCTATGACTTCACACACCTCCATTCTATGACTTCACACACCTCCATTCTATGACTTCACACACCTGCATTCGGACTTCACACACCTCCATTCCATGACTTCATACACCTCCATTCTATGACTTCATACACCAACATTCTATGACTTCACACACCTCCATTCTATGACTTCACAAATCTCAATTCTGACTTTACACTCCTCCATTATATGACTTCACACATCTCCTTTCTGTAACTTCACACACTTCCAATGATTGACTTCACAAACCTCCATTCCATGACTTCACACACCTCCATTCTATGAGTTAACACACCTCCATTCTTTGACTTCACACACCTCCATTTTGACTTCACACACCTACATTCTGTGACTTCACACACCTCCATTTGTGACTTCACACAACACCATTTTGACTTCACACACCTCCATTCTGTGACTTCACACACCTCCATTCTGTGACTTCACACACCTCCATTTTGACTTCACATACTTCCATCCTGTGATATCACACACCTCCATTCTGTGACTTCACACACCACCATTGTTTGACATCACACACCTCCATTCTTTGACTTCGCACACCTCCATTCCACGCCTTCACCCATGTCCATTCTATCAGTTCGCACACATCCATTCTATGAGTTCCCACACCACAATTTTGTCTTCACACACCTCCATTCTATGACTTCACACACCTTAATTCTTAATTCAGAAACATCCATTCTAAGACTTCACACAGCTCCATTCTATGACTTCGCAAACCTCAATTCTGTGGCTTCACGCACCTCCATTCTGAGTTCACACAACTCCATTCGGTCACTTCACACACCTCCAATCTGACTTCACACACCTGCATTCTATGACTTCACACACTTCCATTCTATTACCTCACACACTTCCATTCAGTGACTTCACACACCACCTTTCTGAGTTCACACACCTCCATTTTTTGACTTCACACACCTCCAATATTTGACTTCAAACACCTCAATTCTCTGACTTGACACACCTTCAGTCTATGACTTCATACCCGTCCATTCTATGACTTCACCCACCTCCATTCTATGAGTTCACACACCTAGATTCCCCGACTTCACACCCTTCCAATTTGACTTCACATACCTCCATTCTATGAATTCACAAACCTCCCTTTGGTGACCTCACAATCCTCCATTCTATGACTTCACACATCTGCATTCTATGACTTCACACACCTCAATTCTGACTCACACAGCTCCATTCTGTGACTTCACATAACTCCATTGTATGATTTCACACATCTCCATACTATGACTACACACACCTCCATCTATGACTTCACACACCTCCATTCTGAGTTCACACACCTCCATTCTGTGACTTCACACACCTCCATTCTGACTTCACACTTCCATTGTATGACTTCACACACCTCCATTGTATGACTTCACACACTTCCATTGTGACGTCACACCTCCATTCTATGAGTTCACACACCTCCATTCTATGACTTCACACACTTCCATTCTGACTTCACAAACCTCTATTCTATGACTTCGCATACCTACATTCTGACTTCACACACCTCCATTCTTTGACTTCACAGACCTCGAATCTATGACTTCCCACACCTAATTTCTATGACTTCACCCACCCCCATTCTATGATTTCACACCTCCATTCTGACTTCACACACCTCCATTCTATGACTTCACACACCTCCATTCTGACTTCACACACCTCCATTCTGTGACTTCACACACCTCCATTCTATGATTTCACACACCTCCATTCTGTGACTTCACACACCTCCATTCTATGACTTCATACACCTCCATTCTGTGACTTCACACACCTCCATTCTATGTCTTCACACATCTCCATTCTATGACTTGACACACCTACATTGTCACTTCACACACCTCCATTCTATGAGTTCACACACCTCCATTCTATGACTTCACTCACCTCCATTCTGTGACTTCACACACCACTATTGTTTGACTTCACACACCTCAATTCTTTGACTTCACACACCTCCATTCCACGACTTCACACACCTCCATTCGATGAGTTCACACACATCCATTCTATGAGTTCACACACCACAATTTTGTCTTCACACACCTCCATTCTATGACTTCACCCACCTTCATTCTTAATTCAGAAACATCCATTTTATGACTTCCCACAACTCCATTTGTGACCTCGCAAACCTTCATTCTGTGACTTCACACACCTCCATTCTGAGTTCACACACTTCCATTCAGTGACTTCACACACCTCCATTCTGACTTCACACACCTCCATTCTATGACTTCACACACCTCCATTCTGTGACGTCACACACCTCAATTCTGTGACTTCACACACCTTCATTCTTACTTCACAAACATACATTCTATGACTTCACACACCTCCATACTATGACTTCACACACCTCCATTCTTTGACTTCACACACCTCCATTCTGTGTTCACACACCTCAATTCTATGACTTCACACACCTCCATTCTGTCTTCACACACGTCCATTCTATGACTTCACACCTCCCTTCTATGACTCCGCACACCTCCATTCTTTGACTTCACACACCTAAATTCTGAGTTGACACACCTCCGTTCTGTGACTTCACACACCTCCATTCTGACTTCACACAGCTCCATTCTATGACTTCACAAAACTCCATTCATTGACTTCACACACCTCCATTCTTTGACTTCACACACCTCCATTCTATGACTTCACACACTTACATTGTGACGACACACACCTCCATTCTATGAGTTCACACATCTCCATTCTGACTTCACACACCTCCATTCTATGACTTCACACACCTCGATTCTGAATTCACACAGCTCCATTCTGTGACTTCACAAAACTCCATTCTATGATTTCACACACCTCCATACTATGACTTCACACAACTCCATCTATGAATTCACACACCTCAATTCTGACTTCACACACCTCTATTCTATGACTTCGCACACCTCCATTTTGACATCACACACCTCCATTCTATGACTTCATAGACATCGAATCCTTGACTTCACTCACCTGCATTCTATGACTTCACACTCCTCCACTCTATGATTTCCCACACCTCCTTTTTATGACTTCACCCACCTCCAATCTATGACTACACACCTCCATTCTGACTTCACAAACCTGAATTCTGTGACTTCACACACCTCCATTCTATGAGTTCACACACCTCCATTCTGTGACTTCACACACCTCCATTCTATGATTTCACACACCTCCATTCTGTGACTTCACACACATCCATTCTATGACTTCACACACCTCCTTTCTGAGTTGACACACCTCCATTATATGACTTCACACAACTTCAATATGACTTCACACACCTCCATTCTGTGACTTCACACACCTCCATTCTATGAGTTCACACACCTCCATTCTGACTTCACGAACCTCCATTCTATGTCTTCACACAGCTCCATTCTGACTTCACACACCTCCATTCTATGACTTCGCACACCTCCATTCTGTGACTTCACACACCTCCATTATATGACTTCACACACCTCCATTCTATGAGTTCACACACGTACATTGTGACTTCACACACCTCCATTCCATGAGTTCACACACCTCCATTTTATGACTTCACTCACCTCCATTCTGACTTGACAAACCTAAATTCTGTGAATTCACACACCTCCATTCTTTGATTTCACACCACTCCATTCTATGACTTCACACACCTCCATTCTATGAGTTTTCACACCTCCATTCTGAGTTCACACACCTCCATTCTGTGACTTCACAAACCTCCTTTCTATGACTTCACACACCTCCACTCTGTGAATGCACACATCTCCACTCTGTGTCTTTACACACCTCCATTCTGCGAATTCATACCCCTCCATTCTGTGATTTCACACACCTCCCTTCTATGACTTCACACACCTCCATTCTATGACTTCACAAACCTCCATTTTGGCTTCGCACACGTCCATTCTGTGCCTTCACACACCTCCCTTACGTGACTTCACACACCTCAATTCTATGACTTCACACACCTCCATTCTATGACATCACACGCCTCCATTCTATGACTTCACACACTTCCATTCTATGACTTCACACACCTCCACTCTATGACTTCCCAAACCTCCATTCTATGACTTCACACACCTGCACTCTGACTTCACACACCTCCATTCTATGACTTCATACACCTCCCTTCTATGACTTCATACACCAACATTCTATGCCTTCACACACCTCCATTCTGTGACTTCACAAATCTCCATTCTGACTTCACACTCCTCCATTCTATGACTTCACACACCTCCATTCTATGACTTCACACATCTCCTTTTTGTAACTTCCCTCACTTCCAATATTTGACTTCACAAACCTCCATTCCATGATTTCACACACCTCCATTCTTTGAGTTCACACACCTCCATTCTTTGACTTCACACACATCCATTTTGACTTCACACACCTACATTCTGTGACTTCACACACCTCCATTTGTGACTTCACACACCACCATTTTGACTTCACACACCTCCATTCTGTGACTTCACACACCTCCTTCCTTTGACGTCACACACCTCTATTTTGAATTCACACACTTCCATTCTGTGATTTCACACACCTCCATTCTGTGACTTCACACACCACTATTGTTTGACTTCACACACCTCCATTCTTTCACTTCACACACCTCCATTCCACGACTTCACACACCTCCATTCGATGAGTTCACACACATCCATTCTATGAGTTCACACACCACAATTTTGTCTTAACACACCTCCATTCTATGACTTCACCCACCTTCATTCTTAATTCAGAAACATCCATTTTATGACTTCCCGCAACTCCATTCTGTGACTTCGCAAACCTGCATTCTGTGATTTCACACACCTCCATTCTGAGTTCACACTCCTCCATTCGGTGACTTCACACACCTCCATTCTGACTTCACACACCTCCATTCTATGACTTCTCACACCTCCATTCTGTGACGTCACACACCTCAATTCTGTGACTTCACACACCTTCATTCTTACTTCACAAACGTACCTTCTATGACTTCTCACACCTCCATACTATGACTTCACACATCTCCATTCTTTGACTTCACACACCTCCATTCTGTGTTCACACACCTCAATTCTGTGACTTCACACACCTCCATTTTGACTTCACACACCTTCATTCTATGACTTCACACACCTCCCTTCTATGTCTTCGCACACCTCCATTCTTTGACTTCACACACCTAAATTCTGAGCTGACACACCTCTATTCTGTGACTTCACACACCTCCATTCTGACTTCACACAGCTCCATTCTATGACTTCAAAAAACTCCATTCTATGACTTCACACACCTCCATTCTGTGACTTCACACACCTCCATTCTATGACTTCACACACTTTCATTGTGACGTCACACACCTCCATTCTATGTGTTCACACATCTCCATTCTGACTTCACACACCTCCATTCTATGACTTCACACACCTCCATTCTGAATTCACACAGCTCCATTCTGTGACTTCACAAAACTCCATTCTATGATTTCACACACGTCCATACTATGACTTCACACAACTCCATCTATGACTTCACACACCTCAATTCTGACTTCACACACCTCTATTCTATGACTTCGCACTATCCATTTTTACATCACACACCTCCATTCTATGACTTCACAGACCTCGAATCTGTGACTTCACTGACCTGTACTCTATGACTTCACACTCCTCCATTCTATGATTTCCCACACCTCCTTTTCATGTCTTCACCCACCTCCAATCTATGACTACACACCTCCATTTTGACTTCACACACCTGCATTCTGTGACTTCACAAACCTCCATTCTATGAGTTCACACACCTCCATTCTGTGACTTCACACACCTTCAATCTTACTTCAGAAACATCCATTCTACAACTTCACAAACCTCCATTCTGTGACTTCACAAACCTCCATTCTGAGTTCACACAGCTCCATTCGGTGACTTCACACACCTCCATTCTGTGCCTTCACACACCTCCATTCTATGACTTCACACACTTCCATTCTATGACTTCACACACCTCCATTCTGTGACGTCAAACACCTCCATTCTAAGTTCACACACCTCCAATCTGTGACTTCACACACCTCCATTCTGTGACTTCACACACCTCCATTCTATGAATTCACACACATCCATTCTATGACTTCACACACCTCCATTCTGTGACTTTACACACCTCCATTCTGAGTTCACCCACCTCCATTCTTTGACTTCACACACCTCCATTCTGTTACTTCCCACACCTCCATTCTGTGACTTCACACACCTCCGTTCTATGACTTCACACACCTCCCTTCTATGACTTCACACACCACCATTCTGTGACTTTACACACCTCCATTCTTTGACTTCACACACCTCCATTCCCGACTTCACACACCTCCATTCGATGAGTTCACACACATCCATTCTATGAGTTCACACACCACAATTTTGTCTTCACAAACCTGCATTCTATGACTTCACCCACCTTCATTCTTAATTCAGAAACATCCATTTTATGACTTCCCACAACTCCCTTTGTGACTTCGCAAACCTTCATTCTGTGACTTCACACACCTCCATTCTGAGTTCACACACCTCCATTTGGTGACTTCACACACCTCCATTCTGACTTCACACACCTCCATTCTATGAGTTCACACACCTCCATTCTATGACTTCACACACCTCCATTCTGACTTCACACACCTCTATTCTATGAATTCGAACACCTACATTCTGACTTCACACACATCCATTCTATGACTTCACAGACCTCGAATCTGTGACTTCACTCACCTCCACTCTATGACTTCACACTTCTCCATTCTATGACATCCCACACCTAATTTCTATGACTTCACCCACCTCCATTCTGACTTCACACCTCCATTCTGACTTCACACACTTCCATTCTATGACTTCACACACCTCCATTCTGACTTCATACTCATCCATTCTGTGACTTCACACACCTCCATTCTATGATTTCACACACTTCTATTCTGTGACTTCACACACCTCCATTCTATGACTTCACACACCTCCATTCTGTGACTTCACACACCTCCAGTCTATGACTTCACACAGCTCCATTCTATGACTTCACACACCTACATTGTGACTTCACACAACTCCATTTTATCAGTTCACACACCTGCATTGTGACATCACACAACTCCATTCTATGACTTCACACACCTCCATTGTGACTTCACACACCTCCATTCTGACTTCACACACCTGCACTCTATGACTTCACACACCTCCATTCTGACTTCACACACCTCCATTCTGTGACTTCACACACCTCCATTCTATGATTTCACACACCTCCATTCTGTGACCTCACACACCTCCATTCCATGACTTCACACACCTACTTTCTGTGACGTCACACACCTCCATTCTGAGTTCACGCACCTCCATTCTGTGACTTCTCACACCTGGATTCTGTGACTTCACACACCTTCAATCTGTGACTACACACACCTCCATTCTATGACCTCACACACCCTCATTCTATGATTTCACACACCACGATTCTATGACTTCACACATCCATTTTGATTTCACACACCTCCAATATATGTCTTCAAACACCTCAATTCTGTGACTTCACACACCTCCATTCTATGACTTGACACACTTCCATTCTATGACTTCCACACCTCCATTTTGTGACTTTACACACCTCCATTCTGGGTTCACACACCTCCATTCTGTGACTTCACACTCCTGCAATCTGTGACTTCCCACACCTCCATTCTGTGACTTCACACACCTCCATTCTATGACTTCACACACCTTCATTCTTACTTCACAAACACCCATTCTATGACTTCACACACCTCCATTCTATGACTTCACACACCTCCATTCTGTGACTTCACACACCTCCATTCTATGACTTCACACACCTCCATTGTGACTACACACACCTCCATTCTATGACTTCACACACCTCCATTCTGACTTCACACACCTCCATTCTATGACTTCACACACCTCCATTCTGAATTCACACAGCTCAATTCTGTGACTTCACAAAATTCCATTCTGACTTCACACACCTCCATTGTATGAATTCACACACCTCCCTTCTGTGACTTTACACAACTCCATTCTGACATCACACACCTCCATTCTGTGACTTCACACACCTCCATTCCATGACTTCACACACCTCCATTCGATGCCTTCACACACCTCCATTTTGTGACTTCACACACCACCATTGTTTGACTTCACACACCTCCATTTTTGGACTTCACACACCTCCATTCCATGACTTAACACATCTCCATTTTATGAGTTCGCACACCTCCATTTTGACTTCACACACCTCCATTCTGTAACTTCACACACCTTCATTCTACTTCAGGATCATCCATTCTATGACTTCACACAGCTCCATTCTACGACTTCACACACCTCCATTCTGTGCCTTCACACACCTCCATTCTGTGACTTCACACACCTCCATTATGACTTCACACACCTGCATTCTATGACTTCACACAACTCCATTCTATGACTTCACAGCTCCATTCTGTGACTTCACACACCTCCATTCTCAGTTCACACACCTCCATTCTGTGACTTCACACACCTCAATTCTCACTTCACACAGCTTCATTCTATGACTTCACACACCTCCATACTGTGACTTCACACACCTCATTCTATGATTTCACACACATCCATTATGACTTCACACACCTCCATTCTATGAGTTCACACACCTCCATTCTGACTTCACACACCTCCATTCTATGACTTCACACACCTCCCTTCTGACTTCACACCCCTCCATTCTATGACTTCACACAACTCCATTCTGACTTCACACACCTCCATTCTGTGACTTCACACACCTCCATTCGATGACTTCACACACCTCCATTCTTTGACTTCACACACCTCCATTCTATGATTTCACACACCTCCGTTCTGACTTCAAACACCTCCATTCTATGACTTCACACACCTCCATTATGTGACTTCACACACCTCAATTCTGTGACTTCACACACCTCCATTATGACTTCACACACCTCAATTCTATGACTTCACACACCTCCATTCTATGACTTCACACACCTAGATTCTGCGACTTCACACACCTCCGGTCTGAGTTCACACACCTCAATTCTGTGACTTCACACACCTCCATTCTGACTTCACCCAGCTCCATTCAATGACTTCACACAACTCCATTCTGTGACTTCGCACACCTCCAATCTGACTTCACACAGCTCCACTCTATGCCTTCCCACACCTCCATTCTATGATTTCACACACCTCCATTCTATGAGTTCACACACCTCCATTCTGTGATTTCACACACCTCCATTCTGAGTTCAAACACCTCCGTTCTGTGACTTAACCCACCCCCATTCTGTGACTTCACACACAACCATTCTGAGTTCACACACCTCCATTCTGTGACTTCACACACCTCCATTCTATGACTTAACACACCTTCATTCTTACTTCACAAACATCCATTCTATGACTTCACACACCTCCATTCTATGACTTCACACATCTCCATTCTATGACTTCACAAACCTCCATTCTGTGACTTCACACACCTCAATTCTATGACTTCACACACCTCCATTAAGACTTCACACACATCCATTCTATGACTTCACACACCTCCATCCTGTGACTTCACCCAACTCCAATCTGACGTCACACACCTCCATTCTATGACTTCACACACCTCCATTCTGAGTTCACACAACTCCATTTGGTGACTTCACACACCTACATTATGACTTCACACACCTCCATTCTATGACTTCACACACCTCCATTCTGACTTCACACACCACCATTCTATGACTTCATATACCTCCATTGTGACTTCACACACCACCATTCTATGAGTTCACACACCTCCATTCTGACTTCACACACCTCCATTCTATGACTTCACACACCTCCCTTCTGACTTCACACACCTCCATTCTGTGACTTTACACAACTCCATTATGACTTCACACACCTCCATTCTGTGTCTTCACACACCTCCATTCCATGACTTCACACACCTCCATTCGATGCCTTCACACACCTCCATTTTGTGACTTCACATACCACCATTGTTTGACTTCACACACCTCCATTTTTGGACTTCACACACCTCCATTCCATGACTTCACACATCTCCATTTTATGAGTTCGCACACCTACATTTTGACTTCACACACCTCCATTCTGTAACTTCACACACCTTCATTCTACTTCAGGATCATCCATTCTATGACTTCACACAGCTCCATTCTACGACTTCACACACCTCCATTCTGTGCCTTCACACACCTCCATTCTGTGGCTTCACACACCTCCATTTTGACTTCACACACCTACATTCTATGACTTCACACACCTCCATTCTATGACTTCACAGCTCCATTCTGTGACTTCACACACCTCCATTCTCAGTTCACACACCTCCATTCTCTGACTTCACACACCTCATTTCTCACTTCACACAGCTTCATTCTATGACTTCACACACCTCCATACTGTGACTTCACACACCTCATTCTATGATTTCACACACCTCCATTATGACTTCACACACCTCCATTCTATGAGTTCACACACCTCCATTCTGACTTCACACACCTCCATTCTATGACTTAACACACCTCCCTTCTGACTTCACACCCCTCCATTCTATGACTTCACACAACTCCATTCTGACTTCACACACCTCCATTCTGTGACTTCACACACCTCCATTCGATGACTTCACACACCTCCATTCTGTAACTTCACACACCTCAATTCTGTGACTTCACACACCTCCATTATGACTTCACACACCTCCATTCTATGACTTCACACACCTCCATTCTATGACTTCACACACCTAGATTCTCTGACTTCACAAACCTCCGTTCTGAGTTCACACACCTCAATTCTGTGACTTCACACACCTCCATTCTGACTTCACCCAGCTCCATTCAATGACTTCACACACCTCCATTCTGTGACTTCGCACACCTCCAATCTGACTTCACACAGCTCCACTCTATGCCTTCCCACACCTCCATTCTATGATTTCACACACCTCCATTCTATGACTTCACACACCTCCATTCTGTGATTTCACACACCTCCATTCTGAGTTCAAACACATCCGTTCTGTGACTTAACACACCTCCATTCTGTGACTTCACACACCACCATTCTGAGTTCACACACCTCCATTCTCTGACTTCACACACCTCCATTCTATGACTTAACACACCTTCATTCTTACTTCACAAACATCCATTCTATGACTTCACACACCTCCATTCTATGATTTCACACATCTCCATTCTATGACTTCACAAACCTCCATTCTGTGACTTCACACACCTCAATTCTGTGACTTCACACACCTCCATTATGACTTCACACACATCCATTCTATGACTTCACACACCTCCATTCTATGACTTCACACACCTTCATTCTGTGACTTCACACACCTCCATTCTGACTTCACACACCTCCATTCTGTGACTTCACACAACTCCAATCTGACTTCACACAGCTCCATTCTGTGACTTCACACACCTCCATTCTGTGACTTCACACACCTCCATTCTATGACTTCACACACCTCCATTGTGACTTCACACAGCTCCATTCTATGAGTTCACAGACCTCCATTCTGAATTCACACACCTCCATTCTAGGACTTCACACACCTCCATTCTATGACTTTACACAACTCCATTCTGACTTCAGACACCTCCATTCTATGAGTTCACACACGTGCATTGTGACTTCACACACCTCCATTCTTTGACTTCATACACCTCCATTCTGACTTCACACACCTCCATTCTGACTTCACAAACATCAATTCTGTGACCTCACACACCTCCGTTCTTTGACTTCACACACCTCCATTGTGAGTTCACACACCTCCATTCTGAATTCACAAACATCAATTCTGTGACTTCCCACAGTTCATTCTATGACTTCACACACCTCCATTCTATGACTTAACACACCTCCATTCTATGACTTCACAAACCTCCATTCTGACTTCACACACCTCCATTCTGACTTCACAAACATCAATTCTGTGACTTCAAACACCTCCATTCTGTGACTTCACACACCTCCATTCTATGACTTCACACACCTCCATTCTATGACTTCACACAATTCCATTCTTTGACTTCACACACCTCCATTTTTTGACTTCACACATCTCCATTGTGAGTTCACACACCTTCATTCTATGACTTCACACACCTCCATTCTGACTTCACATACCTCCATTCTATGACTTCCACACCTCCATTCTGACTTCACACACCACCATTCTATGACTTCATATACCTCCATTGTGACTTCACACACCACCATTCTATGAGTTCACACACCTCCATTCTGACTTCACACACCTCCATTCTATGACTTCACACACCTCCATTCTGACTTCACACACCTCCATTCTGTGACTTCACACAACTCCATTCTGACTTCACACACCTCCATTCTGTGACTTCACACACCTCCATTCCATGACTTCACACACCTCCATTCGATGCCTTCACACACCTCCATTTTGTGACTTCACACACCACCATTGTTTGACTTCACACACCTCCATTTTTGGACTTCACACACCTCCATTCCATGACTTCACACATCTCCATTTTATGAGTTCGCACACCTCCATTTTGACTTCACACACCTCCATTCTGTAACATCACACACCTTCATTCTACTTTAGGAACATCCATTCTATGACTTCACACAGCTCTATTCTACGACTTCACACACCTCCATTCTGTGCCTTCACACACCTCCATTCTGTGACTTCACACACCTCCATTTTGACCTCACACACCTGCATTCTATGACTTCACACACCTCCATTCTATGACTTCACAGATCCATTCTGTGACTTCACACACCTCCATTCTGAGTTCACACACCTCCATTCTGTGACTTCACACACCTCAATTCTCACTTCACACAGCTTCATTCTATGACTTCACACACCTCCATACTGTGACTTCACACACCTCCATTCTATGATTTCACACACCTCCATTATGACTTCACACACCTTCATTCTATGACTTCACACACCTCCATTCTATGACTTCACACACCTAGATTCTGTGACTTCACACACCTCCGTTCTGAGTTCACACCCCTCCATTCTATGACTTCACGCAACTCCATTCTGCCTTCAAACACCTCCATTCTGTGACTTCACACACCTCCATTCCATGACTTCACACACCTCCATTCGATGACTTCACACACCTCCATTCTTTGACTTCACACACCTCCATTCTATGATTTCACACACCTCCGTTCTGACTTCACACACCTCCATTCTATGACTTCACACACCTCCATTCTGTGACTTCACACACCTCAATTCTATGACTTCACACACCTAGATTCTGTGACTTCACACACCTCCGTTCTGAGTTCACACACCTCAATTCTGTGACTTCACACACCTCCATTCTGACTTCACCCAGCTCCATTCAATGACTTCACACACCTCCATTCTGTGACATCGCACACCTCCAATCTGACTGCACACAGCTCCACTCTATGCCTTCCCACACCTCCATTCTATGATTTCACACACCTCCATTCTATGACTTCACACACCTCCATTCTGTGATTTCACACACCTCCATTCTGAGTTCAAACACCTCCGTTCTGTGACTTAACACACCTCCATTCTGTGACTTCACACACCACCATTCTGAGTTCACACACCTCCATTCTGTGACTTCACACACCTGCATTCTATGACTTAACACACCTTCATTGTTACTTCACACATCTCCATTCTATGACTCCACAAACCTCCATTTTGTGACTTCACACACCTCAATTCTGTGACTTCACACACCTCCATTATGACTTCACACACATCCATTCTATGACTTCACACACCTCCTTTCTATGACTTCACACAGCTTCATTCTGTGACGTCACACACCTCCATTCTGAGTTCACACACCTCCATTCTGTGACTTCACACAACTCCAATCTGACTTCACACAGCTCCATTCTATGAATTCCCACACCTCCATTCTGTGACTTCACACAGCTCCATTCTATGAGTTCACACACCTCCATTCTGACTTCACACACCTCCATTCTATGACTTCACACACCTCCATTCTGACTTCACACACCTCCATTCTATGACTTCACACAACTCCATTCTGACTTCAGACACCTCTATTCTATGAGTTCACACACGTGCATTGTGACTTCACCCACCTCCATTCTATGACTTCATACACCTCCATTCTGACTTCACACACCTCCATTATGACTTCACAAACATCAATTCTGTGACTTCACACACCTCCATTCTTTGACTTCACACACCTCCATTGTGAAATCACACACCTCCATTCTGAATTCACAAATATCAATTCTGTGACTTCACACACCTCCATTCTATGACTTCACACACCTCCATTCTATGACTTCACAAACCTCCATTCTGACTTCACACACCTCCATTCTGACCTCACAAACATCAATTCTGTGACTTCAAACACCTCCATTCTGTGACTTCACACACCTCAGTTCTATGACTTCACACACCTCCATTCTATGACTTCACACAATTCCATTCTTTGACTTCACACACCTCCATTTTTTGACTTCACACATCTCCATTGTGAGGTCACACACCTTCATTCTATGACTTCACACACCTCTATTCTGACTTCATACAGCTCCATTCTATGACTTCACACACCTCCATTCTGTGCCTTCACACATCTCCATTTTATGACTTAACACACATTCATTCTTACTTCACAAACATTCATTCTATGACTTCACACACCTCAATTCTATGACTTCACACACCTCCATTCTATGACTTTACACACCTCCATTCTGTGACTTCACACACCTCAATTCTGTGACTTCACACACCTACATTATGACTTCACACACCTCCATTCTATGACTTCACACACCTCCATTCTGACTTCACATACCTCCATTCTATGACTTCCACACCTCCATTCTGACTTCACACACCACCATTCTATGACTTCATATACCTCCATTGTGACTTCACACACCACCATTCTATGAGTTCACACACCTCCATTCTGACTTCACACACCTCCATTCTATGACTTCACACACCTCCATTCTGACTTCACACACCTCCATTCTGTGACTTCACACAACTCCATTCTGACTTCACACACCTCCATTCTGTGACTTCACACACCTCCATTCCATGACTTCACACACCTCCATTCGATGCCTTCACACACCTCCATTTTGTGACTTCACACACCACCATTGTTTGACTTCACACACCTCCATTTTTGGACTTCACACACCTCCATTCCATGACTTCACACATCTCCATTTTATGAGTTCGCACACCTCCATTTTGACTTCACACACCTCCATTCTGTAACATCACACACCTTCATTCTACTTTAGGAACATCCATTCTATGACTTCACACAGCTCTATTCTACGACTTCACACACCTCCATTCTGTGCCTTCACACACCTCCATTCTGTGACTTCACACACCTCCATTTTGACCTCACACACCTGCATTCTATGACTTCACACACCTCCATTCTATGACTTCACAGATCCATTCTGTGACTTCACACACCTCCATTCTGAGTTCACACACCTCCATTCTGTGACTTCACACACCTCAATTCTCACTTCACACAGCTTCATTCTATGACTTCACACACCTCCATACTGTGACTTCACACACCTCCATTCTATGATTTCACACACCTCCATTATGACTTCACACACCTTCATTCTATGACTTCACACACCTCCATTCTATGACTTCACACACCTAGATTCTGTGACTTCACACACCTCCGTTCTGAGTTCACACCCCTCCATTCTATGACTTCACGCAACTCCATTCTGCCTTCAAACACCTCCATTCTGTGACTTCACACACCTCCATTCCATGACTTCACACACCTCCATTCGATGACTTCACACACCTCCATTCTTTGACTTCACACACCTCCATTCTATGATTTCACACACCTCCGTTCTGACTTCACACACCTCCATTCTATGACTTCACACACCTCCATTCTGTGACTTCACACACCTCAATTCTATGACTTCACACACCTAGATTCTGTGACTTCACACACCTCCGTTCTGAGTTCACACACCTCAATTCTGTGACTTCACACACCTCCATTCTGACTTCACCCAGCTCCATTCAATGACTTCACACACCTCCATTCTGTGACTTCGCACACCTCCAATCTGACTGCACACAGCTCCACTCTATGCCTTCCCACACCTCCATTCTATGATTTCACACACCTCCATTCTATGACTTCACACACCTCCATTCTGTGATTTCACACACCTCCATTCTGAGTTCAAACACCTCCGTTCTGTGACTTAACACACCTCCATTCTGTGACTTCACACACCACCATTCTGAGTTCACACACCTCCATTCTGTGACTTCACACACCTCCATTCTATGACTTAACACACCTTCATTGTTACTTCACACATCTCCATTCTATGACTCCACAAACCTCCATTTTGTGACTTCACACACCTCAATTCTGTGACTTCACACACCTCCATTATGACTTCACACACATCCATTCTATGACTTCACACACCTCCTTTCTATGACTTCACACAGCTTCATTCTGTGACGTCACACACCTCCATTCTGAGTTCACACACCTCCATTCTGTGACTTCACACAACTCCAATCTGACTTCACACAGCTCCATTCTATGAATTCCCACACCTCCATTCTGTGACTTCACACAGCTCCATTCTATGAGTTCACACACCTCCATTCTGACTTCACACACCTCCATTCTATGACTTCACACACCTCCATTCTGACTTCACACACCTCCATTCTATGACTTCACACAACTCCATTCTGACTTCAGACACCTCTATTCTATGAGTTCACACACGTGCATTGTGACTTCACACACCTCCATTCTATGACTTCATACACCTCCATTCTGACTTTACACACCTCCATTATGACTTCACAAACATCAATTCTGTGACTTCACACACCTCCATTCTTTGACTTCACACACCTCCATTGTGAAATCACACACCTCCATTCTGAATTCACAAATATCAATTCTGTGACTTCACACACCTCCATTCTATGACTTCACACACCTCCATTCTATGACTTCACAAACCTCCATTCTGACTGCACACACCTCCATTCTGACTTCACAAACATCAATTCTGTGACTTCAAACACCTCCATTCTGTGACTTCACACACCTCAGTTCTATGACTTCACACACCTCCATTCTATGACTTCACACAATTCCATTCTTTGACTTCACACACCTCCATTTTTTGACTTCACACACCTCCATTGTGAGTTCACACACCTCCATTCTATGACTTCACACACCTCTATTCTGACTTCACACAGCTCCATTCTATGACTTCACACACCTCCATTCTGTGCCTTCACACATCTCCATTTTATGACTTAACACACCTTCATTCTTACTTCACAAACATTCATTCTATGACTTCACACACCTCCATTCTATGACTTCACACACCTCCATTCTATGACTTTACACACCTCCATTCTGTGACTTCACACACCTCAATTCTGTGTCTTCACACACCTACATTATGACTTCACACACCTCCATTCTATGACTTCACACACCTCCATTCTGACTTCACACACCTCCATTCTATGACTTCCACACCTCTATTCTGACTTCACACACCACCATTCTATGACTTCATATACCTCCATTGTGACTTCACACACCACCATTCTATGAGTTCACACACCTCCATTCTGACTTCACACACCTCCATTCTATGACATCACACACCTCCATTCTGACTTCACACACCTCCATTCTGTGACTTCACACAACTCCATTCTGACTTCACACACCTCCTTTCTGTGACTTCACACACCTCCATTCCATGACTTCACACACCTCCATTCGATGCCTTCACACACCTCCATTTTGTGACTTCACACACCACCATTGTTTGACTTCACACACCTCCATTTTTGGACTTCACACACCTCCATTCCATGACTTCACACATCTCCATTTTATGAGTTCGCACACCTCCATTTTGACTTCACACACCTCCATTCTGTAACTTCACACACCTTCATTCTACTTCAGGAACATCCAGTCTATGACTTCACACAGCTCCATTCTACGACTTCACACACCTCCATTCTGTGCCTTCACACACCTCCATTCTGTGGCTTCACACACCTCCATTTTGACTTCACACACCTACATTCTATGACTTCACACACCTCCATTCTATGACTTCACAGCTCCATTCTGTGACTTCACACACCTTCATTCTCAGTTCACACACCTCCATTCTCTGACTTCACACACCTCATTTCTCACTTCACACAGCTTCATTCTATGACTTCACACACCTCCATACTGTGACTTCACACACCTCATTCTATGATTTCACACACCTCCATTATGACTTCACACACCTCCATTCTATGAGTTCACACACCTCCATTCTGACTTCACACACCTCCATTCTATGACTTAACACACCTCCCTTCTGACTCCACACCCCTCCATTCTATGACTTCACACAACTCCATTCTGACTTCACACACCTCCATTCTGTGACTTCACACACCTCCATTCGATGACTTCACACACCTCCATTCTTTGACTTCACACACCTCCATTCTATGATTTCACAAACCTCCGTTCTGACTTCACACACCTCCATTCTATGACTTCACACACCTCCATTCTGACTTCACATACCTCCATTCTATGACTTCCACACCTCCATTCTGACTTCACACACCACCATTCTATGACTTCATATACCTCCATTGTGACTTCACACACCACCATTCTATGAGTTCACACACCTCCATTCTGACTTCACACACCTCCATTCTATGACTTCACACACTTCCATTCTGACTTCACACACCTCCATTCTGTGACTTCACACAACTCCATTCTGACTTCACACACCTCCATTCTGTGACTTCACACACCTCCATTCCATGACTTCACACACCTCCATTCGATGCCTTCACACACCTCAATTTTGTGACTTCACACACCACCATTGTTTGACTTCACACACCTCCATTTTTGGACTTCACACACCTCCATTCCATGACTTCACACATCTCCATTTTATGAGTTCGCACACCTCCATTTTGACTTCACACACCTCCATTCTGTAACATCACACACCTTCATTCTACTTTAGGAACATCCATTCTATGACTTCACACAGCTCTATTCTACGACTTCACACACCTCCATTCTGTGCCTTCACACACCTCCATTCTGTGACTTCACACACCTCCATTTTGACCTCACACACCTGCATTCTATGACTTCACACACCTCCATTCTATGACTTCACAGATCCATTCTGTGACTTCACACACCTCCATTCTGAGTTCACACACCTCCATTCTGTGACTTCACACACCTCAATTCTCACTTCACACAGCTTCATTCTATGACTTCACACACCTCCATACTGTGACTTCACACACCTCCATTCTATGATTTCACACACCTCCATTATGACTTCACACACCTTCATTCTATGACTTCACACACCTCCATTCTATGACTTCACACACCTAGATTCTGTGACTTCACACACCTCCGTTCTGAGTTCACACCCCTCCATTCTATGACTTCACGCAACTCCATTCTGCCTTCAAACACCTCCATTCTGTGACTTCACACACCTCCATTCCATGACTTCACACACCTCCATTCGATGACTTCACACACCTCCATTCTTTGACTTCACACACCTCCATTCTATGATTTCACACACCTCCGTTCTGACTTCACACACCTCCATTCTATGACTTCACACACCTCCATTCTGTGACTTCACACACCTCAATTCTATGACTTCACACACCTAGATTCTGTGACTTCACACACCTCCGTTCTGAGTTCACACACCTCAATTCTGTGACTTCACACACCTCCATTCTGACTTCACCCAGCTCCATTCAATGACTTCACACACCTCCATTCTGTGACTTCGCACACCTCCAATCTGACTGCACACAGCTCCACTCTATGCCTTCCCACACCTCCATTCTATGATTTCACACACCTCCATTCTATGACTTCACACACCTCCATTCTGTGATTTCACACACCTCCATTCTGAGTTCAAACACCTCCGTTCTGTGACTTAACACACCTCCATTCTGTGACTTCACACACCACCATTCTGAGTTCACACACCTCCATTCTATGACTTCACACACCTAGATTCTGTGACTTCACACACCTCCGTTCTGAGTTCACACCCCTCCATTCTATGACTTCACGCAACTCCATTCTGCCTTCAAACACCTCCATTCTGTGACTTCACACACCTCCATTCCATGACTTCACACACCTCCATTCGATGACTTCACACACCTCCATTCTTTGACTTCACACACCTCCATTCTATGATTTCACACACCTCCGTTCTGACTTCACACACCTCCATTCTATGACTTCACACACCTCCATTCTGTGACTTCACACACCTCAATTCTATGACTTCACACACCTAGATTCTGTGACTTCACACACCTCCGTTCTGAGTTCACACACCTCAATTCTGTGACTTCACACACCTCCATTCTGACTTCACCCAGCTCCATTCAATGACTTCACACACCTCCATTCTGTGACTTCGCACACCTCCAATCTGACTGCACACAGCTCCACTCTATGCCTTCCCACACCTCCATTCTATGATTTCACACACCTCCATTCTATGACTTCACACACCTCCATTCTGTGATTTCACACACCTCCATTCTGAGTTCAAACACCTCCGTTCTGTGACTTAACACACCTCCATTCTGTGACTTCACACACCACCATTCTGAGTTCACACACCTCCATTCTGTGACTTCACACACCTCCATTCTATGACTTAACACACCTTCATTGTTACTTCACACATCTCCATTCTATGACTCCACAAACCTCCATTTTGTGACTTCACACACCTCAATTCTGTGACTTCACACACCTCCATTATGACTTCACACACATCCATTCTATGACTTCACACACCTCCTTTCTATGTCTTCACATAGCTTCATTCTGTGATGTCACACACCTCCATTCTGAGTTCACACACCTCCATTCTGTGACTTCACACAACTCCAATCTGACTTCACACAGCTCCATTCTATGAATTCCCACACCTCCATTCTGTGACTTCACACAGCTCCATTCTACGAGTTCACACACCTCCATTCTGACTTCACACACCTCCATTCTATGACTTCACACACCTCCATTCTGACTTCACACACCTCCATTCTATGACTTCACACAACTCCATTCTGACTTCAGACACCTCTATTCTATGAGTTCACACACGTGCATTGTGACTTCACACACCTCCATTCTATGACTTCATACACCTCCATTCTGACTTCACACACCTCCATTATGACTTCACAAACATCAATTCTGTGACTTCACACACCTCCATTCTTTGACTTCACACACCTCCATTGTGAAATCACACACCTCCATTCTGAATTCACAAATATCAATTCTGTGACTTCACACACCTCCATTCTATGACTTCACACACCTCCATTCTATGACTTCACACACCTCCATTCTATGACTTCACAAACCTCCATTCTGACTGCACACACCTCCATTCTGACTTCACAAACATCAATTCTGTGACTTCAAACACCTCCATTCTGTGACTTCACACAAATCCATTCTTTGACTTCACACACCTCCATTTTTTGACTTCACACATCTCCATTGTGAGTTCACACACCTCCATTCTATGACTTCACACACCTCTATTCTGACTTCACACAGCTCCATTCTATGACTTCACACACCTCCATTCTGTGCCTTCACACATCTCCATTTTATGACTTAACACACCTTCATTCTTACTTCACAAACATTCATTCTATGACTTCACAAACCTCCATTCTATGACTTCACACACCTCCATTCTATGACTTCACACACCTCCATTCTGACTTCACACACCTCCATTCTATGACTTCCACACCTCCATTCTGACTTCACACACCACCATTCTATGACTTCATTTACCTCCATTGTGACTTCACACACCACCATTCTATGAGTTCACACACCTCCATTCTGACTTCACACACCTCCATTCTATGACTTCACACACCTCCATTCTGACTTCACACACCTCCATTCTGTGACTTCACACAACTCCATTCTGACTTCACACACCTCCTTTCTGTGACTTCACACACCTCCATTCCATGACTTCACACACCTCCATTCGATGCCTTCACACACCTCCATTTTGTGACTTCACACACCACCATTGTTTGACTTCACACACCTCCATTTTTGGACTTCACACACCTCCATTCCATGACTTCACACATCTCCATTTTATGAGTTCGCACACCTCCATTTTGACTTCACACACCTCCATTCTGTAACTTCACACACCTTCATTCTACTTCAGGAACATCCAGTCTATGACTTCACACAGCTCCATTCTACGACTTCACACACCTCCATTCTGTGCCTTCACACACCTCCATTCTGTGACTTCACACACCTCCATTACGACTTCACACACCTGCATTCTATGACTTCACACACCTCCATTCTATGACTTCACAGCTCCATTCTGTGACTTCACACACTTCCATTCTCAGTTCACACACCTCCATTCTGTGACTTCACACACCTCAATTCTCACTTCACACAGCTTCATTCTATGACTTCACACACCTCCATACTGTGACTTCACACACCACCATTCTATGATTTCACACAACTCCATTATGACTTCACACACCTCCATTCTATGAGTTCACACACCTCCATTCTGACTTCACACACCTTCATTCTATGACTTCACACACCTCCCTTCTGACTTCACACCCCTCCATTCTGTGACTTCACACACCTCCATTCCATGACTTCACACACCTCCATTCGATGACTTCACACACCTCCATTCTTTGACTTCACACACACCATTCTATGATTTCACACACCTCCGTTCTGACTTCACACACCTCCATTCTATGAC
Organism: Megascapheus bottae; assembly: GCA_024803745.1. Taxonomy (NCBI): domain Eukaryota; kingdom Metazoa; phylum Chordata; class Mammalia; order Rodentia; family Geomyidae; genus Megascapheus; species Megascapheus bottae. Next base: position 600,886 of record JANJXV010000186.1, on the reverse strand, counting down.
TTCACACACCTCCATTCTGTGACTTCACACACCTCAATTCTTTGACTGCACACACCTCCATTATGACTTCACACACCTCCATTCTATGACTTCACACACCTCCATTCTATGACTTCACACACTTAGATTCTGTGACTTCACACACCTCCGTTCTGAGTTCACACACCTCAATTCTGTGACTTCACAACCTCCATTCTGACTTCACCCAGCTCCATACAATGACTTCACACACCTCCATTCTGTGACTTCGCACACCTCCAATCTGACTTCACACAGCTCCACTCTATGCCTTCCCACACCTCCATTCTATGATTTCACACACCTCCATTCTATGACTTCACACACCTCCATTCTGTGATTTCACACACCTCCATTCTGAGTTCAAACACCTCCGTTCTGTGACTTAACACACCTCCATTCTGTGACTTCACACACCACCATTCTGAGTTCACACACCTCCATTCTGTGACTTCACACACCTCCATTCTATGACTTCACACATCTCCATTCTATGACTTCACAAACCTCCATTCTGTGACTTCACACACCTCAATTCTGTGACTTCACACACCTCCATTATGACTTCACACACATCCATTCTATGTCTTCACACACCTCCATTCTATGACTTCACACACCATCATTCTGTGACTTCACACACCTCCATTCTGAGTTCACACACCTCCATTCTGTGACTTCACACAACTCCAACCTGACTTCACACAGCTCCATTCTATGACTTCACACACCTCCATTCTTTGAATTCACACACCTCCATTCTATGACTTCAAACACCTCCATTGTGACTTCACACAGCTCCATTCTATGAGTTCACACACCTCCATTCTGACTTCACACACCTCCATTCTATGACTTCACACACCTCAATTGTGACTTCACACACCTCCATTCTATGACTTCACACAACTCCATTCTGACTTCAGACACCTCCATTCTATGAGTTCACACACGTGCATTGTGACTTCACACACCTCCATTCTATGACTTCACACACCTAGATTCTCTGACTTCACAAACCTCCGTTCTGAGTTCACACACCTCAATTCTGTGACTTCACACACCTCCATTCTGACTTCACCCAGCTCCATTCAATGACTTCACACACCTCCATTCTGTGACTTCGCACACCTCCAATCTGACTTCACACAGCTCCACTCTATGCCTTCCCACACCTCCATTCTGTGATTTCACACACCTCCATTCTATGACTTCACACACCTCCATTCTGTGATTTCACACACCTCCATTCTGAGTTCAAACACCTCCGTTCTTTGACTTAACACACCTCCATGCTGTGACTTCACACACCACCATTCTGAGTTCACACACCTCCATTCTGTGACTTCACACACCTCCATTCTGACTTCAAACAGCTCCAGTCTATGACGTCACACACCTCCATTCTATGACTTAGCTCACTTTCATTCTTACTTCCCAAACATGCATTCTATGACTTCACACATCTCCATTCTATGACTTCACACACCTCCATTCTATGACTTCACAAACCTCCATTCTGTGACTTCACACACCTCAATTCTGTGACTTCACACACCTCCATTATGACTTCACACACATCCATTCTATGACTTCACACACCTCCATTCTATGACTTCACACACCTTCATTCTGGGACTTCACACACCTCCATTCTGAGTTCACACACCTCCATTCTGTGACTTCACACAACTCCAATCTTACTTCACACACCTCCATTCTGTGACTTCACACACCTCCATTCTATGACTTCGCACACCTCCATTGTGACTTCACACACCTCCATTCCATGAGTTCACACACCTCCATTCTGACTTCACACACCTCCATTCTATGACTTCACACACCTCCATTCTGACTTCACACACCTCCATTCTATGACTTCACACAACTCCATTCTGACTTCAGACACCTCCGTTCTATGCGTTCACACACGTGCATTGTGACTTCACACACCTCCATTCTATGACTTCACACACCTCCATTCTGAATTCTCACACCTCCATTCTGACTTCACAAACATCAATTCTGTGACTTCACACACCTCCATTCTTTGACTTCACACACCTCCATTGTGAGTTCACACACCTAAATTCTGAATTCACAAACATCAATTCTGTGACTTCACACAGCTCCATTCTATGACTTCACAAACCTCCATTCTATGACTTCACACACCTCCATTCTATGACTTCACAAACCTCCATTTTGACTTCACACACCTCCATTCTGACTTCACAAACATCAATTCTGGGACTTCACACACCTCCATTCTATGACTTCACACACCTCCATTCTATGACTTCACACACTTCCATTGTTTGACTTCACACACCTCCATTTTTTGACTTCACACATCTCCATTGTGAGTTCACACACCTCCATTCTATGACTTCACACACCTCCATTCTGACTTCACAGAGCTCCATTCTATGACTTCACACACCTCCATTCTGTGCCTTCACACATCTGCATTTTATGACTTAACACACCTTCATTCTTACTTCACAAACATTCATTCTATGACTTCACACACCTCCATTCTATGACTTCACACACCTCCATTCTATGACTTTACACACCTCCATTCTGTGACTTCACACACCTCAATTCTGTGACTTCACACACCTACATTATGACTTCACACACCTCCATTCTATGACTTCACACACCTCCATTCTGACTTCACACACCTCCATTGTATGACTTCCACACCTCCATTCTGTGACTTCACACACCACCATTCTAGCACTTCACATACCTCCATTGTGCCTTCACACACCTCCATTCTATGAGTTCACACACCTCCATTCTGACTTCACACACCTCCATTCTATGACATCACACACCTCCTTTCTGACTTCACACACATCCATTGTATAACTTCACACAACTCCATTCTGACTTCACACACCTCAATTCTGTGACTTCACACACCTCCATTCCATGACTTCACACACCTCATTCGATGCCTTCACACACCTCCATTTTGTGACTTCACACACCACCATTGTTTGACTTCACACACCTCCATTTTTGGACTTCACACACCTCCATTCCATGACTTCACACATCTCCATTTTATGAGTTCGCACACCTCCATTCTGTAACTTCACACACCTTCATTCTACTTCAGGAACATCCATTCTATGACTTCACACAGCTCCATTCTACGACTTCACACACCTCCATTCTGTGCCTTCACACACCTCCATTCTGTGACTTCACACACCTCCATTATGACTTCACACACCTGCATTCTATGACTTCACATACCTCCATTCTATGACTTCACAGCTCCATTCTGTGACTTCACACACCTCCATTCTCAGTTCACACACCTCCATTCTGTGACTTCACACACCTCAATTCTCACTTCACACAGCTTCATTCTATGACTTCACACACCTCCATACTGTGACTTCACACACCTCCATTCTATGATTTCACACACCTCCATTATGACTTCACGCACCTCCATTCTATGAGTTCACACACCTCCATTCTGACTTCACACACCTCCATTCTATGACTTCACACACCTCCCTTCTGACTTCACACCCCTCCATTCTATGACTTCACACAACTCCATTCTGCCTTCACACACCTCCATTCTGTGACTTCACACACCTCCATTCGATGACTTCACACACCTCCATTCTTTGACTTCACACACCTCCATTCTATGATTTCACACACCTCCGTTCTGACTTCACACACCTCCATTCTGTGACTTCACACACCTCCATTCTATGACTTCGCACACCTCCATTGTGACTTCACACACCTCCATTCCATGAGTTCACACACCTCCATTCTGATTTCACACACCTCCATTCTATGACTTCACACAACTCCAATCTTACTTCACACAGCTCCATTCTATGACTTCACACACCTCCATTCTGTGACTTCACACACCTCCATTCTATGACTTCGCACACCTCCATTGTGACTTCACACACCTCCATTCCATGAGTTCACACACCTCCATTCTGACTTCACACACCTCCATTCTATGACTTCACACACCTCCATTCTGACTTCACACACCTCCATTCTATGACTTCACACACCTCCATTCTATGACTTCACACACCTCCATTCTATGACTTCACACACCTCCATTATATGACTTCACACACCTCCATTCTATGACTTCACACACCTCCATTCTGAATTCTCACACCTCCATTCTGACTTCACAAACATCAATTCTGTGACTTCACACACCTCCATTCTTTGACTTCACACACCTCCATTGTGAGTTCACACACCTAAATTCTGAATTCACAAACATCAATTCTGTGACTTCACACAGCTCCATTCTATGACTTCATAAACCTCCATTCTATGACTTCACACACCTCCATTCTATGACTTCACAAACCTCCATTTTGACTTCACACACCTCCATTCTGACTTCACAAACATCAATTCTGGGACTTCACACACCTCCATTCTATGACTTCACACACCTCCATTCTATTACTTCACACACCTCCATTCTATGACTTCACACACTTCCATTGTTTGACTTCACACACCTCCATTTTTTGACTTCACACATCTCCATTGTGAGTTCACACACCTCCATTCTATGACTTCACACACCTCCATTCTGACTTCACACAGCTCCATTCTATGACTTCACACACCTCCATTCTGTGCCTTCACACATCTGCATTTTATGACTTAACACACCTTCATTCTTACTTCACAAACATTCATTCTATGACTTCACACACCTCCATTCTATGACTTTACACACCTCCATTCTGTGACTTCACACACCTCAATTCTGTGACTTCACACACCTACATTATGACTTCACACACCTCCATTCTATGACTTCACACACCTACATTCTGACTTCACACACCTCCATTGTATGACTTCCACACCTCCATTCTGTGACTTCACACACCACCATTCTAGCACTTCACATACCTCCATTGTGCCTTCACACACCTCCATTCTATGAGTTCACACACCTCCATTCTGACTTCACACACCTCCATTCTATGACATCACACACCTCCTTTCTGACTTCACACACATCCATTGTATAACTTCACACAACTCCATTCTGACTTCACACACCTCAATTCTGTGACTTCACACACCTCCATTCCATGACTTCACACACCTCCATTCGATGCCTTCACACACCTCCATTTTGTGACTTCACACACCACCATTGTTTGACTTCACACACCTCCATTTTTGGACTTCACACACCTCCATTCCATGACTTCACACATCTCCATTTTATGAGTTCGCACACCTCCATTCTGTAACTTCACACACCTTCATTCTACTTCAGGAACATCCATTCTATGACTTCACACAGCTCCATTCTACGACTTCACACACCTCCATTCTGTGCGTTCACACACCTCCATTCTGTGACTTCACACACCTCCATCATGACTTCACACACCTGCATTCTATGACTTCACACACCTCCATTCTATGACTTCACAGCTCCATTCTGTGACTTCACACACCTCCATTCTCAGTTCACACACCTCCATTCTGTGACTTCACACACCTCAATTCTCACTTCACACAGCTTCATTCTATGACTTCACACACCTCCATACTGTGACTTCACACACCTCCATTCTATGATTTCACACACCTCCATTATGACTTCACGCACCTCCATTCTATGAGTTCACACACCTCCATTCTGACTTCACACACCTCCATTCTATGACTTCACACACCTCCCTTCTGACTTCACACCCCTCCATTCTATGACTTCACACAACTCCATTCTGCCTTCACACACCTCCATTCTGTGACTTCACACACCTCCATTCGATGACTTCACACACCTCCATTCTTTGACTTCACACACCTCCATTCTATGATTTCACACACCTCCGTTCTGACTTCACACACCTCCATTCTATGACTTCACACACCTCCATTCTGTGACTTCACACACCTCAATTCTCTGACTTCACACACCTCCATTATGACTTCACACAGCTCCAGTCTATGACTTCACACACCTCCATTCTATGACTTCACACACCTAGATTCTGTGACTTCACACACCTCCGTTCTGAGTTCACACACCTCAATTCTGTGACTTCACACACCTCCATTCTGACTTCACCCAGCTCCATTCAATGACTTCACACACCTCCATTCTGTGACTTCGCACACCTCCAATCTGACTTCACACAGCTCCACTCTATGCCTTCCCACACCTCCATTCTATGATTTCACACACCTCCATTCTATGACTTCACACACCTCCATTCTGTGATTTCACACACCTCCATTCTGAGTTCAAACACCTCCGTTCTGTGACTTAACACACCTCCATTCTGTGACTTCACACACCACCATTCTGAGTTCACACACCTCCATTCTGTGACTTCACACACCTCCATTCTATGACTTAACACACCTTCATTCTTACTTCACAAACATCCATGCTATGACTTCACACACCTCCATTCTATGACTTCACACATCTCCATTCTGTGACTTCACAAACCTCCATTCTGTGACTTCACACACCTCAATTCTGTGACTTCACACACCTCTATTATGACTTCACACACATCCATTCTATGACTTCACACACCTCCATTCTATGACTTCACACAGCTCCATTCTATGACTTCACACACCTCCATTCTGTGACTTCACACAACTCCAATCTGACTTCACACAGCTCCATTCTATGACTTCACACACCTCCATTCTGTGACTTCACACACCTCCATTCTATGACTTCACACACCTCCATTGTGACTTCACACACCTCCATTCTGACTTCACACACCTCCATTCTATGACTGCACACAACTCCATTCTTACTTCAGACACCTCCATTCTATGAGTTCACACACGTGCATTGTGACTTCACACACCTCCATTCTATGACTTCATACACCTCCATTCTGACTTCACACACCTCCATTCTGACTTCACAAACATCAATTCTGTGACTTCACACACCTCCATTCTTTGACTTCACACACCTCCATTGTGAATTCACACACCTCCATTCTGAATTCACAAACATCAATTCTGTGACTTCACACACCTCCATTCTGTGACTTCACACACCTCCATTCTATGACTTCACAAACCTCCATTCTGACTTCACACACCTCCATTCTGACTTCACAAACATCAATTCTGTGACTTCAAACACCTCCATTCTGTGACTTCACACACCTCCATTCTATTACTTCACACACCTCCATTCTATGACTTCACACACTTCCATTGTTTGACTTCACACACCTCCATTTTTTGACTTCACACATCTCCCTTGTGAGTTCACACACCTCCATTCTATGACTTCACACCTCCATTATGACTTCACACAGCTCCATTCTATGACTTCACACACCTCAATTCTGTGACTTCACACACCTACATTATGACTTCACACACCTCCATTCTATGACTTCACACACCTCCATTCTGACTTCACACACCTCCATTGTATGACTTCCACACCTCCATTCTGTGACTTCACACACCACCATTCTAGCACTTCACATACCTCCATTGTGCCTTCACACACCTCCATTCTATGAGTTCACACACCTCCATTCTGACTTCACACACCTCCATTCTATGACATCACACACCTCCTTTCTGACTTCACACACATCCATTCTATAACTTCACACAACTCCATTCTGACTTCACACACCTCAATTCTGTGACTTCACACACCTCCATTCCATGACTTCACACACCTCCATTCGATGCCTTCACACACCTCCATTTTGTGACTTCACACACCACCATTGTTTGACTTCACACACCTCCATTTTTGGACTTCACACACCTCCATTCCATGACTTCACACATCTCCATTTTATGAGTTCGCACACCTCCATTCTGTAACTTCACACACCTTCATTCTACTTCAGGAACATCCATTCTATGACTTCACACAGCTCCATTCTACGACTTCACACACCTCCATTCTGTGCCTTCACACACCTCCATTCTATGACTTCACACACCTCCATTCTATGACCTCACACACCTCCATTCTATGACTTCACAAACCTCCATTCTGACTTCACACACCTCCATTCTGACTTCACAAACATCAATTCTGTGACTTCAAACACCTCCATTCTGTGACTTCACACACCTCCATTCTATGACTTCACACACCTCCATTTTTTGACTTCACACATCTCCATTGTGACTTCACACACCTCCATTATATGACTTCACACACCTCCATTCTGACTTCACACAGCTCCATTCTATGACTTCACACACCTCCATTCTTTGACTTCACACACCTCCATTCTATGAGTTCAAACACCTCCATTGTGACTTCACACAGCTCCATTCTATGAGTTCACACACCTCCATTCTGACTTCACACACCTCCATTCTATGACTTCACACACCTCCATTCTGACTTCACACACCTCCATTCTATGACTTCACACAACTCCATTCTGACTTCAGACACCTCCATTCTATGAGTTCACACACGTGCATTGTGACTTCACACACCTCCATTCTATGACTTCATACACCTCCATTCTGACTTCACACTCCTCCATTCTGACTTCACAAACACAATTCTGTGACTTCACACACCTCCATTCTTTGACTTCACACACCTCCATTCTATGACTTCACACAACTCCATTGTGAGTTCACAAACCTCCATGCTGAATTCACAACCATCAATTCTGTGACTTCACACACCTCCATTCTATGACTTCACACACCTCCATTCTATGACCTCACACACCTCCATTCTATGACTTCACAAACCTCCATTCTGACTTCACACACCTCCATTCTGACTTCACAAACATCAATTCTGTGACTTCAAACACCTCCATTCTGTGACTTCACACACCTCCATTCTATGACTTCACACACCTCCATTCTATGACTTCACACAATTCCATTCTTTGACTTCACACACCTCCATTTTTTGACTTCACACATCTCCATTGTGAGTTCACACACCTCCATTCTATGACTTCACACACCTCCATTCTGACTTCACACAGCTCCATTCTATGACTTCACACACCTCCATTCTGTGCCTTCACACATCTCCATTTTATGACTTTACACACCTCCATTCTGTGACTTCACAAATCTCCATTTTATGAGTTCACACACCTCCATTTTGACTTCACACACCTCCATTCTGTAACTTCACACACCTTCATTCTACTTCAGGAACATCCATTCTATGACTTCACACAGCTCCATTCTACGACTTCACACACCTCCATTCTGTGCCTTCACACACCTCCATTCTGTGACTTCACACACCTCCATTATGACTTCACACACCTGCATTCTATGACTTCACACACCTCCATTCTATGACTTCACAGACCTCAAATCTGTGACTTCACTCACCTCCACTCTATGAATTCACAGTCCTCCATTCTATGACTTCCCACACCTCCTTTCTATGACTTCACCCACCTCCATTCTATGACTTCACACCTCCATTCTGACTTCACACACCTCCATTCTGTGACTTCACACACCTCCATTATATGACTTCACACACCTCCATTCTATGACTTCACACACCTCCATTCTATGACTTCACGCACCTCCATTCTGTGACTTCACACACCTCCATTCTATGACTTCACACACCTTCATTCTTACTTCACAAACATACATTCTATGACTTCACACACCTCCATTCTATGACTTCACACAATTCCATTCTTTGACTTCACACACCTCCATTTTTTGAGTTCACACACCTCCATTCTGTGACTTCACACACCTCAATTCTGTGACTTCACACACCTCCATTATGACTTCACAAACCTCCATTCTATGATTTCACACACCTCCCTTCTGACTTCACACCCTTCCATTCTATGACCTCACACAACTCCGTTCTGACTTCACACACCTCCATTCTGTGACTTCACACACCTCCATTCCATGACTTCACACACCTCCATTCTATGACTTCACACACCTCCATTCTGTGACTTCACACACCTCAATTCTGTGACTTCACACACCTCCATTATGACTTCACACACCTCCATTCTATGACTTCACAAACCTCCATTCTATGACTTCACACACCTAGATTCTGTGACTTCACACACCTCCGTTCTGAGTTCACACACCTCAATTCTGTGACTTCACACACCTCCATTCTGACTTCACCCAGCTCCATTCAATGACTTACACATCTCCATTCTGTGACTTCGTACACCTCCAATCTGACTTCACACAGCTCCACTCTTTGCCTTCCCACACCTCCATTCTATGATTTCACACACCTCCATTCTATGACTTCACACACCTCCATTCTGTGATTTCACACACCTCCATTCTGAGTTCAAACACCTCCGTTCTGTGACTTAACACACCTCCATTCTGTGACTTCACACACCACCAGTCTGAGTTCACACACCTCCTTTCTGTGACTTCACACACCTCCATTCTATGACTTAACACACCTTCATTCTTACTTCACAAACATCCATTCTATGACTTCACACACCTCCATTCTATGACTTCACAAACCTCCATTCGGTGACTTCACACACCTCAATTCTGTGACTTCACACAACTCCAATCTGACTTCACACAGCTTCATTCTATGACTTCACACACCTCCATTCTTTGACTTCACACACCTCCATTCTATGACTTCAAACACCTCCATTGTGACTACACACAGCTCCATTCTATGAGTTCACACACCTCCATTCTGACTTCACACACCTCCATTCTATGACTTCACACACCTCCATTCTGACTTCACACACCTCCATTCTATGACTTCACACAACTCCATTCTGACTTCAGACACCTCCATTCTATGAGTTCACACACGTGCATTGTGACTTCACAAACCTCCATTCTATGACTTCATACACCTCCATTCTGACTTCACACACCTCCATTCTGACTTCACAAACATCAATTCTGTGACTTCACACACCACCATTCTTTGACTTCACACACCTCCATTGTGAGTTCACAAACCTCCATGCTGAATTCACAACCATCAATTCTGTGACTTCACACACCTCCATTCTATGACTTCACACACCTCCATTCTATGACCTCACACACCTCCATTCTATGACTTCACAAACCTCCATTCTGACTTCACACACCTCCATTCTGACTTCACAAACATCAATTCTGTGACTTCAAACACCTCCATTCTGTGACTTCACACACCTCCATTCTATGACTTCACACACCTCCATTCTATGACTTCACACAATTCCATTCTTTGACTTCACACACCTCCATTTTTTGACTTCACACATCTCCATTGTGAGTTCACACACCTCCATTCTATGACTGCACACACCTCCATTCTGACTTCACACAGCTCCATTCTATGACTTCACACACCTCCATTCTGTGCCTTCACACATCTCCATTTTATGACTTTACACACCTCCATTCTGTGACTTCACAAATCTCCATTTTATGAGTTCACACACCTCCATTTTGACTTCACACACCTCCATTCTGTAACTTCACACACCTTCATTCTACTTCAGGAACATCCATTCTATGACTTCACACAGCTCCATTCTACGACTTCACACACCTCCATTCTGTGCCTTCACACACCTCCATTCTTTGACTTCACACACCTCCATTCTGTGTTCACACACCTCCATTCTGTCACTTCACACACCTCCATTCTGACTTCACACAACTCCATTCTATGACTTCACACACCTCCATTCTTTGACGTCACACACCTCCATTTTATGACTTCACACACCTCCATTCTATGCCTTCAAACACCTCCATTCTGTGACTTCACACACCTCCATTCTATGACTTCACACACCTCCATTCTGTGACTTCACACACCTCCATTTTATGACTTCACACACTTCCATTGTGACGTCACACACCTCCATTCTTTGAGTTCACACACCTCCATTCTGACTTCACACACCTCCATTCTGTGGCTTCACACACCTCCATTCTGAATTCACACAGCTCCATTCTGTGACTTCACAAAATTCCATTCTATGATTTCACACACCTCCATATTATGAATTCACACAACTCCATCTATGACTTCTCACACCTCCATTCTGACTTCACACACCTCTATTCTATGACTTCGCACACCTCCATTCTGACTTCACACACCTCCATTCTATGACTTCACAAACCTCCATTCTGTCACTTCACCCACCTCCATTCTGTGACTTCACACACTTCCATTCTCCGACTTCAAACCCTCCAATTTGACTTCACATACCTCCATTCTATGACTTCACAAACCTCCATTCTGTGACTTCACCCACCTCCATTCTGTGACTTCACACACCTCCATTCTGTGACTTTACACACCTCCATTCTGAGTTCACACACCTCCAATCTGTGACGTCACACACCTCCACTCTGTGACTTCTCACACCTGTATTCTGTGACTTCACACCCCTCCACTCTATGACTTCACACTCCTCCATTCTATGACTTCCCACACCTCCTTTCTATGACTTCACCCACCTCCATTCTATGACTTCACACCTCCAATCTGACTTCACACACCTCCATTCTGTAACTTCACACACCTCCATTCTGTGACTTCACACACCTCCATTCTATGATTTCACACACTTCCATTGTGACGTCACACAACTCCATTCTATGAGTTCACACACCTCCATTCTATGACTTCACACATCTCCATTCTGACTTCACACACCTTCATTCTATGACTTCACAGACATCGAATCTGTGACTTCACTCACCTCCACTCTATGACTTCACCCACCTCCATTCTATGACTTCACACCTCCATTCTGACTTCACACACCTCCATTCTGTGACTTCACACACCTCCATTATATGACTTCACACACCTCCATTCTATGACTTCACACACTTCCATTGTGACGTCACACAACTCCATTCTATGAGTTCACACACCTCCATTCTATGACTTCACACATCTCCATTCTGACTTCACACACCTCCATTCTATGACTTCACAGACCTCGAATCTGTGACTTCACTCACCTCCACTCTATGACTTCACACTCCTCCATTCTATGACTTCCCACACCTCCTTTCTATGACTTCACCCACCTCCATTCTATGACTTCACCCCTCCATTCTGACTTCATACACCTCCATTCTGTGACTTCACACACCTCCATTATATGACTTCACACACCTCCATTCTGTGACTTCACACACCTCCATTCTGTGACTTCACCCACCTCCATTCTGTGACTTCACACACCTCCATTCTCCGACTTCACACCCCTCCAATTTGAGTTCACAAATCTCCATTCTATGACTTCACAAACCTCCATTCTGTGACTTCACACACCTCTGTTCTACGACTTCGCAAACCTACATTCTGACTTCACACACCTCCATTCTATGACTTCATTGACCTCCACTCTATGACTTCACACTTCTACTTTCTATGACTTCCCACAACTAATTTCTGTGACTTCACCCACCTCCATTCTATGACTTCACACACCTCCAATCTGACTTCACACACCTCTGTTCTACGACTTCGCAAACCTACATTCTGACTTCACACACCTCCATTCTATGACTTCATTGACCTCCACTCTATGACTTCACACTTCTACTTTCTATGACTTCCCACAACTAATTTCTATGACTTCACCCACCTCCATTCTATGACTTCACACCTCCATTCTGACTTCACACACCTCCATTCTGTGACTTCACAAACCTCCATTCTATGATTTCACACACCTCCATTCTATGACTTCACACACCTCAATTTTAGGACATCACACCCCTCCATTTTGTCTTCACACACCTCCATTCTGTGACTTCACACACCTCCATTCTATGACTTCACACACTTCCATTGTGACGTCACACACCTCCATTCTATGAGTTCACACACCTCCATTCTACGATTTCACACACTTCCATTCTATGACTTCACACACCTCAATTTCAGGACGTCACTTCCCTCCATTTTGACTTCACACACCTCCATTCTGTGACTTCACAAACCTCCATTCTATGATTTCACACACTTCCATTGCGACCTCACACACCTCCATTGTATGAGTTCACACACCTCCATTCTATGACTTCACACACCTCCATTCTGACTTCATACACCTCCATTCTATGACTTCACAGACCTCGAATCTGTGACTTCACTCACCTCCACTCTATGACTTCACACTCCTCCATTCTATGACATCCCACACCTCCTTTCTATGACTTCACTCACCTCCATTCTATGACTTCACACCTCCATTCTGACTTCACACAACTCCATTCTGTGACTTCACACAACTCCAATCTATGACTTCACACACTTCCATTGCGACGTCACACACCTCCATTCTATGAGTTCACACACCTCCATTCTATGACTTCACATACCTCCATTCTGACTTCACACACCTCCATTCTATGACTTCACAGACCTCAAATCTGTGACTTCACTCAACTCCACTCTATGACTTCACAGTCCTCCATTATATGACTTCCTACACCTCCTTTCTATGACTTCACCCACCTCCATTCTATGACTTCACACCTCCATTCTGACTTCACACACCTCCATGCTGTGACTTCACACACCTCCATTCTATGACTTCACACACCTCCATTCTGTGACTTCACACACCTCCATTCTGTGACTTCATACACCTTCATTCTTACTTCACAAACATACATTCTATGACTTCACACACTTCCATTCTTTGACTTCACACACCTCCATTCTGTGTTCACACACCTCCATTCTGTCACTTCACACACCTCCATTCTGACTTCACACAACTCCATTCTATGACTTCACACACCTCCATTCATTGACGTCACACACCTCCATTTTATGACTTCACACACTTTCATTCTTACTTTACAAACATCCATTCTATAACTTCACACACCTCCATTCTATGACTTCAAACACCTCCATTCTGTGACTTCACACACCTCCATTCTATGACTTCACACACCTCCATTCTGTGACTTCACACACCTCCATTCTGTGACTTCACACACTTCCATTGTGACGTCACACACCTCCATTCTTTGAGTTCACACACCTCCATTCTGACTTCACACACCTCCATTCTATGGCTTCACACACCTCCATTCTGAATTCACACACCTCCATTCTATGACTTCATTGACATCCACTCTATGAATTCACACTTCTACTTTCTATGACTTCCCACAACTAATTTCTATGACTTCACCCACCTCCATTCTATGACTTCACACCTCCATTCTGACTTCACACACCTCCATTCTGTGACTTCACAAACCTCCATTCTATGATTTCACACACCTCCATTCTATGACTTCACAAACCTCAATTTTAGGACATCACACCCCTACATTTTGTCTTCACACACCTCCATTCTGTGACTTCACACACCTCCATTCTATGACTTCACACACTTCCATTGTGACGTCACACACCTCCATTCTATGAGTTCACACACCTCCATTCTATGATTTCACACACTTCCATTCTATGACTTCACACACCTCAATTTCAGGACGTCACTTCCCTCCATTTTGACTTCACACACCTCCATTCTGTGACTTCACAAACCTCCATTCTATGACTTCAAACTCTTCCATTGCGACCTCACACACCTCCATTGTATGAGTTCACACACCTCCATTGTATGAGTTCACACACCTCCATTCTGACTTCACACACCTCCATTCTATGACTTCACAGACCTCGAATCTGTGACTTCACTCACCTCCACTCTATGACTTCACAGTCCTCCATTCTATGACTTCCCACACCTCCTTTCTATGACTTCACCCACCTCCATTCTATGACTTCACACCTCCATTCTGACTTCACACACCTCCATTCTGTGACTTCACACACCTCCCTTATATGACTTCACACACCTCCATTCTATGATTTCACACACCTCCATTCTATGACTTCACACACCTCCATTCTGTGACTTCACACACCTCCATTCTATGACTTCACACACCTTCATTCTTACTTCACAAACATACATTCTATGACTTCACACACCTCCATTCTATGACTTCACACACCTCCATTCTTTGACTTCACACTCCGCCATTCTGTGTTCACACACCTCCATTCTGTCACTTCACTCACCTCCATTCTGACTTCACACAACTCCATTCTATGACTTCACACACCTCCATTCTTTGAGGTCACACACTTCCATGTTATAACTTCACACACATTCATTCTTACTTTACAACCATCCATTCTATAACTTCACACACCTCCATTCTATGACTTCAAACACCTCCATTCTGTGACTTCACACACCTCCATTCTATGATTTCACACACCTCCATTCTGTGACTTCACCCACCTCCATTTTATGACTTCACACACTTCCATTGTGACTTCACACACCTCCATTCTTTGAGTTCACACACATCCATTCTGACTTCACACACCTCCATTCTATGGCTTCACACACCTCCAATCTGAATTCACACAGCTCCATTCTGTGACTTCACAAAATTCCATTCTATGATTTCACACACCCCCATACTATGAATTCACACAACTCCATCTATGACTTCACACACCTCCATTCTGACTTCACACACCTCCATTCTATGACTTCACACACCTCCATTCTGTGACTTCACCCACCTCCATTCTGTGACTTCACACACCTGCATTCTCCGACTTCAAACCCTCCAATTTGAATTCACATACCTCCATTCTATGACTTCACAAACCTACATTCTGTGACTTCACCCACCTCCATTCTGTGACTTCACAAACCTCCATTCTATGATTTCACACACCTCCATTCTATGACTTCACACACCTCCATTTTATGACGTCACACAACTCCATTTTGACTTCACACACCTCCATTATGTGACTTCACACACTTCCCTTCTGTGACTTCGCACACCTCCATTCTATGACTTCACACACCTTCATTGTATGACTTCACACACCTCCATTCTATGACTTTACACACTTCTATTCTATGATTTCACATACCTTCATGCTATGACTTCACACACCTCCATTCTGTGAATTCACACACCTCCATTCGGAGTTCACACACCTCCATTCTGTGACTTCACAAACCTCCATTCTATGATTTCACACACCTCCATTCTATGTCTTCACACACCTCCATTTTAGGACGTCACACACCTATATTTTGACTTCTCACACCTCCATTCTGTGACTTCACATACCTCCATTCTACGACTTCACACACTTCCATTGTGATGTCACACACCTCCATTTTATGAGTTCACACACCTCCATTCTATGACTTCACACACCTCCATTCTGACTTCACACACCTCCATTCTATGACTTCACAGACCTCGAATCTATGACTTCACTCACCTCCACTCTATGACTTCACACTCCTCCATTCTATGACTTCCCACACCTCCTTTCTAAGACTACACCCACCTCCATTCTATGACTTCACACCTCCATTCTGACTTCACACACCTCCATTCTATGACTTCACACACCTCCATTATATGACTTCACACACCTTAATTCTATGACTTCACACACCTCCATTCTATGACTTCACACACCTTTCATTCTGTGACTTCACACACCTCCATTGTATGACTTCACACACCTTCATTCTTACTTTACAAACATACATTCTATGACTTCACACACCTCCATTGTATGACTTCATACACCTCCATTCTTTGACTTCACACACCTCCATTCTGTGTTCACACACCTCAATTCTGTGACTTCACACACCTCCATTTTTACTTCACACACCTCCATTCTATGACTTCACACACTTCCATTCTTTGACTTCACCCACCTAAATTCTGAGTTGACACACCTCCATTCAGTGACTTCACACAACTCCATTCTGAATTCACACAGCTCCATTCTATGACTTCACACACCTCCATTCTTTGACATCACACACCTCCATTCTATGACTTCACACACCTTCATTCTTTCTTTACAACATCCATTCTATAACTTCATACACCTCCATTCTATGACTTTACACACCTCCATTCTGTGACTTCACACAACTCCATTCTATGACTTCACACACCTTCATTCTGTGACTTCACACACCTCCAATCTATGACTTCACACACTTCCATTGTGACGTCAAACAGCTCCATTCTGTGTCTTCACAAAACTCCATTCTATGATTTCACACACCTTCATACTATGAATTCACACAACTCATCTATGACTTCACACACCTCCATTCTGACTTCACACACCTCTATTTTATGACGTCGCACACCTCCATTCTGACATCACAAACCTCCATTCTATGACTTCACAGACCTCGAATCTGTGATTTCACTCACCTGCACTCTATGACTTCACGCTCCTCCATTCTATGAATTCCCACACCTCCTTTCTATGACTTCACCCGCCTCCAATCTATGACTACACACCTCCATTCTGACTTCACACACCTCCATTCTGTGACTTCACACACCTCCATTCTATGACTTCACACACCTTTATTTTTACTTCAGAAACATCCATTCTATGACTTCAAACACCTCCTTTCTATGACTTCACAAACCTCCATTCTGTGACATTACACACCTCCATTCTGAGTTCACACCCCTCCAATCTGTGACGTCACACACCTCTATTCTGTGACTTCCCACACCTCTATTCTGTGACTTCACACACCTCCATTCTATGACTTCACACACCTCTATTTTGACTTCACACACCTCCATTCTATGACTTCACAAACCTCCATTCTGTGACTTCACCCACCTCCATTCTGTGACTTCACACACCTCCATTCTCTGACTTCACACACCTCCATTCTGTGACTTCACACACCTCCATTCTATGACTTCAAAACCTCCTATCTATGATTTCACACACCTCCATTCTGTGACGTCACAAACCTCCAATCTATAATTTCACACACCTCCATTCTATGAATTCACACACCTCCATTTTATGACGTCACACACCTCCATTTTGACTTTGCACACCTCCATTATGTGACTTCGCACACCTCCCATCTGTGACTTCACACACCTCCATTCTATGACTTCACACACCTTCATTGTATGACTTCACACACCTCCATTCTATGACTTCACACACTTCCATTCTATGATTTCATATACCTTCATGCTATGACTTCACACACCTCCAATCTGTGAATTCACAAACCTCCATTCTATGATTTCACACACTTCCATTCTATGACTTCACACACCTCCATTTTAGGACGTCACACACCTCCATTTCGACTTCTCACACCTCCATTCTGTGACTTCACTCACCTCCATTGTCTGACTTCGCACACTTCCATTGTGACGTCACACACCTCCATTCTATGAGTTCACACACCTCCATTCTGACTTCACACACCTCCATTCTATGACTTCACACTCCTCCATTCTATGACTTCCCACACCTCCTTCCTATGACTTCACCCACCTCCATTCTATGACTTCACACCTCAATTCTGACTTCACACAACTCCATTCTATGACTTCACACACCTCCATTATATGACTTCACACACCTGCATTCTGTGACTTCACACACCTCCATTGTTTGAATTCACACACCTAAATTCTGAGTTGACACACCTCCATTCAGTGACTTCACACACCTCCATTCTGACTTCACACAGCTCCATTCTATGACTTCACAAACTTCATTCTTTCTTTACAAACATCCATTCTATCACTTCATACACCTCCATTCTATGACTTTACACACCTCCATTCTGTGACTTCACACAACTCCATTCTATGACTTCACACACCTCCATTCTATGACTTCACACACCTCCATTCTATGACTTCACACACTTCCATTGCGACGTCACACACCTCCATTCTATGAGTTCACACACCTCCATTCTGACTTCACACACCTCCATACTATGACTTCACACACCTCCATTCTGAATTCACACAGCTCCATTCTCTGTCTTCACAAAACTCCATTCTATGATTTCACACACCTCCATTCTGATATCACACACCTCCATTCTATGACTTCACAGACCTCAAGTCTGTGATTTCACTCACCTGCACTCTATGACTTCACGCTCCTCGATTCTATGAATTCCCACACCTCCTTTCTATGACTTCACCCGTCTCCAATCTATGACTACACACATCCATTCTGACTTCACACACCTCCATTCTGTGACTCACACACCTCCATTCTATGACTTCACACACCTTCATTTTTACTGCAGAAACATCCATTCTATGACTTCACACAGCTCCATTCTATGACTTTACAAACCTCCATTCTGTGACTTCACACACCTCCATTCTGAGTTGACACAACTCCATTCGGTGACTTCACACACCTCCATTCAGACTTCACACACCTCCATTCTGTGACTTCACACACTTCCATTCGATGACTT
This sequence comes from Megascapheus bottae, assembly GCA_024803745.1. NCBI lineage: Eukaryota > Metazoa > Chordata > Mammalia > Rodentia > Geomyidae > Megascapheus > Megascapheus bottae. The sequence goes on along the minus strand of JANJXV010000186.1, from coordinate 580,478 downwards.
CACACACCTCCATTCTATGACTTCACACACCCCATTCTGTGATTTCACACACCTCCATTCTATGACCTCACAAACCCTCATTCTATGATTTCACACACATCTATTCTATGAATTCACACATCCATTTTGAGTTCACACACCTCCAATATATGACTTCAAACACCTCAACTGTGTGACTTCACATACCTCCATTCTATCACTTCATACCGTCCCTTCTGTGACTTCACACACCTCCATTCTATGACTTCACACACTTCCATTCTATGACTTCACACACCTACAATATGTGACTTTACACACCTCCATTCTGAGTTCACACACCTCCATTCTGTGACGTCACACACCTCCATTCTGTGACTTCCCACTCCTCTATTATGTGACTTCACACACCTCCATTCTATGACTTCACACACCTCTATTCTGATTTCACACACCTCCATTCTATGACTTCACACACCTCCATTCTGACTTCACACACCTCCATTCTATGACTTCGCACACCTCTATTGTGACTTCACACACCTCCATTCAGTGACTTCACACAACTCCATTCGATGACTTCACAAACCTACATTCTTTGACTTCACACACCTCCATTTTGACTTCACACACCTCCATTCTGTGACTTCACACACTTACTTACATTTGTGACTTCTCACACCAAATTTTTGACTTCGCACATCTCCATTCTGTGACCTCACACACCTCCATTCTATGACTTCACACAGGTCCATTCTGTGAATTCACCCACCTCCATTCTGTGACTTCACACACCTCCATTCTATGATTTCACCCACCTCCATTCTGTGACTTCACACACCTCCATTCTGTGACGTCACACACCTCCATTCTGTGACTTCCCACTCCTCTATTATGTGACTTCACACACCTCCATTCTATGACTTCACACACCTCTATTCTGATTTCACACACCTCCATTCTATGACTTCACACACCTCCATTCTGACTTCACACACCTCCATTCTATGACTTCGCACACCTCTATTGTGACTTCACACACCTCCATTCTGTGACTTCACACAACTCCATTCGATGACTTCACAAACCTACATTCTTTGACTTCACACACTTCCATTTTGACTTCACACACCTCCATTCTGTGACTTCACACACTTACTTACATTTGTGACTTCTCACACCAAATTTTTGACTTCGCACATCTCCATTCTGTGACCTCACACACCTCCATTCTATGACTTCACACAGGTCCATTCTGTGAATTCACCCACCTCCATTCTGTGACTTCACACACCTCCATTCTCCGACTTCACACCCCTCCAATTTGACTTCACATACCTCCATTCTATGACTACACAAACCTCCATTCTATGATTTCACCCACCTCCATTCTGTGACTTCACACACCTCCATTCTGTGACTTTACACACCTCCATTCTGAGTTCACACACCTCCAATCTGTGACGTCACACACCTCCACTCTGTGACTTCTCACACCTGTATTCTGTGACTTCACACCCCTCCACTCTATGACTTCACACTCCTCCATTCTATGACTTCCCACACCTCCTTTCTATGACTTCAGCCACCTCCATTCTATGACTTCACACCTCCAATCTGACTTCACACACCTCCATTCTGTGACTTCACACACCTCCATTCTGTGACTTCACACACCTCCATTCTATGACTTCACACACTTCCATTGTGACGTCACACAACTCCATTCTATGAGTTCACAAACCTGCATTCTATGACTTCACAGCTCCATTCTGACTTCACACACCTCCATTCTATGACTTCACAGACCTCGAATCTGTGACTTCACTCACCTCCACTCTATGACTTCACACTCCTCCATTCTATGACTTCCCACACCTCCTTTCTATGACTTCACCCACCTCCATTCTATGACTTCACAGCTCCATTCTGCCTTCACACACCTCCATTCTGTGACTTCACACACCTCCATTATATGACTTCACACACCTCCATTCTATGACTTCACACACCTCCATTCTGTGACTTCACCCACCTCCATTCTGTGACTTCACACACCTCCATTCTCCGACTTCACACCCCTCCAATTTGAGTTCACAAATCTCCATTCTATGACTTCACAAACCTCCATTCTGTGACTTCACACACCTCCAATCTGACTTCACACACCTCTGTTCTACGACTTCGCAAACCTACATTCTGACTTCACACACCTCCATTCTATGACTTCATTGACCTCCACTCTATGACTTCACACTTCTACTTTCTATGACTTCCCACAACTAATTTCTATGACTTCACCCTCCTCCATTCTATGACTTCACTCACCTCCAATCTGACTTCACACACCTCTGTTCTACGACTTCGCAAACCTACATTCTGACTTCACACACCTCCATTCTATGACTTCATTGACATCCACTCTATGAATTCACACTTCTACTTTCTATGACTTCCCACAACTAATTTCTATGACTTCACCCACCTCCATTCTATGACTTCACACCTCCATTCTGACTTCACACACCTCCATTCTGTGACTTCACAAACCTCCATTCTATGATTTCACACACCTCGATTCTATGACTTCACACACCTCAATTTTAGGACATCAAACCCCTCCATTTTGTCTTCACACACCTCCATTCTGTGACTTCACATAACTCCATTCTATGACTTCACACACTTCTATTGTGACGTCACACACCTCCATTCTATGAGTTCACACACCTCCATTCTATGATTTCACACACTTCCATTCTATGACTTCACACACCTCAATTTCAGGACGTCACTTCCCTCCATTTTCACTTCACAAACCTCCATTCTGTGACTTCACAAACCTCCATTCTATGACTTCACACACTTCCATTGCTACCTCACACACCTCCATTCTATGAGTTCACACACCTCCATTCTATGACTTCACACACCTCCATTCTGACTTCACACACCTCCATTCTATGACTTCACAGACGTCGAATCTGTGACTTCACTCACCTCCACTCTATGACTTCACACTCCTCCATTCTATGACATCCCACACCTCCTTTCTATGACTTCACTCACCTCCATTCTATGACTTCACACCTCCATTCTGACATCACACAACTTCATTCTGTGACTTCACACAACTCCAATCCATGACTTCACACACTTCCATTGCGACGTCACACACCTCCATTCTATGAGTTCACACACCTCCATTCTATGACTTCACATACCTCCATTCTGACTTCACACACCTCCATTCTATGACTTCACAGACCTCAAATCTGTGACTTCACTCAACTCCACTCTATGACTTCACAGTCCTGCATTCTATGATTTCCTACACCTCCTTTCTATGACTTCACCCACCTCCATTCTATGACTTCACACCTCCATTCTGACTTCACACACCTCCATGCTGTGACTTCACACACCTCCATTCTATGACTTCACACACCTCCATTCTGTGACTTCATACACCTTCACTCTTACTTCACAAACATACATTCTATGACTTCACACACCTCCATTCTATGACTTCACACACCTCCAATCTTTGACTTCACACACCTCCATTCTGTGTTCACACACCTCCATTCTGTCACTTCACACACCTCCATTCTGACTTCACACAACTCCATTCTATGACTTCACACACCTCCATTCATTGACGTCACACACCTCCATTTTATGACTTCACACACTTTCATTCTTACTTTACAAACATCCATTCTATAACTTCACACACCTCCATTCTATGACTTCAAACACCTCCATTCTGTGACTTTACACACCTCCATTCTATGACTTCACACACCTCCATTCTGTGACTTCACACACCTCCATTCTGTGACTTCACACACTTCCATTGTGACGTCACACACCTCCATTCTTTGAGTTCACACACCTCCATTCTGACTTCACACACCTCCATTCTATGGCTTCACACACCTCCATTCTGAATTCACACAGCTCCATTCTGTGACTTCACAAAATTCCATTCTATGATTTCACACACCTCCATACTATGAATTCACACAACTCCATCTATGATTTCACACACCTCCATTCTGACTTCACACACCTCTATTCTATGACTTCGCACACCTCCATTCTGAATTCACACATCTCCATTCTATGACTTCACAAACCTCCATTCTGTCACTTCACCCTCCTCCATTCTGTGACTTCACACACTTCCATTCTCCGACTTCAAAATCTCCAATTTGACTTCACATACCTCCATTCTATGACTTCACAAACCTCCATTCTGTGACTTCACCCACCTCCATTCTGTGACTTCACACACCTTCATTCTGTGACTTTACACACCTCCATTCTGAGTTCACACACCTCCAATCTGTGACGTCACACACCTCCACTCTGTGACTTCTCACACCTGTATTCTGTGAGTTCACACCCCTCCACTCTATGACTTCACACTCCTCCTTTCTATGACTTCCCACACCTCCTTTCTATGACTTCAGCCACCTCCATTCTATGACTTCACACCTCCAATCTGACTTCACACACCTCCATTCTGTGACTTCACACACCTCCATTCTGTGACTTCACACACCTCCATTCTATGACTTCACACACTTCCATTGTGACGTCACACAACTCCATTCTATGAGTTCACACACCTCCATTCTATGACTTCACACATCTCCATTCTGACTTCACACACCTCCATTCTATGACTTCACAGACCTCGAATCTGTGACTTCACTCACCTCCACTCTATGACTTCACACTCCTCCATTCTATGACTTCCCACACCTCCTTTCTATGACTTCACCCACCTCCATTCTATGACTTCACACCTCCATTCTGACTTCACACACCTCCATTCTGTGACTTCACACACCTCCATTCTGTGACTTCACACACCTCCATTCTATGACTTCACACACTTCCATTGTGACGTCACACAACTCCATTCTATGAGTTCACAAACCTCCATTCTATGACTTCACACATCTCCATTCTGACTTCACACGCCTCCATTCTATGACTTCACAGACCTCGAATCTGTGACTTCACTCACCTCCACTCTATGACTTCACACTCCTCCATTCTATGACTTCCCACACCTCCTTTCTATGACTTCACCCACCTCCATTCTATGACTTCACACCTCCATTCTGACTTCACACACCTCCATTCTGTGACTTCACATACCTCCATTATATGACTTCACACACCTCCATTCTATGACTTCACACACCTCCATTCTGTGACTTCACCCACCTCCATTCTGTGACTTCACACACCTGCATTCTCCGACTTCACACCCCTCCAATTTGAGTTCACATATCTCCATTCTATGACTTCACAAACCTACATTCTGTGACTTCACCCACCTCCATTCTGTGACTTCACAAACCTCCATTCTATGATTTCACACACCTCCATTCTATGACTTCACACACCTCCATTTTATGACGTCACACAACTCCATTTTGACTTCACACACCTCCATTATGTGACTTCACACACTTCCCTTCTGTGACTTCGCACACCTCCATTCTATGACTTCACACACCTTCATTGTATGACTTCACACACCTCCATTCTATGACTTTACACACTTCTATTCTATGATTTCACATACCTTCATGCTATGACTTCACACACCTCCATTCTGTGAATTCACACACCTCCATTCGGAGTTCACACACCTCCATTCTGTGACTTCACAAACCTCCATTCTATGATTTCACACACCTCCATTCTATGTCTTCACACACCTCCATTTTAGGACGTCACACACCTATATTTTGACTTCTCACACCTCCATTCTGTGACTTCACATACCTCCATTCTACGACTTCACACACTTCCATTGTGATGTCACACACCTCCATTTTATGAGTTCACACACCTCCATTCTATGACTTCACACACCTCCATTCTGACTTCACACACCTCCATTCTATGACTTCACAGACCTCGAATCTATGACTTCACTCACCTCCACTCTATGACTTCACACTCCTCCATTCTATGACTTCCCACACCTCCTTTCTAAGACTACACCCACCTCCATTCTATGACTTCACACCTCCATTCTGACTTCACACACCTCCATTCTATGACTTCACACACCTCCATTATATGACTTCACACACCTTAATTCTATGACTTCACACACCTCCATTCTATGACTTCACACACCTTTCATTCTGTGACTTCACACACCTCCATTGTATGACTTCACACACCTTCATTCTTACTTTACAAACATACATTCTATGACTTCACACACCTCCATTGTATGACTTCATACACCTCCATTCTTTGACTTCACACACCTCCATTCTGTGTTCACACACCTCAATTCTGTGACTTCACACACCTCCATTTTTACTTCACACACCTCCATTCTATGACTTCACACACTTCCATTCTTTGACTTCACCCACCTAAATTCTGAGTTGACACACCTCCATTCAGTGACTTCACACAACTCCATTCTGAATTCACACAGCTCCATTCTATGACTTCACACACCTCCATTCTTTGACATCACACACCTCCATTCTATGACTTCACACACCTTCATTCTTTCTTTACAACATCCATTCTATAACTTCATACACCTCCATTCTATGACTTTACACACCTCCATTCTGTGACTTCACACAACTCCATTCTATGACTTCACACACCTTCATTCTGTGACTTCACACACCTCCAATCTATGACTTCACACACTTCCATTGTGACGTCAAACAGCTCCATTCTGTGTCTTCACAAAACTCCATTCTATGATTTCACACACCTTCATACTATGAATTCACACAACTCATCTATGACTTCACACACCTCCATTCTGACTTCACACACCTCTATTTTATGACGTCGCACACCTCCATTCTGACATCACAAACCTCCATTCTATGACTTCACAGACCTCGAATCTGTGATTTCACTCACCTGCACTCTATGACTTCACGCTCCTCCATTCTATGAATTCCCACACCTCCTTTCTATGACTTCACCCGCCTCCAATCTATGACTACACACCTCCATTCTGACTTCACACACCTCCATTCTGTGACTTCACACACCTCCATTCTATGACTTCACACACCTTTATTTTTACTTCAGAAACATCCATTCTATGACTTCAAACACCTCCTTTCTATGACTTCACAAACCTCCATTCTGTGACATTACACACCTCCATTCTGAGTTCACACCCCTCCAATCTGTGACGTCACACACCTCTATTCTGTGACTTCCCACACCTCTATTCTGTGACTTCACACACCTCCATTCTATGACTTCACACACCTCTATTTTGACTTCACACACCTCCATTCTATGACTTCACAAACCTCCATTCTGTGACTTCACCCACCTCCATTCTGTGACTTCACACACCTCCATTCTCTGACTTCACACACCTCCATTCTGTGACTTCACACACCTCCATTCTATGACTTCAAAACCTCCTATCTATGATTTCACACACCTCCATTCTGTGACGTCACAAACCTCCAATCTATAATTTCACACACCTCCATTCTATGAATTCACACACCTCCATTTTATGACGTCACACACCTCCATTTTGACTTTGCACACCTCCATTATGTGACTTCGCACACCTCCCATCTGTGACTTCACACACCTCCATTCTATGACTTCACACACCTTCATTGTATGACTTCACACACCTCCATTCTATGACTTCACACACTTCCATTCTATGATTTCATATACCTTCATGCTATGACTTCACACACCTCCAATCTGTGAATTCACAAACCTCCATTCTATGATTTCACACACTTCCATTCTATGACTTCACACACCTCCATTTTAGGACGTCACACACCTCCATTTCGACTTCTCACACCTCCATTCTGTGACTTCACTCACCTCCATTGTCTGACTTCGCACACTTCCATTGTGACGTCACACACCTCCATTCTATGAGTTCACACACCTCCATTCTGACTTCACACACCTCCATTCTATGACTTCACACTCCTCCATTCTATGACTTCCCACACCTCCTTCCTATGACTTCACCCACCTCCATTCTATGACTTCACACCTCAATTCTGACTTCACACAACTCCATTCTATGACTTCACACACCTCCATTATATGACTTCACACACCTGCATTCTGTGACTTCACACACCTCCATTGTTTGAATTCACACACCTAAATTCTGAGTTGACACACCTCCATTCAGTGACTTCACACACCTCCATTCTGACTTCACACAGCTCCATTCTATGACTTCACAAACTTCATTCTTTCTTTACAAACATCCATTCTATCACTTCATACACCTCCATTCTATGACTTTACACACCTCCATTCTGTGACTTCACACAACTCCATTCTATGACTTCACACACCTCCATTCTATGACTTCACACACCTCCATTCTATGACTTCACACACTTCCATTGCGACGTCACACACCTCCATTCTATGAGTTCACACACCTCCATTCTGACTTCACACACCTCCATACTATGACTTCACACACCTCCATTCTGAATTCACACAGCTCCATTCTCTGTCTTCACAAAACTCCATTCTATGATTTCACACACCTCCATTCTGATATCACACACCTCCATTCTATGACTTCACAGACCTCAAGTCTGTGATTTCACTCACCTGCACTCTATGACTTCACGCTCCTCGATTCTATGAATTCCCACACCTCCTTTCTATGACTTCACCCGTCTCCAATCTATGACTACACACATCCATTCTGACTTCACACACCTCCATTCTGTGACTCACACACCTCCATTCTATGACTTCACACACCTTCATTTTTACTGCAGAAACATCCATTCTATGACTTCACACAGCTCCATTCTATGACTTTACAAACCTCCATTCTGTGACTTCACACACCTCCATTCTGAGTTGACACAACTCCATTCGGTGACTTCACACACCTCCATTCAGACTTCACACACCTCCATTCTGTGACTTCACACACTTCCATTCGATGACTTCACACACCTCCATTCTATGACTTCACACACCCCATTCTGTGATTTCACACACCTCCATTCTATGACCTCACAAACCCTCATTCTATGATTTCACACACATCTATTCTATGAATTCACACATCCATTTTGAGTTCACACACCTCCAATATATGACTTCAAACACCTCAACTGTGTGACTTCACATACCTCCATTCTATCACTTCATACCGTCCCTTCTGTGACTTCACACACCTCCATTCTATGACTTCACACACTTCCATTCTATGACTTCACACACCTACAATATGTGACTTTACACACCTCCATTCTGAGTTCACACACCTCCATTCTGTGACGTCACACACCTCCATTCTGTGACTTCCCACTCCTCTATTATGTGACTTCACACACCTCCATTCTATGACTTCACACACCTCTATTCTGATTTCACACACCTCCATTCTATGACTTCACACACCTCCATTCTGACTTCACACACCTCCATTCTATGACTTCGCACACCTCTATTGTGACTTCACACACCTCCATTCAGTGACTTCACACAACTCCATTCGATGACTTCACAAACCTACATTCTTTGACTTCACACACCTCCATTTTGACTTCACACACCTCCATTCTGTGACTTCACACACTTACTTACATTTGTGACTTCTCACACCAAATTTTTGACTTCGCACATCTCCATTCTGTGACCTCACACACCTCCATTCTATGACTTCACACAGGTCCATTCTGTGAATTCACCCACCTCCATTCTGTGACTTCACACACCTCCATTCTATGATTTCACCCACCTCCATTCTGTGACTTCACACACCTCCATTCTGTGACGTCACACACCTCCATTCTGTGACTTCCCACTCCTCTATTATGTGACTTCACACACCTCCATTCTATGACTTCACACACCTCTATTCTGATTTCACACACCTCCATTCTATGACTTCACACACCTCCATTCTGACTTCACACACCTCCATTCTATGACTTCGCACACCTCTATTGTGACTTCACACACCTCCATTCTGTGACTTCACACAACTCCATTCGATGACTTCACAAACCTACATTCTTTGACTTCACACACTTCCATTTTGACTTCACACACCTCCATTCTGTGACTTCACACACTTACTTACATTTGTGACTTCTCACACCAAATTTTTGACTTCGCACATCTCCATTCTGTGACCTCACACACCTCCATTCTATGACTTCACACAGGTCCATTCTGTGAATTCACCCACCTCCATTCTGTGACTTCACACACCTCCATTCTCCGACTTCACACCCCTCCAATTTGACTTCACATACCTCCATTCTATGACTACACAAACCTCCATTCTATGATTTCACCCACCTCCATTCTGTGACTTCACACACCTCCATTCTGTGACTTTACACACCTCCATTCTGAGTTCACACACCTCCAATCTGTGACGTCACACACCTCCACTCTGTGACTTCTCACACCTGTATTCTGTGACTTCACACCCCTCCACTCTATGACTTCACACTCCTCCATTCTATGACTTCCCACACCTCCTTTCTATGACTTCAGCCACCTCCATTCTATGACTTCACACCTCCAATCTGACTTCACACACCTCCATTCTGTGACTTCACACACCTCCATTCTGTGACTTCACACACCTCCATTCTATGACTTCACACACTTCCATTGTGACGTCACACAACTCCATTCTATGAGTTCACAAACCTGCATTCTATGACTTCACAGCTCCATTCTGACTTCACACACCTCCATTCTATGACTTCACAGACCTCGAATCTGTGACTTCACTCACCTCCACTCTATGACTTCACACTCCTCCATTCTATGACTTCCCACACCTCCTTTCTATGACTTCACCCACCTCCATTCTATGACTTCACAGCTCCATTCTGCCTTCACACACCTCCATTCTGTGACTTCACACACCTCCATTATATGACTTCACACACCTCCATTCTATGACTTCACACACCTCCATTCTGTGACTTCACCCACCTCCATTCTGTGACTTCACACACCTCCATTCTCCGACTTCACACCCCTCCAATTTGAGTTCACAAATCTCCATTCTATGACTTCACAAACCTCCATTCTGTGACTTCACACACCTCCAATCTGACTTCACACACCTCTGTTCTACGACTTCGCAAACCTACATTCTGACTTCACACACCTCCATTCTATGACTTCATTGACCTCCACTCTATGACTTCACACTTCTACTTTCTATGACTTCCCACAACTAATTTCTATGACTTCACCCTCCTCCATTCTATGACTTCACTCACCTCCAATCTGACTTCACACACCTCTGTTCTACGACTTCGCAAACCTACATTCTGACTTCACACACCTCCATTCTATGACTTCATTGACATCCACTCTATGAATTCACACTTCTACTTTCTATGACTTCCCACAACTAATTTCTATGACTTCACCCACCTCCATTCTATGACTTCACACCTCCATTCTGACTTCACACACCTCCATTCTGTGACTTCACAAACCTCCATTCTATGATTTCACACACCTCGATTCTATGACTTCACACACCTCAATTTTAGGACATCAAACCCCTCCATTTTGTCTTCACACACCTCCATTCTGTGACTTCACATAACTCCATTCTATGACTTCACACACTTCTATTGTGACGTCACACACCTCCATTCTATGAGTTCACACACCTCCATTCTATGATTTCACACACTTCCATTCTATGACTTCACACACCTCAATTTCAGGACGTCACTTCCCTCCATTTTCACTTCACAAACCTCCATTCTGTGACTTCACAAACCTCCATTCTATGACTTCACACACTTCCATTGCTACCTCACACACCTCCATTCTATGAGTTCACACACCTCCATTCTATGACTTCACACACCTCCATTCTGACTTCACACACCTCCATTCTATGACTTCACAGACGTCGAATCTGTGACTTCACTCACCTCCACTCTATGACTTCACACTCCTCCATTCTATGACATCCCACACCTCCTTTCTATGACTTCACTCACCTCCATTCTATGACTTCACACCTCCATTCTGACATCACACAACTTCATTCTGTGACTTCACACAACTCCAATCCATGACTTCACACACTTCCATTGCGACGTCACACACCTCCATTCTATGAGTTCACACACCTCCATTCTATGACTTCACATACCTCCATTCTGACTTCACACACCTCCATTCTATGACTTCACAGACCTCAAATCTGTGACTTCACTCAACTCCACTCTATGACTTCACAGTCCTGCATTCTATGATTTCCTACACCTCCTTTCTATGACTTCACCCACCTCCATTCTATGACTTCACACCTCCATTCTGACTTCACACACCTCCATGCTGTGACTTCACACACCTCCATTCTATGACTTCACACACCTCCATTCTGTGACTTCATACACCTTCACTCTTACTTCACAAACATACATTCTATGACTTCACACACCTCCATTCTATGACTTCACACACCTCCAATCTTTGACTTCACACACCTCCATTCTGTGTTCACACACCTCCATTCTGTCACTTCACACACCTCCATTCTGACTTCACACAACTCCATTCTATGACTTCACACACCTCCATTCATTGACGTCACACACCTCCATTTTATGACTTCACACACTTTCATTCTTACTTTACAAACATCCATTCTATAACTTCACACACCTCCATTCTATGACTTCAAACACCTCCATTCTGTGACTTTACACACCTCCATTCTATGACTTCACACACCTCCATTCTGTGACTTCACACACCTCCATTCTGTGACTTCACACACTTCCATTGTGACGTCACACACCTCCATTCTTTGAGTTCACACACCTCCATTCTGACTTCACACACCTCCATTCTATGGCTTCACACACCTCCATTCTGAATTCACACAGCTCCATTCTGTGACTTCACAAAATTCCATTCTATGATTTCACACACCTCCATACTATGAATTCACACAACTCCATCTATGATTTCACACACCTCCATTCTGACTTCACACACCTCTATTCTATGACTTCGCACACCTCCATTCTGAATTCACACATCTCCATTCTATGACTTCACAAACCTCCATTCTGTCACTTCACCCTCCTCCATTCTGTGACTTCACACACTTCCATTCTCCGACTTCAAAATCTCCAATTTGACTTCACATACCTCCATTCTATGACTTCACAAACCTCCATTCTGTGACTTCACCCACCTCCATTCTGTGACTTCACACACCTTCATTCTGTGACTTTACACACCTCCATTCTGAGTTCACACACCTCCAATCTGTGACGTCACACACCTCCACTCTGTGACTTCTCACACCTGTATTCTGTGAGTTCACACCCCTCCACTCTATGACTTCACACTCCTCCTTTCTATGACTTCCCACACCTCCTTTCTATGACTTCAGCCACCTCCATTCTATGACTTCACACCTCCAATCTGACTTCACACACCTCCATTCTGTGACTTCACACACCTCCATTCTGTGACTTCACACACCTCCATTCTATGACTTCACACACTTCCATTGTGACGTCACACAACTCCATTCTATGAGTTCACACACCTCCATTCTATGACTTCACACATCTCCATTCTGACTTCACACACCTCCATTCTATGACTTCACAGACCTCGAATCTGTGACTTCACTCACCTCCACTCTATGACTTCACACTCCTCCATTCTATGACTTCCCACACCTCCTTTCTATGACTTCACCCACCTCCATTCTATGACTTCACACCTCCATTCTGACTTCACACACCTCCATTCTGTGACTTCACACACCTCCATTCTGTGACTTCACACACCTCCATTCTATGACTTCACACACTTCCATTGTGACGTCACACAACTCCATTCTATGAGTTCACAAACCTCCATTCTATGACTTCACACATCTCCATTCTGACTTCACACGCCTCCATTCTATGACTTCACAGACCTCGAATCTGTGACTTCACTCACCTCCACTCTATGACTTCACACTCCTCCATTCTATGACTTCCCACACCTCCTTTCTATGACTTCACCCACCTCCATTCTATGACTTCACACCTCCATTCTGACTTCACACACCTCCATTCTGTGACTTCACATACCTCCATTATATGACTTCACACACCTCCATTCTATGACTTCACACACCTCCATTCTGTGACTTCACCCACCTCCATTCTGTGACTTCACACACCTCCATTCTCCGACTTCACACCCCTCCAATTTGAGTTCACATATCTCCATTCTATGACTTCACAAACCTCCATTCTGTGACTTCACACACCTCCAATCTGACTTCACACACCACTGTTCTACGACTTCGCAAACCTACATTCTGACTTCACACACCTCCATTCTATGACTTCATTGACCTCCACTCTATGACTTCACACTTCTACTTTCTATGACTTCCCACAACTAATTTCTATGACTTCACCCACCTCCATTCTATGACTTCACACACCTCCAATCTGACTTCACACACCTCTGTTCTACGACTTCGCAAACCTACATTCTGACTTCACACACCTCCATTCTATGACTTCACACACTTCCATTGTGACGTCACACAACTCCATTCTATGAGTTCACACACCTCCATTCTATGACTTCACACATCTCCATTCTGACTTCACACACCTCCATTCTATGACTTCACAGACCTCGAATCTGTGACTTCACTCACCTTCACTCTATGACTTCACACTCCTCCATTCTATGACTTCCCACACCTCCTTTCTGTGACTTCACCCACCTCCATTCTATGACTTCACACCTCCATTCTGACTTCACACACCTCCATTCTGTGACTTCACATACCTCCATTATATGACTTCACACACCTCCAATCTGACTTCACACACCTCTGTTCTCCGACTTCGCAAACCTACATTCTGACTTCACACACCTCCATTCTATGACTTCATTGACATCCACTCTATGAATTCACACTTCTACTTTCTATGACTTCCCACAACTAATTTCTATGACTTCACCCACCTCCATTCTATGACATCACACCTCCATTCTGACTTCACACACCTTCATTCTGTGACTTCACAAACCTCCATTCTATGATTTCACACACTTCCATTGCGACGTCACACACCTCCATTCTATGAGTTCACACACCTCCATTCTGACTTCACACACCTCCATACTATGACTTCACACACCTCCATTCTGAATTCACACAGCTCCATTCTCTGTCTTCACAAAACTCCATTCTATGATTTCACACACCTCCATTCTGACATCACACACCTCCATTCTATGACTTCACAGACCTCAAGTCTGTGATTTCACTCACCTGCACTCTATGACTTCACGCTCCTCCATTCTATGAATTCCCACACCTCCTTTCTATGACTTCACCCGTCTCCAATCTATGACTACACACATCCATTCTGACTTCACACACCTCCATTCTGTGACTCACACACCTCCATTCTATGACTTCACACACCTTCATTTTTACTTCAGAAACATCCATTCTATGACTTCACACAGCTCCATTCTATAACTTTACAAACCTCCATTCTGTGACTTCACACACCTCCATTCTGAGTTGACACAACTCCATTCGGTGACTTCACACACCTCCATTCAGACTTCACACACCTCCATCCTGTGACTTCACACACTTCCATTCGATGACTTCACACACCTCCATTCTATGACTTCACACACCCCCATTCTGTGATTTCACACACCTCCATTCTATGACCTCACAAACCCTCATTCTATGATTTCACACACATCCATTCTATGACTTCACACAGCCATTTTGAGTTCACACACCTCCAATATATGACTTCAAACACCTCAACTGTGTGACTTCACACACCTCCATTCTATCACTTCATACCGTCCCTTCTGTGACTTCACACACCTCCATTCTATGACTTCACACACTTCCATTCTATGACTTCACACACCTACAATCTGTGACTTTACACACCTCCATTCTGAGTTCACACACCTCCATTCTGTGACGTCACACACCTCCATTCTGTGACTTCCCACTCCTCTATTATGTGACTTCACACACCTCCATTCTATGACTTCACACACCTCTATTCTGATTTCACACACCTCCATTCTATGACTTCACACACCTCCATTCTGACTTCACACACCTCCATTCTATGACTTCGCACACCTCTATTGTGACTTCACACACCTCCATTCTGTGACTTCACACAACTCCATTCGATGACTTCACAAACCTACATTCTTTGACTTCACACACCTCCATTTTGACTTCACACACCTCCATTCTGTGACTTCACATACTTTCTTACATTTGTGACTTCTCACACCACCTTTTTGACTTCGCACATCTCCATTCTGTGACTTCACACACCTCCATTCTATGACTTCACACAGGTCCATTCTGTGACTTCACCCACCTCCATTCTGTGACTTCACACACCTCCATTCTCCTACTTCACACCCCTCCAATTTGACTTCACATACCTCCATTCTATGACTTCACAAACCTCCATTCTGTGACCTCCATTCTGTGACTTGACAAACCTCCATTCTATTACTTCACACACTTCAGTTGTGACGTCACACACCTCCATTCTATGAGTTCACACACCTCCATTCTATGACTTTACACACCTCCATTCTATGACTTCACACACCTTAGTTTATACTTCAGAAACATCCATTCTATGACTTCACACACCTCCTTTCTATGACTTCACAAACCTCCATTTTGTGACTTCACACACCTCCATTCTGAGTTTACAAAATTCCATTCGGTGACTTCATACACCTCGATTCAGACTTCACTCACCTCCATTCTGTGACTTCACACACTTCCATTCTATGAGTTCACACACCCCCATTCTGTGACTTCACACACCTCCATTCTATGACCTCACACACCCTCATTCTATGATTTCACACACATCCATTCTATGACTTCACACATCCATTTTGACTTCACACACCTCCAATATATGACTTCACACACCTCAATTGTGTGACTTCACACACCTCCATTCTATGACTTCATACCGTCCACTGTGACTTCACACACGTCCATTCTATGACTTCACACACTTCCATTCTATGACTTCACACACCTCCATTCTGTGACTTTACACACCTCCATTCTGAGTTCACACACCTCCAATCTGTGACGTCACACACCTCCACTCTGTGACTTCCCACACCTCTATTCTGTGACTTCACACAACTCCACTCTATGACTTCACACTCCTCCATTCTATGACTTCCCACACCTCCTTTCTATGACTTCACCCACCTCCATTCTATGACTTCACACCTCAATTCTGACTTCACACACCTCCATTCTGTGACTTCACACACCTCCATTCTATGACTTCACACACTTCCATTGTGACCTCACAAACCTCCATTCTATGAGTTCACACACCTCCATTCTATGACTTCACACATCTCCATTCTGACTTCACACACCTCCATTCTATGTCTTCACAGACCTCCATTCTGTGACTTCAGTCACCTCCACTCTATGACTTCACACTCCTCCATTCTATGACTTCCCACACCTCCTTTCTATGACTTCACCCACCTCCATTCTATGAATTCACACCTCCATTCTGACTTCACACACCTCCATTCTGTGACTTCACACACCTTTATTATATGACTTCACACACCTCCATTCTATGACTTCACACACCTCCATTCTATGACTTCACACACCTCCATTCTATGACTTCACACACCTCCATTCTATGACTTCACACACCTCCATTATATGACTTCACACACCTCCATTCTATGACTTCACACACCTCCATTCTATGACTTCACACACCTCCATTCTGTGACTTCACACACCTCCATTCTATGATTTCACACACCTTCATTCTTACTTCACAAACATACATTGTATGACTTCACACACCTCCATTGTATGACTTCACACACCTCCATTCTTTGACATCACACACCTCCATTCTATGACTTCACACACCTTCATTTTTACTTCAGAAACATCCATTCTATGACTTCGCACACCTCCTTTCTATGACTTCACAAACCTCCATTTTGTGACTTCACACACCTCCTTTCTGTGTTCACACAATTCCTTTCAGTGACTTCACACACCTCCATTCAGACTTCACACACCTCCATTCTGTGACTTCACACACTTCCATTCTATGACTTAACACACCCCCATTCTGTGACTTCATACACCTCCATTCTATGACCTCACACCCCCTCATTCTATGATTTCACACACATCCATTCTATGACTTCACACATCCATTTTGACTTCACACACCTCCAATATATGACTTCAACACCTCAACTGTGTGACTTCATACACCTCCATTCTATGACTTCATACCATCCATTCTGTGACTTCACACACCTCCATTCTATGACTTCACACACTTCCATTCTATGACTTCACACACCTCCATTCTGTGACTTCACACACCTCTATTCTGAGTTCACACACCTCCATTCTGTGACTTCACAAACCTCCATTCTATGATTAAACACACCTCCATTCTATGACTTCACACACCTCCATTTAAGGACGTCACACACTTCCATTTTGATTTCACAGACCTCGATTCTGTGACTTCACACATCTCCATTCTATGACTTCACACACTTCCATTGTGACGTCACACACCTCCATTCTATGAGTTCACACACCTCCATTTTAGGATGTCACATACCTCCATTTTGACTTCACACTCCTCCATTCTGTGACTTCACACACCTCCATTCTATGACTTCACACACTTCCGTTGTGACGTCACACACCTCCATTCTATGACTTCACAGACGTCGAATCAGTGACTTCACTCACCTCCACTCTATGACTTCATACTCCTCCATTCTATGACTTCACACACCTCCTTTCTATGACTTCACCCACCTCCATTCTATGACTTCACACCTCCATTCTGACTTCACACACCTCCATTCTGTGACTTCACACACCTCCATTCTGTGACTTCACACACCTCCATTCTATGACTTCACACACCCCCATTCTGTGATTTCACACACCTCCATTCTATGACCTCACACACCCTCATTCTATGATTTCACACACATCCATTCCATGACTTCACACATCCATTTTGAGTTCACACACCTCCAATATATGACTTCAAACACCTCAACTGTGTGACTTCACACACCTCCATTCTATCACTTCATACCGTCCCTTCTGTGACTTCACACACCTCCATTCTATGACTTCACACACTTCCATTCTATGTCTTCACACACCTCCAATCTGTGACTTTACACACCTCCATTCTGAGTTCACACACCTCCATTCTGTGACGTCACACTTCTCCATTCTGTAACTTCCCACACCTCTATTATGTGACTTCACACACCTCCATTCTATGACTTCACACACCTCTAATCTGACTTCACACACCTCCATTGTGACTTCACACCTCCATTCTATGACTTCACACACCTCCATTCTGACTTCACACACCTCCATTCTATGACTTCGCACACCTCTATTGTGACTTCACACACCTCCATTCTGTGACTTCACACAACTCCATTCGATGACTTCACAAACCTACATTCTTTGACTTCACACACCTCCATTTTGACTTCACACACCTCCATTCTGTGACTTCACACACTTACTTACATTTGTGACTTCTCACACCACTTTTTGACTTCGCACATCTCCATTCTGTGACTTCACACACCTTCATTCTATGACTTCACACAGGTCCATTCTGTGACTTCACCCACCTCCATTCTGTGACTTCAGACACCTCCATTCTCCGACTTCACACCCCTCCAATTTGACTTCACATACCTCCATTCTATGACTTCACAAACCTCCATTCTGTGACCTCCATTCTGTGACTTCACAAACCTCCATTCTATTACTTCACACACTTCAGTTGTGACGTCACACACCTCCATTCTATGAGTTCACACACCTCCATTCTATGACTTTACACACCTCCATTCTATGACTTCACACACCTTAGTTTTTACTTCAGAAACATCCATTCTATGACTTCACACACCTCCTTTCTTCGACTTCACAAACCTCCATTTTGTGACTTCACACACCTCCATTCTGAGTTTACACAATTCCATTCGGTGACTTCATACACCTCCATTCAGACTTCACTCACCTCCATTCTGTGACTTCACACACTTCCATTCTATGACTTCACACACCCCCGTTCTGTGACTTCACACACCTCCATTCTATGACCTCACACACCCTCATTCTATGATTTCACACACATCCATTCTATGACTTCACACATCCATTTTGACTTCACACACCTCCAATATATGACTTCACACACCTCAATTGTGTGACTTCACACACCTCCATTCTATGACTTCATACCGTCCATACTGTGACTTCACACACCTCGATTCTATGACTTCACACACTTCCATTCTATGACTTCACACACCTCCATTCTGTGACTTTACAAACCTCCATTCTGAGTTCACACTCCTCCAATCTGTGACGTCACACACCTCCACTCTGTGACTTCCCACACCTCTATTCTGTGACTTCACACCCCTCCACTCTATGACTTCACACTCCTCCATTCTATGACTTCCCACACCTCCTTTCTATGACTTCACCCACCTCCATTCTATGACTTCACACCTCAATTCTGACTTCACACACCTCCATTCCGTGACTTCACACACCTCCGTTCTGTGACTTCACACTCCTCCATTCTATGACTTCACACACTTCCATTGTGTGACTTCACTAACCTCCACTCTGTGACTTCACACTCCTCCATTCTATGACTTCCCACACCTCCTTTCTATGACTTCACCCACCTCCATTCTATGACTTCACACCTCCATTCTGACTTCACACACCTAGATTCTGTGACTTCACACACCTCCATTATATGACTTCACACACCTCCATTCTATGACTTCACACACCTCCATTCTGTGACTTCACCCACCTCCATTCTGTGACTTCACACACCTGCATTCTCCGACTTCACACCCCTCCAATTTGAGTTCACACACCTCCATTCTATGACTTCACAAACCTCCATTCTGTGACTTCACACACCTCCATTCTGTGACTCCACAAACCTCCATTCTATGACTTCACACACTTCCATTGTGACGTCAAACACCTCCATTCTATGAGTTCACACACCTCCATTCAATGACTTCACACACCTCCAATCTGACTTCACACACCTCTGTTCTACGACTTCGCAAACCTACATTCTGACTTCACACAGCTCCATTCTATGACTTCATTGACCTCCACTCTATGACTTCACACTTCTACTTTCTATGACTTGCACAACTAATTTCTATGAGTTCACCCACCTCCATTCTATGACTTCACACCTCCATTCTGACTTCACACACCTCCATGTTGTGACTTCACAAACCTCCATTCTATGATTTCACACACCTCCATTCTATGACTTCACACACCTCAATTTTAGGACATCACACCCCTCCATTTTGTCTTCACACACCTCCATTCTGTGACTTCACACACCTCCATTCTATGACTTCACATACTTCCATTGTGACTTCACACACCTCCATTCTATGAGTTCACACACCTCCATTCTATGATTTCACACACCTCCATTCTATGACTTCACACAACTCAATTTCAGGACTTCACACCCCTCCATTTTGACTTCACACACATCCATTCTGTGACTTCACACACCTCCATTCTATGACTTCACACACTTCCATTGCGACGTCACACACCTCCATTCTATGAGTTCACACACCTCCATTCTATGACTTCACAGACCTCCATTCTGACTTCACACACCTCCATTCTATGACTTCACAGACCTCGAATCTGTGACTTCACTCACCTCCACTCTATGACTTCAGAGTCCTCCATTCTATGACTTCCCACACCTCCTTTCTATGACTTCACCCAACTCCATTCTATGACTTCACACCTCCATTCTGACTTCACACAACTTCATTCTGTGATTTCACACACCTCCATTATATGAGTTCACACAGCTCCATTCTATGACTTCACACACCTCCATTCTATGACTTCACACACCTCCATTCTGTGACTTCACACACCTGCATTCTATGACTTCACACACCTTCATTCTTACTTCACAAAAATACATTCTATGACTTCACACACCTCCATTCTATGACTTCACACACCTCCATTCTTTGACTTCACACACCTCCATTCTGTGTTCACACACCTGCATTCTGTCACTTCACACACCTCCATTCTGACTTCACACATCTCCATTCTATGACTTCACACACCTCCATTCTTTGACGTCACACACCTCCATTTTATGACTTAACACACCTTCATTCTTACACTACAAACATCCATTCTATAACTTCACACACCTCCATTCTATGACTTCAAACACCTCCATTCTGTGACTCCACACACCTTCATTCTATGACGTCACACACCTCCATTCTGTGACTTCACACACCTCCATTTTATGACTTCACACACTTCCATTGTGACGTCACACACCTCCATTCTTTGAGTTCACACACCTCCATTCTGACTTCACACACCTCCATTTTATGGCTTCACACACCTCCATTCTGAATTCACACAGGTCCATTCTGTGACTTCACAAAATTACATTCTATGATTTCACACAACTCCATCTATGACTTCACACACCTCCATTCTGACTTCACATTCCTCTATTCTATGACTTCGCACACCTCCATTCTGACATCACACACCTCCATTCTATGACTTCATACCCGTCCATTCTGTGACTTCACACATCTCCATTCTATGACTTCACACACCTCCATTCTGTGACTTCACCCACCTCCATTCTGTGACTTCACACACCTCCATTCTCCGACTTCAAACCTTCCAATTTGACTTCACATACCTCCATTCTATGACTTCACAATCTCCATTCTGTGACTTCACCCAAATCCATTCTGTGATTTCATAAACCTCCATTCTATGATTTCACACACCTCCATTTTATGACGTCACACACCTTCATTTTATGACGTCACACACTTCATTTTTACTTCACACACCTCCGTTCTGTGATTTCACACACCTCCATTCTATGACTTTACACACCTCCATTCTATGACTTCACACACTTCCATTGCGACGTCACACACCTCCATTCTATGAGTTCACACACCTCCATTCTGACTTCACACACCTCCATACTATGACTTCACACACCTCCGTTCTGAATTCACACAGCTCCATTCTCTGTCTTCACAAAACTCCATTCTATGATTTCACACACCTCCATTCTGATATCACACACCTCCATTCTATGACTTCACAGACCTCAAATCTGTGATTTCACTCACCTGCACTCGATGACTTCACGCTCCTCCATTCTATGAATTCCCACACCTCCTTTCTATGACTTCATCCGTCTCCAATCTATGACTACACACATCCATTCTGACTTCACACACCTCCATTCTGTGACTCACACACCTCCATTCTATGACTTCACACACCTTCATTTTTACTGCAGAAACATCCATTCTATGACTTCACACAGCTCCATTCTATGACTTTACAAACCTCCATTCTGTGACTTCACACACCTCCATTCTGAGTTGACACAACTCCATTCGGTGACTTCACACACCTCCATTCAGACTTCACACACCTCCATTCTGTGACTTCACACACTTCCATTCGATGACTTCACACACCTCCATTCTATGACTTCACACACCCCCATTCTGTGATTTCACACACCTCCATTCTATGACCTCACAAACCCTCATTCTGTGATTTCACACACATCCATTCTATGACTTCACACATCCATTTTGAGTTCACACACCTCCAATATATGACTTCAAACACCTCAACTGTGTGACTTCACACACCTCCATTCTATCACTTCATACCGTCCCTTCTGTGACTTCACACACCTCCATTCTATGACTTCACACACTTCCATTCTATGACTTCACACACCTACAATCTGTGACTTTACACACCTCCATTCTGAGTTCACACACCTCCATTCTGTGACGTCACACACCTCCATTCTGTGACTTCCCACTCCTCTATTATGTGACTTCACACACCTCCATTCTATGACTTCACACACCTCTATTCTGATTTCACACACCTCCATTCTATGACTTCACACACCTCCATTCTGACTTCACACACCTCCATTCTATGACTTCGCACACCTCTATTGTGACTTCACACACCTCCATTCTGTGACTTCACACAACTCCATTCGATGACTTCACAAACCTACATTCTTTAACTTCACACACCTCCATTTTGACTTCACACACCTCCATTCTGTGACTTCACACACCTACTTACATTTGTGACTTCTCACACCAAATTTTTGACTTCGCACATCTCCATTCTGTGACTTCACACACCTCCATTCAGTTACTTCACACAGGTCCATTCTGTGAATTCACCCACCTCCATTCTGTGACTTCACACACCTCCATTCTTCGACTTCACACCCCTAAAATTTGACTTCACATACCTCCATTCTATGACTACACAAACCTCCATTCTGTGATTTCACCCACCTCCATTCTGTGACTTCACACACCTCCATTCTGTGACTTTACACACCTCAATTCTGAGTTCACACACCTCCAATCTGTGACGTCACACAACTCCACTCTGTGACTTCTCACACCTGTACTCTGTGACTTCACACCCCTCCACTCTATGACTTCACACTCCTCCATTCTATGACTTCCCACACCTCCTTTCTTTGAATTCAGCCACCTCCATTCTATGACTTCACACCTCCCATCTGACTTCACACACCTCCATTCTGTGACTTCACACACCTCCATTCTGTGACTTCACACACCTCCATTTTATGACTTCACACACTTCCATTGTGACGTCACACAACTCCATTCTATGAGTTCACAAACCTCCATTCTATGACTTCACACATCTCCATTCTGACTTCACACACCTCCATTCTATGACTTCACAGACCTCGAATCTGTGACTTCACTCACCTCCACTCTATGACTTCACAGTCCTCCATTCTATGACTTCCCACACCTCCTTTCTATGACTTCACCCACCTCCATTCTATGACTTCACAGCTCCATTCTGACTTCACACACCTCCATTCTGTGACTTCACACACCTCCATTCTGATATCACACACCTCCATTCTATGACTTCACAGACCTCAAATCTGTGATTTCACTCACCTGCACTCGATGACTTCACGCTCCTCCATTCTATGAATTCCCACACCTCCTTTCTATGACTTCATCCGTCTCCAATCTATGACTACACACATCCATTCTGACTTCACACACCTCCATTCTGTGACTCACACACCTCCATTCTATGACTTCACACACCTTCATTTTTACTGCAGAAACATCCATTCTATGACTTCACACAGCTCCATTCTATGACTTTACAAACCTCCATTCTGTGACTTCACACACCTCCATTCTGAGTTGACACAACTCCATTCGGTGACTTCACACACCTCCATTCAGACTTCACACACCTCCATTCTGTGACTTCACACACTTCCATTCGATGACTTCACACACCTCCATTCTATGACTTCACACACCCCCATTCTGTGATTTCACACACCTCCATTCTATGACCTCACAAACCCTCATTCTGTGATTTCACACACATCCATTCTATGACTTCACACATCCATTTTGAGTTCACACACCTCCAATATATGACTTCAAACACCTCAACTGTGTGACTTCACACACCTCCATTCTATCACTTCATACCGTCCCTTCTGTGACTTCACACACCTCCATTCTATGACTTCACACACTTCCATTCTATGACTTCACACACCTACAATCTGTGACTTTACACACCTCCATTCTGAGTTCACACACCTCCATTCTGTGACGTCACACACCTCCATTCTGTGACTTCCCACTCCTCTATTATGTGACTTCACACACCTCCATTCTATGACTTCACACACCTCTATTCTGATTTCACACACCTCCATTCTATGACTTCACACACCTCCATTCTGACTTCACACACCTCCATTCTGTGACTTCACACAACTCCATTCGATGACTTCACAAACCTACATTCTTTAACTTCACACACCTCCATTTTGACTTCACACACCTCCATTCTGTGACTTCACACACCTACTTACATTTGTGACTTCTCACACCAAATTTTTGACTTCGCACATCTCCATTCTGTGACTTCACACACCTCCATTCAGTGACTTCACACAGGTCCATTCTGTGAATTCACCCACCTCCATTCTGTGACTTCACACACCTCCATTCTTCGACTTCACACCCCTAAAATTTGACTTCACATACCTCCATTCTATGACTACACAAACCTCCATTCTGTGATTTCACCCACCTCCATTCTGTGACTTCACACACCTCCATTCTGTGACTTTACACACCTCAATTCTGACTTCACACACTTCCATTGTGACGTCACACAACTCCATTCTATGAGTTCACAAACCTCCATTCTATGACTTCACACATCTCCATTCTGACTTCACACACCTCCATTCTATGACTTCACAGACCTCGAATCTGTGACTTCACTCACCTCCACTCTATGACTTCACAGTCCTCCATTCTATGACTTCCCACACCTCCTTTCTATGACTTCACCCACCTCCATTCTATGACTTCACAGCTCCATTCTGACTTCACACACCTCCATTCTGTGACTTCACACACCTCCATTATATGACTTCACACACCTCCATTCTATGACTTCACACACCTCCATTCTGTGACTTCACCCACCTCCATTCTGTGACTTCACACACCTCCATTCTCCGACTTCACACCCCTCCAATTTGAGTTCACAAATCTCCATTCTATGACTTCACAAACCTCCATTCTGTGACTTCACACACCTCCAATCTGACTTCACACACCTCTGTTCTATGACTTCATTGACCTCCACTTTATGACTTCACACTTCTACTTTCTATGACTTCCCACAACTAATTTCTATGACTTCACCCACCTCCATTCTATGACTTCACACACCTCCAATCTGACTTCACACACCTCTGTTCTACGACTTTGCAAACCTACATTCTGACTTCACACACCTCCATTCTATGACTTCATTGTCATCCACTCTATGAATTCACACTTCTACTTTCTATGACTTCCCACAACTAATTTCTATGACTTCACCCACCTCCATTCTATGACTTCACACCTCCATTCTGCCTTCACACACCTCCATTCTGTGACTTCACAAACCTCCATTCTATGATTTCACACACCTTCATTCTATGACTTCACACACCTCAATTTTAGGACATCACACCCCTCCATTTTGTCTTCACACACCTCCATTCTGTGACTTCACACACCTCCATTCTATGACTTCACACACTTCCATTGTGACGTCACACACCTCCATTCTATGAGTTCACACACCTCCATTCTATGATTTCACACACTTCCATTCTATGACTTCACACACCTCAATTTCAGTACGTCACTTCCCTCCATTTTGACTTCACACACCTCCATTCTGTGACTTCACAAACCTCCATTCTATGACTTCACACACTTAAATTGCGACCTCACACACCTCCATTCTATAAGTTCACACACCTCCATTCTATGACTTCACACACCTCCATTCTGACTTCACACACCTCCATTCTATGACTTCCCACACCTCCTTTCTATGACTTCACCCACCTCCATTCTATGACTTCACAGCTCCATTCTGACTTCACACACCTCCATTCTGTGACTTCACACACCTCCATTATATGACTTCACACACCTCCATTCTATGACTTCACACACCTCCATTCTGTGACTTCACCCACCTCCATTCTGTGACTTCACACACCTCCATTCTCCGACTTCACACCCCTCCAATTTGAGTTCACAAATCTCCATTCTATGACTTCACAAACCTCCATTCTGTGACTTCACACACCTCCAATCTGACTTCACACACCTCTGTTCTACGACTTCGCAAACCTACATTCTGACTTCACACACCTCCATTCTATGACTTCATTGACCTCCACTTTATGACTTCACACTTCTACTTCCTATGACTTCCCAAAACTAATTTCTATGACTTCACCCACCTCCATTCTATGACTTCACACACCTCCAATCTGACTTCACACACCTCCATTCTATGACTTCCCACACCTCCTTTCTATGACTTCACTCACCTCCACTCTATGACTTCACACTCCTCCATTCTATGACATCCCACACCTCCTTTCTATGACTTCACTCACCTCCATTCTATGACT
This sequence comes from Megascapheus bottae, assembly GCA_024803745.1. Taxonomy (NCBI): domain Eukaryota; kingdom Metazoa; phylum Chordata; class Mammalia; order Rodentia; family Geomyidae; genus Megascapheus; species Megascapheus bottae. The sequence goes on along the minus strand of JANJXV010000186.1, from coordinate 552,177 downwards.
TCACACCTCCATTCTGACTTCACACAACTCCATTCTGTGACTTCAAACAACTCCTTTCTATGACTTCACACACTTCCATTGCGACGTCACACACCTCCATTCTATGAGTTCACACACCTCCATTCTATGACTTCACATACTTCCATTCTGACTTCACACACCTCCATTCTATGACTTCACACACCTCCATTCTGTGACTTCACACACCTCCATTCTATGACTTCATACCCGTCCATTCTGTGACTTCACACACCTCCATTCTATGACTTCACACACCTCCATTCTGTGACTTCACCCACCTCCATTCTGTGACTTCACACACCTCCATTCTCCGACTTCAAACCCTCCAATTTGACTTCACATACCTCCATTCTATGACTTCACAATCTCCATTCTGTGACTTCACCCAAATCCATTCTGTGATTTCATAAACCTCCATTCTATGATTTCACACACCTCCATTTTATGACGTCACACACCTTCATTTTATGACGTCACACACTTCATTTTTACTTCACACACCTCCGTTCTGTGATTTCACACACCTCCATTCTATGACTTTACACACCTCCATTCTATGACTTCACACACTTCCATTGCGACGTCACACACCTCCATTCTATGAGTTCACACACCTCCATTCTGTGACTTCACACACCTCCATTATATGACTTCACACACCTCTATTCTATGACTTCGCACACCTCCATTCTGACTTCACACATCTCCATTCTATGACTTCACAAACCTCCATTCTGTCACTTCACCCACCTCCATTCTGTGACTTCACACACTTCCATTCTCCGACTTCAAACACTCCAATTTGACTTCACACACCTCCCTTATATGACTTCACACACCTCCATTCTACGACTTCACACACCTCCATTCTGTGACTTCACGCACCTCCATTCTGTGACTTCACACACCTGCATTCTCCGACTTCAAACCCTCCAATTTGACTTCACATACCTCCATTCTATGACTTCACAAACCTCCATTCTGTGACTTCACCCACCTCCCTTCTGTGACTTCACAAACCTCCATTCTATGATTTCACACACCTCCATTATATGACTTCACACACCTCCATTTTATGACGTCACACAACTCCATTTTGACTTCACACACCTCCATTATGTGACTTCACACACTTCCCTTGTGTGACTTCGCACACCTCCATTCTATGACTTCACACACCTTCATTGTATGACTTCACACACCTCCATTCTATGACTTCACACACCTCCATTCTATGATTTCACATACCTTCATGCTATGACTTCACACACCTCCATTCTGTGAATTCACACACCTCCATTCGGAGTTCACACACCTCCATTCTGTGACTTCACAAACCTCCATTCTGTGACTTCACACTCCTCTATTATGTGACTTCACACACCTCCATTCTATGACTTCACACACCTCTATTCTGATTTCACACACCTCCATTCTATGACTTCACACACCTCCATTCTCACTTCACACACCTCCATTCTATGACTTCGCACACCTCTATTGTGACTTCACACAGCTCCATTCGATGACTTCACAAACCTACATTCTTTGACTTCACACACCTCCATTTTGACTTCACACACCTCCATTCTGTGACTTCACACACTTACTTACATTTGTGACTTCTCACACCAAATTTTTGACTTCGCACATCTCCATTCTGTGACTTCACACACCTCCATTCTATGACTTCACACAGGTCCATTCTGTGAATTCACCCACCTCCATTCTGTGACTTCACACACCTCCATTCTCCGACTTCACACCCCTCCAATTTGACTTCACATACCTCCATTCTATGACTACACAAACCTCCATTCTGTGACTTCACACACCTCCATTCTGTGACTTCACAAACCTCCATTCTATTACTTCAAACACTTCAGTTGTGACGTCACACACCTCCATTCTATGAGTTCACACACCTCCATTCTATGACTTTACACACCTCCATTCTACGACTTCACACACCTTTATTTTTACTTCAGAAACATCCATTCTATGACTTCACACACCTCCTTTCTATGACGTCACAAACCTCCATTCTGTGATTTCACACACCTCCATTCTGAGTTCACACAATTCCATTCGGTGACTTCACACACCTCCATACAGACTTCACACACCTCCATTCTGTGACTTCACACACTTCCATTCTATGACTTCACACACCCCCATTCTGTGACTTCACACACCTCCATTCTATGACCTCACACACCCTCATTCTATGATTTCACACACATCCATTCTATGACTTCACACATCCATTTTGACTTCACACACCTCCAATATATGACTTCACACACCTCAATTGTGTGATTTCACACACCTCCATTCTATGACTTCATACCGTCCATTCTGTGACTTCACACACCTCGATTCTATGACTTCACACACTTCCATTCTATGACTTCACACACCTCCATTCTGTGACTTTACACACCTCCATACTGCGTTCACACACCTCCAATCTGTGACGTCACACACCTCCACTCTGTGACTTCCCACACCTCTATTCTGTGACTTCACACCCCTCCACTCTATGACGTCACACTCCTCCATTCTATGACTTCCCACACCTCCTTTCTATGACTTCACGCACCTCCATTCTATGACTTCACACCTCCATTCTGACTTCACACCCCTCCATTCTGTGACTTCACACACCTCCATTCTGTGACTTCACACACCTCCATTCTATGACTTCACACACCCCCATTCTGTGATTTCACACACCTCCATTCTATGACCTCACACACCCTCATTCTATGATTTCACACACATCCATTCCATGACTTCACACATCCATTTTGAGTTCACACACCTCCAATATATGACTTCAAACACCTCAACTGTGTGACTTCACACACCTCCATTCTATCACTTCATACCGTCCCTTCGGTGACTTCACACACCTCCATTCTATGACTTCACACACTTCCATTCTATGTCTTCACACACCTCCAATCTGTGACTTTACACACCTCCATTCTGAGTTCACACACCTCCATTCTGTGACGTCACACATCTCCATTCTGTGAATTCCCACACCTCTATTATGTGACTTCACACACCTCCATTCTATGACTTCACACACCTCTAATCTGACTTCACACACCTCCATTCTATGACTTCACAAACCTCCATTGTGACTTCACACCTCCATTCTATGACTTCACACAGGTCCATTCTGTGACTTCACCCACCTCCATTCTGTGACTTCACACACCTCCATTCTCCGACTTCACACCCCTCCAATTTGACTTCACATACCTCCATTCTATGACTTCACAAACCTCCATTCTGTGACCTCTATTCTGTGACTTCACAAACCTCCATTCTATTACTTCACACACTTCAGTTGTGACGTCACACACCTCCATTCTATGAGTTCACACACCTCCATTCTATGACTTTACACACCTCCATTCTATGACTTCACACACCTTAGTTTTTACTTCAGAAACTTCCATTCTATGACTTCCCACACCTCCTTTCTATGACTTCACTAACCTCCATTTTGTGAATTCACACACCTCCATTCTGAGTTTACACAATTCCATTCGGTGACTTCATACACCTCCATTCAGACTTCACTCACCTCCATTCTGTGACTTCACACACTTCCATTCTATGAGTTCACACACCCCCATTCTGTGACTTCACACACCTCCATTCTATGACCTCACACACCCTCATTCTATGATTTCACACACATCCATTCTATGACTTCACACATCCATTTTGAATTCACACACCTCCAATATATGACTTCACACACCTCTATTCTGTGACTTCACACCCCTCCACTCAATGACTTCACACTCCTCCATTCTATGACTTCCCACACCTCCTTTCTATGACTTCACCCACCTCCATTCTATGACTTCACACCTCAATTCTGACTTCACACACCTCCATTCTGTGACTTCACACACCTCCATTCTGTGACTTCACACACCTCCATTCTATGACTTCACACACTTCCATTGTGACCTCACAAACCTCCATTCTATGAGTTCACACTCCTCCATTCTATGACTTCACACATCTCCATTCTGACTTCACACAGCTCCATTCTATGACTTCACACACCTCCATTCTGTGACTTCACTCACCTCCACTCTATGACTTCACACTCCTCCATTCTATGACTTCCCACACCTCCTTTCTATGACTTCACCCACCTCCATTCTATGACTTCTCACCTCCATTCTGACTTCACACACCTCCATTCTGTGACTTCACACACCTCCATTATATGACTTCACACACCTCCATTCTATGTCTTCACACACCTCCATTCTATGACTTCACACACCTCCATTATATGACTTCACACACCTCCATTCTATGACTTCACACACCTCCATTCTATGACTTCACACACCTCCATTCTGTGACTTCACACACCTCCATTCTATGATTTCACACACCTTCATTCTTACTTCACAAACATACATTGTATGACTTCACACACCTCCATTGTATGACTTCACACACCTCCATTCTTTGACATCACACACCTCCATTCTATGACTTCACACACCTTCATTTTTACTTCAGAAACATCCATTCTTTGACTTCGCACACCTCCTTTCTATGACTTCACAAACCTCCATTTTGTGACTTCACACACCTCCATTCTGTGTTCACACAATTCCTTTCAGTGACTTCACACACCTCCATTCAGACTTCACACACCTCCATTCTGTGACTTCACACACTTCCATTCTATGACTTCACACACCCACATTCTGTGACTTCATACACCTCCATTCTATGACCTCACACCCCCTCATTCTATGATTTCACACACATCCATTCTATGACTTCACACATCCATTTTGACTTCACACACCTCCAATATATGACTTCAACACCTCAACTGTGTGACTTCATACACCTCCATTCTATGACTTCATACCATCCATTCTGTGACTTCACACACCTCCATTCTATGACTTCACACACTTCCATTCTATGACTTCACACACCTCCATTCTGTGACTTCACACACCTCTATTCTGAGTTCACACACCTCCATTCTGTGACTTCACAAACCTCCATTCTATGATTTCACACACCTCCATTCTATGACTTCATACACCTCCATTTAAGGACGTCACACACTTCCATTTTGACTTCACAGACCTCGATTCTGTGACTTCACACATCTCCATTCTATGACTTCACACACTACCATTGTGACGTCACACACCTCCATTCTATGAGTTCACACACCTCCATTTTAGGATGTCACACACCTCCATTTTGACTTCACACTCCTCCATTCTGTGACTTCACACACCTCCATTCTATGACTTCACACACTTCCATTGTGACGTCACACAGCTCCGTTCTATGAGTTCACAAACCTTATCCTATGTCTTCGCCCACCTCCATTCTGACTTCACACACCTCCATTCTATGACTTCACAGACCTCGAATCTATGACTTCACTCACCTCCACTCTATGACTTCATACTCCTCCATTCTATGACTTCACACACCTCCTTTCTATGACTTCACCCACCTCCATTCTATGACTTCACACCTCCATTCTGACTTCAAACACCTCCATTCTGTGACTTCACACACCTCCATTCTGTGACTTCACACACCTCCATTCTATGACTTCACACACTTAAATTGTGACCTCACACACCTCCATTCTATAAGTTCACACACCTCCATTCTATGACTTCACACACCTCCATTCTGACTTCACACACCTCCATTCTATGACTTCCCACACCTCCTTTCTATGACTTCACCCACCTCCATTCTATGACTTCACAGCTCCATTCTGACTTCACACACCTCCATTCTGTGACTTCACACACCTCCATTATATGACTTCACACACCTCCATTCTATGACTTCACACACCTCCATTCTGTGACTTCACCCACCTCCATTCTGTGACTTCACACACCTCCATTCTCCGACTTCACACCCCTCCATTTTGAGTTCACAAATCTCCATTCTATGACTTCACAAACCTCCATTCTGTGACTTCACACACCTCCAATCTGACTTCACACACCTCTGTTCTACGACTTCGCAAACCTACATTCTGACTTCACACACCTCCATTCTATGACTTCATTGACCTCCACTTTATGACTTCACACTACTACTTCCTATGACTTCCCACAACTAATTTCTATGGCTTCACCCACCTCCATTCTATGACTTCACACACCTCCAATCTGACTTCACACACCTCTGTTCTACGACTTCGCAAACCTACATTCTGACTTCACACACCTCCATTCTATGACTTCATTGACATCCACTCTATGAATTCACACTTCTACTTTCTATGACTTCCCACAACTAATTTCTATGACTTCACCCACCTCCATTCTATGACTTCACACCTCCATTCTGACTTCACACACCTCCATTCTGTGACTTCACAAACCTCCATTCTATGATTTCACACACCTCCATTCTATGACTTCACGCACCTCAATTTTAGGACATCACACCCCTCCATTTTGTCTTCACACACCTCCATTCTGTGACTTCACACACCTCCATTCTATGACTTCACACACTTCCGTTGTGACGTCACACACCTCCATTTTATGCGTTCACACACTTCCATTCTATGATTTCACACACTTCCATTCTATGACTTCACACACCTCAATTTCAGTACGTCACTTCCCTCCATTTTGACTTCACACACCTCCATTCTGTGACTTCACAAACCTCCATTCTATGACTTCACACTCTTAAATTGCGACCTCACACACCTCCATTCTATAAGTTCACACACCTCCATTCTATGACTTCACACACCTCCATTCTGACTTCACACACCTCCATTCTATGACTTCACAGACCTCGAATCTGTGACTTCACTCACCTCCACTCTATGACTTCACACTCCTCCATTCTATGACATCCCACACCTCCTTTCTATGACTTCACTCACCTCCATTCTATGACTTCACACCTCCATTCTGACTTCACACAACTCCATTCTGTGACTTCAAACAACTCCAATCTATGACTTCACACACTTCCATTGCGACGTCACACACCTCCATTCTATGAGTTCACACACCTCCATTCTATGACTTCACATACTTCCATTCTGACTTCACACACCTCCATTCTATGACTTCACAGACCTCAAATCTGTGACTTCACTCAACTCCACTCTATGACTTCACAGTCCTCCATTCTATGACTTCCTACACCTCCTTTCTATGACTTCACCCACCTCCATTCTATGACTTCACACCTCCATTCTGACTTCACACACCTCCATGCTGTGACTTCACACACCTCCATTCTATGACTTCACACACCTCCATTCTGTGACTTCACACACCTCCATTCTGTGACTTCATACACCTTCATTCTTACTTCACAAACTTACATTCTATGACTTCACACACCTCCATTCTATGACTTCACACACCTCCATTCTTTGACTTCACACACCTCCATTCTGTGTTCACACACCTCCATTCTGTCACTTCAGACACCTCCATTCTGACTTCACACAACTCCATTCTATGACTTCACACACCTCCATTCATTGACGTCACACACCTCCATTTTATGACTTCACACACTTTCATTCTTACTTTACAAACATCCATTCTATAACTTCACACACCTCCATTCTATGACTTCAAACACCTCCATTCTGTGACTTCACACACCTCCATTCTATGATTTCACACACCTCCATTCTGTGACTTCACACACCTCCATTCTGTGACTACACACACTTCCATTGTGACGTCACACACCTCCATTCTTTGAGTTCACACACCTCCATTCTGACTTCACACACCTCCATTCTATGGCTTCACACACCTCCATTCTGAATTCACACAGCTCCATTCTGTGACTTCACAAAATTCCATTCTATGATTTCACACACCTCCATACTATGAATTCACACAACTCCAGCTATGACTTCACACACCTCCATTCTGACTTCACACACCTCTATTCTATGACTTCGCACACCTCCATTCTGACTTCACACATCTCCATTCTATGACTTCACAAACCTCCATTCTGTCACTTCACCCACCTCCATTCTGTGACTTCACACACTTCCATTCTCCGACTTCAAACACTCCAATTTGACTTCACATACCTCCATTCTATGACTTCACAAACCTCCATTCTGTGACTTCACCCACCTCCATTCTGTGACTTCACACACCTCCATTCTGTGACTTCACACACCTCCCTTATATGACTTCACACACCTCCATTCTATGACTTCACACACCTCCATTCTATGACTTCACACACCTCCATTCTGTGACTTCACACACCTCCATTCTATGACTTCACACACCTTCATTCTTACTTCACAAACATACATTCTATGACCTCACACACCTCCATTCTATGACTTCACACACCTCCATTCTTTGACTTCACACACCTCCATTCTGTGTTCACACACCTCCATTCTGTCACTTCACTCACCTCCATTCTGACTTCACACAACTCCATTCTATGACTTCACACACCTCCATTCTTTGAGGTCACACACCTCCATGTTATGACTTCACACACTTTCATTCTTACTTTACAAACATCCATTCTATAACTTCACACACCTCCATTCTATGACTTCAAACACCTCCATTCTGTGACTTCACACACCTACATTCTATGATTTCACACACCTCCATTCTGTGACTTCACCCACCTCCATTTTATGACTTCACACACTTCCATTGTGACGTCACACACCTCCATTCTTTGAGTTCACACACCTCCATTCTGACTTCACACACCTCCATTCTATGGCTTCACAAATCTCCATTCTGAATTCACACAGCTCCATTCTGTGACTTCACAAAATTCCATTCTATGATTTCACACACCCCCATACTATGAATTCACACAACTCCATCTATGACTTCACACACCTCCATTCTGACTTCACACACCTCCATTCTATGACTTCACACACCTCCATTCTGTGACTTCACCCACCTCCATTCTGTGACTTCACACACCTGCATTCTCCGACTTCAAACCCTCCAATTTGACTTCACATACCTCCATTCTATGACTTCACAAACCTCCATTCTGTGACTTCACCCACCTCCATTCTGTGACTTCACAAACCTCCATTCTATGATTTCACACACCTCCATTCTGTCACTTCAGACACCTCCATTTTATGACGTCACACAACTCCATTTTGACTTCACACACCTCCATTATGTGACTTCACACACTTCCCTTGTGTGACTTCGCACACCTCCATTCTATGACTTCACATACTTCCATTCTGACTTCACACACCTCCATTCTATGACTTCACAGACCTCAAATCTGTGACTTCACTCAACTCCACTCTATGACTTCACAGTCCTCCATTCTATGACTTCCTACACCTCCTTTCTATGACTTCACCCACCTCCATTCTATGACTTCACACCTCCATTCTGACTTCACACACCTCCATGCTGTGACTTCACACACCTCCATTCTATGACTTCACACACCTCCATTCTGTGACTTCACACACCTCCATTCTGTGACTTCATAAACCTTCATTCTTACTTCACAAACTTACATTCTATGACTTCACACACCTCCATTCTATGACTTCACACACCTCCATTCTTTGACTTCACACACCTCCATTCTGTGTTCACACACCTCAATTCTGTCACTTCAGACACCTCCATTCTGACTTCACACAACTCCATTCTATGACTTCACACACCTCCATTCATTGACGTCACACACCTCCATTTTATGACTTCACACACTTTCATTCTTACTTTACAAACATCCATTCTATAACTTCACACACCTCCATTCTATGACTTCAAACACCTCCATTCTGTGACTTCACACACCTCCATTCTATGACTTCACACACCTCCATTCTGTGACTTCACACACCTCCATTCTGTGACTACACACACTTCCATTGTGACGTCACACACCTCCATTCTTTGAGTTCACACACCTCCATTCTGACTTCACACACCTCCATTCTATGGCTTCACACACCTCCATTCTGAATTCACACAGCTCCATTCTGTGACTTCACAAAATTCCATTCTATGATTTCACACACCTCCATACTATGAATTCACACAACTCCAGCTATGACTTCACACACCTCCATTCTGACTTCACACACCTCTATTCTATGACTTCGCACACCTCCATTCTGACTTCACACATCTCCATTCTATGACTTCACAAACCTCCATTCTGTCACTTCACCCACCTCCATTCTGTGACTTCACACACTTCCATTCTCCGACTTCAAACACTCCAATTTGACTTCACATACCTCCATTCTATGACTTCACAAACCTCCATTCTGTGACTTCACCCACCTCCATTCTGTGACTTCACACACCTCCATTCTGTGACTTCACACACCTCCCTTATATGACTTCACACACCTCCATTCTATGACTTCACACACCTCCATTCTATGACTTCACACACCTCCATTCTGTGACTTCACACACCTCCATTCTATGACTTCACACACCTTCATTCTTACTTCACAAACATACATTCTATGACTTCACACACCTCCATTCTATGACTTCACACACCTCCATTCTTTGACTTCACACACCTCCATTCTGTGTTCACACACCTCCATTCTGTCACTTCACTCACCTCCATTCTGACTTCACACAACTCCATTCTATGACTTCACACACCTCCATTCTTTGAGGTCACACACCTCCATGTTATGACTTCACACACTTTCATTCTTACTTTACAAACATCCATTCTATAACTTCACACACCTCCATTCTATGACTTCAAACACCTCCATTCTGTGACTTCACACACCTACATTCTATGATTTCACACACCTCCATTCTGTGACTTCACCCACCTCCATTTTATGACTTCACACACTTCCATTGTGACGTCACACACCTCCATTCTTTGAGTTCACACACCTCCATTCTGACTTCACACACCTCCATTCTATGGCTTCACAAACCTCCATTCTGAATTCACACAGCTCCATTCTGTGACTTCACAAAATTCCATTCTATGATTTCACACACCCCCATACTATGAATTCACACAACTCCATCTATGACTTCACACACCTCCATTCTGACTTCACACACCTCCATTCTATGACTTCACACACCTCCATTCTGTGACTTCACCCACCTCCATTCTGTGACTTCACACACCTGCATTCTCCGACTTCAAACCCTCCAATTTGACTTCACATACCTCCATTCTATGACTTCACCAACCTCCATTCTGTGACTTCACCCACCTCCATTCTGTGACTTCACAAACCTCCATTCTATGATTTCACACACCTCCATTCTGTCACTTCAGACACCTCCATTTTATGACGTCACACAACTCCATTTTAACTTCACACACCTCCATTATGTGACTTCACACACTTCCCTTGTGTGACTTCGCACACCTCCATTCTATGACTTCACACACATTCATTGTATGACTTCACACACCTCCATTCTATGACTTCACACACCTCCATTCTATGATTTCACATACCTTCATGCTATGACTTCACACACCTCTATTCTGTGAATTCACACACCTCCATTCGGAGTTCACACACCTCCATTCTGTGACTTCACAAACCTCCATTCTGTGACTTCCCACTCCTCTATTATGTGACTTCACACACCTCCATTCTATGACTTCACACACCTCTATTCTGATTTCACACACCTCCATTCTATGACTTCACACACCTCCATTCTGACTTCACACACCTCCATTCTATGACTTCGCACACCTCTATTGTGACTTCACACAGCTCCATTCGATGACTTCACAAACCTACATTCTTTGACTTCACACACCTCCATTTTGACTTCACACACCTCCATTCTGTGACTTCACACACTTACTTACATTTGTGACTTCTCACACCAAATTTTTGACTTCGCACATCTCCATTCTGTGACTTCACACACCTCCATTCTGTGACTTCACACAGGTCCATTCTGTGAATTCACCCACCTCCATTCTGTGACTTCACACACCTCCATTCTCCGACTTCACACCCCTCCAATTTGACTTCACATACCTCCATTCTATGACTACACAAACCTCCATTCTGTGACTTCACACACCTCCATTCTGTGACTTCACAAACCTCCATTCTATTACTTCAAACACTTCAGTTGTGACGTCACACACCTCCATTCTATGAGTTCACACACCTCCATTCTATGACTTTACACACCTCCATTCTACGACTTCACACACCTTTATTTTTACTTCAGAAACATCCATTCTATGACTTCACACACCTCCTTTCTATGACGTCACAAACCTCCATTCTGTGACTTCACACACCTCCATTCTGAGTTCACACAATTCCATTCGGTGACTTCACACACCTCCATACAGACTTCACACACCTCCATTCTGTGACTTCACACACTTCCATTCTATGACTTCACACACCCCCATTCTTTGACTTCACACACCTCCATTCTATGACCTCACACACCCTCATTCTATGATTTCACACACATCCATTCTATGACTTCACACATCCATTTTGACTTCACACACCTCCAATATATGACTTCACACACCTCAATTGTGTGATTTCACACACCTCCATTCTATGACTTCATACCGTCCATTCTGTGACTTCACACACCTCGATTCTATGACTTCACACACTTCCATTCTATGACTTCACACACCTCCATTCTGTCACTTTACACACCTCCATACTGCGTTCACACACCTCCAATCTGTGACGTCACACACCTCCACTCTGTGACTTCCCACACCTCTATTCTGTGACTTCACACCCCTCCACTCTATGACGTCACACTCCTCCATTCTATGACTTCCCACACCTCCTTTCTATGACTTCACCCACCTCCATTCTATGACTTCACACCTCCATTCTGACTTCACACCCCTCCATTCTGTGACTTCACACACCTCCATTCTGTGACTTCACACACCTCCATTCTATGACTTCACACACCCCCATTCTGTGATTTCACACACCTCCATTCTATGACCTCACACACCCTCATTCTATGATTTCACACACATCCATTCCATGACTTCACACATCCATTTTGAGTTCACACACCTCCAATATATGACTTCAAACACCTCAACTGTGTGACTTCACACACCTCCATTCTATCACTTCATACCGTCCCTTCTGTGACTTCACACACCTCCATTCTATGACTTCACACACTTCCATTCTATGTCTTCACACACCTCCAATCTGTGACTTTACACACCTCCATTCTGAGTTCACACACCTCCATTCTGTGACGTCACACATCTCCATTCTGTGACTTCCCACACCTCTATTATGTGACTTCACACACCTCCATTCTATGACTTCACACACCTCTAATCTGACTTCACACACCTCCATTCTATGACTTCACACACCTCCATTGTGACTTCACACCTCCATTCTATGACTTCACACACCTCCATTCTGACTTCACACACCTCCATTCTATGACTTCGCACACCTCTATTGTGACTTCACACACCTCCATTCTGTGACTTCACACAACTCCATTCGATGACTTCACAAACCTACATTCTTTGACTTCACACACCTCCATTTTGACTTCACACACCTCCATTCTGTGACTTCACACACTTACTTACATTTGTGACTTCTCACACCACCTTTTTGACTTCGCACATCTCCATTCTGTGACTTCACACACCTCCATTCTATGACTTCACACAGGTCCATTCTGTGACTTCACCCACCTCCATTCTGTGACTTCACACACCTCCATTCTCCGACTTCACACCCCTCCAATTTGACTTCACATACCTCCATTCTATGACTTCACAAACCTCCATTCTGTGACCTCCATTCTGTGACTTCACAAACCTCCATTCTATTACTTCACACACTTCAGTTGTGACGTCACACACCTCCATTCTATGACTTTACACACCTCCATTCTATGACTTCACACACCTTAGTTTTTACTTCAGAAACTTCCATTCTATGACTTCCCACACCTCCTTTCTATGACTTCACTAACCTCCATTTTGTGACTTCACACACCTCCATTCTGAGTTTACACAATTCCATTCGGTGACTTCATACACCTCCATTCAGACTTCACTCACCTCCATTCTGTGACTTCACACACTTCCATTCTATGAGTTCACACACCCCCATTCTGTGACTTCTCACACCTCCATTCTATGACCTCACACACCCTCATTCTATGATTTCACACACATCCATTCTATGACTTCACACATCCATTTTGACTTCACACACCTCCAATATATGACTTCACACACCTCAATTGTGTGACTTCACACACCTCCATTCTATGACTTCATACCGTCCATACTGTGACTTCACACACCTCCATTCTATGACTTCACACACTTCCATTCTATGACTTCACACACCTCCATTCTGTGACTTTACACACCTCCATTCTGAGTTCACACACCTCCAATCTGTGACGTCACACACCTCCACTCTGTGACTTCCCACACCTCTATTCTGTGACTTCACACCCTTCCACTCTATGACTTCACACTCCTCCATTCTATGACTTCCCACACCTCCTTTCTATGACTTCACCCACCTCCATTCTATGACTTCACACCTCAATTCTGACTTCACACACCTCCATTCTGTGACTTCACACACCTCCATTCTGTGACTTCACACACCTCCATTCTATGACTTCACACACTTCCATTGTGACCTCACAAACCTCCATTCTATGAGTTCACACTCCTCCATTCTATGACTTCACACATCTCCATTCTGACTTCACACAGCTCCATTCTATGACTTCACACACCTCCATTCTGTGACTTCACTCACCTCCACTCTATGACTTCACACTCCTCCATTCTATGACTTCCCACACCTCCTTTCTATGACTTCACCCACCTCCATTCTATGACTTCACACCTCCATTCTGACTTCACACACCTCCATTCTGTGACTTCACACACCTCCATTATATGACTTCACACACCTCCATTCTATGACTTCACACACCTCCATTCTATGACTTCACACACCTCCATTATATGACTTCACACACCTCCATTCTATGACTTCACACACCTCCATTCTATGACTTCACACACCTCCATTCTGTGACTTCACACACCTCCATTCTATGATTTCACACACCTTCATTCTTACTTCACAAACATACATTGTATGACTTCACACACCTCCATTGTATGACTTCACACACCTCCATTCTTTGACATCACACACCTCCATTCTATGACTTCACACACCTTCATTTTTACTTCAGAAACATCCATTCTATGACTTCGCACACCTCCTTTCTATGACTTCACAAACCTCCATTCTATGACTTCGCACACCTCTATTGTGACTTCACACAGCTCCATTCGATGACTTCACAAACCTACATTCTTTGACTTCACACACCTCCATTTTGACTTCACACACCTCCATTCTGTGACTTCACACACTTACTTACATTTGTGACTTCTCACACCAAATTTTTGACTTCGCACATCTCCATTCTGTGACTTCACACACCTCCATTCTGTGACTTCACACAGGTCCATTCTGTGAATTCACCCACCTCCATTCTGTGACTTCACACACCTCCATTCTCCGACTTCACACCCCTCCAATTTGACTTCACATACCTCCATTCTATGACTACACAAACCTCCATTCTGTGACTTCACACACCTCCATTCTGTGACTGCACAAACCTCCATTCTATTACTTCAAACACTTCAGTTGTGACGTCACACACCTCCATTCTATGAGTTCACACACCTCCATTCTATGACTTTACACACCTCCATTCTACGACTTCACACACCTTTATTTTTACTTCAGAAACATCCATTCTATGACTTCACACACCTCCTTTCTATGACGTCACAAACCTCCATTCTGTGACTTCACACACCTCCATTCTGAGTTCACACAATTCCATTCGGTGACTTCACACACCTCCATACAGACTTCACACACCTCCATTCTGTGACTTCACACACTTCCATTCTATGACTTCACACACCCCCATTCTTTGACTTCACACACCTCCATTCTATGACCTCACACACCCTCATTCTATGATTTCACACACATCCATTCTATGACTTCACACATCCATTTTGACTTCACACACCTCCAATATATGACTTCACACACCTCAATTGTGTGATTTCACACACCTCCATTCTATGATTTCATACCGTCCATTCTGTGACTTCACACACCTCGATTCTATGACTTCACACACTTCCATTCTATGACTTCACACACCTCCATTCTGTCACTTTACACACCTCCATACTGCGTTCACACACCTCCAATCTGTGACGTCACACACCTCCACTCTGTGACTTCCCACACCTCTATTCTGTGACTTCACACCCCTCCACTCTATGACGTCACACTCCTCCATTCTATGACTTCCCACACCTCCTTTCTATGACTTCACGCACCTCCATTCTATGACTTCACACCTCCATTCTGACTTCACACCCCTCCATTCTGTGACTTCACACACCTCCATTCTGTGACTTCACACACCTCCATTCTATGACTTCACACACCCCCATTCTGTGATTTCACACACCTCCATTCTATGACCTCACACACCCTCATTCTATGATTTCACACACATCCATTCCATGACTTCACACATCCATTTTGAGTTCACACACCTCCAATATATGACTTCAAACACCTCAACTGTGTGACTTCACACACCTCCATTCTATCACTTCATACCGTCCCTTCTGTGACTTCACACACCTCCATTCTATGACTTCACACACTTCCATTCTATGTCTTCACACACCTCCAATCTGTGACTTTACACACCTCCATTCTGAGTTCACACACCTCCATTCTGTGACGTCACACATCTCCATTCTGTGACTTCCCACACCTCTATTATGTGACTTCACACACCTCCATTCTATGACTTCACACACCTCTAATCTGACTTCACACACCTCCATTCTATGACTTCACACACCTCCATTGTGACTTCACACCTCCATTCTATGACTTCACACACCTCCATTCTGACTTCACACACCTCCATTCTATGACTTCGCACACCTCTATTGTGACTTCACACACCTCCATTCTGTGACTTCACACAACTCCATTCGATGACTTCACAAACCTACATTCTTTGACTTCACACACCTCCATTTTGACTTCACACACCTCCATTCTGTGACTTCACACACTTACTTACATTTGTGACTTCTCACACCACCTTTTTGACTTCGCACATCTCCATTCTGTGACTTCACACACCTCCATTCTATGACTTCACACAGGTCCATTCTGTGACTTCACCCACCTCCATTCTGTGACTTCACACACCTCCATTCTCCGACTTCACACCCCTCCAATTTGACTTCACATACCTCCATTCTATGACTTCACAAACCTCCATTCTGTGACCTCCATTCTGTGACTTCACAAACCTCCATTCTATTACTTCACACACTTCAGTTGTGACGTCACACACCTCCATTCTATGACTTTACACACCTCCATTCTATGACTTCACACATCTTAGTTTTTACTTCAGAAACTTCCATTCTATGACTTCCCACACCTCCTTTCTATGACTTCACTAACCTCCATTTTGTGACTTCACACACCTCCATTCTGAGTTTACACAATTCCATTCGGTGACTTCATACACCTCCATTCAGACTTCACTCACCTCCATTCTGTGACTTCACACACTTCCATTCTATGAGTTCACACACCCCCATTCTGTGACTTCTCACACCTCCATTCTATGACCTCACACACCCTCATTCTATGATTTCACACACATCCATTCTATGACTTCACACATCCATTTTGACTTCACACACCTCCAATATATGACTTCACACACCTCAATTGTGTGACTTCACACACCTCCATTCTATGACTTCATACCGTCCATACTGTGACTTCACACACCTCCATTCTATGACTTCACACACTTCCATTCTATGACTTCACACACCTCCATTCTGTGACTTTACACACCTCCATTCTGAGTTCACACACCTCCAATCTGTGACGTCACACACCTCCACTCTGTGACTTCCCACACCTCTATTCTGTGACTTCACACCCCTCCACTCTATGACTTCACACTCCTCCATTCTATGACTTCCCACACCTCCTTTCTATGACTTCACCCACCTCCATTCTATGACTTCACACCTCAATTCTGACTTCACACACCTCCATTCTGTGACTTCACACACCTCCATTCTGTGACTTCACACACCTCCATTCTATGACTTCACACACTTCCATTGTGACCTCACAAACCTCCATTCTATGAGTTCACACTCCTCCATTCTATGACTTCACACATCTCCATTCTGACTTCACACAGCTCCATTCTATGACTTCACACACCTCCATTCTGTGACTTCACTCACCTCCACTCTATGACTTCACACTCCTCCATTCTATGACTTCCCACACCTCCTTTCTATGACTTCACCCACCTCCATTCTATGACTTCACACCTCCATTCTGACTTCACACACCTCCATTCTGTGACTTCACACACCTCCATTATATGACTTCACACACCTCCATTCTATGACTTCACACACCTCCATTCTATGACTTCACACACCTCCATTCTATGACTTCACACACCTCCATTCTATGACTTCACACACCTCCATTCTGTGACTTCACACACCTCCATTCTATGATTTCACACACCTTCATTCTTACTTCACAAACATACATTGTATGACTTCACACACCTCCATTGTATGACTTCACACACCTCCATTCTTTGACATCACACACCTCCATTCTATGACTTCACACACCTTCATTTTTACTTCAGAAACATCCATTCTATGACTTCGCACACCTCCTTTCTATGACTTCACAAACCTCCATTTTGTGACTTCACACACCTCCATTCTGTGTTCACACAATTCCTTTCAGTGACTTCACACACCTCCATTCAGACTTCACACACCTCCATTCTGTGACTTCACACACTTCCATTCTATGACTTCACACACTCCCATTCTGTGACTTCATACACCTCCATTCTATGACCTCACACCCCCTCATTCTATGATTTCACACACATCCATTCTATGACTTCACACATCCATTTTGACTTCACCCACCTCCAATATATGACTTCAACACCTCAACTGTGTGACTTCATACACCTCCATTCTATGACTTCATACCATCCATTCTGTGACTTCACACACCTCCATTCTATGACTTCACACACTTCCATTCTATGACTTCACACACCTCCATTCTGTGACTTCACACACCTCTATTCTGAGTTCACACACCTCCATTCTGTGACTTCACAAACCTCCATTCTATGATTTCACACACCTCCCTTCTATGACTTCACACACCTCCATTTAAGGACGTCACACACTTCCATTTTGACTTCACAGACCTCGATTCTGTGACTTCACACATCTCCATTCTATGACTTCACACACTTCCATTGTGACGTCACACACCTCCATTCTATGAGTTCACACACCTCCATTTTAGGATGTCACACACCTCCATTTTGACTTCACACTCCTCCATTCTGTGACTTCACACACCTCCATTCTATGACTTCACACACTTCCATTGTGACGTCACACACCTCCATTCTATGAGTTCACAAACCTTATCCTATGTCTTCGCCCACCTCCATTCTGACTTCACACACCTCCATTCTATGACTTCACAGACCTCGAATCTATGACTTCACTCACCTCCACTCTATGACTTCATACTCCTCCATTCTATGACTTCACACACCTCCTTTCTATGACTTCACCCACCTCCATTCTATGACTTCACACCTCCATTCTGACTTCAAACACCTCCATTCTGTGACTTCACACACCTCCATTCTGTGACTTCACACACCTCCATTCTATGACTTCACACACCCCCATTCTGTGATTTCACACACCTCCATTCTATGACCTCACACACCCTCATTCTATGATTTCACACACATCCATTCCATGACTTCACACATCCATTTTGAGTTCACAAACCTCCAATATATGACTTCAAACACCTCAACTGTGTGACTTCACACACCTCCATTCTATCACTTCATACCGTCCCTTCTGTGACTTCACACACCTCCATTCTATGACTTCACACACTTCCATTCTATGTCTTCACACACCTCCAATCTGTGACTTTACACACCTCCATTCTGAGTCCACACACCTCCATTCTGTGACGTCACACATCTCCATTCTGTGACTTCCCACACCTCTATTATGTGACTTCACACACCTCCATTCTATGACTTCACACACCTCTAATCTGACTTCACACACCTCCATTCTATGACTTCACACACCTCCATTGTGACTTCACACCTCCATTCTATGACTTCACACACCTCCATTCTGACTTCACACACCTCCATTCTATGACTTCGCACACCTCTATTGTGACTTCACACACCTCCATTCTGTGACTTCACACAACTCCATTCGATGACTTCACAAACCTACATTCTTTGACTTCACACACCTCCATTTTGACTTCACACACCTCCATTCTGTGACTTCACACACTTACTTACATTTGTGACTTCTCACACCACCTTTTTGACTTCGCACATCTCCATTCTGTGACTTCACACACCTCCATTCTATGACTTCACACAGGTCCATTCTGTGACTTCACCCACCTCCATTCTGTGACTTCACACACCTCCATTCTCCGACTTCACACCCCTCCAATTTGACTTCACATACCTCCATTCTATGACTTCACAAACCTCCATTCTGTGACCTCCATTCTGTGACTTCACAAACCTCCATTCTATTACTTCACACACTTCAGTTGTGACGTCACACACCTCCATTCTATGAGTTCACACACCTCCATTCTATGACTTTACACACCTCCATTCTATGACTTCACACACCTTAGTTTTTACTTTAGAAACTTCCATTCTATGACTTCCCACACCTCCTTTCTATGACTTCACTAACCTCCATTTTGTGACTTCACACACCTCCATTCTGAGTTTACACAATTCCATTCGATGACTTCATACACCTCCATTCAGACTTCACTCACCTCCATTCTGTGACTTCACACACTTCCATTCTATGAGTTCACACACCCCCATTCTGTGACTTCTCACACCTCCATTCTATGACCTCACACACCCTCATTCTATGATTTCACACACATCCATTCTATGACTTCACACATCCATTTTGACTTCACACACCTCCAATATATGACTTCACACACCTCAATTGTGTGACTTCACACACCTCCATTCTATGACTTCATAGCGTCCATACTGTGACTTCACACACCTCCATTCTATGACTTCACACACTTCCATTCTATGACTTCACACACCTCCATTCTGTGACTTTACACACCTCCATTCTGAGTTCACACACCTCCAATCTGTGACGTCACACACCTCCACTCTGTGACTTCCCACACCTCTATTCTGTGACTTCACACCCCTCCACTCTATGACTTCACACTCCTCCATTCTATGACTTCCCACACCTCCTTTCTATGACTTCACCCACCTCCATTCTATGACTTCACACCTCAATTCTGACTTCACACACCTCCATTCTGTGACTTCACACACCTCCATTCTGTGACTTCACACACCTCCATTCTATGACTTCACACACTTCCATTGTGACCTCACAAACCTCCATTCTATGAGTTCACACTCCTCCATTCTATGACTTCACACATCTCCATTCTGACTTCACACAGCTCCATTCTATGACTTCACACACCTCCATTCTGTGACTTCACTCACCTCCACTCTATGACTTCACACTCCTCCATTCTATGACTTCCCACACCTCCTTTCTATGACTTCACCCACCTCCATTCTATGACTTCACACCTCCATTCTGACTTCACAAACCTCCATTCTGTGACTTTACACACCTCCATTATACGACTTCACACACCTCCATTCTATGACTTCACACACCTGCATTCTCCGACTTCACACCCCTCCAATTTGAGTTCACACACCTCCATTCTATGACGTCACAAACCTCCATTCTGTGACTTCACACACCTGCATTCTGTGACTCCTCAAACCTCCATTCTATGACTTCACACACTTCCATTGTGACGTCAAACACCTCCATTCTATGAGTTCACACACCTCCATTCAATGACTTCACACACCTCCAATCTGACTTCACACACCTCTGTTCTACGACTTCGCAAACCTACATTCTGACTTCACACACCTCCATTCCATGACTTCATTGACCTCCACTCTGTGACTTCACACTTCTACTTTCTATGACTTGCACAACTAATTTCTATGAGTTCACCCACCTCCATTCTATGACTTCACACATCCATTCTGACTTCACACACCTCCATTCTGTGACTTCACAAACCTCCATTCTATGATTTCACACACCTCCATTCTATGACTTCACACACCTCAATTTTAGGACGTCACACCCCTCCATTTTGTCTTCACACACCTCTATTTTGTGACTTCACAC
Source organism: Megascapheus bottae (assembly GCA_024803745.1). NCBI lineage: Eukaryota > Metazoa > Chordata > Mammalia > Rodentia > Geomyidae > Megascapheus > Megascapheus bottae. The sequence goes on along the minus strand of JANJXV010000186.1, from coordinate 529,602 downwards.
ACCTCCATCTATGACTTCACACACTTCCATTGTGACTTCACACACCTCCATTCTATGAGTTCACACACCTCCATTCTATTATTTCACACACCTCCATTCTATGACTTCACACAACTCAATTTCAGGACGTCACACCCCTCCATTTTGACTTCACACACCTCCATTCTGTGACTTCACACACCTCCATTCTATGACTTCACACACTTCCATTGTGACGTCACACACCTCCATTCTATGAGTTCACACACCTCCATTCTATGACTTCACAGACCTCCATTCTGACTTCACACACCTCCATTCTATGACTTCACAGACCTCGAATCTGTGACTTCACTCACCTCCACTCTATGACTTTACAGTCCTCCATTCTATGACTTCCCACACCTCCTTTCTATGACTTCACCCACCTCCATTCTATGACTTCACACCTCCATTCTGACTTCACACACCTTCATTCTGTGATTTCACACACCTCCATTATATGAGTTCACACAGCTCCATTCTATGACTTCACACATCTCCATTCTGTGACTTCACACACCTGCATTCTATGACTTCACACACCTTCATTCTTACCTCACAAAAATACATTCTATGACTTCACACACCTCCATTCTATGACTTCACACACCTCCATTCTTTGACTTCACACACCTCCATTCTGTGTTCACACACCTGCATTCTGTCACTTCACACACCTCCATTCTGACTTCACACATCTCCATTCTATGACTTCACACACCTCCATTCTTTGACGTCACACACCTCCATTTTATGACTTCACACACCTTCATTCTTACACTACAAACATCCATTCTATAACTTCACACACCTCCATTCTATGACTTCAAACACCTCCATTCTGTGACTCCACACACCTCCATTCTATGACGTCACACACCTCCATTCTGTGACTTCACACACCTCCATTTTATGACTTCACACACTTCCATTGTGCCGTCACACACCTCCATTCTTTGAGTTCACACACCTCCATTCTGACTTCACACACCTCCATTCTGTGGCTTCACACACCTCCATTCTGAATTCACACAGCTCCATTCTGTGACTTCACAAAATTCCATTCTTTGATTTCACACACCTCCATACTATGAATTCACACAAATCCATCTATGACTTCACACACCTCCATTCTGACTTCACATTCCTCTATTCTATGACTTCGCACACCTCCATTCTGACTTCACACACCTCCATTCTGTGACTTCACACACTTCCATTCGATGACTTCACACACCTCCATTCTATGACTTCACACACCCCCATTCTGTGACTTTACACACCTCCATTCTATGACCTCACACACCCTCATTCTATGATTTCACACACATCCATTCTATGACTTCACACATCCATTTTGAGTTCACACACCTCCAATATATATTTTCAAACACCTGAATAGTGTGACTTCACACACCTCCATTCTGTCAGTTCATACCGTCCCTTCTGTGACTTCACACATCTCCATTCTATGACTTCACACACTTCCATTCTATGACTTCACACACCTCCAATCTGTGACTTTACACACCTCCATTCTGAGTTCACACACCTCCATTCTGTGACGTCACACACCTACATTCTGTGACTTCCCACACCTCTATTCTGTGACTTCACACACCTCCATTCTATGACTTCACACACCTCTATTCTGACTTCACACACCTCCATTCTATGACTTCACACACCTCCATTCTTACTTCACAAACCTCCATTCTATGACTTCGCACACCTCTATTGTGACTTCACACAACTCCATTCTGTGACTTCACACAACTCCATTCGATGACTTGACAAACCTACATTCTTTGACTTCACACACCTCTATTTTGACTTCACACACATCCATTCTGTGACTTCACACACTTACTTACATTTGTGACTTCTCACACCACCTTTTTGACTTCGCACATCTCCATTCTGTGACTTCACACACCTCCATTCTATGACTTCACACAGGTCCATTCTGTGACTTCACCCACCTCCATTCTGTGACTTCACACACCTGCATTCTCCGACTTCACACCCCTCCAATTTGACTTCACATACCTCCATTCTATGACTTCACAAACCTCCATTCTGTGACTTCACACACCTCCATTCTGTGACTTCACAAACCTCCATTCTATTACTTCACACACTTCAGTTGTGACGTCACACACCTCCATTCTATGAGTTCACTCACCTCCATTCTATGGCTTTACACACCTCCATTCTATGACTTCACACATCTTTATTTTTACTTCAGAAACATCCATTCTATGACTTCACACACCTCCTTTCTATGACTTCACAAACCTCCATTCTGTGACTTCACACACCTCCATTCTGAGTTCACACAATTTCATTCGGTGACTTCACACACCTCCATTCAGACTTCACACACCTCCATTCTGTGACTTCACACACTTCCATTTTGTGACTTCACACACCCCCATTCTGTGACTTCACACACCTCCATTCTATGACCTCACACACCCTCATTCTATGATTTCACACACATCCATTCTATGACTTCACACATCCATTTTGACTTCACACACCTCCAATATATGACTTCAAACACCTCAATTGTGTGACTTCACACACCTCCATTCTATGACTTCATACCGTACATTCTGTGACTTCACACACCTCCATTCTATGACTTCACCCACTTCCATTCTATGACTTCACACACCTCTATTTTGACGTCACACACCTCCATTCTGTGACTTCCCACACTTCTATTCTGTGACTTCACACACCTCCATTCTATGACTTCACACACCTACATTCTATGAAATCACACACCTCCATTCTGTGACTTCACACACCTCCATTTTGACTTCGCACACCTCCATTATGTGACTTCACACATCTCCATTCTATGACTTCACACACCTTCATTGTATGACTTCACACACCTCCATTCTATGACTTCACACACTTCCATTCTATGACTTCACACACCTCCACTCTGTGACTTCCACACCTCTATTCTGTGACTTCACACACCTCCACTCTATGACTTCACACTCCTCCATTCTATGACTTCCCACACCTCCTTTCTATGACTTCACTCACCTCCATTCTATGACTTCACACCTCCATTCTCACTTCACACACCTCCATTCTGTGACTTTACACCTCCATTCTGACTTCACACACCTCCATTCTGTGACTTCACACACTTCCATTCTATGACTTCACACACCCCCATTCTGTGACTTCACACACCTCCATTCTATGACCTCACACACCCTCATTCTATGATTTCACACACATCCATTCTATGACTTCACACATCCATTTTGAGTTCACACACCTCCAATATATGACTTCAAACACCTCAATTGTGTGACTTCCCACACCTCCATTCTATCAGTTCATACCGTAACTTCTGTGACTTCACACACCTCCATTCTATGACTTCACACACTTCCATTCTATGACTTCACACACCTCCAATCTGTGACGTCACACACCTACATTCTGTGACTTCCCACACCTCTATTCTGTGACTTCACACACCTCCATTCCATGACTTCACACTCTTCCATTCTATGACTTCCCACACATCCTTTTATTGACTTCACCCACCTCCATTCTATGACTTCACACCTCCATTCTGACTTCACACACCTCCATTCTGTGACTTCACACATCTCCATTATATGACTTCACACACCTCCATTCTATGACTTCACACACCTCCATTCTGTGACTTCACCCACCTCCATTCTGTGACTTCACACACCTCCATTCTCTGACTTCACACGCCTCCAATTTGAGTTCACATACCTCCATTCTATGACTTCACAAACCTCCATTCTGTGACTTCACACACCTCCATTCTGTGACTTCACAAACCTCCATTCTATGACTTCACACACTTCCATTGTGACGTCAAACACCTCCATTCTATGAATTCACACACCTCCATTCTAAGACTTCACAAACCTCCATTCTGTGACTTCACACACCTCCATTCTGTGACTTCACAAACCTCCATTCTATGACTTCACACACTTCCATTGTGACGTCACACACCTCCACTCTGTGACTTCCCACACCTCTATTCTGTGACTTCACACCCCTCCACTCTATGACTTCACACTCCTCCATTCTATGACTTCCCACACCTCATTTCTATGACTTCACCCACCTCCATTCTATGACTTCACACCTCCATTCTATGACTTCACACACCTCAATTTCAGGACGTCACACCCCTCCATTTTGACTTCACACACCTCCATTCTGTGACTTCACACACCTCCATTCTATGACTTCACACACTTCCATTGCGACGTCACACACCTCCTTTCTATGAGTTCACACACCTCCATTCTGACTTCACACACCTGCATTCTATGACTTCACGGACCTCGAATCTGTGACTTCACTCACCTCCACTCTATGACTTCACAGTCCTCCATTCTATGACTTCCCACACCTCCTTTCTATGGCTTCACCCACCTCCATTCTATGACTTCACACCTCCATTCTGACTTCACACAACTCCATTCTGTGACTTCAAACAACTCCAATCTATGACTTCACACACTTCCATTGCGACGTCACACACCTCCATTCTATGAGTTCACACACCTCCATTCTATGACTTCACATACTTCCATTCTGACTTCACACACCTCCATTCTATGACTTCACAGACCTCAAATCTGTGACTTCACTCAACTCCACTCTATGACTTCACAGTCCTCCATTCTATGACTTCACACACCTCCATTCTGTGACTTCACACACCTCCATTTTATGACTTCACACACTTCCGTTGTGACGTCACACACCTACATTGTTTGAGTTCACACATCTCCATTCTGACTTCACACACCTCCATTCTATGGCTTCACACACCTCCATTCTGAATTCACACAGCTTCATTCTGTGACTTCACAAAATTCCATTCTATGATTTCACACACCTCCATTCTATGAATTCACACAACTCCATCTATGACTTCACACACCTCCATTCTGACTTCACACACCTCCATTCTATGACTTCGCACACCTCTATTGTGACTTCACACACCTCCATTCTGTGACTTCACACAACTCCATTCGATGACTTCATAAACCTACATTCTTTGACTTCACACACCTCTATTTTGACTTCACACACCTCCATTCTGTGACTTCACACACTTACTTACATTTGTGACTTCTCACACCACCTTTTTGACTTCGCACATCTCCATTCTGTGACTTCACACACCTCCATTCTATGACTTCACACAGGTCCATTCTGTGAATTCACCCACCTCCATTCTGTGACTTCACACACCTGCATTCTCCGACTTCACACCCCTCCAATTTGACTTCACATACCTCCATTCTATGACTTCACGAACCTCCATTCTGTGACTTCACACACCTCCATTCTGTGACTTCACAAACCTCCATTCTATTACTTCACACACTTCAGTTTTGACGTCACACACCTCCATTCTATGAGTTCACACACCTCCATTCTATGGCTTTACACAACTCCATTCTATGACTTCACACACCTCCATTCTTGACGTCACACACCTCCATTATATGACTTCACACACCTCCATTCTATGACTTCACACACCTCCATTCTATGACTTCACACACCTCCATTCTGTGACTTCACACACCTCCATTCTTTGAATTCACACACCTAAATTCTCAGTTGACACACCTCCATTCACTGACTTCACACACCTCCATTCTGACTTCACACAGCTCCATTCTATGACTTCACAAACTTCATTCATTCTTTACAAACATCCATTCTATAACTTCATACACCTACATTCTATGACTTTACACACCTCCATTCTGTGACTTCACACAACTCCATTCTATGACTTCAAACACCTCCATTCTATGACTTCATACACCTCCATTCTATGACTTCACACACTTCCATTGCGACGTCACACACCTCCATTCTATGAGTTCACACACCTCCATTCTGACTTCACACATCCATACTATTACTTCACACACCTCCATTCTGAATTCACACAGCTCCATTCTGTGTCTTCACAAAACTCCATTCTATGATTTCACACACCTCCATTCTGACATCACACACCTCCATTCTATGACTTCACAGACCTCAAGTCTGTGATTTCACTCACCTGCACTCTATGACTTCACGCTCCTCCATTCTATGAATTCCCACACCTCCTTTCTATGACTTCACCCATCTCCAATCTATGACTACACACATCCATTCTGACTTCACACACCTCCATTCTGTGACTCACACACCTCCATTCTATGACTTCACACACCTTCATTTTTACTTCAGAAACATCCATTCTATGACTTCACACAGCTCCATTCTATGACTTTACAAACCTCCATTCTGTGACTTCACACACCTCAATTCTGAGTTCACACAACTCCATTCGGTGACTTCACACACCTCCATTCAGACTTCACACACCTCCATTCTGTGACTTCACACACTTCCATTCGATGACTTCACACACCTCCATTCTATGACTTCACACACCCCCATTCTGTGATTTCACACACCTCCATTCTGTCACTTCATACCGTCCCTTCTGTGACTTCACACACCTCCATTCTATGACTTCACACACTTCCATTCTATGACTTCACACACCTCCAATCTGTGACTTTACACACCTTCATTCTGAGTTCACACACCTCCATTCTGTGACGTCACACACCTCCATTCTGTGACTTCCGACTCCTCTATTATGTGACTTCACACACCTCCATTCTATGACTTCACACACCTCTATTCTGATTTCACACACCTCCATTCTATGACTTCACACACCTCCATTCTGACTTCACACACCTCCATTCTATGACTTCGCACACCTCTATTGTGACTTCACACACCTCCATTCTCTGACTTCACACAACTCCATTCGATGACTTCACAAACCTACATTCTTTGAGTTCCCACACCTCTATTTTGACTTCACACACCTCCATTCTGTGACTTCACACTTACTTACATTTGTGACTTCTCACACCAAATTTTTGACTTTGCACATCTCCATTCTGTGACTTCACACACCTCCATTCTATGACTTCACACAGGTCCATTCTGTGAATTCACCCACCTCCATTCTGTGACTTCACACACCTCAATTCTCCGACTTCACACCCCTCCAATTTGACTTCACATACCTCCATTCTATGACTACACAAACCTCCATTCTGTGACTTCACACACCTCCATTCTGTGACTTCACAAACCTCCATTCTATTACTTCACACACTTCAGTTGTGACGTCACACACCTCCATTCTATGAGTTCACACACCTCCATTCTATGACTTTACACACCTCCATTCTACGACTTCACACACCTTTATTTTTACTTCAGAAACATCCATTATATGACTTCACACACCTCCTTTCTATGACTTCACAAACCTCCATTCTGTGACTTCACACACCTCCATTCTGAGTTCACACAATTCCATTCGGTGACTTCACACACCTCCTTACAGACTTCACACACCTCCATTCTGTGACTTCACACACTTCCATTCTATGACTTCACACACCCCCATTCTTTGACTTCACACACCTCCATTCTATGACCTCACACACTCTCATTCTATGATTTCACACACATCCATTCTATGACTTCACACATCCATTTTGACTTCACACACCTCCAATATATGACTTCACACACCTCCATTCTATGACTTCATACCGTCCATTCTGTGACTTCACACACCTCGATTCTATGACTTCACACACTTCCATTCTATGACTTCACACACCTCCATTCTGTGACTTTACACACCTCCATACTGAGTTCACACACCTCCAATCTGTGACGTCACACACCTCCACTCTGTGACTTCCCACACCTCTATTCTGTGACTTCACACCCCTCCACTCTATGACTTCACACTCCTCCATTCTATGACTTCCCACACCTCCTTTCTATGACTTCACCCACCTCCATTCTATGACTTCACACCTCCATTCTATGACTTCACACACCTCAATTTCAGGACGTCACACCCCTCCATTTTGACTTCACACACCTCCATTCTGTGACTTCACACACCTCCATTCTATGACTTCACACACTTCCATTGCGACGTCACACACCTCCTTCCTATGAGTTCACACACCTCCATTCTGACTTCACACACCTGCATTCTATGACTTCACGGACCTCGAATCTGTGACTTCACTCACCTCCACTCTATGACTTCACAGTCCTCCATTCTATGACTTCCCACACCTCCTTTCTATGACTTCACCCACCTCCATTGTATGACTTCACACCTCCATTCTGACTTCAGACACCTCCATTCTGTGACTTCACACACCTCCATTATATGACTTCACACACCTCCATTCTATGAATTCACACACCTCCATTCTATGACTTCACACACCTCCATTCTGTGACTTCACACACCTCCATTCTGTGACTTCACACACTTTCATTCTTACCTCACAAACATACATTCTATGACTTCACACACCTCCATTCTTTGATTTCACACACCTCCATTCTGTGTTCACACACCTCAATTCTGTGACTTCACATACCTCCATTCTGACTTCACACAACTCCATTCTATGACTTCACACACCTCCATTCTTGACGTCACACACCTCCATTTTATGACTTCACACACCTTCATTCTTACTTTACAAACATCCATTCTATAACTTCTCACACCTCCTTTCTATGACTTCAAACACCTCCATTCTGTGACTTCACACACCTCCATTCTATGACTTCACACACCTCCATTCTGTGAATTCACACACCTCCATTCTATGACTTCACACACCTCCATTCTGTGACTTCACACAACTCCATTCTGTGACTTCACACACTTTCATTCTTACCTCCCAAACATACATTCTATGACTTCACACACCTCCATTCTATGGCTTCACACACCTCCATTCTGAATTCACACAGCTTCATTCTGTGACTTCACAAAATTCCATTCTATGATTTCACACACCTCCATTCTATGAATTCACACAACTCCATCTATGACTTCACACACCTCCATTCTGACTTCACACACTTCCATTCTAGGACTTCGCACACCTCTATTGTGACTTCACACACCTCCATTCTGTGAGTTCACACAACTCCATTCGATGACTTCACAAACCTACATTCTTTGACTTCACACACCTCCATTTTGACTTCACACACCTCCATTCTGTGAATTCACACACTTACTTACATTTGTGACTTCTAACACCACCTTTTTGACTTTGCACATCTCCATTCTGTGACTTCACACACCTCCATTCTATGACTTCACACAGGTCCATTCTGTGAATTCACCCACCTCCAATCTGTGACGTCACACACCTCCACTCTGTGACTTCCCACACCTCTATTCTGTGACTTCACACCCCTCCACTCTATGACTTCACACTCCTCCATTCTATGACTTCCCATACCTCCTTTCTATGACTTCACCCACCTCCATTCTATGACTTCACAACTCCATTCTGACTTCACACACCTCCATTCTGTGACTTCACACACCTCCATTCTGTGACTTCACACACCTCCATTCTATGACTTCACACACCCCCATTCTGTGATTTCACACACCTCCATTCTATGACCTCACACACCCTCATTCTATAATTTCACACACATCCATTCCATGACTTCACACATCCATTTTGAGTTCACACACCTCCAATATATGACTTCAAACACCTCAACTGTGTGACTTCACACACCTCCATTCTATCACTTCATACCGTCCCTTCTGTGACTTCACACACCTCCATTCTATGACTTCACACACTTCAATTCTATGACTTCACACACCTCCAATCTGTGACTTTACACACCTCCATTCTGAGTCCACACACCTCCATTCTGTGACGTCACACATCTCCATTCTGTGACTTCCCACACCTCTATTATGTGACTTCACACACCTCCATTGTATGACTTCACACACCTCTATTCTGACTTCACACACCTCCATTCTATGACTTCACACACCTCCATTGTGACTTCACACCTCCATTCTATGACTTCACACACCTCCATTCTGACTTCACACCCCTCCATTCTATGACTTCGCACACCTCTATTGTGACTTCACACACCTCCATTCTGTGACTTCACACAACTCCATTCGATGACTTCACAAACCTACATTCTTTGACTTCACACACCTCCATTTTGACTTCACACACCTCCATTCTGTCACTTCACACACTTACTTACCTTTGTGACTTCTCACACCACCTTTTTGACTTCGCACATCTCCATTCTGTGACTTCACACACCTCCATTCTATGACTTCACACAGGTCCATTCTGTGACTTCACCCACCTCCATTCTGTGACTTCACACACCTCCATTCTCCGACTTCACACCCCTCCAATTTGACTTCACATACCTCCATTCTATGACTTCACAAACCTCCATTCTGTGACTTCACACACCTCCATTCTGTGACTTCACAAACCTCCATTCTATTACTTCACACACTTCAGTTGTGACGTCACACACCTCCATTCTATGAGTTCACACACCTCCATTCTATGACTTTACACACCTCCAATCTATGACTTCACACACCTTTATTTTTACTTCAGAAACATCCATTTTATGACTTCACACACCTCCTTTCTATGACTTCACAAACCTCCATTCTGTGACTTCACACACCTCCATTCTGAGTTCACACAATTCCATTCGGTGACTTCATACACCTCCATTCAGACTTCACTCACCTCCATTCTGTGACTTCACACACTTCCATTCTATGACTTCACACACCCCCATTCTGTGACTTCACACACCTCCATTCTATGTCCTCACACACCCTCATTCTATGATTTCACACACATCCATTCTATGACTTCACACATCCATTTTGACTTCACACACCTCCAATATATGACTTCACACACCTCCACTCTGTGACTTCCCACACCTCTATTCTGTGACTTCACACCCCTCCACTCTATGACTTCACACTCCTCCATTCTATTACTTCCCACACCTCCTTTCTATGAATTCACCCACCTCCATTCTATGACTTCACACACTTCCATTGTGACCTCACAAACCTCCATTCTATGAGTTCACACACCTCCATTCTATGACTTCACACATCTCCATTCTGACTTCACACACCTCCATTCTATGAATTCACAGACCTCGAATCTGTGACTTCACTCACCTCCACTCTATGACTTCACATTCCCCAATCTGTGACTTCCCACACCTACTTTCTATGACTTCACCCACCTCCATTCTATGACTTCACGTCTCCATTCTGACTTCACACACCTCCAATCTCTGACTTCACACACCTCCATTCTGACTTCACACACCTCTATTCTACGACTTCGCAAACCTACATTCTGACTTCACACACCTCCATTCTATCACTACATTGACCCTCCACTCTATGACTTCACCCACCTCCATTCTGTGACTTCAGACACCTCCATTCTCCGACTTCAAACCCTCCAATTTGACGTCACAAACCTCCAATCTATAATTTCACACACCTCCATTCTATGACTTCACACACCTACATTATGTGACTTCACACACCTCCATTCTGTGACTTCACACACCTCCATTCTATGACTTCACACACCTTCATTGTATGACTTCACACACCTCCATTCTATGACTTCACACACGTCCATTCTATGATTTCACATACCTTCATGTTATGACTTCACACACCTCCATTCTGTGAATTCACACACCTCCATTCGGAGTTCACACACCTCCATTCTGTTACTTCACATACCTCCATTCTATGATTTCACACACCTCCATTCTATGACTTCACACACCTCCATTTTAGGACGTCACGCACCTCCATTTTGACTTCTCACACCTCCATTCTGTGACTTCACACACATCCATTCTATGACTTCACACACTTCCATTGTGACGTCACACACCTCCATTTTATGAGTTCACACACCTCCATTCTGTGACTTCACACATCCAGTCTGACTTCACACACCTCCATTCTATGACTTCACAGACCTCGAATCTATGACTTCACTCACCTCCACTCTATGACTTCACACTCCTCCATTCTATGACTTCACACCTCCATTCTGATTTCACACACCTCCATTCTATGACTTCACACACCTCCATTATATGACTTCACACACCTCCGTTCTATGACTTCACACACCTCCATTCTATGACTTCACACACCTCCATTCTGTGACTTCACACACCTCCATTCTATGATTTCACACACATTCATTCTTACTTCACAAACACACATTGTATGACTTCACACACTTCCATTGTATGACTTCACAAACCTCCATTCTTTGACTTCACACACCTCCATTCTGTGTTCACACACCTCAATTCTGTGACTTCACACACCTCCATTCTTACTTCACACACCTGAATTCTATGACTTCACACACCTCCACTCTTTGACTTCACACACCTAAATTCTGAGTTGACACACCTCCATTCAGTGACTTCACACAACTCCATTCTGACTTCACACAGCTCCATTCTATGACTTCACACACCTCCATTCTTTGACGTCACACACCTCCATTCTATGACTTCACACACCTTCATTCTTTCTTTACAAACATCCATTCTATAACTACATACACCTCCATTCTGTGACTCTACACACCTCCATTTTGTGACTTCACACAACTCCATTCTGTGATTTCACACACCTCCATTCTATGACTTCACACACCTCCATTCTGAATTCACACAGCTCCATTCTGTGTCTTCACAAAACTCCATTCTATGATTTCACAAACCTCCATACTATGACTTCACACAACTCCATCTATGACTTCACACACCTCCATTCTGACTTCACTCACCTCTATTCTATGACTTCACATACCTCCATTCTGACATCACACACCTCCATTCTATGACTTCACAGACCTCGAATCTCTGATTTCACCCACCTGCACTCTATGACTTCACGCTCCTCCATTCTATGAATTCCCACACCTCCTTTCTATGACTTCACCCGCCTCCAATCTATGACTACACACCTCCATTCTGACTTCACACACCTCCATTCTGTGACTTCACACACCTCCATTCTATGACTTCACACACCTTTATTTTTACTTCAGAAACATCCATTCTATGACTTCGCACACCTCCTTTCTATGACTTCACAAACCTCCATTCTGTGACTTCACACACCTCCATTCCGGACTTCACACACCTCCATTCTGTGGCTTCACACACTTCCATTCTATGACTTCACACACCCCCATTCTGTGAATTCATACACCTCCATTCTATGACCTCACACCCCCTCATTCTATGATTTCACACACATCCATTCTATGACTTCACACATCAATTATGACTTCACACACCTCCAATATATGACTTCAAACACCTCCATTGTGTGACTTCACACACCTCCATTCTATGACTTCATACCGTCCATTCTGTGACTTCACACACCTCCATTCTATGACTTCACACACTTCCATTCTATGACTTCACACACCTCCATTCTGTGACTTCACACACCTCCATTCTGAGGTCACACACCTCCATTCTGTGACTTCACAAACCTCCATTCTATGATTTCACACACCTCCATACTAAGACTTCACACACCTCTATTTAAGGACGTCACACAACTCCATTGTGACTTCACACATCGCCATTCTCCAACTTCACACTTCTCCAATTTGAATTCACATACCTCCATTCTATGACTTCACAAACCTCCATTCTGTGACTTCACACACCTCCATTCTGTGACTTCACAAACGTCCATTCTATGATTTCACACACCTCCGTTCTATGACTTCACAAACCTCCATTCTGTGACTTCACACATCTCCATTCTCGAACTTCACACTTCTCCAATTTGAATTCACACACCTCCATTCTTTGACTTCACAAACTTCCATTCTGTGACTTCACACACCTCCATTCTGTGACTTCACAAACGTCCATTCTATGATTTCACACACTTCCGTTCTATGACTTCAAACATCTCCATTTTATGACGTTACGCACCTCCATTTTAACTTCACACACCTCCATTATGTGACTTCACACACCTCCCTCCGTTGACTTCACACATCTCCATTCTATGACTTCACACACCTTCATTGTATGACTTCATACACCTGCATTCTATGACTTCACCCACCTCCATTCTATGACTTCACACCTCCATTCTGACTTCACACACCTCCATTCTGGAACTTCACACACCTCCATTCTCGACTTCACACCTCTCCAATTTGACTTCACATGCCTCCATTCTATGACTTCACAAACTTCCATTCTGTGTCTTCAGACACCTCCATTCTGTGACTTCACACACCTCCATTCTGTGACTTCACACACCTCCATTCTATGACTTCACACCCTTCCATTGTGACGTCAAACGCCTCCATTCTATGAATTCACAGACCTCCATTCTATGATTTCCCACACCTTCTTTCTATGACTTCACACATCCATTATGACTTCACACACCTCCAATATATGACTTCAAACACCTCCATTGTGTGACTTCACACACCTCCATTCTATGACTTCATACCGTCCATTCTGTGACTTCACACACCTCCATTCTATGACTTCACACACTTCCATTCTATGACTTCACACACCTCCATTCTGTGACTTCACACACCTCCATTCTGAGGTCACACACCTCCATTCTGTGACTTCACAAACCTCCATTCTATGATTTCACACACCTCCATACTAAGACTTCACACACCTCTATTTAAGGACGTCACACAACTCCATTGTGACTTCACACATCGCCATTCTCCAACTTCACACTTCTCCAATTTGAATTCACATACCTCCATTCTATGACTTCACAAACCTCCATTCTGTGACTTCACACACCTCCATTCTGTGACTTCACAAACGTCCATTCTATGATTTCACACACCTCCGTTCTATGACTTCACACACCTCCATTCTGTGACTTCACACATCTCCATTCTCGAACTTCACACTTCTCCAATTTGAATTCACACACCTCCATTCTTTGACTTCACAAACTTCCATTCTGTGACTTCACACACCTCCATTCTGTGACTTCACAAACGTCCATTCTATGATTTCACACACTTCCGTTCTATGACTTCAAACATCTCCATTTTATGACGTTACACACCTCCATTTTAACTTCACACACCTCCATTATGTGACTTCACACACCTCCCTCCGTTGACTTCACACATCTCCATTCTATGACTTCACACACCTTCATTGTATGACTTCATACACCTGCATTCTATGACTTCACCCACCTCCATTCTATGACTTCACACCTCCATTCTGACTTCACACACCTCCATTCTGGAACTTCACACACCTCCATTCTCGACTTCACACCTCTCCAATTTGACTTCACATGCCTCCATTCTATGACTTCACAAACTTCCATTCTGTGTCTTCAGACACCTCCATTCTGTGACTTCACACACCTCCATTCTGTGACTTCACACACCTCCATTCTATGACTTCACACCCTTCCATTGTGACGTCAAACGCCTCCATTCTATGAATTCACAGACCTCCATTCTATGATTTCCCACACCTTCTTTCTATGACTTCACACACCTCCATTCTATGACTTCACACACCTCCATTTTAGGATGTCACACACCTCCATTTTGACTTCACACACCTCCATTCTGTGACTTCACACACCTCCATTCTATGACTTCACACACTTCCATTGTGACGTCACACACCTCCATTCTATGAGTTCACACACCTCATTCTATGACTTCGCCCACATACATTATGACTTCACACACCTCCATTGTATGACTTCACAGACCTCGAATCTGTGACTTCACTCACCTCCACTCTATGACTTCATACTCCTCCATTCTATGACTTCACACACCTCATTTCTATGACTTCACCCACCTCCATTCTATGACTTCACACCTCCATTCTGACTTCACACACCTCCATTCTATGACTTCACACACCTCCATTCTGTGACTTCACACACCTCCATTCTCCGACTTCACACCTCTCCAATTTGACTTCACATACCTCCATTCTATGATTTCACAAACCTCCATTCTGTGACTTCACACACCTCCATTATGTGACTTCACACACCTTCATTGTATGACTTCACACACCTCCATTCTATGACTTCACACACTTCCATTCTATGGTTTCACATACCTCCATGCTATGACTTCACACACCTCCATTCTGTGACTCCACACACCTCCATTCTGAGTTCACACACCTCCATTCTGTGACTTCACAAACCTCCATTCTATGAGTTCACACACCTCCATTCTATGAGTTCACACACCTCCATTCTGACTTCACACATATCCATTCTATGACTTCACACACCTCCATTCTGTGACTTCACACACCTCAATTCTCCAACTTCACAGCTCTCCAATTTGAATTCACACACCTCCATTCTATGTCTTCACAAACTTCCATTCTATGACTTCACACACCTCCACTCTATGACTTCACACTCCTCCATTCTATGACTTCCCACACCTCCTTTCTATGACTTCACCCACCTCCATTCTATGACTTCACACCTGCATTCTGGCTTCACACACCTCCATTCTGTGACTTTACACACCTCCATTCTATGACTTCACACACCTCCATTCTGTGACTTCACACACCTCCATTCTGAGGTCACACACCTCCATTCTGTGACTTCACAAACCTCCATTCTATGATTTCACACACCTCCATACTAAGACTTCACACACCTCTTTTTAAGGACGTCACTCAACTCCATTTTGACTTCACAGACCTCCATTCTGTGACTTCACACATCGCCATTCTCCAACTTCACACTTCTCCAATTTGAATTCACATACCTCCATTCTATGACTTCACAAACCTCCATTCTGTGACTTCACACACCCCATTCTGTGACTTCACAAACGTCCATTCTATGATTTCACACACCTCCGTTCTATGACTTCACACACCTCCATTCTGTGACTTCACACATCTCCATTCTCTAACTTCACACTTCTCCAATTTGAATTCACACACCTCCATTCTTTGACTTCACAAACTTCCATTCTGTGACTTCACACACCTCCATTCTGTGACTTCACAAACGTCCATTCTATGATTTCACACACTTCCGTTCTATGACTTCAAACACCTCCATTTTATGACGTTACGCACCTCCATTTTAACTTCACACACCTCCATTATGTGACTTCACACAACTCCCTCCGTTGACTTCACACATCTCCATTCTATGACTTCACACACCTTCATTGTATGACTTCATACACCTGCATTCTATGACTTCACCCACCTCCATTCTATGACTTCACACCTCCATTCTGACTTCACACACCTCCATTCTGGAACTTCACACACCTCCATTCTCGACTTCACACCTCTCCAATTTGACTTCACATGCCTCCATTCTATGACTTCACAAACTTCCATTCTGTGTCTTCAGACACCTCCATTCTGTGACTTCACACACCTCCATTCTGTGACTTCACACACATCCATTCTATGACTTCACACCCTTCCATTGTGACGTCAAACGCCTCCATTCTATGAATTCACAGACCTCCATTCTATGATTTCCCACACCTTCTTTCTATGACTTCACACACCTCCATTCTATGACTTCACACACCTCCATTTTAGGATGTCACACACCTCCATTTTGACTTCACACACCTCCATTCTGTGACTTCACACACCTCCATTCTATGACTTCACACACTTCCATTGTGACGTCACACACCTCCATTCTATGAGTTCACACACCTCATTCTATGACTTCGCCCACATTCATTATGACTTCACACACCTCCATTGTATGACTTCACAGACCTCGAATCTGTGACTTCACTCACCTCCACTCTATGACTTCATACTCCTCCATTCTATGACTTCACACACCTCATTTCTATGACTTCACCCACCTCCATTCTATGACTTCACACCTCCATTCTGACTTCACACACCTCCATTCTATGACTTCACACACCTCCATTCTGTGACTTCACACACCTCCATTCTCCGACTTCACACCTCTCCAATTTGACTTCACATACCTCCATTCTGTGACTTCACAAACCTCCATTCTGTGACTTCACACACCTCCATTATGTGACTTCACACACCTCCCTTCGGTGACTTCACACACCTCCATTCTATGACTTCACACACCTTCATTGTATGACTTCACACACCTCCATTCTATGACTTCCCACACCTCCTTTCTATGACTTCACCCACCTCCATTCTATGACTTCACACCTGCATTCTGACTTCACACACCTCCATTCTGTGACTTTACACACCTCCATTTTGTGACTTCACACACCTCCATTCTATGACTTAACACACTTCCATTGTCACGTCACACACCTCCATTCTATGAGTTCACACACCTCTATTCTATGACTTCACACATCTCCATTCTGACTTCACACACCTCCATTCTATGACTTCACAGACCTCGAATCTGTGACTTCACTCACCTCCACTCTATGACTTCACACTCCTCCATTCTATGACTTCCCACACCTCCTTTCTATGACTTCACCCACCTCCACTCTATGACTTCACACCTCCATTCTGACTTCACACACCTCCATTCTGTGACTTCACACACCTCCATTATATGACTTCACACATCTCCATTCTATGACTTCACACACCTCCATTCTGTGACTTCACCCACCTCCATATTGTGACTTCACACACCTCCATTCTCCGACTTCACACCCCTCCAATTTGAGTTCACATACCTCCATTCTATGACTTCACAATCCTCCATTCTGTGACTTCACACACCTCCATTCTGTGACTTCACTAACCTCCATTCTATGACTTCACACACTTCCATTGTGACGCCAAACACCTCCGTTCTATGAGTTCACACACCTCCATTTTATGACTTCACACACCTCCATTCTGACTTCACACACCTCTGTTCTACGACTTCGCAAACCTACATTCTGTGTTCACACACCTCCATTCTATGACTTCATTGACCTCCACTCTATGACTTCACACTTCTACTTTCTATGACTTCCCACAACTAATTTCTATGACTTCACCCACCTCCATTCTATGACTTCACACCTCCATTCTGACTTCACACACCTCCATTCTGTGACTTCACAAACCTCCATTCTCTGAATTCACACACCTCCATTCTATGTTTTCACACACTTCCATTGCGACGTCACACACCTCCATTCTATGAGTTCACACACCTCCATTCTATGATTTCACACACCTCCATTCTATGACTTCACACACCTCAATTTCAGGACGTCACACCCCTCCATTTTGACTTCACACACTTGCATTCTGTGACTTCACACACCTCCATTCTATGACTTCACACACTTCCATTGCGACATCACACATCTCCTTTCTATGAGTTCACACACCTCCATTCTATGACTTCCCACACCTCCATTCTGACTTCACACAACTCCATTCTATGACTTCACAGACCTCGAATCTGTGACTTCACTCACCTCCACTCTATGACTTCACAATCCTCCATTCTATGACTTCCCTCACCTCGTTTCTATGACTTCACCCACCTCCATTCTATGACTTCACACCTCCATTCTGAATTCACACACCTCCATTCTGTGACTTCACACACCTCCATTATATGACTTCACACACATCCATTCTATGACTTCACACACCTCCATTCTATGACTTCACACACCTCCATTCTGACTTCACACACCTCCATTGTATGACTTCACACACCTTCATTCTTACTTCACAAACATACTTTCTATGACTTCACACACCTCCATTCTAGGACTTCACACACCTAGATTCTTTGACTTCACACACCTCCATTCTGTGTTCACACACCTCCATTCTGAGACTTCACACACCTCCATTCTGACTTCACACAACTCCATTCTATGACTTCACACACCTCCTTTCTTTGACGTCACACACCTCAATTTTATGACTTCACACACTTTCATTGTGACGTCACACACTTCCATTCTTTGATTTCACACACCTCCATTCTGACTTCACACACCTCCATTCTATGGCTTCACACACCTCGATTCTGAATTCACACAGCTCCATTCTGTGACTTCACAAAATTCCATTCTATGTTTTCACACACCTCCATACTATGAATTCACACAACTCCATCTATGACTTCACACACCTCCATTCTGACTTCACACACCTCTATTCTATGACTCCGCACACCTCCATTCTGACATCATACACCTCCATTCTATGACTTCATACCCGTCCATTCTGTGACTTCACACACCTCCATTCTATGACTTCACACACCTCCATTCTGTGACTTCACCCACCTCCATTCTGTGACTTCACACACCTCCATTCTCCGACTTCAAACCCTCCAATTTGACTTCACATACCTCCATTCTATGACTTTACAAACCTCCATTATGTGACTTCAGCCACCTCCATTCTGTGACTTCACAAACCTCCATTGTATGATTTCACACACCTCCATTCTATGACTTCACACACCTCCATTTTATGACGTCACACACCTCCATTTTGACTTCACACACCTCCATTATGTGACTTCACACACCTCCATTCTGTGACTTCACACACCTCCATTCTATGACTTCACACACCTTCATTGTATGACTTCACACACCTCCATTCTATGACTTCACACACGTCCATTCTATGATTTCACATACCTTCATGCTATTGCTTCACACACCTCCATTCTGTGAATTCACACACCTCCATTCGGAGTTCACACACCTCCATTCTGTGACTTCACAAACCTCCATTCTATGATTTCACACACCTCCATTCTACGACTTCACAAACGTCCATTCTATGATTTCACACACCTCCGTTATATGACTTCACACACCTCCATTTTATGACGTTACGCAACTCCATTTTAACTTCACACACCTCCATTATGTGACTTCACACACCTCCCTTCGTTGACTTCACACATCTCCATTCTATGACTTCACACACCTTCACTGTATTACTTCACACACCTCCATTCTATGACTTCACCCACCTCCATTCTATGACTTCACACCTCCATTCTGACTTCACACACCTCCATTGTGTGACTTCACACACCTCCATTCTCCGACTTCACACCTCTCCAATTTGACTTCACATGCCTCCATTCTATGACTTCACAAACCTACATTCTGTGACTTCAGACACCTCCATTATATGACTTCACAAACCTCCATTCTATGATTTCACACACCTCCATTCTATGACTTCACACTCCTCCATTTTATGACGTCACACACCTCCATTTTGACTTCACACACCTCCATTCTGTGACTTCACACACCTCCATTCTATGACTTCACACCCTTCCATTGTGACGTCACACACCTCCATTCTATGAAATCCAGACCTGCATTCTATGACTACACACACCTTCATTCTGACTTCACACACCTCAATTCTATGACTTCACAGACCTCAAATCTGTGACTTCACTCACCTTCACTCTATGACGTCACACTCCTCCATTCTATGACTTCCCACACCTCCATTCTATGACTTCACACACCTCCATTCTATGACTTCACACACCTCCATTTTAGGATGTCACACACCTCCATTTTGACTTCACACACCTCCATTCTGTGACTTCACACACCTCCATTCTATGACTTTACACACTTCCATTGTGACGTCACACACCTCCATTCTATGAGTTCACACACCTCATTCTATGACTTCTCCCACCTCCATTCTGACTTCACACACCACCATTCTATGACTTCACAGACCTCGAATCTGTGACTTCACTCACCTCCACTCTATGACTTCATACTTCTCCATTGTATGACTTCACACACCTCCTTTCTATGACTTCACACACCTCCATTCTATGACTTCTCACCTCCATTCTGATTTCACACACCTCCATTCTGTGACTTCACACACCTCCATGATATGACTTCATACACCTCCATTCTATGACTTCACACACCTCCATTCTGTGACTTCACACACCTCCATTCTCCGACTTCACACCTCTCCAATTTGACTTCACTTACCTCCATTCTATGGCTTCACAAACCTCCATTCTGTGACTTCACACACCTCCATTATGTGACTTCACACACCTCCCTTCGGTGACTTCACACACCTCCATTCTATGACATCACACACCTTCATTGTATGACTTCACACACCTCCATTCTATGACTTCACACACTTCCATTCTATGATTTCACATACCTCTATGCTATGACTTCACACACCTCCATTCTGTGACTTCACACACCTCCATTCTGAGTTCACACACCTCCATTCTATGACTTCACAAACCTCCATTCTATGATTTCACACACCTCCATTCTATGACTTCACACACCTCCATTTTAGGACGTCACACACCTCCATTCTGACTTCACAGACCTCCATTCTCTGACTTCACACATCTCGATTCTATGACTTCACACACTTCCATTGTGACGTCACACATATCCATTCTATGACTTCACACACCTCCATTCTGTGACTTCACACATCTCCATTCTCCAACTTCACACCTCTCCAATTTGAATTCACATACCTCCATTCTATGACTTCACAAACCTCCATTCTGTGACTTCACACACCTCCATTCTGTGACTTCACAAACGTCCATTCTATGATTTCACACACCTCTGTTCTATGACTTCACACACCTCCATTTTATGACGTTGCGCACCTCCATTTTAACTTTACACATCTCCATTTTGTGACTTCACACACCTCCTTTCGTTGACTTCACACATCTCCATTCTCTGACTTCACACACCTTCATTGTATGACTTCACACACCTCCATTCTATGACTTCACACCTCCATTCTGAATTCACACACCTCCATTCTGTGACTTCACACACCTCCATTCTCCGACTTCACACCTCTCCAATTTGACTTCACATGCCTCCATTCTATGACTTCACAAACCTCTATTCTATGACTTCAGACACCTCCATTCTGTGACTTCACACACCTCTATTCTATGACTTCACACACCTCCATTCTGTGACTTCACACACCTCCATTCTATGACTTCACACACCTTCATTCTTACTTCACAAACATACATTCTATGACTTCACACACCTCCATTCTATGACTTCACACAACTCCATTCTTTGACTTCACACACGTCCATTCTATGTACACACACCTCAATTCTGTGACTTCACAAGCCTCCATTCTGACTTCACACACCTCCATTCTATGACTTCACACACCTCCATTATTTGACTTCACACACCATAATTCTCAGTTGACACACCTCCATTCTGTGACTTCACACACCTCCATTCTGACTTCACACAGCTCCATTCTATGACTTCACACACCTCAATTCTTTGACGTCACACACTGCCATTCTATGACTTCACACACCTTCATTCTTACTTTACAAACATCCATTCTATAACTTGAAACACCTCCATTCTATGACTTCACACAATTCCATTCTGTGACTTCACACACCTCCATTCTATGACTTCACACACCTCCATTCTGTGACCTCACACACGTCCATTCTATGACTTCACACACTTCCATTGTGACGTCACATACCTCCATTCTATGAGTTCACACACCTCCATTCTGACTTCACACACCTCCATTCTATCACTACATTGACCCTCCACACTATGACTTCACCCACCTCCATTCTGTGACTTCAGACACCTCCATTCTCCGACTTCAAACCCTCCAATTTGACGTCACAAACCTCCAATCTATAATTTCACACACCTCCATTCTATGACTTCACACACCTCCATTATGTGACTTCACACACCTCCATTCTGTGACTTCACACACCTCCATTCTATGACTTCACACACCTTCATTGTATGACTTCACACACCTCCATTCTATGACTTCACAAACGTCCATTCTATGATTTCACATACCTTCATGTTATGACTTCACACACCTCCATTCTGTGAATTCACACACCTCCATTCGGAGTTCACACACCTCCATTCTGTGACTTTACATACCTCCATTCTATGATTTCACACACCTCCATTCTATGACTTCACACACCTCCATTTTAGGACGTCACGCACCTCCATTTTGACTTCTCACACCTCCATTCTGTGACTTCACACACATCCATTCTATGACTTCACACACTTCCATTGTGACGTCACACACCTCCATTTTATGAGTTCACACACCTCCATTCTGTGACGTCACACACATCCAGTCTGACTTCACACACCTCCATTCTATGACTTCACAGACCTCGAATCTATGACTTCACTCACCTCCACTCTATGACTTCACACTCCTCCATTCTATGACTTCACACCTCCATTATGATTTCACACACCTCCATTCTATGACTTCACACACCTCCATTATATGACTTCACACACCTCCGTTCTATGACTTCACACACCTCCATTCTATGACTTCACACACCTCCATTCTGTGACTTCACACACCTCCATTCTATGATTTCCCACACCTTCATTCTTACTTCACAAACATACATTGTATGACTTCACACACTTCCATTGTATGACTTCACACACCTCCATTCTTTGACTTCACACACCTCCATTCTGTGTTCACACACCTCAATTCTGTGACTTCACACACCTCCATTCTTACTTCACACACCTGAATTCTATGACTTCACACACCTCCATTCTTTGACTTCACACACCTAAATTCTGAGTTGACACACCTCCATTCAGTGACTTCACACAACTCCATTCTGACTTCACACAGCTCCATTCTATGACTTCACACACCTCCATTCTTTGACGTCACACACCTCCATTCTATGACTTCACACACCTTCATTCTTTCTTTACAAACATCCATTCTATAACTACATACACCTCCATTCTGTGACTCTACACACCTCCATTTTGTGACTTCACACAACTCCATTCTGTGATTTCACACACCTCCATTCTGTGACTTCACACACCTCCTTTCTATGACTTCACACACTTCCATTGTGACGTCACACACCTCCATTCTCTGAGTTCACACACCTCCATTCTGAATTCACACAGCTCCATTCTGTGTCTTCACAAAACTCCATTCTATGATTTCACAAACCTCCATACTATGACTTCACACAACTCCATCTATGACTTCACACACCTCCATTCTGACTTCACTCACCTCTATTCTATGAGTTCGCATACCTCCATTCTGACATCACACACCTCCGTTCTATGACTTCACAGACCTCGAATCTGTGATTTCACTCACCTGCACTCTATGACTTCACGCTCCTCCATTCTATGAATTCCCACACCTCCTTTCTATGACTTCACCCGCCTCCAATCTATGACTACACACCTCCATTCTGACTTCACACACCTCCATTCTGTGACTTCACACACCTCCATTCTATGACTTCACACACCTTTATTTTTACTTCAGAAACATCCATTCTATGACTTCGCACACCTCCTTTCTATGACTTCACAAACCTCCATTCTGTGACTTCACACACCTCCATTCGGAGTTCACACAATTCCTTTCGGTGACTTCACACACCTCCATTCCGGACTTCACACACCTCCATTCTGTGGCTTCACACACTTCCATTCTATGACTTCACACACCCCCATTCTGTGAATTCATACACCTCCATTCTATGACCTCACACCCCCTCATTCTATGATTTCACACACATCCATTCTATGACTTCACACATCCATTATGACTTCACACACCTCCAATATATGACTTCAAACACCTCCATTGTGTGACTTCACACACCTCCATTCTATGACTTCATACCGTCCATTCTGTGACTTCACACACCTCCATTCTATGACTTCACACACTTCCATTCTATGACTTCACACACCTCCATTCTGTGACTTCACACACCTCCATTCTGAGGTCACACACCTCCATTCTGTGACTTCACAAACCTCCATTCTATGATTTCACACACCTCCATACTAAGACTTCACACACCTCTATTTAAGGACGTCACACAACTCCATTTTGACTTCACAGACCTCCATTCTGTGACTTCACACATCGCCATTCTCCAACTTCACACTTTTCCAATTTGAATTCACATACCTCCATTCTATGACTTCACAAACCTCCATTCTGTGACTTCACACACCTCCATTCTGTGACTTCACAAACGTCCATTCTATGATTTCACACACCTCCGTTCTATGACTTCACACACCTCCATTCTGTGACTTCACACATCTCCATTCTCAAACTTCACACTTCTCCAATTTGAATTCACACACCTCCATTCTTTGACTTCACAAACTTCCATTCTGTGACTTCACACACCTCCATTCTGTGACTTCACAAACGTCCATTCTATGATTTCACACACTTCCGTTCTATGACTTCACACACCTCCATTTTATGACGTTACTCACCTCCATTTTAACTTCACACACCTCCATTATGTGACTTCACACACCTCCCTTCGTTGACTTCACACATCTCCATTCTATGACTTCACACACCTTCATTGTATGACTTCATACACCTGCATTCTATGACTTGACCCACCTCCATTCTATGACTTCACACCTCCATTCTGACTTCACACACCTCAATTCTGGAACTTCACACACCTCCATTCTCGACTTCACACCTCTCCAATTTGACTTCACATGCCTCCATTCTATGACTTCACAAACTTCCATTCTGTGTCTTCAGACACCTCCATTCTGTGACTTCACACACCTCCATTCTGTGACTTCACACACCTCCATTCTATGACTTCACACCCTTCCATTGTGACGTCACACACCTCCATTCTATGAATTCACAGACCCCCATTCTATGACTTCCCACACCTTCTTTCTATGACTTCACACACCTCATTCTATGACTTCACACACCTCCATTTTAGGATGTCACACACCTCCATTTTGACTTCACACACCTCCATTCTGTGACTTCACACACCTCCATTCTATGACTTCACACACTTCCATTGTGACGTCACACACCTCCATTCTATGAGTTCACACACCTCATTCTATGACTTCGCCCACATTCATTATGACTTCACACACCTCCATTCTATGACTTCACAGACCTCGAATCTGTGACTTCACTCACCTCCACTCTATGACTTCATACTCCTCCATTCTATGACTTCACACACCTCCTTTCTATGACTTCACCCACCTCCATTCTATGACTTCACACCTCCATTCTGACTTCACACACCTCCATTCTATGACTTCACACACCTCCATTCTGTGACTTCACACACCTCCATTCTCCGACTTCACACCTCTCCAATTTGACTTCACATACCTCCATTCTATGACTTCACAAACCTCCATTCTGTGACTTCACACACCTCCATTCTATGACTTCACACACCTTCATTGTATGACTTCACACACCTCCATTCTATGACTTCACACACTTCCATTCTATGATTTCACATACCTCCATGCTATGACTTCACACACCTCCATTCTGTGACCTCACACACCTCCATTCTGAGTTCACACACCTCCATTCTGTGACTTCACAAACCTCCATTCTATGAGTTCACACACCTCCATTCTATGAGTTCACACACCTCCATTCTGACTTCACACATATCCATTCTATGACTTCACACACCTCCATTCTGTGACTTCACACACCTCAATTCTCCAACTTCACACCTCTCCAATTTGAATTCACACACCTCCATTCTATGTCTTCACAAACTTCCATTCTATGACTTCACACACCTCCACTCTATGACTTCACACTCCTCCATTCTATGACTTCCCACACGTCCTTTCTATGACTTCACCCACCTCCATTCTATGACTTCACACCTGCATTCTGACTTCACACACCTCCATTCTGTGACTTTACACACCTCCATTCTGTGACTTCACACACCTCCATTCTATGACTTCACACACTTCCATTGTCACGTCACACACCTCCATTCTATGAGTTCACACAGCTCTATTCTATGACTTCACACATCTCCATTCTGACTTCACACACCTCCATTCTATGACTTCACAGACCTCGAATCTGTGACTTCACTCACCTCCACTCTATGACTTCACACTCCTCCATTCTATGACTTCCCACACCTCCTTTCTATGACTTCACCCACCTCCATTCTATGACTTCACACCTCCATTCTGACTTCACACACCTCCATTCTGTGACTTCACGCACCTCCATTATATGACTTCACACATCTCCATTCTATGACTTCACACACCTCCATTCTGTGACTTCACCCACCTCCATATTGTGACTTCACACACCTCCATTCTCCGACTTCACACCCCTCCAATTTGAGTTCACATACCTCCATTCTATGACTTCACAATCCTCCATTCTGTGACTTCACACACCTCCATTCTGTGACTTCACTAACCTCCATTCTATGACTTCACACACTTCCATTGTGACGCCAAACACCTCCGTTCTATGAGTTCACACACCTCCATTCTATGACTTCACACACCTCCATTCTGACTTCACACACCTCTGTTCTACGACTTCGCAAACCTACATTCTGTGTTCACACACCTCCATTCTATGACTTCATTGACCTCCACTCTATGACTTCACACTTCTACTTTCTATGACTTCCCACAACTAATTTCTATGACTTCACCCACCTCCATTCTATGACTTCACACCTCCATTCTGACTTCACACACCTCCATTCTGTGACTTCACAAACCTCCATTCTCTGAATTCACACACCTCCATTCTATGTCTTCACACACTTCCATTGCGACGTCACACACCTCCATTCTATGAGTTTACACACCTCCATTCTATGATTTCACACACCTCCATTCTATGACTTCACACACCTCAATTTCAGGACGTCACACCCCTCCATTTTGACTTCACACACTTGCATTCTGTGACTTCACACACCTCCATTCTATGACTTCACACACTTCCATTGCGACATCACACATCTCCTTTCTATGAGTTCACACACCTCCATTCTATGACTTCACACACCTCCATTCTGACTTCACACACCTCCATTCTATGACTTCACAGACCTCGAATCTGTGACTTCACTCACCTCCACTCTATGACTTCACAGTCCTCCATTCTATGACTTCCCTCACCTCCTTTCTATGACTTCACCCACCTCCATTCTATGACTTCACACCTCCATTCTGACTTCACACACCTCCATTCTGTGACTTCACACACCTCCATTATATGACTTCACACACCTCCATTCTATGACTTCACACACCTCCATTCTGTGACTTCACACACCTCCATTCTATGACTTCACACACCTTCATTCTTACTTCACAAACATACTTTCTATGACTTCACACACCTCCATTCTAAGACTTCACACACCTCCATTCTTTGACTTCACACACCTCCATTCTGTGTTCACACACCTCCATTCTGAGACTTCACACACCTCCATTCTGACTTCACACAACTCCATTCTATGACTTCACACACCTCCTTTCTTTGACGTCACACACCTCAATTTTATGACTTCACACACTTTCATTGTGACGTCACACACTTCCATTCTTTGATTTCACACACCTCCATTCTGACTTCACACACCTCCATTCTATGGCTTCACACACCTCCATTCTGAATTCACACAGCTCCATTCTGTGACTTCACAAAATTCCATTCTATGATTTCACACACCTCCATACTATGAATTCACACAACTCCATCTATGACTTCACACACCTCCATTCTGAAATCACACACCTCTATTCTATGACTCCGCACACCTCCATTCTGACATCATACACCTCCATTCTATGACTTCATACCCGTCCATTCTGTGACTTCACACACCTCCATTCTATGACTTCACACACCTCCATTCTGTGACTTCACCCACCTCCATTCTGTGACTTCACACACCTCCATTCTCCGACTTTAAACCCTCCAATTTGACTTCACATACCTCCATTCTATGACTTCACAAACCTCCATTATGTGACTTCAGCCACCTCCATTCTGTGACTTCACAAACCTCCATTGTATGATTTCACACACCTCCATTCTATGACTTCACACACCTCCATTTTATGACGTCACACACCTCCATTTTGACTTCACACACCTCCATTATGTGACTTCACACACCTCCATTCTGTGACTTCACACACCTCCATTCTATGACTTCACACACCTTCATTGTATGACTTCACACACCTCCATTCTATGACTTCACACACGTCCATTCTATGATTTCACATACCTTCATGCTATTGCTTCACACACCTCCATTCTGTGAATTCACACACCTCCATTCGGAGTTCACACACCTCCATTCTGTGACTTCACAAACCTCCATTCTATGATTTCACACACCTCCATTCTATGACTTCACAAACGTCCATTCTATGATTTCACACACCTCCGTTCTATGACTTCACACACCTCCATTTTATGACGTTATGCACCTCCATTTTAACTTCACACACCTCCATTCTGTGACTTCACACACGTCCCTCCGTTGACTTCACACACCTTCATTGTGTGACTTCACACATCTCCATTCTATGACTTCACACACCTTCACTGTATTACTTCACACACCTCCATTCTATGACTTCACCCACCTCCATTCTATGACTTCACACCTCCATTCTGACTTCACACACCTCCATTGTGTGACTTCACACACCTCCATTCTCCGACTTCACACCTCTCCAATTTGACTTCACATGCCTCCATTCTATGACTTCACAAACCTACATTCTGTTACTTCAGACACCTCCATTATATGACTTCACAAACCTCCATTCTATGATTTCACACACCTCCATTCTATGACTTCACACTCCTCCATTTTATGACGTCACACACCTCCATTTTGACTTCACACACCTCCATTCTGTGACTTCACACACCTCCATTCTATGACTTCACACCCTTCCATTGTGACGTCACACACCTCCATTCTATGAATTCACAGACCTGCATTCTATGACTACACACCTTCATTCTGGCTTCACACACCTCAATTCTATGACTTCACAGACCTCAAATCTGTGACTTCACTGACCTTCACTCTATGACTTCACACTTCTCCATTCTATGACTTCCCACACCTCCATTCTATGACTTCACACACCTCCATTCTATGACTTCACACCTCCATTCTGATTTCACACACCTCCATGATATGACTTCACACACCTCCATTCTATGACTTCACACACCTCCATTCTGTGACTTCACACCTCTCCAATTTGACTTCACATACCTCCATTCTATGACTTCACAAACCTCCATTCTGTGACTTCACACACCTCCATTATGTGACTTCACAAACCTCCCTTCGGTGACTTCACACACCTCCATTCTACGACATCACACACCTTCATTTATGACTTCACACACCTCCATTCTATGACTTCACACACTTCCATTCTATGATTTCACATACCTCCATGCTATGACTTCACACACCTCCATTCTGTGACTTCACACACCTCCATTCTGAGTTCACACACCTCCATTCTGTGACTTCACAAACCTCCATTCTATGATTTCACACACCTCCATTCTATGACTTCACACACCTCCATTTTAGGACGTCACACACCTCCATTCTGACTTCAGAGACCTCCATTCTGTGACTTCACACATCTCGATTCTATGACTTCACACACTTCCATTGTGACGTCACACACCTCCATTCTATGAGTTCAAACACCTCCATTCTATGAGTTCACACACCTCCATTCTGACTTCACACATATCCATTCTATGACTTCACACACCTCCATTCTGTGACTTCACACATCTCCATTCTCCAACTTCACACCTCTCCAATTTGAATTCACATACCTCCATTCTATGACTTCACAAGCCTCCATTCTGTGACTTCACACACCTCCATTCTATGACTTCACAAACCTCTATTCTGTGACTTCAGACACCTCCATTCTGTGACTTCACACACCTCCATTCTATGACTTCACACACCTCCATTCTGTGACTTCACACACCTCCATTCTATGACTTCACACACCTTCATTCTTACTTCACAAACATACATTCTATGATTTCACACACCTCCGTTCTATGACTTCACACACCTCCATTCTTTGACTTCACACACCTTAATTCTGAGTTGACACACGTCCATTCTGTGACTTCACACACCTCCATTCTGACTTCACACAGCTCCATTCTATGACTTCACACACCTCAATTCTTTGAAGTCACACACTGCCATTCTATGACTTCACACACCTTCATTCTTACTTTACAAACATCCATTCTATAACTTGAAACACCTCCATTCTATGACTTCACACAATTCCATTCTGTGACTTCACACACCTCCATTCTATGACTTCACACACCTCCATTCTGTGACCTCACACACCTCCATTCTATGACTTCACACACTTCCATTGTGACGTCACATACCTCCATTCTATGAGTTCACACACCTCCATTCTGACTTCACACACCTCCATTCTATGACTTCACACACTTCCATTGTGACGTCACACACCTCCATTCTATGAGTTCACACACCTCCATTCTGTGACTTCACAAAACTCCATTCTGTGATTTCAAACACCTCCATACTATGAGTTCACACAACTCCATCTAAGATTTCATACACCTCCATTCTGACTTCACACACCTACATTCTATGACTTCGCACACCCCCATTCTGACATCACACACCTCCATTCTATGACTTCACAGACCTCGAAACTGTGACTTCACTCACCTGCACTCTATGACTTCACACTCCTCCATTCTATGACTTCCCACACCTCCTTTCTATGACTTCACACACCTTCATTCTTACTTTAGAAACATCCATTCTTTGACTTCCCACACCTACATTCTTTGACTTCACACCCCTCCATTCCACGAGTTCACACACCTCCATTCTATGAGTTCACACACCTCCATTCTATGACTTCACACACCTTCATTCTTACTTTAGAAACATCCATTATATGACTTCCCACACCTACATTCTTTGACTTCACACCCCTCCATTCCACGAGTTCACACACTTCCATTCTATGAGTTCACACACCTCCATTCTATGACTTCACACACCTTCATTCTTAATTCATAAACATCCATTCTATGACTTCACACACCTCCATTCGATGACTTCGCAAACCGCCATTATGTGACTTCACACACCTCCATTCTGAGTTCACACACCTCCATTCGATGACTTCACACACCTCCATTCTGACTTCACCCAACTCCATTCTATGACTTCACACACCTCCATTCTGGGACTTCACAAACCTCCATTCTATGACTTCACACAACTCCATTCTATGACTTCACACACCTCCATTTTAGGACTTCACACACCTCCATTCTATGAGTTCACACACTTCCAGTCTATGATTTCACATACCTCCATGCTATGACTTCACACACCTTCATTCTGTGACTTCACACACCTCCATTTTTTGTTCACACACCTCCATTCTGTGACTTCACAAACCTCCATTCTATGATTTCACACACCTCCATTCTATGACTTCACACACCTTCATTGTATGACTTCACACACCTCCATTGTATGACTTCACACTTCCATTCTGTGACTTCACACACCTCCATTCTATGACTTCCCACACCTCCATTCTGTGACTTCACACACCTCCATTCTATGACTTCACACACTTCCATTGCGACATCACAAACCTCCATTCTATGAGTTCATACACCTCCATTCTGACTTCACACACCTCCATTCTATGACTTCACACACTTCCATTCTGAATTCACACAGCTCCATTCTGTGACTTCACAAAACTCCATTCTATGATTTCAAACACCTCCATATTATGAGTTCACTCAACTCCATCTAAGACTTCACACACCTCCATTCTGACTTCACACACCTCTATTCTATGACTTTGCACACCCCTATTCTGACATCACACACCTCCATTCTGTGACTTCGCAGACCTCGAAACTGTGACTTCACTCACCTGCACTCTATGACTTCCCAAACCTCCATTCTATGATTTCACACACCTCCATTCTATGACTTCACACACTTCCATTGTGACGTCACACTCCTCCATTCTATGAGTTCACACACCTCCATTCTATGAGTTCACACACCTCCATTCTGACTTCACACATATCCATTCTATGACTTCACACACCTCCATTCTGTGACTTCACACATCTCCATTCTCCAACTTCACACCTCTCCAATTTGAATTCACATACCTCCATTCTATGACTTCACAAACCTCCATTCTGTGACTTCACACACCTCCATTCTGTGACTTCACAAACGTCCATTCTATGATTTCACACACCTCCGTTCTATGACTTCACACACCTCCATTTTATGACGTTGCGCACCTCCATTTTAACTTTACACATCTCCATTTTGTGACTTCACACACGTCCTTTCGTTGACTTCACACATCTCCATTCTATGACTTCACACACCTTCATTGTATGACTTCACACACCTCCATTCTATGACTTCACCCACCTCCATTCTATGACTTCACACCTCCATTCTGAATTCACACACCTCCATTCTGTGTCATCACACACCTCCATTCTCCGACTTCACACCTCTCCAATTTGACTTCATATGCCTCCATTCTATGACTTCACAAACCTCCATTCTGTGACTTCAGACATTTCCATTCTGTGACTTCACACACCTCCATTCTATGCCTTCACACACCTCCATTCTGTGACTTCACACACCTCCATTCTATAACTTCACACACCTTCATTCTTACTTCACAAACATACATTCTATGACTTCACACACCTCCATTCTATGACTTCACACAACTCCATTCTTTGACTTCACACACGTCCATTCTATGTACACACACCTCAATTCTGTGACTTCACAAGCCTCCATTCTGACTTCACACACCTCCGTTCTATGACTTCACACACCTCCGTTCTATGACTTCACACACATCCATTCTTTGACTTCACACACCTTAATTTTGAGTTGACACACCTCCATTCTGTGACTTCACAGACCTCCATTCTGACTTCACACAGCTCCATTCTATGACTTCACACACCTCAATTCTTTGACGTCACACACTTCCATTCTATGACTTCACACACCTTCAATCTTACTTTACAAACATCCATTCTATAACTTGAAACACCTCCATTCTATGACTTCACACAATTCCATTCTGTGACTTCACAAACCTCCATTCTATGACTTCACACACCTCCATTCTGTGACCTCACACACCTCCATTCTATGACTTCACACACTTCCATTGTGACGTCACACACCTCCATTCTGTGAGTTCACACACCTCCATTCTGACTTCACACACCTCCATTCTATGACTTCACCACTTCCATTGTGACGTCACACACCTCCATTCTATGAGTTCACACACCTCCATTCTGTGACTTCACAAAACTCCATTCTATGATTTCAAACACCTCCATACTATGAGTTCACACAACTCCATCTAAGACTTCAAACACCTCCATTCTAACTTCACACACCTCTATTCTATGACTTCGCACACCCCCATTCTGACATCACACACCTCCATTCTATGACTTCACAGACCTCGAAACTGCGACTTCACTCACCTGCACTCTATGACTTCACACTCCTCCATTCTATGACTTCCCACACCTCCTTTCTATGACTTCACACACCTTCATTCTTACTTTAGAAACATCCATTCTATGACTTCCCACACCTAAATTCTTTGACTTCACACCCCTCCATTCCACGAGTTCACACACCTCCATTCTATGAGTTCACACACCTCCATTCTATGACTTCACACACCTTCATTCTTAATTCATAAACATCCATTCTATGACTTCACACACCTCCATTCAATGACTTCGCAAACCTCCATTCTGTGACTTCAAACACCTCCATTCTGAGTTCACACACCTCCATTCGATGACTTCACACACCTCCATTCTGACTTCACCCAACTCCATTCTATGACTTCACACACCTCCATTCTGGAACTTCACAAACCTCCATTCTATGACTTCACACAACTCCATACTATGACTTCACACACCTCCATTTTAGGACTTCACACACCTCCATTCTTTGTTCACACACCTCCATTCTGTGACTTCACAAACCTCCATTCTATGATTTCACACACCTCCATTCTATGACTTCACACACCTTCATTGTATGACTTCACACACCTCCATTGTATGACTTCACACACTTCCATTCTGTGACTTCACACACCTCTATTCTATGACTTCACACACCTCCATTCTGTGACTTCACACACCTCCATTCTATGACTTCACACACTTCCATTGCGACGTCACAAACCTCCATTCTATGAGTTCACACACCTCCATTCTGACTTCACACACTTCCATTCTGACTTCACACACTTCCATTCTGAATTCACACAGCTCCATTCTGTGACTTCAAAAAACTCCATTCTATGATTTCAAACACCTCCATACTATGAGTTCACACAACTCCATCTAAGACTTCACACACCTCCATTCTGACTTCACACACCTCTATTCTATGACTTTGCACACCCGTATTCTGACATCACACACCTCCATTCTGTGACTTCGCAGACCTCGAAACTGTGACTTCACTCACCTGCACTCTATGACTTCACACTCCTCCATTCTATGACTTCCGACACCTCCTTTCTATGACTTCACCCACCTCCAAATCATGACTACACACCTCCATTCTGTGACTTCACACACCTCCATTCTATGACTTCACACACCTCCATTCTGTGACTTCACACACCTCCATTCTATGACTTCACACACTTCCATTGCAATGTCACAAACCTCCATTCTATGAGTTCACACACCTCCATTCTGACTTCACACACCTCCATTCTATGACTTCACACACTTCCATTTTGAATTCACACAGCTCCATTCTGTGACTTCACAAAACTCCATTCTATGATTTCAAACACCTCCATTCTATGACTTCACACTCCTCCATTTTATGACGTCACACACCTCCATTCTGACTTCACACACCTCTATTCTATGACTTTGCACACCCCACTCTGACATCACACACTTCCCTTCTGTGACTTCGCAGACCTCGAAACTGTGACTTCACTCACCTGCACTCTATGACTTCACAAACCTCCATTCTATGATTTCACACACCTCCATTCTATGACTTCACACTCCTCCATTTTATGACGTCACACACCTCTATTTTGACTTCACACACCTCCATTCTGTGACTTCACACACCTCCATTCTATGACTTCACACCCTTCCATGTTGACGTCACACACCTCCATTCTGTGAATTCACAGACCTGCATTCTATGACTACACACACCTCCATTCTGACTTCACACACCTCAATTCTATGACTTCACAGACCTCAAATCTGTGACTTCACTCACCTTCACTCTATGACTTCACACTCCTCCATTCTATGACTTCCCACACCTCCTTTCTATGACTTCACACACCTCCATTCTATGACTTCACACACCTCCATTTTAGGATGTCACACACCTCCATTTTGACTTCACACACCTCCATTCTGTGACTTCACACACCTCCATTCTATGACTTTACACACTTCCATTGTGACGTCACACACCTCCATTCTATGAGTTCACACACCTCATTCTATGACTTCGCCCACCTCCATTCTGACTCCACACACCACCATTCTATGACTTCACAGACCTCGAATCTGTGACTTCACTCACCTCCACTCTATGTCTTCATACTCCTCCATTCTATAACTTCACACACCTCCTTTCTATGACTTCACAGACCTCCATTCTATGACTTCACACCTCCATTCTGACTTCACACACCTCCATTCTGTGACTTCACACACCTCCATGATATGACTTCACACACCTCCATTCTATGACTTCACACGCTTCCATTGTGACTTCACACACCTCCATTCTATGACTTCACACACCTCCATTCTAACTTCACACACCTCTATTCTATGACTTCGCACACCCCCATTCTGACATCACACACCTCCATTCTATGACTTCACAGACCTCAAATCTGTGAATTCACTCACCTTCACTCTATGACTTCACACTCCTCCATTCTATGACTTCCCACACCTCCATTCTATGACTTCACACACCTCCATTCTATGACTTCACACACCTCCATTTTAGGATGTCACACACCTCCATTTTGACTTCACACACCTGCATTCTGTGACTTCACACACCTCCATTCTATGACTTTACAAACTTCCATTGTGACGTCACACACCTCCATTCTATGAGTTCACACACCTCATTCTGTGACTTCGCCCACCTCCATTCTGACTTCACACACCACCATTCTATGATTTCACAGACCTCGAATCTGTGACTTCACTCACCTCCACTCTATGTCTTCATACTCCTCCATTCTATGACTTCACACACCTCCTTTCTATGACTTCACACACCTCCATTCTATGACTTCACACCTCCATTCTGACTTCACACACCTCCATTCTGTGACTTCACACACCTCCATGATATGACTTCACACACCTCCATTCTATGACTTCACACACCTCCATTCTGTGACTTCACACACCTCCATTCTCCGAATTCACACCTCTCCAATTTGACTTCACATACCTCCATTCTATGACTTCACAAACCTCCATTCTGTGACTTCACACAACTCTATTATGTAACTTCACACACCTCCCTTCGGTGACTTCACACACCTCCATTCTATGACATCACACACCTTCATTGTATGACTTCACACACCTCCATTCTATGACTTCACACACTTCCATTCTATGATTTCACATACCTCCGTGCTATGACTTCGCCCACCTCCATTCTGACTTCACACACCACCATTCTATGATTTCACAGACCTCGAATCTGTGACTTCACTCACCTCCACTCTATGTCTTCATACTCCTCCATTCTATGACTTCACACACCTCCTTTCTATGACTTCACACACCTCCATTCTATGACTTCACACCTCCATTCTGTGACTTCACACACCTCCATTCTGAGTTCACACACCTTCATTCTGTGACTTCACAAACCTCCATTCTATGACTTCACAGACCTCCATTCTGTGACTTCACACACCTCCATTTTAGGACGTCACACACTTCCATTGTGACGTCACACACCTCCATTCTATGAGTTCACACACCTCCATTCTATGACTTCACACACCTCCATTCTGACTTCACACATATCCATTCTATGACTTCACACACCTCCATTCTGTGACTTCATACATCTCCATTCTCCAACTTCACACCTCTCCAATTTGAATTCACATGCCTCCATTCTATGACTTCACAAACCTCCATTCTGCGACTTCAGACACCTCCATTCTGTGACTTCACACACCTCCATTCTGTGACTTCACACACCTCCATTCTGTGACTTCACACACCTCCATTCTATGACTTCACACACCTTCATTCTTACTTCACAAACATACATTCTATGACTTCACACACCTCCATTCTATGACTTCACACAACTCCATTCTTTGACTTCACACACTTCCATTCTATGTACACACACCTCAATTCTGTGACTTCACAAGCCTCCATTCTGACTTCACACACCTCCGTTCTATGACTTCAGACACCTCCATTCTATGACTTCACACAATTCCATTCTGTGACTTCACACACCTCCATTCTATGACTTCACACACCTCCATTCTGTGACCTCAAACACCTCCATTCTATGACTTCACACACTTCCATTGTGACGTCACACACCTTCATTGTATGAGTTCACACACCTCCATTCTGACTTCACACCCCTCCATTCTATGACTTCACACACTTCCATTGTGACGTCACACACCTCCATTCTATGAGTTCACACACCTCCATTCTGTGACTTCACAAAACTCCATTCTATGATTTCAAACACCTCCATATTATGAGTTCACACAACTCCATCTAAGACTTCACACACCTCCATCCTAACTTCACACACCTCTATTCTATGACTTCGCACACCCCCATTCTGACATCACACACCTCCATTCTATGACTTCACAGACCTCGAAACTGTGACTTCACTCACCTGCACTCTATGACTTCATACTCCTCCATTCTATGACTTCCCACACGTCCTTTCTATGACTTCACACACCTTCATTCTTACTTTACAAACATCCATTCTATGACTTCCCACACCTAAATTCTTTGACTTCACACCCCTCCATTCCACGAGTTCACACACCTCCATTCTATGAGTTCACACACCTCCATTCTATGACTTCACACACCTTCATTCTTAATTCATAAACATCAATTCTATGACTTCACACAACTCCATTCTATGACTTCACACACCTCCATTTTAGGACTTCACACACCTCCATTCTATGAGTTCACACACTTCCATTCTATGATTTCACATACCTCCATTCTATGACTTCACACACCTCCATTCTGTGACTTCACACACCTAAATTCTTGTTCACACACCTCCATTCTGTGACTTCACAAACCTCCATTCTATGATTTCACACACCTCCATTCTATGACTTCACACACCTTCATTGTATGACTTCACACACCTCCATTGTATGACTTCACACACTTCCATTCTGTGACTTCACACACCTCCATTCTATGACTTCACACACCTCCATTCTGTGACTTCACACACCTCCATTCTATGACTTCACACACTTCCATTGCGACGTCACAAACCTACATTCTATGAGTTCACACACCTCCATTCTGACTTCACACACCTCCATTCTATGACTTCACACACTTCCATTCTGAATTCACACAGCTCCATTCTGTGACTTCACAAAACTCCATTCTGTGATTTCAAACACCTCCATACTATGAGTTCACACAACTCCACCTAAGACTTCACACACCTCCATTCTGACATCACACACCTCTATTCTATGACTTTGCACACCCCTATTCTGACATCACACACCTCCATTCTGTGACTTCGCAGACCTCGAAACTGTGACTTCACTCACCAGCACTCTATGACTTCACACTCCTCCATTCTATGACTTCCCACACTTCCTTTCTAAGATTTCACCCACCTCCAAATTATGACTACACACCTCCATTCTGACTTCACACACCTCCATTCTGTGACTTCACACACCTCCATTCTAT
The DNA here is from genome assembly GCA_024803745.1 of Megascapheus bottae. Classification (NCBI taxonomy): domain Eukaryota; kingdom Metazoa; phylum Chordata; class Mammalia; order Rodentia; family Geomyidae; genus Megascapheus; species Megascapheus bottae. The sequence goes on along the minus strand of JANJXV010000186.1, from coordinate 488,481 downwards.
GACTTCACACACCTCCATTCTGTGACTTCACACACCTCCATTCTATGACTTCACACACTTCCATTGCGACGTCACAAACCTCCATTCTATGAGTTCACACACCTCCATTCTGACTTCACACACCTCCATTCTATGACTTCACACACTTCCATTCTGAATTCACACAGCTCCATTCTGTGACTTCACAAAACTCCATTCTATGATTTCAAACACCTCCATATTATGAGTTCACACAACTCCATCTAAGACTTGAAACACCTCCATTCTGACTTCACACACCTCTATTCTATGACTTTGCACACCCCACTCTGACATCACACACGTCCATTCTGTGACTTCGCAGATCTCGAAACTGTGACTTCACTCACCTGCACTCTATGACTTCACAAACCTCCATTCTATGATTTCACACACCTCCATTCTATGACTTCACACTCCTCCATTTTATGACGTCACACACCTCCATTTTGACTTCACACACCTCCATTCTGTGACTTCGCAGACCTCGAAACTGTGACTTCACTCACCTGCACTCTATGACTTCACACTCCTCCATTCTATGACTTCCCACACCTCCTTTCTATGACTTCGCCCACCTCCAAATTATGACTACACACCTTCATTCTGACTTCACACACCTCCATTCTATGACTTCACACACCTCCATTCCACGACTTCACACACCTCCATTCTATGACTTCACACACCTTCATTCTTAATTCATAAACATCCATTCTATGACTTCACACACCTCCATTCTATGACTTCGCAAACCTCCATTCTTTGACTTCACACACCTCCATTCCACGACTTCACACACCTCCATTCTATGACTTCACACACCTTCATTCTTAATTCATAAACATCCATTCTATGACTTCACACACCTCCATTCTATGACTTCGCAAACCTCCATTCTGTGACTTCACACACCTCCATTCTGAGTTCACACACCACCATTAGGTGACTTAACACACCTCCATTCTGGCTTCACTCAACTCCATTCTATGACTTCACACACCTCCATTCTGTGACTTCACACACCTCCATTCTATGACTTCACACAACTCCATTCTATGACTTCACACACCTCCATTCTACGACTTCACACACCTCCATTCTATGACTTCACACATCCATTTTGACTTCACACACCTCCAATATATGACTTCAAACACCTCAATTCTGTCACTTCACACACCTCCATTCTATGACTTCACACATCCATTTTGACTTCAAACACCTCCAATATATGACTTCAAACACCTCAATTCTGTGACTACACACACCTCCATTCTATGACTTCATACCCGTCCATTCTGTTATTTCACACACCTCCATTCTATGACTTCACACACCTCCATTCTGTGACTTCACAAACCTTCATTCTGTGACTTCACACACCTCCATTCTGTGACTTCACAAACGTCCTTTCTATAATTTCACACACCTCCATGCTATGACTTCACACACCTCCATTTTATGACGTCAAGCACCTCCATTTTAACTTCACACACCTCCATTATGTGATTTCACACCTCCCTTCGGTGACTTCACACACCTCCATTCTATGACTTCACACACTTCCATTCTATGATTTCACATACCTGCATGCTATGACTTCACACACCTCCATTCTGTGACTTCACACACCTCCATTCTGAGTTCACACACTTCCATTCTGTGACTTCACACACGTACATTTTAGGACGTCACCAACCTCCATTTTGACTTCACACCCCTCAATTCTTTGACTTCACACACCTCCATTCTATGACTTCACACACTTCCATTGTGACATCACACACCTCAATTCTATGAGTTCACACACCTCCATTCTATGACTTCACACACCTCCATTCTCATTTCACACACCTCCATTCTATGACTTCACAGACCTCGAATCTGTGACTTCACCCACCTCCACTCTATGACTTCACACTCCTCCATTCTATGACTTCCCACACCTCCTTTCTATGACTGCACACACCTCCATTCTATGACTTCACACCTCCATTCTGACTTCACACACCTCCATTCTGTGACTTCACACAACTCCATTATATGACTTCACTCACCTCCATTCTATGACTTCACACAACTCCATTCTATGACTTCACACACCTCCATTCTGTGACTTCACACACGTCCATTCTATGACTTCACACACCTTCATTCTTACTTCACAAACATACATTATATGATTTCACACACCTCCATTCTATGACTTCACACACCTCCATTCTTTGACTTCACACACCTCCATTCTATGTTCACACACCTCAATTCTGTGACTTCACAAACCTCCATTCTGACTTCACACACCTCCATTCTATGACTTCACACACCTCCATTCTATGACTTCACACACCTCCATTCTTTGACTTCACAAACCTAAATTCTGACTTCAGACAGCTCCATTCTATGACTTCACACACTTCCATTCTTTGACGTCACACACCTCCATTCTCTGACTTCACACACTTTCATTCTTACTTTACAAACATCCATTCTATAACTTCACACACCTCAATTCTGTGACTTCACAAACCTCCATTCTGACTTTACACACCTCCATTCTATGACTTCACACACCTCCATTTTGTGACTTCACACACCTCCATTCTATGACTTCCCACACTTCCATTGTGACGTCACACACCTACATTCTATGAGTTCACAGACATCGAATCTGTGACTTCACTCACCTGCGCTCTATGACTTCACATTCCTCCATTCTATGACTTCCCACACCTCCTTTCTATGACTTCACCCACCTCCAATCTATGACTACACACCTCCATTCTGACTTCACACATCTCCATTCTGTGACTTCACACACCTCCATTCTATGAGTTCACACACCTCCATTCTATGACTTCACACACCTTCATTCTTACTTCAGAAACATCCATTCTATGACTTCACACACCTCCATTCTTTGACTTCACACACCTCCATTCCACGACTTCACACACCTCCATTCTATGTGTTCACACACCTCCATTCTATGACTTTACACACTTTCATTCTTAATTCAGAAAAATCCATTCTATGACTTCACACACCTCCATTCTATGACTTCTCAAACCTCCATTCTGTGACTTCACACACCTCTATTCTGAGTTCACACACCTCCATTCGGTGACTTCACACACCTCCATTCTGACCTCACCCAACTCCATTCTATTACTTCACACACTTCCTTTCTATGACTTCACACACCTCCATTCTGTGACTTCACACACCTCCATTCTGAGTTCACACACCTCCATTTTGTGACTTCACACAGCTCCATTCTTTGACTTCACAAACCTCCATTCTGTGATTTCACACACCTCCATTCTGTGATTTCACACACCTCTATTCTATGACTTCACACACCTCCCTTCTATGACTTCACACACCTCCATTCTGTGACTTCACACATCCATTTTTATTTCACACACCTCCAATATATGACTTCAAACACCTCATTTCTGTGACTTCACACATTTCCATTCTATGACTTCATGCCCATCCATTCTGTGACTTCACCCACCTCCATTCTGTGACTTCACACACCTTTATTCTCCGACTTCACACCCCTCAAATATGACTTCACATACCTCCATTCTATGACTTCACAAACCTCGATTCTGTGACTTCACACACCTCCATTCTGTGACTTCACAAACGTTCATTCTCTGATTTCACACACCTCCATTCTATGATTTCACACACCTCCATTCTGAGTTCACACACCTCCATTCGGTGACTTCACACACCTACATTCTGACTTCACCCAACTCCATTCTATGACTTCACACACTTCCATCCTATGACTTCACACACCTTCATTCTGTGACTTCCCACACCTCCATTCTGAGTTCACACACCTCCATTCTGTGACTTCACACACCTCCATTCTTTGACTTCACAAACCTCCATTCTGTGACTTCACACACCTCCATTCTTTGACTTCACACAACTCCATTCTATGACTTCACACACCTCCATTCTATGACTTCATACACCTACATTCTATGACTTCACACATACATTTTGACTTCACTCACCTCCAATATATGACTTCAAACACCTCAAGTCTGTGACTTCACACACCTCCATTCTATGACTTTACACATCCATTTTGACTTCACACACCTCCATTATATGACTTCAAACACCTCAATTCTGTGACTTCACACACCTCCATTCTATGACTTCATACCTGTCCATTCTGTTATTTCACACACCTCCATTCTATGACTTCACACAACTCAATTCTGTGACTTCACAAACCTACATTCTGTGACTTCACACACCTCCATTCTATGACTTCACAAACGTCAATTCTATGATTTCACACACCTCCATTCTATGACTTCACACACCTCCATTTTATGACGTCACGCACCTCCATTTTAACTTCACACACCTCCATTATGTGACTTCACACACCTCCCTTCGGTGACTTCACACGGCTCCTTTCTATGACTTCACACACCTTCATTGTATGACTTCACACACCTCCATTCTATGACTTCAGACACTTCCATTCTATGATTTCACATACCTCCATTCTATGACTTCACACACCTCCATTCTGTGACTTCACACACCTCCATTCCACGACTTCACTCACCTCCATTCTTAATTCAGAAACATCCATTCTATGACTTCACACACTTCCATTCTATGATTTCACATACCTCCATGCTATGACTTCACACAACTCCATTCCCTGACTTCATACACCTCCATTCTGAGTTCACACACTTCCATTCTGTGACTACACAAACCTCCATTCTATGATTTCACACACCTCCATTCTATGACTTCACCCACTTCCATTCTATGATTTCACATACCTCCATTCTTACGACTTCACACAACTCCATTCTCTGACTTCACACACCTCCATTCTGAGTTCACACACTTCCATTCTGTGACTACACAAACCTCCATTCTATGATTTCACACACCTCCATTCTATGACTTCACACACCTCCATTTTAGGATGTCTCACACCTCCATTTTGACTTCACACACCTCCATTCTATGTGTTCACACACCTCCATTCTATGATTTCACACACTTATATTGTGACGTCACACACCTCCATTCTTTGAGTTCACACACCTCCATTCTATGACTTCGCCCACCTCCATTCTGACTTCACACACTTCCATTCTATGACTTCACACACCTCCATGATATGACTTCACACACGTCCATTCTACGACTTCACACACCTCCATTCTGTGACTTCACACACCTCCATTCTCCGACTTCACACCTCTACAATTTGACTTCACGTACCTCCATTCTATGACTTCACAAACCTCCATTCTGTGACTTCACACACCTTCATTATGTGACTTCACACACCTCCCTTCGGTGATTTCACACACCTCCATTCTGTGACTTCACGCACCTTCATTTATGATTTCACACACCTCAATTCCACGACTTCACACACTTTCATTCTTAATTCAGAAAAATCCATTCTATGACTTCACACACCTCCATTCTATGACTTCTCAAACCTCCATTCTGTGACTTCACACACCTCTATTCTGAGTTCACACACCTCCATTCGGTGACTTCACACACCTCCATTCTGACCTCACCCAACTCCATTCTATGACTTCACACACTTCCTTTCTATGACTTCACACACCTCCATTCTGTGACTTCACACACCTCCATTCTGAGTTCACACACCTCCATTCTGTGACTTCACAAACCTCTATTCTATGATTTCACACACCTCCATTCTATGACTTCACACACCTCCATTTTAGGACGTCACACACCTCCATTTTGACTTCACAGACCTCCATTCTCTGATTTCACATCTCCATTCTATGACTTCACAAACTTCTATTGTGACGTCACACACCTCCATTCTATGAGTTCACACACCTCCATTCTATGACTTCACACACCTCCATTTTAGGACGTCACACACCTCCATTTTGACTTCACAGGCCTCCATTCTGTGATTTCACATCTCCATTCTATGACTTCACAAACTTCTATTGTGACGTCACACACCTCCATTCTATGAGTTCACACACCTCCATTCTATGACTTCACACACCTCCATTCTGACTTCACACATATCCATTCTATGACTTCACACACCTCCATTCTGTGACTTCACACATCTCCATTCTCCAAGTTCACACCACTCCAATTTGAATTCACATACCTCCATTCTATGACTTCACAAACCTCCATTCTGTGACTTCACACACCTCCATTCTGTGACTTCACAAACGTCCATTCTATGATTTCACACTCCTCTGTTCTATGACTTCACACACCTCCATTTTATGATGTTACTCACCTCCATTTTAACTTCACACACCTCCATTTTGGGACTTCACACACCTCCCTTCGTTGACTTCACACATTTCCATTCTATGACTTCACACACCTTCATTGTATGACTTCACACACCTCCATTCTATGACTTCACCCACCTCCATTCTATGACTTCACACGTCCGTTCTGACTTCCCACATCTCCATTCTGTGACTTCACACACCTCCATTCTCCTACTTCACACCTCTCCAATTTGACTTCACATGCCTCCAATCTATGACTTCACAAACCTCCATTCTATGACTTCAGACACCTCCATTCTGTGACTTCACAAACGTCCATTCTATGATTTCACACACCTATATTCTATGACTTCACACACCTCCATTTTATGACGTTAAGCACCTCCATTTTAACTTCACACAACTCCATTATATGACTTCACACACCTCCATTCGTTGACTTCACACATTCATTTTATGATTTCACACAATTCCATTCTATGATTTCACCCTCCTCCATTCTATGACTTCATACCTCCATTCTGACTTCACACACCTCCATTCTGTGACTTCACACACCTCCATTCTCTGCCTTCACACCTCTCCAATTTGACTTCACATGCCTCCATTCTATGACTTCACAAACCTCCACTCTGTGACTTCAGACACCTCCATTCTGTGACTTCACAAACGTCCATAATATGATTTCACACACCTCCATTCTATGACTTCACACACCTCCATTTTTTGACTTCACACACCTCCATTCTATGACTTCACACCCTTCCATTGTGACGTCACACACCTCCATTCTATGAATTCACAGACCTCCATTCTATGACTTCACACACCTCCATTCTGAGTTCACATACCTCCATTCTATGACTTCACAGACCTCAAATCTGTGACTTCACTCACCTTCACTCTATAACTTCACACTCCTCCATTCTATGACTTCCCACACCTCCTTTCTATGACATCACACACCTCCATTCTATGACTTCACACACCTCCATTTTAGGAAGTCACACACCTCCATTTTGACTTCACACACCTCCATTCTGTGACTTCACACACCTCCATTCTATGACTTCACACACATCCATTGTGACGTCACACACCTCCATTGTATGAGTTCACACACCTCCATTCTATGACTTCGCCCACCTCCATTCTGACTTCACACACCTCCATTCTATGACTTCCCAGACCTCGAATCTGTGACTTCACTCACCTCCACTCTATGACTTCATACTCCTCCATTCTATGACTTCACACACCTCCTTTCTATGACTTCATCCACCTCCATTCTATGACTTCACACCTCCATTCTGACTTCACACACCTCCATTCTGTGACTTCACACACCTCCATGATATGACTTCATACACTTCCATTCTATGACTTCACACACCTCCATTCTGTGACTTCACACACCTCCGTTCTCCGATTTCACACCTCTCCAATTTGACTTCACATACCTCCATTCTATGACTTCACAAACCTCCATTCTGTGACTTCACACACCTCCATTATGTGACTTCACACACCTCCCTTCGGTGATTTCACACACCTCCATTCTGTGACTTCACACACCTTCATTGTATGAATTCACACACCTCCATTCTATGACTTCACACACTTCCATTCTATGATTTCACATACCTGCATGCTATGACTTCACACACCTCCATTCTGTGACTTCACACACCTCCATTCTGTGACTTCACAAACCTCCATTCTATGATTTCACACACCTCCATTCTATGACTTCACACACCTCCATTTTAGGACATCACACCCCTCCATTTTGACTTCACAGACCTCAATTCTGTGACTTCACACATCTCCATTCTATGACTTCACACACTTCCATTGTGACGTCACACACCTCCATTCTATGAGTTCACACACCTCCATTCTATGAGTTCACACACCTCCATTCTGACTTCACATATATCCATTCTATGACTTCACACACCTCCATTCTGTGACTTCACACATCTCCATTCTCCAACTTCACACCACTCCAATTTGAATTCACATACCTCCATTCTATGACTTCACAAACCTCCATTTTAACTTCACACACCTCCATTTTGGGACTTCACACACCTCCCTTCGTTGACTTCACACATTTCCATTCTATGACTTCACACACCTTCATTGTATGACTTCACACACCTCCATTCTATGACTTCACCCACCTCCATTCTATGACTTCACACGTCCGTTCTGACTTCCCACATCTCCATTCTGTGACTTCACACACCTCCATTCTCCTACTTCACACCTCTCCAATTTGACTTCACATGCCTCCAATCTATGACTTCACAAACCTCCATTCTATGACTTCAGACACCTCCATTCTGTGACTTCACAAACGTCCATTCTATGATTTCACACACCTATATTCTATGACTTCACACACCTCCATTTTATGACGTTAAGCACCTCCATTTTAACTTCACACAACTCCATTATATGACTTCACACACCTCCATTCGTTGACTTCACACATTCATTTTATGATTTCACACAATTCCATTCTATGATTTCACCCTCCTCCATTCTATGACTTCATACCTCCATTCTGACTTCACACACCTCCATTCTGTGACTTCACACACCTCCATTCTCTGCCTTCACACCTCTCCAATTTGACTTCACATGCCTCCATTCTATGACTTCACAAACCTCCACTCTGTGACTTCAGACACCTCCATTCTGTGACTTCACAAACGTCCATAATATGATTTCACACACCTCCATTCTATGACTTCACACACCTCCATTTTTTGACTTCACACACCTCCATTCTATGACTTCACACCCTTCCATTGTGACGTCACACACCTCCATTCTATGAATTCACAGACCTCCATTCTATGACTTCACACACCTCCATTCTGAGTTCACATACCTCCATTCTATGACTTCACAGACCTCAAATCTGTGACTTCACTCACCTTCACTCTATAACTTCACACTCCTCCATTCTATGACTTCCCACCCCTCCTTTCTATGACATTACACACCTCCATTCTATGACTTCACACACCTCCATTTTAGGAAGTCACACACCTCCATTTTGACTTCACACACCTCCATTCTGTGACTTCACACACCTCCATTCTATGACTTCACACACATCCATTGTGACGTCACACACCTCCATTGTATGAGTTCACACACCTCCATTCTATGACTTCGCCCACCTCCATTCTGACTTCACACACCTCCATTCTATGACTTCCCAGACCTCGAATCTGTGACTTCACTCACCTCCACTCTATGACTTCATACTCCTCCATTCTATGACTTCACACACCTCCTTTCTATGACTTCATCCACCTCCATTCTATGACTTCACACCTCCATTCTGACTTCACACACCTCCATTCTGTGACTTCACACACCTCCATGATATGACTTCATACACTTCCATTCTATGACTTCACACACCTCCATTCTGTGACTTCACACACCTCCGTTCTCCGATTTCACACCTCTCCAATTTGACTTCACATACCTCCATTCTATGACTTCACAAACCTCCATTCTGTGACTTCACACACCTCCATTATGTGACTTCACACACCTCCCTTCGGTGATTTCACACACCTCCATTCTGTGACTTCACACACCTTCATTGTATGAATTCACACACCTCCATTCTATGACTTCACACACTTCCATTCTATGATTTCACATACCTGCATGCTATGACTTCACACACCTCCATTCTGTGACTTCACACACCTCTATTCTGAGTTCACACACCTCCATTCTGTGACTTCACAAACCTCCATTCTATGATTTCACACACCTCCATTCTATGACTTCACACACCTCCATTTTAGGACATCACACCCCTCCATTTTGACTTCACAGACCTCAATTCTGTGACTTCACACATCTCCATTCTATGACTTCACACACTTCCATTGTGACGTCACACACCTCCATTCTATGAGTTCACACACCTCCATTCTATGAGTTCACACACCTCCATTCTGACTTCACATATATCCATTCTATGACTTCACACACCTCCATTCTGTGACTTCACACATCTCCATTCTCCAACTTCACACCACTCCAATTTGAATTCACATACCTCCATTCTATGACTTCACAAACCTCCATTCTGTGACTTCACACACCTCCATTCTGTGACTTCACAAATGTCCATTCTATGATTTCACACACCTCCGTTCTATGACTTCACACACCTCCATTTTATGATGTTACGCACCTCCATTTTAACTTCACACACCTCCATTTTGGGACTTCACACACCTCCCTTCGTTGACTTCACACATTTCCATTCTATGACTTCACACACCTTCATTGTATGACTTCACACACCTCCATTCTATGACTTCACCCACCTCCATTCTATGACTTCACAACTCCGTTCTGACTTCCCACACCTCCATTCTGTGACTTCACACACCTCCATTCTCCGACTTCACACACCTCCAATTTGACTTCACATGCCTCCAATCTATGACTTCACAAACCTCCATTCTATGACTTCAGACACCTCAATTCTGTGACTTCACAAACGTCCATTCTATGATTTCACACACCTATATTCTATGACTTCACACACCTCCATTTTATGACGTCACACACCTCCATTCTATGACTTCAGACACCTCAATTCTGTGACTTCACAAACGTCCATTCTATGATTTCACACACCTATATTCTATGACTTCACACACCTCCATTTTATGACGTCACACACCTCCATTATGTGACTTCACACACCTCCCTTCGGTGATTTCACACACCTCCATTCTGTGACTTCACACACCTTCATTGTATGACTTCACACACCTCCATTCTATGACTTCACACACTTCCATTCTATGATTTCACATACCTGCATGCTATGACTTCACACACCTCCATTCTGTGACTTCACACACCTCCATTCTGACTTCACACACCTCCATTCTGTGACTTCACAAACCTCTATTCTATTATTTCACACACCTCCATTCTATGACTTCACACACCTCCATTTTAGGACGTCACACACCTCCATTTTGACTTCACAGACCTCCATTCTGTGACTTCACATCTCCATTCTATGACTTCACAAACTTTTATTGTGACGTCACACACCTCCATTCTGAGTTCACATACCTCCATTCTATGACTTCACAGACCTCAAATCTGTGACTTCACTCACCTTCACTCTATGACTTCACACTCCTCCATTCTATGACTTCCCACACCTCCTTTCTATGACATCACACACCTCCATTCTATGACTTCACACACCTCCATTTTAGGAAGTCACACACCTCCATTTTGACTTCACACACCTCCATTCTGTGACTTCACACACCTCCATTCTATTACTTCACACACATCCATTGTGACGTCACACACCTCCATTGTATGAGTTCACACACCTCCATTCTATGACTTCGCCCAACTCCATTCTGACTTCACACACCTCCATTCGTTGACTTCACAGACCTCGAATCTGTGACTTCACTCACCTCCACTCTGTGACTTCATACTCCTCCATTCCATGACTTCACACACCTCCTTTCTATGACTTCATTCACATCCATTCTATGACTTCACACCTCCATTCTGACTTCACACACCTCCATTCTGTGCCTTCAAACACCTCCATGATATGACTTCACACACTTCCATTCTATGACTTCACACACCTCCATTCTGTGACTTCACACACCTCCGTTCTCCGATTTCACACCTCTCCAATTTGACTTCACATACCTCCATTCTATGACTTCACAAACCTCCATTCTGTGACTTCACACACCTCCATTATGTGACTTCACACACCTTCCTTCGGTGATTTCACACACCTCCATTCTGTGACTTCACACACCTTCATTGTATGAATTCACACACCTCCATTCTATGACTTCACACACCTCCATTTTAGGACGTCACACACCTCCATTTTGACTTCACAGACCTCCATTCTGTGACTTCAAATCTCCATTCTATGACTTCACAAACTTTTATTGTGACGTCACACACCTCCATTCTGAGTTCACATACCTCCATTCTATGACTTCACAGACCTCAAATCTGTGACTTCACTCACCTTCACTCTATGACTTCACAGTCCTCCATTCTATGACTTCCCACACCTCCTTTCTATGACATCACACACCTCCATTCTATGACTTCACACACCTCCATTTTAGGAAGTCACACACCTCCATTTTGACTTCACACACCTCCATTCTGTGACTTCACACACCTCCATTCTATTACTTCACACACATCCATTGTGACGTCACACACCTCCATTGTATGAGTTCACACACCTCCATTCTATGACTTCGCCCAACTCCATTCTGACTTCACACACCTCCATTCTATGACTTCACAGACCTCGAATCTGTGACTTCACTCACCTCCACTCTATGACTTCATACTCCTCCATTCCATGACTTCACACACCTCCTTTCTATGACTTCATCCACATCCATTCTATGACTTCACACCTCCATTCTGACTTCACACACCTCCATTCTGTGCCTTCAAACACCTCCATGATATGACTTCACACACTTCCATTCTATGACTTCACACACCTCCATTCTGTGACTTCACACACCTCCGTTCTCCGATTTCACACCTCTCCAATTTGACTTCACATACCTCCATTCTATGACTTCACAAACCTCCATTCTGTGACTTCACACACCTCCATTATGTGACTTCACACACCTTCCTTCGGTGACTTCACACACCTCCATTCTATGACTTCACACACCTTCATTGTATGAATTCACACACCTCCATTCTATGACTTCACACACTTCCATTCTATGATTTCACATACCTGCATGCTATGACTTCACACACCTCCATTCTGTGACATCACACACCTCTATTCTGAGTTCACACACCTCCATTCTGCGACTTCACAAACCTCCATTCTATGATTTCACACACCTCCATTCTATGACTTCACACACCTCCATTTTAGGATGTCACACACCTCCATTTTGACTTCACAGACCTCCATTCTGTGACTTCACACATCTCCATTCTATGACTTCACACACTTCCATTGTGACGTCACACACCTCCATTCTATGAGTTCACACACCTCCATTCTATGAGTTCACACACCTCCATTCTGACTTCACATATATCCATTCTATGACTTCACACACCTCCATTCTGTGACTTCACACATCTCCATTCTCCAAGTTCACACCACTCCAATTTGAATTCACATACCTCCATTCTATGACTTCACAAACCTCCATTCTGTGACTTCACACACCTCCATTCTGTGACTTCACAAACGTCCATTCTATGATTTCACACACCTCCGTTCTATGACTTCACACACCTCCATTTTATGATGTTACGCACCTCCATTTTAACTTCACACACCTCCATTTTGGGACTTCACACACCTACCTTCGTTTGTTTCACACATTTCCATTCTATGACTTCACACACCTTCATTGTATGACTTCACACACCTCCATTCTATGACTTCACCCACCTCCATTCTATGACTTCACACCTCCGTTCTGACTTCCCACACCTCCATTCTGTGACTTCACACACCTCCATTCTCCGACTTCACACCTCTCCAATTTGACTTCACATGCCTCCAATCTATGACTTCACAAACCTCCATTCTATGACTTCAGACACCTCCATTCTGTGACTTCACAAACGTCCATTCTATGATTTCACACACCTATATTCTATGACTTCACACACCTCCATTTTATGACGTCACACACCTCCATTTTGACTTCACACACCTCCATTCTGTGACTTCACAAACGTCCATTCTATGATTTCACACACCTCCGTTCTATGACTTCACACACCTCCATTTTATGACGTTAAGCACCTCCATTTTAACTTCACACACCTCCATTATGTGACTTCACACACCTCCATTCGTTGACTTCACACATCTCCATTCTATGACTTCACACACATTCATTTTATGACTTCACACAATTCCATTCTATGACTTTACCCTCCTCCATTCTATGACTTCACACCTCCATTCTGACTTCACACACCTCCATTCTGTGACTTCACACACCTCCATTCTCCGACTTCACACCTCTCCAATTTGACTTCACATGCCTCCATTCTTTGACTTTACAAACCTCCACTCTATGACTTCAGACACCTCCATTCTGTGACTTCACAAACGTCCATAAAATGATTTCACACACCTCCATTCTATGACTTCACACACCTCCATTTTTTGACTTCACACACCTCCATTCTATGACTTCACATCCTTCCATTGTGACGTCACACACCTCCATTCTATGAATTCACAGACCTCCATTCTATGACTTCACACACCTCCATTCTGAGTTCACATACCTCCATTCTATGACTTCACAGACCTCAAATCTGTGACTTCACTCACCTTCACTCTATGACTTCACACTCCTCCATTCTATGACTTCCCACACCTCCTTTCTATGACATCACACACCTCCATTCTATGACTTCACACACCTCCATTTTAGGAAGTCACACACCTCCATTTTGACTTCACACACCTCCATTCTGTGACTTCACACACCTCCATTCTATGACTTCACACACATCCATTGTGACGTCACACACCTCCATTCTATGAGATCACACACCTCCATTCTATGACTTCGCCCACCTCCATTCTGACTTCACACACCTCCATTCTATGACTTCAAACACGTCCTTTCTATGACTTCATCCACCTCCATTCTATGACTTCACACCTCCATTCTGACTTCACACACCTCCATTCTGTGACTTCACACACCTCCATGATATGACTTCACACACTTCCATTCTATGACTTCACAAACCTCCATTCTGTGACTTCACACACCTCCGTTCTCTGACTTCACACCTCTCCAATTTGACTCCACATACCTCCATTCTATGACTTCACAAACCTCCATTCTGTGACTTCACACACCTCCATTATGTGACTTCACACACCTCCCTTCGGTGATTTCACACACCTCCATTCTGTGACTTCACACACCTTCATTGTATGAATTCACATGCCTGCATTCTATGACTTCACACACTTAAATTCTATGATTTCACATACCTGCATGCTATGACTTCACACACCTCCATTCTGTGACTTCACACACCTCCATTTTGACTTCACAGACCTCAATTCTGTGACTTCACACATCTCCATCCTATGACTTCACACACTTCCATTGTGACGTCACACACCTCCATTCTATGAGTTCACACACCTCCATTCTATGAGTTCACACACCTCCATTCTGACTTCACATATATCCATTCTATGACTTCACACACCTCCATTCTGTGACTTCACACATCTCCATTCTCCATGTTCACACCACTCCAATTTGAATTCACATACCTCCATTCTATGACTTCACAAACCTCCATTCTTTGACTTCACACACCTCCATTCTGTGACTTCACAAACGTCCATTCTATGATTTCACACACCTCTGTTCTATGACTTCACACACGTCCATTTTATGATGTTACGCACCTCCATTTTAACTTCACACACCTCTATTTTGGGACTTCACACACCTCCCTTCGTTGACTTCACACATTTCCATTCTATGACTTCACACATCTTCATTGTATGACTTCACACACCTCCATTCTATGACTTCACCTACCTCCATTCTATGACTTCACACCTCCATTCTGACTTCCCACACCTCCATTCTGTGACTTCACACACCTCCATTCTCCGACATCACACCTCTCCAATTTGACTTCACATGCCTCCAATCTATGACTCAACAAACCTCCATTCTATGACTTCAGACACCTCCATTCTGTGACTTCACAAACGTCCATTCTATGATTTCACACACCTATATTCTATGACTTCACACACCTCCATTTTATGACGTCACACACCTCCATTTTGACTTCACACACCTCCATTCTGTGACTTCACACACCTCCATTCTATGACTTCACACCCTTCTATTGTGACGTCACACACCTCCATTCTATGAATTCACAGACCTCCATTCTGTGACCTCACACACCTCCATTCTGTGACTTCACAAATCTCCATTCTATGACTTCACACACCTCCATGCTGTGACGTCACACACCTCCATTCTATGAGTTCACACACCTCCATTCTGACTTCACAAACCTCCATTCTATGACTTCACACACTTGCATTCTCAATTCACACAGCTATATTCTGTGACTTCACAAAACTCCATTCTATGATTTCAAACACCTCCATACTATGACTTCACACAACTCCATCTAAGACTTCACACACCTCCATTCTGACTTTACACACTTGTATTCTATGACTTCACACACCCCCATTCTGACATCACACTCCTCCATTCTATGACTTCACAGACCTCGAAACTGTGACTTCACTCACCTGCACTCTATGACGTCACACTCCTCCATTATATGACTTCCCACACCTCCATTCTGTGACGTCACACACCTCCATTCTATGACTTCACACACTTCCATTGTGACGTCACACACCTCCATTCTATGAGTTCACACACCTCCATTCTGAGTTCACACACCTCCATTCTATGACTTCACACACTTGCATTCTGAATTCACACAGCTCCATTCTGTGACTTCACAGAACTCCATTCTATGATTTCAAACACCTCCATACAATGACTTCACACAACTCCATCTAAGACTTCACACACCCCCATTCTGACATCACACACCTCCATTCTATGAGTTCACATAACTTGAAACTGTGTCTTCACTCACCTGCACTCTATGACGTCACACTCCTCCATTCTATGACTTCCCACACCTCCATTCTATGCCTTCACACAGCTCCATTCTATGACTTCACACACCTCCATTTTATGACTTCACACACCTCCATTCTATGACTTCACCCATCCATTTTCACTTCACACACCTCCATTTTATGACTTCACACACCTCCATTCTGTGACTTCACACAGCTCCATTCCATGACTTCACACACCTCCATTATGTGACTTCACACACCTCCATTCGTTGACTTCACACATCTCCATTCTATGACTTCACACACATTCATTTTATGACTTCACACAATTCCATTCTATGACTTTACCCTCCTCCATTCTATGACTTCACACCTCCATTCTGACTTCACACACCTCCATTCTGTGACTTCACACACCTCCATTCTCCGACTTCACACCTCTCCAATTTGACTTCACATGCCTCCATTCTTTGACTTTACAAACCTCCACTCTATGACTTCAGACACCTCCATTCTGTGACTTCACAAACGTCCATAAAATGATTTCACACACCTCCATTCTATGACTTCACACACCTCCATTTTTTGACTTCACACACCTCCATTCTATGACTTCACACCCTTCCATTGTGACGTCACACACCTCCATTCTATGAATTCACAGACCTCCATTCTATGACTTCACACACCTCCATTCTGAGTTCACATACCTCCATTCTATGACTTCACAGACCTCAAATCTGTGACTTCACTCACCTTCACTCTATGACTTCACACTCCTCCATTCTATGACTTCCCACACCTCCTTTCTATGACATCACACACCTCCATTCTATGACTTCACACACCTCCATTTTAGGAAGTCACACACCTCCATTTTGACTTCACACACCTCCATTCTGTGACTTCACACACCTCCATTCTATGACTTCACACACATCCATTGTGACGTCACACACCTCCATTCTATGAGATCACACACCTCCATTCTATGACTTCGCCCACCTCCATTCTGACTTCACACACCTCCATTCTATGACTTCAAACACGTCCTTTCTATGACTTCATCCACCTCCATTCTATGACTTCACACCTCCATTCTGACTTCACACACCTCCATTCTGTGACTTCACACACCTCCATGATATGACTTCACACACTTCCATTCTATGACTTCACAAACCTCCATTCTGTGACTTCACACACCTCCGTTCTCCGACTTCACACCTCTCCAATTTGACTCCACATACCTCCATTCTATGACTTCACAAACCTCCATTCTGTGACTTCACACACCTCCATTATGTGACTTCACACACCTCTCTTCGGTGATTTCACACACCTCCATTCTGTGACTTCACACACCTTCATTGTATGAATTCACACGCCTGCATTCTATGACTTCACACACTTAAATTCTATGATTTCACATACCTGCATGCTATGACTTCACACACCTCCATTCTGTGACTTCACACACCTCCATTTTGACTTCACAGACCTCAATTCTGTGACTTCACACATCTCCATTCTATGACTTCACACACTTCCATTGTGACGTCACACACCTCCATTCTATGAGTTCACACACCTCCATTCTATGAGTTCACACACCTCCATTCTGACTTCACATATATCCATTCTATGACTTCACACACCTCCATTCTGTGACTTCACACATCTCCATTCTCCATGTTCACACCACTCCAATTTGAATTCACATACCTCCATTCTATGACTTCACAAACCTCCATTCTTTGACTTCACACACCTCCATTCTGTGACTTCACAAACGTCCATTCTATGATTTCACACACCTCTGTTCTATGACTTCACACACGTCCATTTTATGATGTTACGCACCTCCATTTTAACTTCACACACCTCTATTTTGGGACTTCACACACCTCCCTTCGTTGACTTCACACATTTCCATTCTATGACTTCACACATCTTCATTGTATGACTTCACACACCTCCATTCTATGACTTCACCTACCTCCATTCTATGACTTCACACCTCCATTCTGACTTCCCACACCTCCATTCTGTGACTTCACACACCTCCATTCTCCGACATCACACCTCTCCAATTTGACTTCACATGCCTCCAATCTATGACTCAACAAACCTCCATTCTATGACTTCAGACACCTCCATTCTGTGACTTCACAAACGTCCATTCTATGATTTCACACACCTATATTCTATGACTTCACACACCTCCATTTTATGACGTCACACACCTCCATTTTGACTTCACACACCTCCATTCTGTGACTTCACACACCTCCATTCTATGACTTCACACCCTTCTATTGTGACGTCACACACCTCCATTCTATGAATTCACAGACCTCCATTCTGTGACCTCACACACCTCCATTCTGTGACTTCACAAATCTCCATTCTATGACTTCACACACCTCCATGCTGTGACGTCACACACCTCCATTCTATGAGTTCACACACCTCCATTCTGACTTCACAAACCTCCATTCTATGACTTCACACACTTGCATTCTCAATTCACACAGCTATATTCTGTGACTTCACAAAACTCCATTCTATGATTTCAAACACCTCCATACTATGACTTCACACAACTCCATCTAAGACTTCACACACCTCCATTCTGACTTTACACACTTGTATTCTATGACTTCACACACCCCCATTCTGACATCACACTCCTCCATTCTATGACTTCACAGACCTCGAAACTGTGACTTCACTCACCTGCACTCTATGACGTCACACTCCTCCATTATATGACTTCCCACACCTCCATTCTGTGACGTCACACACCTCCATTCTATGACTTCACACACTTCCATTGTGACGTCACACACCTCCATTCTATGAGTTCACACACCTCCATTCTGAGTTCACACACCTCCATTCTATGACTTCACACACTTGCATTCTGAATTCACACAGCTCCATTCTGTGACTTCACAGAACTCCATTCTATGATTTCAAACACCTCCATACAATGACTTCACACAACTCCATCTAAGACTTCACACACCCCCATTCTGACATCACACACCTCCATTCTATGAGTTCACATACCTTGAAACTGTGTCTTCACTCACCTGCACTCTATGACGTCACACTCCTCCATTCTATGACTTCCCACACCTCCATTCTATGCCTTCACACAGCTCCATTCTATGACTTCACACACCTCCATTTTATGACTTCACACACCTCCATTCTATGACTTCACCCATCCATTTTCACTTCACACACCTCCATTTTATGACTTCACACACCTCCATTCTGTGACTTCACACACCTCCATTCTGTGACTTCACACACCTCCATTTTATGACTTCACAGAACTCCATTCTATGACTTCACACACCTCCATTCTATGACTTCACACACCTCCATTCTATGCCTTCACACATCCAATTTGACTTCACACACCTCCAATATATGACTTCAAACACCTCAATTCTCTCACTTCACACACCTCCATTCTATGACTTCACACATCCATTTTGACTTCACACACCTCCAATATATGACTTCAAACACCTCAATTCTGTGACTTCACACACTTGCATTCTATGACTTCATACCCGTCCATTCTGTTATTTCACTCACCTCCATTCTATGACTTCACACACCTCAATTCTGTGACTTCAAAAACCTTCATTCTGTGACTTCACACACCTCCATTCTGTGACTTCACAAACGTCCATTCTATGATTTTACACACCTCCATGCTATGACTTCACACACCTCTATTTTATGACGTCACGCACCTCCATTTTAACTTCACACACCTCCATTATGTCATTTCACACCCCTCCCTTCGGTGACTTCACACACCTCCATTCTATGACTTCACACACCTTCATTGTATGACTTCACACACCTCCATTCTATGACTTCACACACTTCCATACTATGATTTCACATACCTCCATGCTATGACTTCACACACCTCCATTCTGTGACTTCACACACCTCCATTCTTTGTTCACACACTTCCATTCTTTGACGTCACAAACCTCCATTCAAAGATTTCACACACCTCCATTCTATGACTTCACACACCTACATTTTAGGATGTCACACACCTCCATTTTCACTTCACACACCTCCATTCTGTGACTTCACACACCTCCATTCTATGACTTCACATACTTCCATTGTGACGTCACACACCTCCATTCTATGAGTTCACACACCTCCGTTCTATGACTTCACACACCTCCATTCTGACTTCACACACCTCCATTCTATGACTTCACAGACCTCGAATCTGTGACTTCACTCACCTCCACTCTATGACTTCACACTCCTCCATTCTATGACTTCCCACACCTCCTTTCTATGACTTCACCCACCTCCATTCTATGACTTCACACCTCCATTCTCACTTCACACACCTCCATTCTGTGACTTCACACACCTCCATTATATGACTTCACACACCTCCATTCTGTGACTTCACACACCTCCATTCTTTGACTTCACACACCTAAATTCTGACTTCACACAACTCCATTCTATGACTTCACACACCTCCATTCTTTGACGTCACACACCTACATTCTATGACTTCACATACCTTCATTCTTACTTTACAAACATCCATTCTATAACTTCACACACCTCCATTCTATGACTTCATACACCTCCATTCTTTGACTTCACAGACCTCCATTCTATGTTCACACACCTCAATTCTATGACTTCACAAACCTCCATTCTGACTTCACACACCTCCATTCTATGACTTCACACACCTCCATTCTTTGACTTCACACACCTAAATTCTGACTTCACACAACTCCATTCTATGACTTAAAACACCTCCATTCTTTGACGTCACACACCTCCATTCTATGACTTCACATACCTTCATTCTTACTTTACAAACATCCATTCTATAACTTCACACACCTCCATTCTATGACTTCACACACTTCCATTCTTTGACGTCACACACTTCCATTCTATGACTTCACAAAACTCCATTCTGTGACTTCACACACCTCCATTCTATGACTTCACACACTTCCATTGTGAAGTCATACACCGCCATTCTATGAGTTCACACAGTTCCATTCTGACTTCACACACCTCCATACAATGACTTTACACACTTCCATTCTGACATCACACACCTCCATTCTATGACTTCACAGACTTCGAAACTGTGACTTCACTCACCTGCACTCTATGACTTCACACTCCTCCATTCTATGACTTCCCACACCTCCTTTCTATGACTTCTCCCACCTCCAATCTATGACCACACACCTCCATTCTGACTTCACACACCTCCATTCTGTGACTTCACACACCTCCATTCTATGAGTTCACACACCTCCATTCTATGACTTCACACACCTTCATTCGTACTTCAGAAACATCCATTCTATGACTTCCCACACCTCCATTCTTTGACTTCACACACCTCCCTTCCACGACTTCACACACCTCCATTCTTTGACTTCACACACCTCCATTCTATGACTTCACACACCTTCATTCTTAATTCATAAACATTAATTCTATGACTTCACACACCTGCATTCTATGACTTCGCAAACCTCCATTCTGTGACTTCAGACACCTCCATTCTGAGTTCACACACCTCCATTCGGTGACTTCACACACCTCCATTCTGACTTCACCCACCTCCATTCAATGACTTCACACCTCCATTCTCACTTCACACACCTCCATTCTGTGACTTCACACACCTCCATTATATGACTTCACACACCTCCATTCTGTGACTTAACACACCTCCATTCTTTGACTTCACACACCTAAATTCTGACTTCACACAACTCCATTCTATGACTTCACACCCCTCCATTCTTTGACGTCACACACCTCCATTCTATGACTTCACATACCTTCATTCTTACTTTACAAACATCCATTCTATAACTTCACACACCTCCATTCTATGACTTCATACACCTCCATTCTTTGACTTCACAGACCTCCATTCTATGTTCACACACCTCAATTCTGTGACTTCACAAACCTCCATTCTGACTTCACACACCTCCATTCTATGACTTCACACACCTCCATTCTTTGACTTCACACACCTAAATTCTGACTTCACACAACTCCATTCTATGACTTCAAACACCTCCATTCTTTGACGTCACACACCTCCATTCTATGACTTCACATACCTTCATTCTTACTTTACAAACATCCATTCTATAACTTCACACACCTCCATCCTATGACTTCACACACTTCCATTCTTTGACGTCACACACTTCCATTCTATGACTTCACAAAACTCCATTCTGTGACTTCACACACCTCCATTCTATGACTTCACACACTTCCATTGTGAAGTCACACACCGCCATTCTATGAGTTCACACAGTTCCATTCTGACTTCACACACTTCCATACTATGACTTTACACACTTCCATTCTGACATCACACACCTCCATTCTATGACTTCACAGACTTCGAAACTGTGACTTCACTCACCTGCACTCTATGACTTCACACTCCTCCATTCTATGACTTCCCACACCTCCTTTCTATGACTTCTCCCACCTCCAATCTATGACCACACACCTCCATTCTGACTTCACACACCTCCATTCTGTGACTTCACACACCTCCATTCTATGAGTTCACACACCTCCATTCTATGACTTCACACACCTTCATTCTTACTTCAGAAACATCCATTCTATGACTTCCCACACCTCCATTCTTTGACTTCACACACCTCCCTTCCACGACTTCACACACCTCCATTCTTTGACTTCACACACCTCCATTCTATGACTTCACACACCTTCATTCTTAATTCATAAACATTAATTCTATGACTTCACACACCTGCATTCTATGACTTCGCAAACCTCCATTCTGTGACTTCACACACCTCCATTCTGAGTTCACACACCTCCATTCGGTGACTTCACACACCTCCATTCTGACTTCACCCAACTCCATTCTATGATTTCACACACCTCCATTCTGTGACTTCACACACCTCCATTTCATGACTTCACACAACTCCATTCTATGACTTCAGACACCTCCATTCTATGACTTCACACACCTCCATTCTATGCCTTCACACATCCATTTTGACTTCACACACCTCAATTCTATGACTTCACACATCCATTTTGACTTCACACACCTCCAATATATGACTTCAAACACCTCAATTCTGTGACTTCACACACCTGCATTCTATGACTTCATACCCGTCCATTCTGTTATTTAACTCACCTCCATTCTATGACTTCACACACCTCAATTCTGTGACTTCAAAAACCTTCATTCTGTGACTTCACACACCTCCATTCTGTGACTTCACAAACGTCCATTCTATGATTTTACACACCTCCATGCTATGACTTCACACACCTCTATTTTATGACTTCACGCACCTCCATTTTAACTTCACACACCTCCATTATGTCATTTCACACCCCTCCCTTCGGTGACTTCACACACCTCCATTCTATGACTTCACACACCTTCATTGTATGACTTCACACACCTCCATTCTATGACTTCACACACTTCCATACTATGATTTCACATACCTCCATGCTATGACTTCACACACCTCCATTCTGTGACTTCACACACCTCCATTGTTTGTTCACACACCTGCATTCTGTGACGTCACAAACCTCCATTCTAAGATTTCACACACCTCCATTCTATGACTTCACACACCTATATTTCAGGATGTCACACACCTCCATTTTCACTTCACACACCTCCATTCTGTGACTTCACACACCTCCATTCTATGACTTCACACACCTCCATTCTTTGACTTCACACACCTCCATTCTGACTTCACACACCTCCATTCTTTGACTTCACAGACCTCGAATCTGTGACTTCACTCACCTCCACTCTATGACTTCACACTCCTCCATTCTATGACTTCCCACACCTCCTTTCTATGACTTCACCCACCTCCATTCTATGACTTCACACCTCCATTCTCACTTCACACACCTCCATTCTGTGACTTCAAACACCTCCATTATATGACTTCACACACCTCCATTCTGTGACTTCACACACCTCCATTCTTTGACTTCACACACCTAAATTCTGACTTCACACAACTCCATTCTATGACTTCACACACCTCCATTCTTTGACGTCACACACCTCCATTCTATGACTTCACATACCTTCATTCTTACTTTACAAACATCCATTCTATAACTTCACACACCTCCATTCTATGACTTCATACACCTCCATTCTTTGACTTCACAGACCTCCATTCTATGTTCACACACCTCAATTCTGTGACTTCACAAACCTCCATTCTGACTTCACACACCTCCATTCTATGACTTCACATACCTTCATTCTTACTTTACAAACATCCATTCTATAACTTCACACACCTCCATTCTATGACTTCACACACTTCCATTCTTTGACGTCACACACTTCCATTCTATGACTTC
This sequence comes from Megascapheus bottae, assembly GCA_024803745.1. Taxonomy (NCBI): domain Eukaryota; kingdom Metazoa; phylum Chordata; class Mammalia; order Rodentia; family Geomyidae; genus Megascapheus; species Megascapheus bottae. The sequence goes on along the minus strand of JANJXV010000186.1, from coordinate 462,933 downwards.
ACAAAACTCCATTCTGTGACTTCACACACCTCCATTCTATGACTTCACACACTTCCATTGTGAAGTCACACACCGCCATTCTATGAGTTCACACAGTTCCATTCTGACTTCACACACCTCCATACTATGACTTTACACACTTCCATTCTGACATCACACACCTCCATTCTATGACTTCACAGACTTCGAAACTGTGACTTCACTCACCTGCACTCTATGACTTCACACTCCTCCATTCTATGACTTCCCACACCTCCTTTCTATGACTTCTCCCACCTCCAATCTATGACCACACACCTCCATTCTGACTTCACACACCTCCATTCTGTGACTTCACACACCTCCATTCTATGAGTTCACACACCTCCATTCTATGACTTCACACACCTTCATTCTTACTTCAGAAACATCCATTCTATGACTTCCCACACCTCCATTCTTTGACTTCACACACCTCCCTTCCACGACTTCACACACCTCCATTCTTTGACTTCACACACCTCCATTCTATGACTTCACACACCTTCATTCTTAATTCATAAACATTAATTCTATGACTTCACACACCTGCATTCTATGACTTCGCAAACCTCCATTCTGTGACTTCACACACCTCCATTCTGAGTTCACACACCTCCATTCGGTGACTTCACACACCTCCATTCTGACTTCACCCAACTCCATTCTATGATTTCACACACCTCCATTCTGTGACTTCACACACCTCCATTTCATGACTTCACACAACTCCATTCTATGACTTCAGACACCTCCATTCTATGACTTCACACACCTCCATTCTATGCCTTCACACATCCATTTTGACTTCACACACCTCCATTCTATGACTTCACACATCCATTTTGACTTCACACACCTCCAATATATGACTTCAAACACCTCAATTCTGTGACTTCACACACCTGCATTCTATGACTTCATACCCGTCCATTCTGTTATTTAACTCACCTCCATTCTATGACTTCACACACCTCAATTCTGGGACTTCAAAAACCTTCATTCTGTGACTTCACACACCTCCATTCTGTGACTTCACAAACGTCCATTCTATGATTTTACACACCTCCATGCTATGACTTCAAACACCTCTATTTTATGACTTCACGCACCTCCATTTTAACTTCACACACCTCCATTATGTCATTTCACACCCCTCCCTTCGGTGACTTCACACACCTCCATTCTATGACTTCACACACCTTCATTGTATGACTTCACACACCTCCATTCTATGACTTCACACACTTCCATACTATGATTTCACATACCTCCATGCTATGACTTCACACACCTCCATTCTGTGACTTCACACACCTCCATTGTTTGTTCACACACCTGCATTCTGTGACGTCACAAACCTCCATTCTAAGATTTCACACACCTCCATTCTATGACTTCACACACCTATATTTCAGGATGTCACACACCTCCATTTTCACTTCACACACCTCCATTCTGTGACTTCACACACCTCCATTCTATGACTTCACACACCTCCATTCTTTGACTTCACACACCTCCATTCTGACTTCACACACCTCCATTCTTTGACTTCACAGACCTCGAATCTGTGACTTCACTCACCTCCACTCTATGACTTCACACTCCTCCATTCTATGACTTCCCACACCTCCTTTCTATGACTTCACCCACCTCCATTCTATGACTTCACACCTCCATTCTCACTTCACACACCTCCATTCTGTGACTTCAAACACCTCCATTATATGACTTCACACACCTCCTTTCTGTGACTTCACACACCTCCATTCTTTGACTTCACACACCTAAATTCTGACTTCACACAACTCCATTCTATGACTTCACACACCTCCATTCTTTGACGTCACACACCTCCATTCTATGACTTCACATACCTTCATTCTTACTTTACAAACATCCATTCTATAACTTCACACACCTCCATTCTATGACTTCATACACCTCCATTCTTTGACTTCACAGACCTCCATTCTATGTTCACACACCTCAATTCTGTGACTTCACAAACCTCCATTCTGACTTCACACACCTCCATTCTATGACTTCACACAGCCCCATTCTTTGACTTCACACACCTAAATTCTGACTTCACACAACTCCATTCTATGACTTCAAACACCTCCATTCTTTGACGTCACACACCTCCATTCTATGACTTCACATACCTTCATTCTTACTTTACAAACATCCATTCTATAACTTCACACACCTCCATTCTATGACTTCACACACTTCCATTCTTTGACATCACACACTTCCATTCTATGACTTCACAAAACTCCATTCTGTGACTTCACACACCTCCATTCTATGACTTCACACACTTCCATTGTGAAGTCACACACCGCCATTCTATGAGTTCACACAGTTCCATTCTGACTTCACACACCTCCATACTATGACTTTACACACTTCCATTCTGACATCACACACCTCCATTCTATGACTTCACACACCTTCATTCTTACTTCAGAAACATCCATTCTATGACTTCCCACACCTCCATTCTTTGACTTCACACACCTCCATTCCACTACTTCACACACCTCCATTTTTTGACTTCACACACCTCCATTCTATGACTTCACACACCTTCATTCTTAATTCATAAACATTAATTCTATGACTTCACACACCTGCATTCTATGACTTCGCAAACCTCCATTCTGTGACTTCACACACCTCCATTCTGAGTTCACACACCTCCATTCGGTGACTTCACACACCTCCATTCTGACTTCACCCAACTCCATTCTATGATTTCACACACCTCCATTCTGTGACTTCACACACCTCCATTTCATGACTTCACACAACTCCATTCTATGACTTCAGACACCTCCATTCTATGACTTCACACACCTCCATTCTATGCCTTCACACATCCATTTTGACTTCACACACCTCCAATATATGAGTTCAAACACCTCAATTCTGTCACTTCACACACCTCCATTCTATGACTTCACACACCTTCATTCTTAATTCATAAACATTAATTCTATGACTTCACACACCTGCATTCTATGACTTCGCAAACCTCCATTCTGTGACTTCACACACCTCCATTCTGAGTTCACACACCTCCATTCGGTGACTTCACACACCTCCATTCTGACTTCACCCAACTCCATTCTATGATTTCACACACCTCCATTCTGTGACTTCACACACCTCCATTTCATGACTTCACACAACTCCATTCTATGACTTCAGACACCTCCATTCTATGACTTCACACACCTCCATTCTATGCCTTCACACATCCATTTTGACTTCACACACCTCCATTCTATGACTTCACACATCCATTTTGACTTCACACACCTCCAATATATGACTTCAAACACCTCAATTCTGTGACTTCACACACCTGCATTCTATGACTTCATACCCGTCCATTCTGTTATTTAACTCACCTCCATTCTATGACTTCACACACCTCAATTCTGTGACTTCAAAAACCTTCATTCTGTGACTTCACACACCTCCATTCTGTGACTTCACAAACGTCCATTCTATGATTTTACACACCTCCATGCTATGACTTCACACACCTCTATTTTATGACTTCACGCACCTCCATTTTAACTTCACACACCTCCATTATGTCATTTCACACCCCTCCCTTCGGTGACTTCACACACCTCCATTCTATGACTTCACACACCTTCATTGTATGACTTCACACACCTCCATTCTATGACTTCACACACTTCCATACTATGATTTCACATACCTCCATGCTATGACTTCACACACCTCCATTCTGTGACTTCACACACCTCCATTGTTTGTTCACACACCTGCATTCTGTGACGTCACAAACCTCCATTCTAAGATTTCACACACCTCCATTCTATGACTTCACACACCTATATTTCAGGATGTCACACACCTCCATTTTCACTTCACACACCTCCATTCTGTGACTTCACACACCTCCATTCTATGACTTCACACACCTCCATTCTTTGACTTCACACACCTCCATTCTGACTTCACACACCTCCATTCTTTGACTTCACAGACCTCGAATCTGTGACTTCACTCACCTCCACTCTATGACTTCACACTCCTCCATTCTATGACTTCCCACACCTCCTTTCTATGACTTCACCCACCTCCATTCTATGACTTCACACCTCCATTCTCACTTCACACACCTCCATTCTGTGACTTCAAACACCTCCATTATATGACTTCACACACCTCCATTCTGTGACTTCACACACCTCCATTCTTTGACTTCACACACCTAAATTCTGACTTCACACAACTCCATTCTATGACTTCACACACCTCCATTCTTTGACGTCACACACCTCCATTCTATGACTTCACATACCTTCATTCTTACTTTACAAACATCCATTCTATAACTTCACACACCTCCATTCTATGACTTCATACACCTCCATTCTTTGACTTCACAGACCTCCATTCTATGTTCACACACCTCAATTCTGTGACTTCACAAACCTCCATTCTGACTTCACACACCTCCATTCTATGACTTCACACACCTCCATTCTTTGACTTCACACACCTAAATTCTGACTTCACACAACTCCATTCTATGACTTCAAACACCTCCATTCTTTGACGTCACACACCTCCATTCTATGACTTCACATACCTTCATTCTTACTTTACAAACATCCATTCTATAACTTCACACACCTCCATTCTATGACTTCACACACTTCCATTCTTTGACGTCACACACTTCCATTCTATGACTTCACAAAACTCCATTCTGTGACTTCACACACCTCCATTCTATGACTTCACACACTTCCATTGTGAAGTCACACACCGCCATTCTATGAGTTCACACAGTTCCATTCTGACTTCACACACCTCCATACTATGAATTTACACACTTCCATTCTGACATCACACACCTCAATTCTATGACTTCACACACCTTCATTCTTACTTCAGAAACATCCATTCTATGACTTCCCACACCTCCATTCTTTGACTTCACACACCTCCATTCCACGACTTCACACACCTCCATTTTTTGACTTCACACACCTCCATTCTATGACTTCACACACCTTCATTCTTAATTCATAAACATTAATTCTATGACTTCACACACCTGCATTCTATGACTTCGCAAACCTCCATTCTGTGACTTCACACACCTCCATTCTGAGTTCACACACCTCCATTCGGTGACTTCACACACCTCCATTCTGACTTCACCCAACTCCATTCTATGATTTCACACACCTCCATTCTGTGACTTCACACACCTCCATTTCATGACTTCACACAACTCCATTCTATGACTTCAGACACCTCCATTCTATGACTTCACACACCTCCATTCTATGCCTTCACTCATCCATTTTGACTTCACACACCTCCAATATATGAGTTCAAACACCTCAATTCTGTCACTTCACACACCTCCATTCTATGACTTCACACATCCATTTTGACTTCACCCACCTCCAATATATGACTTCAAACACCTCAATTCTGTGACTTCACACACCTGAATTCTATGACTTCATACCCGTCCATTCCGTTATTTCACTCACCTCCATTCTATGACTTCACACACCTCAATTCTGGGACTTCAAAAACCTTCATTCTGTGACTTCACACACCTCCATTCTGTGACTTCACAAACGTCCATTCTATGATTTCACACACCTCCATGCTATGACTTCACACACCTCCATTTTATGACGTCACGCACCTCCATTTTAACTTCACACACCTCCATTATGTCATTTCACACACCTCACTTCGGTGACTTCACACACCTCCATTCTATGACTTCACACACCTTCATTGTATGACTTCACACACCTCCATTCTATGACTTCACACACTTCCATTCTATGATTTCACATACCTCCATGCTATGACTTCACACACCTCCATTCTGTGACTTCACACACCTCCATTCTTTGTTCACACACCTCCATTCTGTGACTTCACAAACCTCCATTCTAAGACTTCACACACCTCCATTCTATGACTTCACACACATACATTTTAGGATGTCACACACCTCCATTTTCAGTTCACACACCTCCATTCTGTGACTTCACACACCTCCGTTCTATGACTTCACATACTTCCATTGTGACGTCACACACCTCCATTCTATGAGTTCACACACCTCCATTCTATGACTTCACACACCTCCATTCAGACTTCACACACCTCCATTCTAGGACTTCACAGACCTCGAATCTGTGACTTCACTCACCTCCACTCTATGACTTCACACTCCTCCATTCTATGACTTCCCACACCTCCTTTCTATGACTTCACCCACCTCCATTCTATGACTTCACACCTCCATTCTCACTTCACACACCTCCATTCTGTGACTTCACACACCTCCATTCTATGACTTCACACACCTTCATTCTTACTTCACAAATATACATTATATGACTTCACACACCTCCATTCTATGACTTCACACACCTCCATTCTTTGACTTCACACACCTCCATTCTATGTTCACACACCTCATTTCTGTGACTTCACAAACCTCCATTCTGACTTCACACACCTCCATTCTATGACTTCACACACCTCCATTCTATGACTTCACACAGCTCCATTCTTTGATTTCACACACCTAAATTCTGACTTCACACAACTCCATTCTATGACTTCACACACCTCCATTCTTTGACGTCACACACCTCCATTCTATGACTTCACATACCTTCATTCTTACTTTACAAACATCCATTCTATAACTTCACACACCTCCATTCTATGACTTCACACACTTCCATTCTGTGACTTCACACACCTCCATTCTATGACTTCACAAAACTCCATTCTGTGACTTCACACACCTCCATTCTATGACTTCGCACACTTCCATTGTGAAGTCACACACGGCCATTCTATGAGTTCACACAGTTCCATTCTGACTTCACACACCTCCATACTATGACTTTACACACTTCCCTTCTGACATCACACACCTCCATTCTATGACTTCACAGACTTCGAAACTGTGACTTCACTCACCTGCACTCTATGACTTCACACTCCTCCATTCTATGACTTCCCACACCTCCTTTCTATGACTTCACCCACCTCCAATCTATGACCACACACCTCTATTCTGACTTCACACACCTCCTTTCTGTGACTTCACACACCTTCATTCTTACTTCAGAAACATCCATTCTATGACTTCCCACACCTCCATTCTTTGACTTCACACACCTCCATTCCACGACTTCACACACCTCCATTCTATGAGTTCACACACCTCCATTCTATGACTTCACACACCTTCATTCTTAATTCATAAACATTAATTCTATGACTTCACAGACCTGCATTCTATGATTCGCAAACCTCCATTCTGTGACTTCACACACCTCCATTCTGAGTTCACACACCTCCATTCGGTGACTTCACACACCTCCATTCTGACTTCACCCAACTCCATTCTGTGACTTCACAAACCTCCATTCTGTGATTTCACACACCTCCATTCTATGACTTCACACACCGACATTTTAGGACGTCACACACCTCCATTTTGACTTCATACACCTCCATTCTGTGACATCACACACCTTCATTCTATGACTTCACACACTTCCATTGTGACGTCACACACCTCCATTATATGAGTTCACACACCTCCAGTCTATGACTTCACACACCTCCATTCTGACTTCACACACCTCCTTTCTAGGACTTCACAGACCTCGAATCTGTGACTTCACTCACCTCCACTCTATGACTTCACACTCCTCCATTCTATGACTTCCCACACCTCCTTTCTATGACTTCACCCACCTCCATTCTATGACTTCACACCTCCATTCTGACTTCACACACCTCCATTCTGTGACTTCACACACCTCCATTATATGACTTCACACACCTCCATTCTATGACTTCACACACCTGCATTCTATAACTTCACACACCTCCATTCTCTGACTTCACACACCTCCATTCTATGACTTCACACACCTTCATTCTTCCTTCACAAACATACGTTATATGACTTTACATACCTCCATTCTATGACTTCACACACCTCCATTCTTTGATTTCACACACCTCCATTCTATGTTCACACACCTCAATTCTGTGACTTCACAAACCTCCATTCTGATTTCACACACCTCCATTCTATCACTTCACACACCTAAATTCTATGACTTCACACACCTCCATTCTTTGACTTCACACACCTAAATTCTGACTTCACACAGCTCCATTCTATGACTTCACACACCTCCATTCTATGACTTCATACCCATCCATTCAGTGACTTCACCCACCTCCATTCTGTGACTTCACACACCTCTATTCTCCGACTTCACACCCCTCAAGTATGACTTCACATACCTCCATTCTATGACTTCACAAACCTCGATTCTGTGATTTCACACACCTCCATTCTGTGACTTCACAAACTTCCATTCTCTGATTTCACACACCTCCATTCTATGAATTCACGCACCTCCATTCTGAGTTCACACACCTCCATTCGGTGACTTCACACACCTACATTCTGACTTCACCCAACTCCATTCTATGACTTCACACACTTCCATTCTATGACTTCACACACCTCCATTCTGTGACTTCACATACCTCCATTCTGAGTTCACACACCTCCATTCTGTGACTTCACACACCTCCATTCTTTGACTTCACAAACCTCCATTCTGTGACTTCACACACCTCCATTCTGTGACTTCACACACCTGCATTCTATGACTTCACACAACTCCATTCTATGACTTCACCCACCTCCATTCTATGACTTCATACACCTCCATTCTATGACTTCACACATACATTTTGACTTCACACACCTCCAATATATGACTTCAAACACCTCAATTCTGTGACTTCACACACCTCCATTCTATGACTTTACACATCCATTTTGACTTCACACACCTCCATTATATGACTTCGAACACCTCAATTCTGTGACTTCACACACCTCCATTCTATGACTTCTTACCCGTCCATTCTGTTATTTCACACACCTCCATTCTATGACTTCACACACCTCAATTCTGTGACTTCACAAACCTCCATTCTGTGACTTGACACACCTCCATTTTGTAACTTCACAAACGTCCATTCTATGATTTCACACACCTCCATTCTATGACTTCACACACCTCCATTTTATGACGTCATGCACCTCCATTTTAACTTCACACACCTCCATTATGTGACTTCACACACCTCCCTTCGGTGACTTCACACTGCTCCTTTCTATGACTTCACACACCTTCATTGTATGACTTCACACACCTCCATTCTATGACTTCACACACTTCCATTCTATGATTTCACATATCTCCATTCTATGACTTCACACACCTCCATTCTGTGACTTCACACACCTCCATTCCACGACTTCACACACCTCCATTCTATGTGTTCACACACCACAATATTGTGTTCACATACCTCCATTCTCTGACTTCACACACCTCCATTCTGAGTTCACACACTTCCATTCTGTGACTACACAAATCTCCAATCTATGATTTCACACACCTCCATTCTATGACTTCACACACTTCCATTCTATGATTTCACATACCTCCATGCTATGACTTCACAAAACTCCATTCTCTGACTTCACACACCTCCCTTCTGAGTTCACACACTTCCATTCTGTGACTACACAAACCTCCATTCTGTGATTTCACACACCTCCATTCTATGACTTCACACACCTCCATTTTAGGATGTCTCACACCTCCACTTTGACTTCACACACCTCCATTCTATGAGTTCACACACCTCCATTCTATGACTTCACACACTTCCATTGTGACGTCACACACCTCCATTCTATGAGTTCACACACCTACATTCTATGACTTCGCCAACCTCCATTCTGGCTTCACAGAACTCCATTCTATGACTTCACACACCTCCTTTCTATGACTTCACCCACCTCCATTCTAAGACTTCACACCTCCATTCTGACTTCACACACCTCCATTCTGTGACTTCACACACCTCCATGATATGACTTCACACACCTCCATTCTATGATTTCACACACCTCCATTCTATGACTTCACACACCTCCATTCGGTGACTTCACACACCTCCATTCTGACCTCACCCAACTCCATTCTATGACTTCACACACTTCCTTTCTATGACTTCACACACCTCCTTTCTGTGACTTGACACACCTCCATTCTCAGTTCACACACCTCCATTCTGTGACTTCACACAGCTCCATTCTTTGACTTCACAAACCTCCATTCTGTGACTTCACACAGCTCCATTCTGTGACTTCACACACCTCTATTCTATGACTTCACAAACCTCCCTTCTATGACTTCACACACCTCCATTCTATGACTTCACACATCCATTTTTATTTCACACAACTCCAATATATGACTTCAAACACCTCATTTCTGTGACTTCACACATCTCCATTCTATGACTTCATACCCATTCATTCTGTTACTTCACCCACCTCCATTCTATGACTTCACACACCTAGATTCTGTGATTTCACACACCTCCATTCTGTGACTTCACAAACGTCCATTCTCATTTCAGACACCTCCATTCTATGACCACACACCTCCATTCTGAGTTCACACACCTCCATTCGGTGACTTCACACACCTACATTCTGACTTCACCCAACTCCATTCTATGACTTCACACACTTCCATTCTATGACTTCACACACCTCCATTCTGTGACTTCACACACCTCCATTCTGAGTTCACAGACCTCCATTCTGTGACTTCACACACCTCCATTGTGACGTCACACACCTCCATTATATGGGTTCACACACCTCCATTCTATGACTTCACACACCTCCATTCTGACTTCACACCCCTCCATTCTAGGACTTCACAGACCTCGAATCTGTGACTTCACACATACATTTTGACTTCACACACCTCCAATATATGACTTCAAACACCTCAATTCTGTGACTTCACACACCTCCATTCTATGACTTTACACATCCATTTTGACTTCACAGACCTCCATTATATGACTTCAAACACCTCAATTCTGTGACTTCACACACCTCCATTCTATGACTTCACACACCTCAATTCTGTGACTTCACAAACCTCCATTCTGTGACTTCACACACCTCCGTTCTGTGACTTCACAAACGTCCATTCTATGATTTCACACACCTCCATTCTATGACTTCACTCACCTCCATTTTATGACGTCACGCACCTCCATTTTAACTTTACACACCACCATTATGTGACTTCACACACCTCCCTTCGGTGACTTCACACAGCTCCTTTCTATGACTTCACACACCTTCATTGCATGACTTCACACACCTCCATTCTATGACTTCACACACTTCCATTCTATGATTTCACATACCTCCATTCTATGACTTCACACACCTCCATTCTGTGACCTCACACACCTCCATTCCACGACTTCACACACCTCCATTCCATGTGTTCACACACCTCCATTCTCTGACTTCACACACCTTCATTCTTAATTCAGAAACATCCATTCTATGACTTCACACACTTCCATTCTATGATTTCACATACCTCCATGCTATGACCTCACACAACTCCATTCCCTGACTTCACACACCTCCATTCTGAGTTCACACACTTCCGTTCTGTGACTACACAAACCTCCATTCTATGATTTCACACACCTCCATTCTATGACTTCACACACTTCCATTCTATGATTTCACATACCTCCATGCTATGACTTCACACACCTCCATTTTATGACTTCACACACCTCCATTCTATGACTTCACACACTTCCATTGTGACGTCACACACCTCCATTCTGAGTTCACACACCTCCATTCGGTGACTTCACACACCTACATTCTGACTACACCCAACTCCATTCTATGACTTCACACACTTCCATTCTATGACTTCACACACCTCCATTTTGACTTCATACACCTCCATTCTGTGACATCACACACCTTCATTCTATGACTTCACACACTTCCATTGTGACGTCACACACCTCCATTATATGAGTTCACACACCTCCATTCTATGACTTCACACACCTCCATTATGACTTCACACCCCTCCATTCCAGGACTTCACAGACCTCGAATCTGTGACTTCACTCACCTCCACTCTATGACTTCACACTCCTCCATTCTATGACTTCCCACACCTCCTTTCTATGACTTCACCCACCTCCATTCCATGACTTCACACCTCCATTCTGACTTCACACACCTCCATTCTATGACTTCACACACCTCCATTATATGATTCACACACCTCCATTCTATGACTTCACACACCTCCATTCTATACCTTCACACACCTCCATTCTCTGACTTCACACACCTCCATTCTATGACTTCACACACCTTCATTCTTACTTCACAAACATACATTATATGACTTTACATACCTAAATTCTATGACTTCACACACCTCCATTCTTTGACTTCACACACCTCCATTCTATGTTCACACACCTCAATTCTGTGACTCCACAAACCTCCATTCTGATTTCACACACCTCCATTCTATGACTTCACACACCTAAATTCTATGACTTCACACACCTCCATTCTTTGACTTCACACACCTAAATTCTGACTTCACACAGCTCCATTCTATGACTTCACACACCTCCATTCTTTGACGTCACACACCTCCATTCTGTGACTTCACACACCTCCATTCTATGACTTCACACACCTCCATTCTGTGACTTCACACACCTGCATTCTATGACTTCACACACTTCCCTTGTGACATCACACACCGCCATTCTATGAGTTCACACACCTCCATTCTGACTTCACACACCTCCATTCTGTGAGTTCACACACCTCCATTCTGACATCACACACCTCCAATCTATGACTTCACAGACCTCGAAACTGTGACTTCACTCACCTGCACTCTATGACTTCACACTCCTCCATTCTATGACTTCACACACCTCCATTCTATGACTTCACACAACCATTTTTATTTCACACACCTCCAATATATGACTTCAAACACCTCATTTCTGTGCCTTCACACATCTCCATTCTATGACTTCATACTCATCCATTTTGTGACTTCACCCACCTCCATTCTGTGACTTCACACACCTCTATTCTCCGACTTCACACCCCTCAAATATGACTTCACATACCTCCATTCTATGACTTCACAAACCTCGATTCTGTGACTTCACACACCTCCATTCTGTGACTTCACAAACGTCCATTCTCTGATTTCAGACACCTCCATTCTATGACTTCACACACCTCCATTCTGAGTTCACACACCTCCATTCGGTGACTTCACACACCTACATTCTGACTTCACCCAACTCCATTCTATGACTTCACACACTTCCATTCTATGACTTCACACACCTCCATTCTGTGACTTCACACACCTCCATTCTGAGTTCACACACCTCCATTCTGTGACTTCACACACCTCCATTGTGACGTCACACACCTCCAATATATGAGTTCACACACCTCCATTCTATGACTTCACACACCTCCATTCTGACTTCACACCCCTCCATTCTAGGACTTCACAGACCTCGAATCTGTGACTTCACACATACATTTTGACTTCACACACCTCCAATATATGACTTCACACACCTCCATTCTGTGACTTCACACACCTCCATTCTATGACTTCCCACACTTCCATTGTGACGTCACACACCTCCATTCTATGAGTTCACAGACCTCGAATCTGTGATTTCACTCACCTGCGCTCTATGACTTCACATTCCTCCATTCTATGACTTTCCACACCTCCTTTCTATGACTTCACCCACCTCCAATCTATGACTACACACCTCCATTCTGACTTCACACATCTCCATTCTGTGACTTCACACACCTCCATTCTATGAGTTCACACACCTCCATCCTATGACTTCACACACCTTCATTCTTACTTCAGAAACATCCATTCTATGACTTCACACACCTCCATTCTTTGACTTCACACACCTCCATTCCACGACTTCACCCACCTCCATTCTATTTGTTCACACACCTCCATTCTATGATTTCACACACCTTCATTGTTAATTCAGAAAAATCCATTGTATGACTTCACACACCTCCATTCTATGACTTCTCAAACCTCCATTCTGTGAATTCACACACCTCTATTCTGAGTTCACACACCTCCATTCGGTGACTTCACACACCTCCATTCTGACCTCACCCAACTCCAATCTATGACTTCACACACTTCCTTTCTATGACTTCACACACCTCCATTCTGTGACTTCACACACCTCCATTCTCAGTTCACACACCTCCATTCTGTGACTTCACACAGCTCCATTCTTTGACTTCACAAACCTCCATTCTGTGACTTCACACACCTCCATTCTGTGACTTCACACACCTCTATTCTATGACTTCACACACCTCCATTCTATGACTTCACACATCCATTTTTATTTCACACACCTCCAATATATGACTTCAAACACCTCATTTCTGTGACTTCACACATCTCCATTCTATGACTTCATACTCATCCATTCTGTGAATTCACCCACCTCCATTCTGTGACTTCACACACCTCTATTGTCCGACTTCACACCCCTCAAATATGACTTCACATACCTCCATTCTATGACTTTACAAACCTCGATTCTGTGACTTCACACACCTCCATTCTGTGACTTCACAAACGTCCATTCTCTGATTTCAGACACCTCCATTCTATGACTTCACACACCTCCATTCTGAGTTCACACACCTCCATTCGGTGACTTCACACACCTACATTCTGACTTCACCCAACTCCATTCTATGACTTCACACACTTCCATTCTATGACTTCACACACCTCCATTCTGTGACTTCACACACCTCCATTCTGAGTTCACACACCTCCATTCTGTGACTTCACACACCTCCATTGTGACGTCACACACCTCCATTATATGAGTTCACACACCTCCATTCTATGACTTCACACACCTCCATTCTGACTTCACACCCCTCCATTCTAGGACTTCACAGACCTCGAATCTGTGACTTCACACATACATTTTGACTTCACACACCTCCAATATATGACTTCAAACACCTCAATTCTGTGACTTCACACACCTCCATTCTATGACTTTACACATCCATTTTGACTTCACACACCTCCATTATATGACTTCAAACACCTCAATTCTGTGACTTCACACACCTCCATTCTATGACTTCACACACCTCAATTCTGTGACTTCACAAACCTCCATTCTGTGACTTCACACACCTCCGTTCTGTGACTTCACAAACGTCCATTCTATGATTTCACACACCTCCATTCTATGACTTCACTCACCTCCATTTTATGACGTCACGCACCTCCATTTTAACTTTACACACCACCATTATGTGACTTCACACACCTCCCTTCGGTGACTTCACACAGCTCCTTTCTATGACTTCACACACCTTCATTGCATGACTTCACACACCTCCATTCTATGACTTCACACACTTCCATTCTATGATTTCACATACCTCCATTCTATGTCTTCACACACCTCCATTCTGTGACCTCACACACCTCCATTCCACGACTTCACACACCTCCATTCCATGTGTTCACACACCACAATATTGTGTTCACACACCTCCATTCTCTGACTTCACACACCTTCATTCTTAATTCAGAAACATCCATTCTATGACTTCACACACTTCCATTCTATGATTTCACATACCTCCATGCTATGACCTCACACAACTCCATTCCCTGACTTCACACACCTCCATTCTGAGTTCACACACTTCCATTCTCTGACTACACAAACCTCCATTCTATGATTTCACACACCTCCATTCTATGACTTCACACACTTCCATTCTATGATTTCACATACCTCCATGCTATGACTTCACACACCTCCATTCTATGACTTCACACACCTCCATTCTATGACTTCACACACTTCCATTGTGACGTCACACACCTCCATTCTGAGTTCACACACCTCCATTCGGTGACTACACAAACATCCATTCTATGATTTCACACACCTCCATTCTATGACTTCACACACTTCCATTCTATGACTTCACACACCTCCATTTTGACTTCATACACCTCCATTCTGTGACATCACACACCTTCATTCTATGACTTCACACACTTCCATTGTGACGTCACACACCTCCATTATATGAGTTCACACACCTCCATTCTATGACTTCACACACCTCCATTCTGACTTCACACCCCTCCATTCTAGGACTTCATAGACCTCGAATCTGTGACTTCACTCACCTCCACTCTATGACTTCACACTCCTCCATTCTATGACTTCCCACACCTCATTTCTATGACTTCACCCACCTCCATTCCATGACTTCACACCTCCATTCTGACTTCACACACCTCCATTCTATGACTTCACACACCTCCATTATATGATTCACACACCTCCATTCTATGACTTCACACACCTCCATTCTATACCTTCACACACCTCCATTCTCTGACTTCACACACCTCCATTCTATGACTTCACACACCTTCATTCTTACTTCACAAACATACATTATATGACTTTACATACCTAAATTCTATGACTTCACACACCTCCATTCTTTGACTTCACACACCTCCATTCTATGTTCACACACCTCAATTCTGTGACTTCACAAACCTCCATTCTGATTTCACACACCTCCATTCTATGACTTCACACACCTAAATTCTATGACTTCACACACCTCCATTCTTTGACTTCACACACCTAAATTCTGACTTCACACAGCTCCATTCTATGACTTCACACACCTCCATTCTTTGACGTCACACACCTCCATTCTGTGACTACACACACCTCCATTCTATGACTTCACACACCTCCATTCTGTGACTTCACACACCTGCATTCTATGACTTCACACACTTCCATTGTGACATCACACACCGCCATTCTATGAGTTCACACACCTCCATTCTGACTTCACACACCTCCATTCTGTGAGTTCACACACCTCCATTCTGACATCACACACCTCCAATATATGACTTCACAGACCTCGAAACTGTGACTTCACTCACCTGCACTCTATGACTTCACACTCCTCCATTCTATGACTTCACACACCTCCATTCTATGACTTCACACATCCATTTTTATTTCACACACCTCCAATATATGACTTCAAACACCTCATTTCTGTGCCTTCACACATCTCCATTCTATGTCTTCATACTCATCCATTTTGTGACTTCACCCACCTCCATTCTGTGACTTCACACACCTCTATTCTCCGACTTCACACCCCTCAAATATGACTTCACATACCTCCATTCTATGACTTCACAAACCTCGATTCTGTGACTTCACACACCTCCATTCTGTGACTTCACAAACGTCCATTCTCTGATTTCAGACACCTCCATTCTATGACTTCACACACCTCCATTCTGAGTTCACACACCTCCATTCGGTGACTTCACACACCTACATTCTGACTTCACCCAACTCCATTCTATGACTTCACACACTTCCATTCTATGACTTCACGCACCTCCATTCTGTGACTTCACACACCTCCATTCTGAGTTCACACACCTCCATTCTGTGACTTCACACACCTCCATTGTGACGTCACACACCTCCATTTTATGAGTTCACACACCTCCATTCTATGACTTCACACACCTCCATTCTGACTTCACACCCCTCCATTCTAGGACTTCACAGACCTCGAATCTGTGACTTCACACATACATTTTGACTTCACACACCTCCAATATATGACTTCAAACACCTCAATTCTGTGACTTCACACACCTCCATTCTATGACTTTACACATCCATTTTGACTTCACACACCTCCATTATATGACTTCAAACACCTCAATTCTGTGACTTCACACACCTCCATTCTATGACTTCATACACGTCCATTCTGTTATTTCACACACCTCCATTCTATGACTTCACACACCTCAATTCTGTGACTTCAGAAACCTCCATTCTGTGACTTCACACACCTCCGTTCTGTGACTTCACAAACGTCCATTTTATAATTTCACACACCTCCATTCTATGACTTCACTCACCTCCATTTTATGACGTCACGCACCTCCATTTTAACTTTACACACCACCATTATGTGACTTCACACACCTCCCTTCGGTGACTTCACCCAGCTCCTTTCTATGACTTCACACACCTTCATTGCATGACTTCACACACCTCCATTCTATGACTTTACACACTTCCATTCTATGATTTCACATACCTCCATTCTATGACTTCACACACCTCCATTCTGTGACCTCACACACCTCCATTCCACGACTTCACACACCTCCATTCCATGTGTTCACACACCACAATATTGTGTTCACACACCTCCATTCTCTGACTTCACACACCTTCATTGTTAATTCAGAAACATCCATTCTATGACTTCACACACTTCCATTCTATGATTTCACATACCTCCATGCTATGACTTCACACAACTCCATTCCCTGACTTCACACACCTCCATTCTGAGTTCACACTCTTCCATTCTGTGACTACACAAACCTCCATTCTATTATTTCACACACCTCCATTCTATGACTTCACACACTTCCATTCTATGATTTCACATACCTCCATGCTATGACTTCACACACCTCCATTCTATGACTTCACACACCTCCATTCTATGACTTCACACACTTCCATTGTGACGTCACACACCTCCATTCTGAGTTCACACACCTCCATTCGGTGACTTCACACACCTACATTCTGACTTCACCCAACTCCATTCTATGACTTCACACACTTCCATTCTATGACTTCACACACCTCCATTTTGACTTCATACACCTCCATTCTGTGACATCACACACCTTCATTCTATGACTTCACACACTTCCATTGTGACGTCACACACCTCCATTATATGAGTTCACACACCTCCATTCTATGACTTCACACACCTCCATTCTGACTTCACACCCCTCCATTCTAGGACTTCACAGACCTCGAATCTGTGACTTCACTCACCTCCACTCTATGACTTCACACTCCTCCATTCTATGACTTCCCACACCTCCTTTCTATGACTTCACCCACCTCCATTCCATGACTTCACACCTCCATTCTGACTTCACACACCTCCATTCTGTGACTTCACACATCTCCATTATATAATTCACACACCTCCATTCTATGACTTCACACACCTCCATTCTATACCTTCACACACCTCCATTCTCTGACTTCACACACCTCCATTCTATGACTTCACACACCTTCATTCTTACTTCACAAACATACATTATATGACTTTACATACCTCCATTCTATGACTTCACACACCTCCATTCTTTGACTTCACACACCTCCATTCTATGTCCACACACCTCAATTCTGTGACTTCACAAACCTCCATTCTGATTTCACACACCTCCATTCTATGACTTCACACACCTCCATTCTATGAGTTCACACACCTCCATTCTATGACTTCACACACCTTCATTCTTACTTCAGAAATATCCATTCTATGTCTTCACACACCTCCATTCTATCACTTCACAAATCTCCATTCTGTGACTTCACACACCTCCATTCTGAGTTCCCACAACTCCATTCAGTGACTTCACACATCTCCATTCTGACTTCACAAACCTCCATTCTATGACTTCACACACTTCCATTCTATGACTTCACACACCTCCATTCTGTGACTTCACAAACCTCCATTCTGAGTTCACACACCTCCATTCTGTGACTTCAAACACCTCCATTCTGTGACATCACACACCTCCATTCTATGAATTCACACAACTTCATTCTATGACTTCACACACCTCCATTCTATGACTTCACACACCTACATTCTATGACTTCACACATCCATTTTGACTTCACCCACCTCCAATATATGACTTCAAACATCTCAATTCTGTGACTTCACACACCTCCATTCTATAACTTCACACATCCATTTTGACTTCACACACCTCCAATATATGACTTCAAACACCTCAATATTGTGACTTCACACACCTCAATTCTATGACTTCATACCCGTCCATTCTGTTCTTTCACACACCTCCATTCTATGACTTCACACACCTCCATTCTGTGACTTCACAAACCTCCATTCTGTGACTTCACACACCTCCATTCTGTGACTTCACAAACGTCCATTCTATGATTTCACACACCTCCATTCTATGACTTCACTCACCTCCATTTTATGACGTCACGCACCTCCATTTTAACTTCACACACCTCCATTATGTGACTTCACACATCTCCCTTCGGTGACTTCACACACCTCCATTCTATGACTTCACACACCTTCATTGTATGACTTCACACACCTCCATTCCATGACTTCACACACTTCCATTCTATGATTTCACATACCTCCATGCTATGACTTCACACACCTCCATTCTGTGACTTCACAAACCTCCATTCTGTGACTTCACACACCTCCATTCTGTGACTTCACAAACGTCCATTCTATGATTTCACACACCTGCATTCTATGACTTCACACACCTCCATTCTATGACTTCACACACCTCCTTTCTATGATTTCACCCACCTCCATTCTATGACTTCACACCTCCAATCTGACTTCACACACCTCCATTCTGTGACTTCACACACCTTCATTGTATGACTTCACACACCTCCATTCCATGACTTCACATACTTCCATTCTATGATTTCATATACCTCCATGCTATGACTTCACACACCTCCATTCTGTGACTTCACACACCTCCATTCTGAGTTCAGACACCTCCATTCTGTGACTTCACCCACCTCCATTCTGTGACTTCACACACCTCCATTCTCCGACTTCACACCCCTCAAATATGACTTCACATACCTCCATTCTATGACTTCACAAACCTCCATTCTGTGACTTCACACACCTCCATTCTGTGACTTCACAAACGTCCATTCTCTGATTTCACACACCTCCATTCTATGACTTCACACACCTCCATTCTGAATTCACACAGCTCCATTCTGTGACTTCACAAAACTCCATTCTATGATTTCACACACCTCCATACTATGACTTCACACAACTCCATCTATTACTTCACACACCTCCATTCTGACTTCACACACCTCTATTCTATGACTTCGCACACCTCCATTCTGACATCACACACCTCCATTCTATGATTTCACACACCTCCATTCTATGACTTCAAACACCTCCATTCTGTGACTTCACCCACCTCCATTCTGTGACTTCACACACCTCCATTTTCCGACTTCACACCCCTCAAATATGACTTCACATAACTCCATTCTATGACTTTACAAACCTCCATTTTGTTACTTCGCACACCTCCATTCTGTGACTTCACAAAAGTCCATTCTCTGATTTCACACACCTCCATTCTATGACTTCACACACCTCCATACTGAATTCACACACCTCCATTCTATGACTTCACACACCTCCATTCTGAATTCACACACCTCCATTCTTTGACTTCACACACCT
Source organism: Megascapheus bottae (assembly GCA_024803745.1). Taxonomy (NCBI): domain Eukaryota; kingdom Metazoa; phylum Chordata; class Mammalia; order Rodentia; family Geomyidae; genus Megascapheus; species Megascapheus bottae. Next base: position 441,395 of record JANJXV010000186.1, on the reverse strand, counting down.
CCATTCTGACTTCCCACACCTCCGTTCTGTGACTTCACACACCTCCATTCTATGAGTTCACACACCTCCATTCTATGACTTCACACACCTTCATATTTACTTCAGAAATATCCATTCTATGTCTTCACACACCTCCATTCTGTCACTTCACAAATCTCCATTCTGTGACTTCACACACCTCCATTCTGAGTTCACACAACTCCATTCAGTGACTTCACACATCTCCATTCTGACTTCACAAACCTCCATTCTATGACTTCACACACTTCCATTCTATGACTTCACACACCTCCATTCTTTGACTTCACACACCTCCATTCTATGAGTTCACACACCTCCATTCTATGACTTCACACACCTTCATTCTTACTTCAGAAATATCCATTCTATGACTTCACACACCTCCATTCTGTGACTTCACACACCTTCATTGTATGACTTCACACACCTCCATTCCATGACTTCACATACTTCCATTCTATGATTTCACATACCTCCATGCTATGACTTCACACACCTCCATTCTGTGACTTCACACACCTCCATTCTGAGTTCACACACCTCCATTCTGTGACTTCACCCACCTCCATTCTGTGACTTCACACACCTCCATTCTCCGACTTCACACCCCTCAAATATGACTTCACTTATCTCCATTCTATGACTTTACAAACCTCCATTTTGTTACTTCGCACACCTCCATTCTGTGACTTCACAAAAGTCCATTCTCTGATTTCACACACCTCCATTCTATGACTTCACACACCTCCATTCTGAATTCACACAGCTCCATTCTGTGACTTCACAAAACTCCATTCTATGATTTCACACACCTCCATACTATGACTTCACACACCTACATTCTGAATTCACACACCTCCATTCTATGACTTCACACACCTCCATTCTGACTTCCCACACCTCCATTCTGTGACTTCACACACCTCCATTCTATGAGTTCACACACCTCCATTCTATGACTTCACACACCTTCATTCTTACTTCAGAAATATCCATTCTATGTCTTCACACACCTCCATTCTATCACTTCACAAATCTCCATTCTGTGACTTCACACACCTCCATTCTGAGTTCCCACAACTCCATTCAGTGACTTCACACATCTCCATTCTGACTTCACAAACCTCCATTCTATGACTTCACACACTTCCATTCTATGACTTCACACACCTCCATTCTGTGACTTCACAAACCTCCATTCTGAGTTCACACACCTCCATTCTGTGACTTCAAACACCTCCATTCTGTGACATCACACACCTCCATTCTATGAATTCACACAACTTCATTCTATGACTTCACACACCTCCATTCTATGACTTCACACACCTACATTCTATGACTTCACACATCCATTTTGACTTCACCCACCTCCAATATATGACTTCAAACATCTCAATTCTGTGACTTCACACACCTCCATTCTATAACTTCACACATCCATTTTGACTTCACACACCTCCACTATATGACTTCAAACACCTCAATATTGTGACTTCACACACCTCAATTCTATGACTTCATACCCGTCCATTCTGTTATTTCACACACCTCCATTCTATGACTTCACACACCTCCATTCTGTGATTTCACAAACCTCCATTCTGTGACTTCACACACCTCCATTCTGTGACTTCACAAACGTCCATTCTATGATTTCACACACCTCCATTCTATGACTTCACTCAAATCCATTTTATGACGTCACGCACCTCCATTTTAACTTCACACACCTCCATTATGTGACTTCACACACCTCCATTCTATGACTTCACACACCTTCATTGTATGACTTCACACACCTCCATTCCATGACTTCACACACTTCCATTCTATGATTTCACATACCTCCATGCTATGACTTCACACACCTCCATTCTGTGACTTCACAAACCTCCATTCCGTGACTTCACACACCTCCATTCTGTGACTTCACAAACGTCCATTCTATGATTTCACACACCTCCATTCTATGACTTCACACACCTCCATTCTATGACTTCACACACCTCCTTTCTATGATTTCACCCACCTCCATTTTATGACTTCACACCTCCAATCTGACTTCACACACCTCCATTCTGAATTCACACAGCTCCATTCAGTGACTTCACAAAACTCCATTCTATGATTTCACACACCTCCATACTATGACTTCACACAACTCCATGTATTATTTCACACACCTCCATTCTGACTTCACACACCTCTATTCTATGACTTCGCACACCTCCATTCTGACATCACACACCTCCATTCTATGACTTCACACCTCCAATCTGACTTCACACACCTCCATTCTGTGACTTCATCCACCTCCATTCTGTGACTTCAGACACCTCCATTATATGACTTCACACATCTCCATGCTATGACTTCACACACCTCCATTCTGTGACTTCACACACCTCCATTGTATGACTTCACACACCTCCATTCTGACATCACACACGTCCATTCTATGACTTCACAGTCCTCGAATCTGTGACCTCACTCACCTGCACTCTATGACTTCACACTCCTCCATTCTATGACTTCCCACACCTCCTTTCTATGACTTCACACACTTTCATTGTGACATCACACAACTCCATTCTATGAGTTCACACAACTCCATTCTATGACTTCACACACCTCCATTCTGACTTCACACACCTCCATTCTATGACTTCACAGACCTCGAATCTGTGACTTCACTTACCTCCACTCTATGACTTCACACTCCTCCATGCTATGACTTCACACACCTCCTTTCTATGATTTCACCCACCTCCATTCTATGACTTCACACCTCCAATCTGACTACACACACTTCCATACTGTGACTTCACACACTTCCATTCTGAATTCACACTGCTCCATTCTGTGACTTCACAAAACTCCATTCTATGATTTCAAAAATCTCCATACTAAGACTTCACACAACTCCATATATGACTTTACACACCTCCATTCTGACTTCACACACCTCTATTCTATGACTTCGCACACCCCCATTCTGACATCACACACCTCCATTCTATGACTTCACAGACCTCGAATCTCTGACTTCACTCACCTGCACTCTATGACTTCACACTGCTCCATTCTATGACTTCCCACACTTCCTTTCTATGACTTCACCAACCTACAATCTATGACTACACAACTGCATTCTGACTTCACACACCTCCATTCTTTGACTTCACACACCTCCATTCTATGAGTTCACACACCTCCATTCTATGACCTCACACACCTTCATTCTTACTTCAGAAACATCCATTCTATGACTTCACACACCTCCATTCTTTGACTTCACACACCTCCATTCCACGACTTCACACACCTCCATTCTATGAGTTCACACACCTCCATTCTATGACTTCACACACCTTCATTCTTAATTCAGAAAAATCCATTCTATGACTTCACACACCTCCATTCTATGTCTTCGCAAACCTCCATTCTGTGACTTCACACACCTCCATTCTCAGTTCACACACGTCCATTTGGTGACTTCACACACCTCCATTCTATGACTTCACACACCTCCATTCTATGTCTTCGCAAACCTCCATTCTGTGACTTCACACACCTCAATTCTCAGTTCACACACGTCCATTCGGTGACTTCAAACACCTCCATTCTGTGACTTCACACACCTCCATTCTCAGTTCACAGACGTCCATTCGGTGACTTCACACACCTCCATTCTGTGACTTCACACACCTCTATTCTATGACTTCACACACCTCCATTCTTTGACTTCACACACCTCCATTCTATGACTTCACACACCTCCATTCTATGACTTCACACATCCATTTTGATTTCACACACCTCCAATATATTACTTCAAACACCTCAATTCTGTGACTTCACACACCTCCATTCTATGACTTCATACCCGTCCATTCTGTGTTTTCACACACCTCCATTCTATGACTTCAAACACCTCCATTCTGTGACTTCACCCACCTCCATTCTGTGACTTCCCAAACCTCCATTCTCCGACTTCACACCCCTCAAATATGACTTCACATAACTCCATTCTATGACTTCACAAACCTCCATTCTGTGACTTCACACACCTCCATTCTGTGACTTCACAAAAGTCCATTATCTGATTTAACACACCTCCATTCTATGACTTCACACACCTCCATTCTGAATTCACACACCTCCATTCTATGACTTCACACACCTCCATTCTGACTTCCCATACCTCCATTCTGTGACTTCACACACCTCCATTCTATGAGTTCACACACCTCCATTCTATGACTTCACACACCTTCATTCTTACTTCAGAAATATCCATTCTATGGCTTCACACACCTCCATTCTATCACTTCACAAATCTCCATTCTGTGACTTCACACACCTCCATTCTAAGTTCACACAACTCCATTCAGTGACTTCACACATCTCAATTCTGACTTCACAAACCTCTATTCTATGACTTCACACACTTCCATTCTATGACTTCACACACCTCCGTTCTGTGACTTCACAAACCTCCATTCTGAGTTCACACACCTCCATTCTATGACTTCAAACACCTCCATTCTGTGACTTCACCCACCTCCATTCTGTGACTTCACACACCTCCATTCTCCGACTTCACACCCCTCAAATATGACTTCACTTATCTCCATTCTATGACTTTACAAACCTCCATTTTGTTACTTCGCACACCTCCATTCTGTGAATTCACAAAAGTCCATTCTCTGATTTCACACACCTCCATTCTATGACTTCACACACCTCCATTCTGAATTCACACAGCTCCATTCTGTGACTTCACAAAACTCCATTCTATGATTTCACACACCTCCATACTATGACTTCACACACCTACATTCTGAATTCACACACCTCCATTCTATGACTTCACACACCTCCATTCTGACTTCCCACACCTCCATTCTGTGACTTCACACACCTCCATTCTATGAGTTCACACACCTCCATTCTATGACTTCACACACCTTCATTCTTACTTCAGAAATATCCATTCTATGTCTTCACACACCTCCATTCTATCACTTCACAAATCTCCATTCTGTGACTTCACACACCTCCATTCTGAGTTCCCACAACTCCATTCAGTGACTTCACACATCTCCATTCTGACTTCACAAACCTCCATTCTATGACTTCACACACTTCCATTCTATGACTTCACACACCTCCATTCTGTGACTTCACAAACCTCCATTCTGAGTTCACACACCTCCATTCTGTGACTTCAAACACCTCCATTCTGTGACATCACACACCTCCATTCTATGAATTCACACAACTTCATTCTATGACTTCACACACCTCCATTCTATGACTTCACACACCTACATTCTATGACTTCACACATCCATTTTGACTTCTCCCACCTCCAATATATGACTTCAAACATCTCAATTCTGTGACTTCACACACCTCCATTCTATAACTTCACACATCCATTTTGACTTCACACACCTCCAATATATGACTTCAAACACCTCAATATTGTGACTTCACACACCTCAATTCTATGACTTCATACCCGTCCATTCTGTTCTTTCACACACCTCCATTCTATGACTTCACACACCTCCATTCTGTGACTTCACAAACCTCCATTCTGTGACTTCACACACCTCCATTCTGTGACTTCACAAACGTCCATTCTATGATTTCACACACCTCCATTCTATGACTTCACTCACCTCCATTTTATGACGTCACGCACCTCCATTTTAACTTCACACACCTCCATTATGTGACTTCACACATCTCCCTTCGGTGACTTCACACACCTCCATTCTATGACTTCACACACCTTCATTGTATGACTTCACACACCTCCATTCCATGACTTCACACACTTCCATTCTATGATTTCACATACCTCCATGCTATGACTTCACACACCTCCATTCTGTGACTTCACAAACCTCCATTCTGTGACTTCACACACCTCCATTCTGTGACTTCACAAACGTCCATTCTATGATTTCACACACCTGCATTCTATGACTTCACACACCTCCATTCTATGACTTCACACACCTCCTTTCTATGATTTCACCCACCTCCATTCTATGACTTCACACCTCCAATCTGACTTCACACACCTCCATTCTGTGACTTCACACACCTTCATTGTATGACTTCACACACCTCCATTCCATGACTTCACATACTTCCATTCTATGATTTCATATACCTCCATGCTATGACTTCACACACCTCCATTCTGTGACTTCACACACCTCCATTCTGAGTTCAGACACCTCCATTCTGTGACTTCACCCACCTCCATTCTGTGACTTCACACACCTCCATTCTCCGACTTCACACCCCTCAAATATGACTTCACATACCTCCATTCTATGACTTCACAAACCTCCATTCTGTGACTTCACACACCTCCATTCTGTGACTTCACAAACGTCCATTCTCTGATTTCACACACCTCCATTCTATGACTTCACACACCTCCATTCTGAATTCACACAGCTCCATTCTGTGACTTCACAAAACTCCATTCTATGATTTCACACACCTCCATACTATGACTTCACACAACTCCATCTATTACTTCACACACCTCCATTCTGACTTCACACACCTCTATTCTATGACTTCGCACACCTCCATTCTGACATCACACACCTCCATTCTATGATTTCACACACCTCCATTCTATGACTTCAAACACCTCCATTCTGTGACTTCACCCACCTCCATTCTGTGACTTCACACACCTCCATTTTCCGACTTCACACCCCTCAAATATGACTTCACATAACTCCATTCTATGACTTTACAAACCTCCATTTTGTTACTTCGCACACCTCCATTCTGTGACTTCACAAAAGTCCATTCTCTGATTTCACACACCTCCATTCTATGACTTCACACACCTCCATACTGAATTCACACACCTCCATTCTATGACTTCACACACCTCCATTCTGAATTCACACACCTCCATTCTTTGACTTCACACACCTCCATTCTGACTTCCCACACCTCCGTTCTGTGACTTCACACACCTCCATTCTATGAGTTCACACACCTCCATTCTATGACTTCACACACCTTCATATTTACTTCAGAAATATCCATTCTATGTCTTCACACACCTCCATTCTGTCACTTCACAAATCTCCATTCTGTGACTTCACACACCTCCATTCTGAGTTCACACAACTCCATTCAGTGACTTCACACATCTCCATTCTGACTTCACAAACCTCCATTCTATGACTTCACACACTTCCATTCTATGACTTCACACACCTCCATTCTTTGACTTCACACACCTCCATTCTATGAGTTCACACACCTCCATTCTATGACTTCACACACCTTCATTCTTACTTCAGAAATATCCATTCTATGACTTCACACACCTCCATTCTGTGACTTCACACACCTTCATTGTATGACTTCACACACCTCCATTCCATGACTTCACATACTTCCATTCTATGATTTCACATACCTCCATGCTATGACTTCACACACCTCCATTCTGTGACTTCACACACCTCCATTCTGAGTTCACACACCTCCATTCTGTGACTTCACCCACCTCCATTCTGTGACTTCACACACCTCCATTCTCCGACTTCACACCCCTCAAATATGACTTCACTTATCTCCATTCTATGACTTTACAAACCTCCATTTTGTTACTTCGCACACCTCCATTCTGTGACTTCACAAAAGTCCATTCTCTGATTTCACACACCTCCATTCTATGACTTCACACACCTCCATTCTGAATTCACACAGCTCCATTCTGTGACTTCACAAAACTCCATTCTATGATTTCACACACCTCCATACTATGACTTCACACACCTACATTCTGAATTCACACACCTCCATTCTATGACTTCACACACCTCCATTCTGACTTCCCACACCTCCATTCTGTGACTTCACACACCTCCATTCTATGAGTTCACACACCTCCATTCTATGACTTCACACACCTTCATTCTTACTTCAGAAATATCCATTCTATGTCTTCACACACCTCCATTCTATCACTTCACAAATCTCCATTCTGTGACTTCACACACCTCCATTCTGAGTTCCCACAACTCCATTCAGTGACTTCACACATCTCCATTCTGACTTCACAAACCTCCATTCTATGACTTCACACACTTCCATTCTATGACTTCACACACCTCCATTCTGTGACTTCACAAACCTCCATTCTGAGTTCACACACCTCCATTCTGTGACTTCAAACACCTCCATTCTGTGACATCACACACCTCCATTCTATGAATTCACACAACTTCATTCTATGACTTCACACACCTCCATTCTATGACTTCACACACCTACATTCTATGACTTCACACATCCATTTTGACTTCACCCACCTCCAATATATGACTTCAAACATCTCAATTCTGTGACTTCACACACCTCCATTCTATAACTTCACACATCCATTTTGACTTCACACACCTCCACTATATGACTTCAAACACCTCAATATTGTGACTTCACACACCTCAATTCTATGACTTCATACCCGTCCATTCTGTTATTTCACACACCTCCATTCTATGACTTCACACACCTCCATTCTGTGATTTCACAAACCTCCATTCTGTGACTTCACACACCTCCATTCTGTGACTTCACAAACGTCCATTCTATGATTTCACACACCTCCATTCTATGACTTCACTCAAATCCATTTTATGACGTCACGCACCTCCATTTTAACTTCACACACCTCCATTATGTGACTTCACACACCTCCATTCTATGACTTCACACACCTTCATTGTATGACTTCACACACCTCCATTCCATGACTTCACACACTTCCATTCTATGATTTCACATACCTCCATGCTATGACTTCACACACCTCCATTCTGTGACTTCACAAACCTCCATTCCGTGACTTCACACACCTCCATTATGTGACTTCACAAACGTCCATTCTATGATTTCACACACCTCCATTCTATGACTTCACACACCTCCATTCTATGACTTCACACACCTCCTTTCTATGATTTCACCCACCTCCATTTTATGACTTCACACCTCCAATCTGACTTCACACACCTCCATTCTGAATTCACACAGCTCCATTCAGTGACTTCACAAAACTCCATTCTATGATTTCACACACCTCCATACTATGACTTCACACAACTCCATGTATTATTTCACACACCTCCATTCTGACTTCACACACCTCTATTCTATGACTTCGCACACCTCCATTCTGACATCACACACCTCCATTCTATGACTTCACACCTCCAATCTGACTTCACACACCTCCATTCTGTGACTTCATCCACCTCCATTCTGTGACTTCAGACACCTCCATTATATGACTTCACACATCTCCATGCTATGACTTCACACACCTCCATTCTGTGACTTCACACACCTCCATTGTATGACTTCACACACCTCCATTCTGACATCACACACGTCCATTCTATGACTTCACAGTCCTCGAATCTGTGACCTCACTCACCTGCACTCTATGACTTCACACTCCTCCATTCTATGACTTCCCACACCTCCTTTCTATGACTTCACACACTTTCATTGTGACATCACACAACTCCATTCTATGAGTTCACACAACTCCATTCTATGACTTCACACACCTCCATTCTGACTTCACACACCTCCATTCTATGACTTCACAGACCTCGAATCTGTGACTTCACTTACCTCCACTCTATGACTTCACACTCCTCCATGCTATGACTTCACACACCTCCTTTCTATGATTTCACCCACCTCCATTCTATGACTTCACACCTCCAATCTGACTACACACACTTCCATACTGTGACTTCACACACTTCCATTCTGAATTCACACTGCTCCATTCTGTGACTTCACAAAACTCCATTCTATGATTTCAAAAATCTCCATACTAAGACTTCACACAACTCCATATATGACTTTACACACCTCCATTCTGACTTCACACACCTCTATTCTATGACTTCGCACACCCCCATTCTGACATCACACACCTCCATTCTATGACTTCACAGACCTCGAATCTCTGACTTCACTCACCTGCACTCTATGACTTCACACTGCTCCATTCTATGACTTCCCACACTTCCTTTCTATGACTTCACCAACCTACAATCTATGACTACACAACTGCATTCTGACTTCACACACCTCCATTCTTTGACTTCACACACCTCCATTCTATGAGTTCACACACCTCCATTCTATGACCTCACACACCTTCATTCTTACTTCAGAAACATCCATTCTATGACTTCACACACCTCCATTCTTTGACTTCACACACCTCCATTCCACGACTTCACACACCTCCATTCTATGAGTTCACACACCTCCATTCTATGACTTCACACACCTTCATTCTTAATTCAGAAAAATCCATTCTATGACTTCACACACCTCCATTCTATGTCTTCGCAAACCTCCATTCTGTGACTTCACACACCTCCATTCTCAGTTCACACACGTCCATTTGGTGACTTCACACACCTCCATTCTATGACTTCACACACCTCCATTCTATGTCTTCGCAAACCTCCATTCTGTGACTTCACACACCTCAATTCTCAGTTCACACACGTCCATTCGGTGACTTCAAACACCTCCATTCTGTGACTTCACACACCTCCATTCTCAGTTCACAGACGTCCATTCGGTGACTTCACACACCTCCATTCTGTGACTTCACACACCTCTATTCTATGACTTCACACACCTCCATTCTTTGACTTCACACACCTCCATTCTATGACTTCACACACCTCCATTCTTTGACTTCACACATCCATTTTGATTTCACACACCTCCAATATATTACTTCAAACACCTCAATTCTGTGACTTCACACACCTCCATTCTATGACTTCATACCCGTCCATTCTGTGTTTTCACACACCTCCATTCTATGACTTCAAACACCTCCATTCTGTGACTTCACCCACCTCCATTCTGTGACTTCCCACACCTCCATTCTCCGACTTCACACCCCTCAAATATGACTTCACATAACTCCATTCTATGACTTCACAAACCTCCATTCTGTGACTTCACACACCTCCATTCTGTGACTTCACAAAAGTCCATTATCTGATTTAACACACCTCCATTCTATGACTTCACACACCTCCATTCTGAATTCACACACCTCCATTCTATGACTTCACACACCTCCATTCTGACTTCCCATACCTCCATTCTGTGACTTCACACACCTCCATTCTATGAGTTCACACACCTCCATTCTATGACTTCACACACCTTCATTCTTACTTCAGAAATATCCATTCTATGGCTTCACACACCTCCATTCTATCACTTCACAAATCTCCATTCTGTGACTTCACACACCTCCATTCTAAGTTCACACAACTCCATTCAGTGACTTCACACATCTCAATTCTGACTTCACAAACCTCTATTCTATGACTTCACACACTTCCATTCTATGACTTCACACACCTCCGTTCTGTGACTTCACAAACCTCCATTCTGAGTTCACACACCTCCATTCTATGACTTCAAACACCTCCATTCTGTGACTTCACCCACCTCCATTCTGTGACTTCACACACCTCCATTCTCCGACTTCACACCCCTCAAATATGACTTCACTTATCTCCATTCTATGACTTTACAAACCTCCATTTTGTTACTTCGCACACCTCCATTCTGTGACTTCACAAAAGTCCATTCTCTGATTTCACACACCTCCATTCTATGACTTCACACACCTCCATTCTGAATTCACACAGCTCCATTCTGTGACTTCACAAAACTCCATTCTATGATTTCACACACCTCCATACTATGACTTCACACACCTACATTCTGAATTCACACACCTCCATTCTATGACTTCACACACCTCCATTCTGACTTCCCACACCTCCATTCTGTGACTTCACACACCTCCATTCTATGAGTTCACACACCTCCATTCTATGACTTCACACACCTTCATTCTTACTTCAGAAATATCCATTCTATGTCTTCACACACCTCCATTCTATCACTTCACAAATCTCCATTCTGTGACTTCACACACCTCCATTCTGAGTTCCCACAACTCCATTCAGTGACTTCACACATCTCCATTCTGACTTCACAAACCTCCATTCTGTGACTTCACACACTTCCATTCTATGACTTCACACACCTCCATTCTGTGACTTCACAAACCTCCATTCTGAGTTCACACACCTCCATTCTGTGACTTCAAACACCTCCATTCTGTGACATCACACACCTCCATTCTATGAATTCACACAACTTCATTCTATGACTTCACACACCTCCATTCTATGACTTCACACACCTACATTCTATGACTTCACACATCCATTTTGACTTCACCCACCTCCAATATATGACTTCAAACATCTCAATTCTGTGACTTCACACACCTCCATTCTATAACTTCACACATCCATTTTGACTTCACACACCTCCAATATATGACTTCAAACACCTCAATATTGTGACTTCACACACCTCAATTCTATGACTTCATACCCGTCCATTCTGTTCTTTCACACACCTCCATTCTATGACTTCACACACCTCCATTCTGTGACTTCACAAACCTCCATTCTGTGACTTCACACACCTCCATTCTGTGACTTCACAAACGTCCATTCTATGATTTCACACACCTCCATTCTATGACTTCACTCACCTCCATTTTATGACGTCACGCACCTCCATTTTAACTTCACACACCTCCATTATGTGACTTCACACATCTCCCTTCGGTGACTTCACACACCTCCATTCTATGACTTCACACACCTTCATTGTATGACTTCACACACCTCCATTCCATGACTTCACACACTTCCATTCTATGATTTCACATACCTCCATGCTATGACTTCACACACCTCCATTCTGTGACTTCACAAACCTCCATTCTGTGACTTCACACACCTCCATTCTGTGACTTCACAAACGTCCATTCTATGATTTCACACACCTGCATTCTATGACTTCACACACCTCCATTCTATGACTTCACACACCTCCTTTCTATGATTTCACCCACCTCCATTCTATGACTTCACACCTCCAATCTGACTTCACACACCTCCATTCTGTGACTTCACACACCTTCATTGTATGACTTCACACACCTCCATTCCATGACTTCACATACTTCCATTCTATGATTTCATATACCTCCATTCTATGACTTCATACCCGTCCATTCTGTGTTTTCACACACCTCCATTCTATGACTTCAAACACCTCCATTCTGTGACTTCACCCACCTCCATTCTGTGACTTCCCACACCTCCATTCTCCGACTTCACACCCCTCAAATATGACTTCACATAACTCCATTCTATGACTTCACAAACCTCCATTCTGTGACTTCACACACCTCCATTCTGTGACTTCACAAAAGTCCATTATCTGATTTAACACACCTCCATTCTATGACTTCACACACCTCCATTCTGAATTCACACACCTCCATTCTATGACTTCACACACCTCCATTCTGACTTCCCATACCTCCATTCTGTGACTTCACACACCTCCATTCTATGAGTTCACACACCTCCATTCTATGACTTCACACACCTTCATTCTTACTTCAGAAATATCCATTCTATGGCTTCACACACCTCCATTCTATCACTTCACAAATCTCCATTCTGTGACTTCACACACCTCCATTCTAAGTTCACACAACTCCATTCAGTGACTTCACACATCTCAATTCTGACTTCACAAACCTCTATTCTATGACTTCACACACTTCCATTCTATGACTTCACACACCTCCGTTCTGTGACTTCACAAACCTCCATTCTGAGTTCACACACCTCCATTCTATGACTTCAAACACCTCCATTCTGTGACTTCACCCACCTCCATTCTGTGACTTCACACACCTCCATTCTCCGACTTCACACCCCTCAAATATGACTTCACTTATCTCCATTCTATGACTTTACAAACCTCCATTTTGTTACTTCGCACACCTCCATTCTGTGACTTCACAAAAGTCCATTCTCTGATTTCACACACCTCCATTCTATGACTTCACACACCTCCATTCTGAATTCACACAGCTCCATTCTGTGACTTCACAAAACTCCATTCTATGATTTCACACACCTCCATACTATGACTTCACACACCTACATTCTGAATTCACACACCTCCATTCTATGACTTCACACACCTCCATTCTGACTTCCCACACCTCCATTCTGTGACTTCACACACCTCCATTCTATGAGTTCACACACCTCCATTCTATGACTTCACACACCTTCATTCTTACTTCAGAAATATCCATTCTATGTCTTCACACACCTCCATTCTATCACTTCACAAATCTCCATTCTGTGACTTCACACACCTCCATTCTGAGTTCCCACAACTCCATTCAGTGACTTCACACATCTCCATTCTGACTTCACAAACCTCCATTCTGTGACTTCACACACTTCCATTCTATGACTTCACACACCTCCATTCTGTGACTTCACAAACCTCCATTCTGAGTTCACACACCTCCATTCTGTGACTTCAAACACCTCCATTCTGTGACATCACACACCTCCATTCTATGAATTCACACAACTTCATTCTATGACTTCACACACCTCCATTCTATGACTTCACACACCTACATTCTATGACTTCACACATCCATTTTGACTTCACCCACCTCCAATATATGACTTCAAACATCTCAATTCTGTGACTTCACACACCTCCATTCTATAACTTCACACATCCATTTTGACTTCACACACCTCCAATATATGACTTCAAACACCTCAATATTGTGACTTCACACACCTCAATTCTATGACTTCATACCCGTCCATTCTGTTCTTTCACACACCTCCATTCTATGACTTCACACACCTCCATTCTGTGACTTCACAAACCTCCATTCTGTGACTTCACACACCTCCATTCTGTGACTTCACAAACGTCCATTCTATGATTTCACACACCTCCATTCTATGACTTCACTCACCTCCATTTTATGACGTCACGCACCTCCATTTTAACTTCACACACCTCCATTATGTGACTTCACACATCTCCCTTCGGTGACTTCACACACCTCCATTCTATGACTTCACACACCTTCATTGTATGACTTCACACACCTCCATTCCATGACTTCACACACTTCCATTCTATGATTTCACATACCTCCATGCTATGACTTCACACACCTCCATTCTGTGACTTCACAAACCTCCATTCTGTGACTTCACACACCTCCATTCTGTGACTTCACAAACGTCCATTCTATGATTTCACACACCTGCATTCTATGACTTCACACACCTCCATTCTATGACTTCACACACCTCCTTTCTATGATTTCACCCACCTCCATTCTATGACTTCACACCTCCAATCTGACTTCACACACCTCCATTCTGTGACTTCACACACCTTCATTGTATGACTTCACACACCTCCATTCCATGACTTCACATACTTCCATTCTATGATTTCATATACCTCCATGCTATGACTTCACACACCTCCATTCTGTGACTTCACACACCTCCATTCTGAGTTCAGACACCTCCATTCTGTGACTTCACCCACCTCCATTCTGTGACTTCACACACCTCCATTCTCCGACTTCACACCCCTCAAATATGACTTCACATACCTCCATTCTATGACTTCACAAACCTCCATTCTGTGACTTCACACACCTCCATTCTGTGACTTCACAAACGTCCATTCTCTGATTTCACACACCTCCATTCTATGACTTCACACACCTCCATTCTGAATTCACACAGCTCCATTCTGTGACTTCACAAAACTCCATTCTATGATTTCACACACCTCCATACTATGACTTCACACAACTCCATCTATTACTTCACACACCTCCATTCTGACTTCACACACCTCTATTCTATGACTTCGCACACCTCCATTCTGACATCACACACCTCCATTCTATGACTTCACACCTCCAATCTGACTTCACACACCTCCATTCTGTGACTTCACCCACCTCCATTCTGTGACTTCACACACCTCCATTATATGACTTCACACACCTCCATGCTATGACTTCACACACCTCCATTCTGTGACTTCACACACCTCCATTGTATGATTCACACACCTCCATTCTGACATCACACACCTCCATTCTATGACTTCACAGTCCTCGAATCTGTGACCTCACTCACCTGCACTCTATGACTTCACACTCCTCCATTCTATGACTTCCCACACCTCCTTTCTATGACTTCACACACTTCCATTGTGACATCACACAACTCCATTCTATGAGTTCACACAACTCCATTCTATGACTTCACACACCTCCATTCTGACTTCACACACCTCCATTCTATGACTTCACAGACCTCGAATCTGTGACTTCACTTACCTCCACTCTATGACTTCACACTCCTCCATGCTATGACTTCACACACCTCCTTTCTATGATTTCACCCACCTCCATTCTATGACTTCACACCTCCAATCTGACTACACACACTTCCATACTGTGACTTCACACACTTCCATTCTGAATTCACACTGCTCCATTCTGTGACTTCACAAAACTCCATTCTATGATTTCAAAAATCTCCATACTAAGACTTCACACAACTCCATATATGACTTTACACACCTCCATTCTGACTTCACACACCTCTATTCTATGACTTCGCACACCCCCATTCTGACATCACACACCTCCATTCTATGACTTCACAGACCTCGAATCTCTGACTTCACTCACCTGCACTCTATGACTTCACACTGCTCCATTCTATGACTTCCCACACTTCCTTTCTATGACTTCACCAACCTACAATCTATGACTACACAACTGCATTCTGACTTCACACACCTCCATTCTTTGACTTCACACACCTCCATTCTATGAGTTCACACACCTCCATTCTATGACCTCACACACCTTCATTCTTACTTCAGAAACATCCATTCTATGACTTCACACACCTCCATTCTATGTCTTCGCAAACCTCCATTCTGTGACTTCACACACCTCCATTCTCAGTTCACACACGTCCATTTGGTGACTTCACACACCTCCATTCTATGACTTCACACACCTCCATTCTATGTCTTCGCAAACCTCCATTCTGTGACTTCACACACCTCAATTCTCAGTTCACACACGTCCATTCGGTGACTTCAAACACCTCCATTCTGTGACTTCACACACCTCCATTCTCAGTTCACAGACGTCCATTCGGTGACTTCACACACCTCCATTCTGTGACTTCACACACCTCTATTCTATGACTTCACACACCTCCATTCTTTGACTTCACACACCTCCATTCTATGACTTCACACACCTCCATTCTATGACTTCACACATCCATTTTGATTTCACACACCTCCAATATATTACTTCAAACACCTCAATTCTGTGACTTCACACACCTCCATTCTATGACTTCATACCCGTCCATTCTGTGTTTTCACACACCTCCATTCTATGACTTCAAACACCTCCATTCTGTGACTTCACAGACCTCGAATCTCTGACTTCACTCACCTGCACTCTATGACTTCACACTGCTCCATTCTATGACTTCCCACACTTCCTTTCTATGACTTCACCAACCTACAATCTATGACTACACAACTGCATTCTGACTTCACACACCTCCATTCTTTGACTTCACACACCTCCATTCTATGAGTTCACACACCTCCATTCTATGACCTCACACACCTTCATTCTTACTTCAGAAACATCCATTCTATGACTTCACACACCTCCATTCTTTGACTTCACACACCTCCATTCCACGACTTCACACACCTCCATTCTATGAGTTCACACACCTCCATTCTATGACTTCACACACCTTCATTCTTAATTCAGAAAAATCCATTCTATGACTTCACACACCTCCATTCTATGTCTTCGCAAACCTCCATTCTGTGACTTCACACACCTCCATTCTCAGTTCACACACGTCCATTTGGTGACTTCACACACCTCCATTCTATGACTTCACACACCTCCATTCTATGTCTTCGCAAACCTCCATTCTGTGACTTCACACACCTCAATTCTCAGTTCACACACGTCCATTCGGTGACTTCAAACACCTCCATTCTGTGACTTCACACACCTCCATGCTCAGTTCACAGACGTCCATTCGGTGACTTCACACACCTCCATTCTGTGACTTCACACACCTCTATTCTATGACTTCACACACCTCCATTCTTTGACTTCACACACCTCCATTCTATGACTTCACACACCTCTATTCTATGACTTCACACATCCATTTTGATTTCACACACCTCCAATATATTACTTCAAACACCTCAATTCTGTGACTTCACACACCTCCATTCTATAACTTCATACCCGTCCATTCTGTGTTTTCACACACCTCCATTCTATGACTTCAAACACCTCCATTCTGTGACTTCACCCACCTCCATTCTGTGACTTCCCACACCTCCATTCTCCGACTTCACACCCCTCAAATATGACTTCACATAACTCCATTCTATGACTTCACAAACCTCCATTCTGTGACTTCACACACCTCCATTCTGTGACTTCACAAAAGTCCATTATCTGATTTAACACACCTCCATTCTATGACTTCACACACCTCCATTCTGTGACTTCACACACCTCCATTCTATGAGTTCACACACCTCCATTCTATGACTTCACACACCTTCATTCTTACTTCAGAAATATCCATTCTATGGCTTCACACACCTCCATTCTATCACTTCACAAATCTCCATTCTGTGACTTCACACACCTCCATTCTAAGTTCACACAACTCCATTCAGTGACTTCACACATCTCAATTCTGACTTCACAAACCTCTCTTCTATGACTTCACACACTTCCATTCTATGACTTCACACACCTCCGTTCTGTGACTTCACAAACCTCCATTCTGAGTTCACACACCTCCATTCTGTGACTTCAAACACCTCCATTCTGTGACTTCACACACCTCCATTCTATGAATTCACACAACTCCATTCTATGACTTCACACACCTCCATTCTATGACTTCACACACCTACATTCTATGATTTCACACATCCAGTTTGACTTCACACACCTCCAATATATGACTTCAAACACCTCAATATTGTGACTTCACACACCTCAATTCTATGACTTCATACCCGTCCATTCTGTTCTTTCACACACCTCCATTCTATGATTCACACACCTCCATTCTGTGACTTCACAAACCCCCATTCTGTGACTTCACACACCTCCATTCTGTGACTTCACAAACGTACATTCTATGATTTCACACACCTCCATTCTATGACTTTACACACCTCCATTTTATGACGTCACGCACCTCCATTTTAACTTCACACACCTCCATTTTGTGACTTCACACACCTCCCTGCGGTGACTTCACACACCTCCATTCTATGACTTCACACACCTTCATTGTATGACAGCACAAACCTCCATTCCATGACTTCACACACTTCCATTCTATGATTTCACATACCTCCATGCTATGACTTCACACACCTCCATTCTGTGACTTCACAAACCTCCATTCTATGACTTCACACACCTCCATTCTGTGACTTCACAAACGTCCATTCTATGATTTCACACACCTGCATTCTATGACTTCACACACCTCCATCCTATGACTTCACACACCTCCTTTCTATGATTTCACCCACCTCCATTCTATGACTTCACACCTCCAATCTGACTTCACACACCTCCATTCTGTGACTTCACACACCTTCATTGTATGACTTCACACACCTCCATTCCATGACTTCACACACTTCCATTCTATGATTTCACATACCTCCATGCTATGACTTCACACACCGCCATTCTGTGACTTCACACACCTCCATTCTGAGTTCACACACCTCCATTCTGTGACTTCATCCACCTCCATTCTGTGACTTCACACACCTCCATTCTCCGACTTCACACCCCTCAAATATGACTTCAAATACCTCCATTCTATGACTTCACAAACCTCCATTCTGTGACTTCACACACCTCCATTCTATGACTTCACACACCTCCATTCTGAATTCACACAGCTCCATTCTGTGACTTCACAAAACTCCATTCTATGATTTCACACACCTCCATACTATGACTTCACACAACTCCATGTATTACTTCACACACCTCCATTCTGACTTCACACACCTCTATTCTATGACTTCGCACACCTCCATTCTGACATCACACACCTCCATTCTATGACTTCACAGACCTCGAATCTGTGACCTCACTCACCTGCACTCTATGACTTCACACTCCTCCATTCTATGACTTCCCACACCTCCTTTCTATGACTTCACACACTTCCATTGTGACATCACACAACTCCATTCTATGAGTTCACACACCTCCATTCTATAACTTCACACACCTCCATTATGACTTCACACACCTGCATTCTATGACTTCACAGACCTAGAATCTGTGACTTCAGTTACATCCACTCTATGACTTTACACTCCTCCATTCTATGACTTCACACACCTCCTTTTTATGATTTCACCCACCTCCATTCTATGACTTCACACCTCCAATCTGACTTCACACACCTCCTTTCTGTGACTTCACACACCTCCATTCTGTGACTTCACACACCTCCATTATATGACTTCACACAGCTCCATTCTGTGACTTCACACACCTCCATTCTGTGACTTCACACACCTCCATTCTGAGTTCACACACCTCCATTCTGTGACTTCACAAACCTCCATTCTTTGACTTCACAAACCTCCATTCTGTGACTTCACACACCTCCATTCTATGACTTCACACACCGCCATTCTATGATTTCACACATCCATTTTGACTTCACACACCTCCAATATATGACTTCAAACACCTCAATTTTGTGACTTCACACACCTCCATTCTATGACTTCATATCCGTCCATTCTGTGACTTCACAAACCTCCATTCTATGAGTTCACACACCTCCATTCTGTGACTTCACTCACCTCCATTCTGTGACTTCACACACCTGCATTCTCCGACTTCACACCCCTCCAATTTGACTTCACATACCACCATTCTATGACTTCACAAACCTCCATTCTGTGACTTCACACACCTCCATTCTGTGACTTCACAAACGTCCATTCTCTGATTTCACAGAGCTCCATTCTATGACTTCACACACCTCCATTCTGAATTCACACAGCTCCATTCTGTGACTTCACACACCTCCATTCTATGATTTCACACACCTCCATACTATGACTTCACACAACTCCATGTCTTACTTCACACACCTCCATTCTGTCTTCACACACCTGTATTCTATGACTTCGCACACCTCCATTCTGACATCACACACCTCCATTCTATGACTTCACAGACCTCGAATCTGTGACCTCACTCACCTGCACTCTATGACTTCACAATCCTCCATTCTATGACTTCCCACACCTCCTTTCTATGACTTCACACACTTCCATTGTGACATCACACAACTCCATTCTATGAGTTCCCACACCTCCATTCTATGACTTCACACACCTCCATTCTGACTTCATACACCTGCATTCTATGACTTCAGAGACCTCGAATCTGTGACTTCACTTACCTCCACTCTATGACTTCACCCTCCTCCATTCTATGACTTCACACACCTCCTTTCCATGATTTCACCCACCTCCATTCTATGACTTCACACCTCCAATCTGACTTCACATACCTCCATTCTGTGAATTCACACACCTCCATTCTGTGACTTCACAAACCTCCATTCTGTGACTTCACAAACATCCATTCTCTGATTTCACACACCTCCATTCTATGACTTCACACACCTCCATTCTGAATTCACACAGCTCCATTCTGTGACTTCACAAATGTCCATTCTATGATTTCACACACCTCCATACTATGACTTCACACAACTCCATGTATTACTTCACACACCTCCATTCTGACTTCACACACCTCTATTCTATGACTTCGCACACCTCCATTCTGACAACACACACCTCCATTATATGACTTCACAGACCTCGAATCTGTGACCTCACACACCTGCATCTATGACTTCACACTCCTCCATTCTATGACTTTCCACACCTCCTTTCTATGACTTCACACACATCCATTGTGACATCACACAACTCCATTCTATGAGTTCACACACCTCCATTCTATGACTTCACACACCTCCATTCTGACTTCACACACCTCCATTCTATGACTTCACAGACCTCGAATCTGTGACTTCACTTACCTCCACTCTATGACTTCACACTCCTCCATTCTATGACTTCACACACCTCCTTTCTATGACTTCACACACATCCATTGTGACATCACACAACTCCATTCTATTAGTTCACACACCTCCATTCTATGACTTCACACCTCCAATGTGACTTCACACACCTCCATTCTGTGACTTCACCCACCTCCATTCTGTGACTTCACACACCTCCATTATATGACTTCACACACCTCCATGCTATGACTTCACACACCTCCATTCTGTGACTTCACACACCTCCATTCTGAGTTCACACACCTCCATTCTGTGACTTCACACACCTCCGTTCTATGACTTCGCACACCTCCATTCTGACATCACACACCTCCATTCTATGACTTCACAGACCTCGAATCTGTGACCTCACTCACCTGCACTCTATGACTTCACACTCCTCCATTCTATGACTTCCCACACCTCCTTATTATGATTTCACACACTTCCATTGTGACATCACACAACTCCATTCTATGAGTTCACACACCTCCATTCTATAACTTCACACACCTCCATTCTGACTTCACACCTCCAATCTGACTTCACACACCTCCATTCTGTGACTTCACACACCTCCATTCTGTGACTTCACACACCTCCATTATATGACTTCACACAGCTCCATTCTGTGACTTCACACACCTCCATTCTGTGACTTCACACACCTCCATTCTGAGTTCACACACCTCCATTCTGTGACTTCACAAACCTCCATTCTTTGACTTCACAAACCTCCATTCTGTGACTTCACACACCTCCATTCTGTGATTTCACACACCTCCATTCTATGACTTCACACACCTCCATTCTGTGACTTCAAACACCTCCATTCGATGACTTCACACACCGCCATTCTATGATTTCACACATCCATTTTGACTTCACACACCTCCGATATATGACTTCAAACACCTCAATTTTGTGACTTCACACACCTCCATTCTGTGACTTCGTACCCGTCCATTCTGTGACTTCACAAACCTCCATTCTATGAGTTCACACACCTCCATTCTGTGACTTCACACACCTCCATTCTGTGACTTCACACTCCTGCATTCTCCGACTTCACACACCTCCAATTTGACTTCACATACCTCCATTCTATGACTTCACAAACCTGCATTCTGTGACTTCACACACCTCCACTCTGTGACTTCACAATCGTCCATTCTCTGATTTCACACAGCTCCATTCTATGACTTCACACACCTCCATTCTGAATTCACACAGCTCCATTCTGTGACTTCACAAACCTCCATTCTATGATTTCACACACCTCCATACTATGACTTCACACAACTCCATGTATTACTGCACACACCTCCATTCTGACTTCACACACCTCCTTTCTATGACTTCACCCACCTCCACTCTATGACTTCACACCTCCAATCTGACTTCACACACCTCCATTCTGTGACTTCACAAACCTCCATTCTGTGACTTCACACACCTCCATTATATGACTTCACACACCTCCATGCTATGACTTCACACACCTCCATTCTGTGACTTCACAGACCTCCATTCTGAGTTCACACACCTCCATTCTGTGACTTCACACACCTCCATTCTATGACTTCACACACCTCCATTCTGACATCACACACCTCAATTCTATGTCTTCACAGTCCTCGAATCTGTGACCTCACTCACCTGCACTCTATGACTTCACACTTCTCCATTCTATGACTTCCCACACCTCCTTTCTATGACTTCACACACTTCCATTGTGACATCACACAACTCCATTCTATGAGTTCACACATCTCCATTCTATGACTTCACACACCTCCATTCTGACTTCACACACCGCAATTCTATGACTTCACAGACCTCGAATCTGTGACTTCACTTACCTCCACTCTATGACTTCACACTCCTCCATTCTATGACTTCACACACCTCCATTCCATGATTTCACCCACCTCCATTCTATGACTTCACACCTCCAATCTGACTTCACATACCTCCATTCTGTGACTTCACACACCTCCATTCTGTGACTTCACAAACCTCCATTCTGAGTTCACACACCTCCAATCTGTGACTTCAAACACCTCCATTCTGTCACTTCACACAACTCCATTCTATGAATTCACACAAGTCCATTCTATGACTTCACACACCTCCATTCTATGACTTCACACACCTATATTCTATGACTTCACACATCCATTTTGACTTCACACACCTCCAATATATGACTTCAAACACCTCAATATTGTGACTTCACCCACCTCAATTCTATGACTTCATAACCGTCCATTCTGTTATTTCACACACCTCCAATCTATGACTTCACACACCTCCATTCTGTGACTTCACAAACCTCCATTCTGTGACTTCACACACCTCCATTCTGTGACTTCACAAACATCCATTCTATGATTTCACACACCTCCATTCTATGACTTCACACACCTCCATTTTATGACGTCACGCACCTCCATTTTAACTTCACACACCTCCATTATGTGACTTCACACACCTCCCTTCGGTGACTTCAGACACCTCCATTCTATGACTTCACACACCTTTCATTTTAGGACTTCACAAACCTCCATTCCATGACTTCACACACTTCCATTCTATGACTTCACACACCACCATTCTGTGACTTCACAAAAGTCAATTCTCTGATTTCACACACCTCCATTCTATGACTTCACACACCTCCATTCTGAATTCACACAGCTCCATTCTGTGACTTCACAAAACTCCATTCCATGATTTCACACACCTCCATACTATGACTTCACACACCTCAATTCTGAATTCACACACCTCCATTCTATGACTTCACACACCTCCATTCTATGACTTCCCACACCTCCATTCTGTGACTTCACACACCTCCATTCTGCGACTTCACACACCTCCATTATATGACTTCACACACCTCCTTCTGTGACTTCACACACCTCCATTCTGTGACGTCACACACCTCCATTCTGAGTTCACAAACCTCCACGCTGTGACTTAACCATCCTCCATTCTTTGACTTCACAAACCTCCATTCTGTGACTTAACACACCTCCATTCTGTGATTTCACACACCTCCATTCTATGACTTCACACACCTCCATTCTGTGACTTCACACACCTCCTTTCTATGACTTCACACACCTCCATTCTATGACTTCACACATCCATTTTGACTTCACACACCTCCAATATATTACTTCAAACACCTGAATTCTCCGACTTCACACCCTCCAATTTGACTTCACATACCTCCATTCTATGACTTCACAAACCTCCATTATGTGACTTCACACACCTCCATTCTGTGACTTCACAAATGTCCATTCTCTCATTTCACACAGCTCCATTCTATGACTTCATACACCTCCATTCTGAATTCACACAGCTCCATTCTGTGACTTCACAAAACTCCATTCTATGATTTCACACACCTCCACACTATGACTTCACACAACTCCATGTATTACTTCACACACCTCCATTCTGACTTCACACACCTCCTTTCTATGACTTCACCCACCTCCATTCTATGCTTTCACACCTCCAATCTGACTTCACACACCTCCATTCTGTGACTTCACACACCTCCATTCTGTGACTTCACACACCTCCATTCTATGACTTCACACACCTCCATTCTATGACTTCACACACCTCCATTCTTTGACTTCACACACCTAAATTCTGACTTCACACAGCTCCATTCTATGACTTCACACACCTCCATTCTTTGACGTCACACACCTCCATTCTGTGACTTCACACACCTCCATTCTATGACTTCACACACCTCCATTATGTGACTTCACACACCTCCATTCTATGACTTCACACACTTCCATTGTGACGTCACACACCTCCATTCTATGAGTTCACACACCTCCATTCTGACTTCACACACCTCCATACTATGACTTCACACACTTCCATTCTGAATTCACACTGCTCCATTCTGTGACTTCACAAAACTCCATTCTATGATTTCAAAAACCTCCATACTATGACTTCACACAAAGCCATCTATGACTTTACACCCCTCCATTCTGACTTCACACACCTCTATTCTATGATTTCGCACACCCCCATTCTGACATCACACACCTCCATTCTATGACTTCACAGAACTCGAATCTCTGACTTCACTCACCTACACTCTATGACTTCACACTGCTCCATTCTATGACTTCCCACACCTCCTTTCTATGACTTCACACACTTCCATTGTGACATCACACAACTCCATTCTATGAGTTCACACAACTCCATTCTATGACTTCACACACCTCCATTCTGTCTTCACACATCTCCATTCTATGACTTCACAGACCTCGAATCTGTGACTTCAATTACCTCCACTGTATGACTTCACACTCCTCCATTCTATGACTTCACACACCTCCTTTCTATGAGTTCACACACCTCCATTCTATGACTTCACACACCTTCATTCTTACTTCAGAAACATCCATTCTATGACTTCACACACCTCCATTCTTTGACTTCACACACCTCCATTCCACGACTTCACACACCTCCATTCTATGAGTTGACACACCTCCATTCTATGACTTCACACACTTTCATTCTTAATTCAGAAAAATCCATTCTATGACTTCACACACCTCCATTCTATGTCTTCGCAAACTCCATGCTGTGACTTCACACACCTCCATTCTCAGTTCACACACGTCCATTCGGTGACTTCACACACCTCCATTCTTTGACGTCACACACCTCCATTCTGTGACTTCACACACCTCCATTCTATGACTTCACACACCTCCATTCTGTGACTTCACACACCTACATTCTATGACTTCACACACTTCCATTGTGACGTCACACACCTCCATTCTATGAGTTCACACACCTCCATTCTGACTTCACACACCTCCATACTATGACTTCACACACTTCCATTCTGAATTCACACTGCTCCATTCTGTGACTTCACAAAACTCCATTCTATGATTTCAAAAACCTCCATACTATGACATCACACAAGTCCATCTATGACTTTACACACCTCCATTCTGACTTCACACACCTCTATTCTATGACTTCGCACACCCCCATTCTGACATCACACACCTCCATTCTATGACTTCACAGACCTCGAATCTCTGACTTCACTCACCTGCACTCTATGACTTCACACTGCTCCATTCTATGACTTCCCACACCTCCTTTCTATGACTTCACACACTTCCATTGTGACATCACACAACTCCATTCTAAGAGTTCACATACCTCCATTCTATGACTTCACACACCTCCTTTCTGACTTCACACACCTCCATTCTATGACTTCACAGACCTCGAACCTGTGACTTCACTTAACTCCACTCTATGACTTCACACTCCTCCATTCTATGACTTCACACACCACCTTTCTATGACTTCACCCACCTCCAATCTATGACTACACACCTCCATTCTGACTTTACACACCTCCATTCGGTGACTTCACACACCTCCATTCTCAGTTCACACACGTCCATTCGGTGACTTCACACACCTCCATTCTATGACTTCACACACCTCCATTCTATGTCTTTGCAAACCTCCATTCTGTGACTTCACACACCTCCATTCTCAGTTCACACACGTCCATTCGGTGACTTCACACACCTCCATTCTGTGACTTCACACACCTCCATTCTCAGTTCACACACGTCCATTCGGTGACTTCACACACCTCCATTCTGTGACTTCACACACCTCCATTCTGTGACTACACACATCTCCATTCTGTGACTTCACACACCTCCATTCTTTGACTTCACACACCTCCATTCTACGACTTCACACACCTCCATTCTATGACTTCACACATACATTTTGATTTCACACACCTCCAATATATTACTTCAAACACCTCAATTCTGTGACTTCACACACCTCCATTCTATGACTTCATACCCGTCCATTCTGTGTTTTCACACACCTCCATTCTATGACTTCAAACACCTCCATTCTGTGACTTCACCCGCCTCCATTCTGTGACTTCACACACCTCCATTCTCCGACTTCATACCCTTCAAATATGACTTCCATAACTCCATTGTATGACTTCACAAACCTCCTTTCTGTGACTTCACACACCTCCATTCTGTGACTTCACAAAAGTCCATTCTCTGATTTCACACACCTCCATTCTATGACTTCACACACCTCCTTCTGAATTCACACAGCTCCATTCTGTGACTTCACAAAACTCCATTCTATGATTTCACACACCTCCATACTATGACATCACACACCTCCATTCTGAATTCACACACCTCCATTCTATGACTTCACACACCTCCATTCTGACTTCCCACACCTCCATTCTGTGACTTCACACACCTTCATTCTTACTTCAGAAATATCCATTCTATGTCTTCACACACCTCCATTCTATCACTTCAGAAATCTCCATTCTGTGACTTCACACACCTCCATTCTGAGTTCACACAACTCCATTCAGTGACTTCACACATCTCCATTCTGACTTCACAAACCTCCATTCTATGACTTCACACACTTCCATTCTATGACTTCACACACCTCCATTCTGTGACTTCACAAACCTCCATTCTGAGTTCACACACCTCCATTCTGTGACTTCAAACAACTCCATTCTGTGACTTCACACAACTCCATTCTCTGAATTCACACAACTCCATTCTATGACTTCACACACCTCCATTCTATGACTTCACACACCTACATTCTATGACTTCACACATCCATTTTTACTTCACACACCTCCAATTTATGACTTCAAACACCTCAATTCTGTGAATTCACACAACTCCATTCTATAACTTCACACATCCATTTTGACTTCACACACCTCCAATATAAGACTTCACACAACTCAATATTGTGACTTCACACACCTCAATTCTATGACTTCATACCCGTCCATTCTGTTATTTCACACACATCCATTCTATGACTTCACAAACCTCCATTCTGTGACTTCACAAACCTCCATTCTGTGACTTCACACACCTCCATTCTGTGACTTCACAAATGTCCATTCTATGATTTCACACACCTCCATTCTATGACTTCACACACCTCCATTTTATGATGTTACGCACGTCCATTTTAACTTCACACACCTCCATTATGTGACTTCACGCAACTCCCTTCGGTGACTTCACACACCTCCATTTTATGACTTCACACACCTTCATTGTATGACTTCACACACCTCCATTCCATGACTTCACACACTTCCATTCTATGATTTCAGATACCTCCATGCTATGACTTCACACACCTCCATTCTGTGACTTCACAAACCTCCATTCTGTGACTTCACACACCTCCATTCTGTGACTTCACAAACGTCCATTCTATGATTTCACACACCTCCATTCTATGACTTCACACACCTCCATTCTATGACTTCACACACCTCCTTTCTATGATTTCACCAACCTCCATTCTATGACTTCACACCTCCAATCTGACTTCACACACCTCCATTCTGTGACTTCACACACCTTCATTGTATGACTTCACACACCTCCATTCCATGACTTCACACACTTCCATTCTATGATTTTGCATACCTCCATGCTATGACTTCACACACCTCCATTTTGTGACTTCACACACCTCAATTCTGAGTTCACACACCTCCATTCTGTGACTTCACACACCTCCATTCTGTGACTTCACACACCTCCATTCTGTGACTTCACAAACGTCCATTCTCTGATTTCACACAGCTCCATTCTATGACTTCACACACCTCCATTCTGAATTCACACAGCTCCATTCTGTGACTTCACAAAACTCCATTCTATGATTTCACACACCTCCATACTATGACTTCACACAACTCCATGTATTACTTCACACACCTCCATTCTGACTTCACACACCTCTATTCTATGACTTCGCACACCTACATTCTGACATCACACACCTCCATTCTATGACTTCACAGACCTCGAATCTGTGACCTCACTCACCTGCACTCTATGACTTCACACTCCTCCATTCTATGACTTCCCACACCTCCTTTCTATGACTTCACACACTTCCATTGTGAAATCACACAACTCCATTCTATGAGTTCACACACCTCCATTCTATGACTTCACACACCTCCATTCTGACTTCACACAAGTGCATTCTATGACTTCACAGACCTCGAATCTGTGACTTCACTTACCTCCACTCTATGACTTCACACTCCTCCATTCTATGACTTCACACACCTCCTTTCTATGATTTCACCCACCTCCATTCTATGACTTCACACCTCCAATCTGACTTCACACACCTCCATTCTGTAACGTCACACACCTCCATTCTGTGACTACACACACCTCCATTATATGACTTCACACAGCTCCATTCTGTGACTTCACACACCTCCATTCTGTGACTTCACACACCTCCATTCTGAGTTCACACACCTCCATTCTGTGACTTCACAAACCTCCATTCTTTGACTTCACACACCTCCATACTGTGACTTCACACACCTCCATTCTGTGATTTCACACACCTCCATTCTATGACTTCACACACCTCCATTCTGTGACTTCACACACCTCCATTCTACGACTTCACACACCGCCATTCTATGACTTCACACATCCATTTTGACTTCACACACCTCCAATATATTACTTCAAACACCTCAATTTTGTGACTTCACACACCTCCATTCTATGACTTCATACCCATCCATTCTGTGACTTCACACACCTCCATTCTATGAGTTCACACACCTCCATTCTGTGACTTCACCCACCTCCACTCTGTGACTTCACACACCTCCATTCTCCGACTTCACACCCCTCCAATTTGACTTCACATACCTCCATTCTATGACTTCACAAACCTCCATTCTGTGACTTCACACACCTCCATTCTGTGACTTCACAAACCTCCATTCTCTGATTTCACACAGCTCCATTCTATGACTTCACACACCTCCATTCTGAATTCACACAGCTCCATTCTGTGACTTCACAAAACTCCATTCTATGATTTCACACACCTCCATACTATGACTTCACACAACTCCATGTATTACTTCACACACCTCCATTCTGACTTCACACACCTCTATTCTATGACTTCGCACACCTCCATTCTGACATCACACACCTCCATTCTATGACTTCACAGACCTCGAATCTGTGACCTCACTCACCTGCACTCTATGACTTCACACTCCTCCATTCTATGACTTCCCTCAACCCCTTTCTATGACTTCACATACTTCCATTGTGACATCACACAACTCCATTCTATGAGTTCCCACACCTCCATTCTGTGACTTCACACACCTTAATTCTTACTTCAGAAATATCCATTCTATGTCTTCACACACCTCCATTCTATCACTTCAGAAACCTCCATTCTGTGACTTCACCCACCTCCATTCTGAGTTCACACAACTCCATTCAGTGACTTCACACATCTCCATTCTGACTTCACAAACCTCCATTCTATGACTTCACACACTTCCATTCTATGACTTCACACACCTCCATTCTGTGACTTCACACACCTCCATTCTGAGTTCACACACCTCCATTCTGTGACTTCAAACACCTCCATTCTCTGACTTCACACACCTCCATTCTATGAATTCACACAACTCCATTCTATGACTTCCCACACCTCCATTCTATGACTTCACACACCTACATTCTATGACTTCACACATCCATTTTGACTTCACACATCTCCAATATATGCCTTCAAACACCTCAATTCTGTGACTTCACAAAACTCCATTCTATGATTTCACACACCTCCATACTATGACTTCACACACCTTCTTTCTATGACTTCACCCACCTCCATTCTATGACTTCACACCTCCATTCTGACTTCACACATCTCCATTCTGTGACTTCACACACCTTTATTCTGTGACGTCCCACACCTCCATTATATGACTTCACACACCTCCATTCTATGACTTCACACTCCTCCATTCTGTGACTTCACCCACCTCCATTCTGTGACTTCATATACCTCCATTCTGTGACTTCACACAGCTCCATTCTGTGACTTCACACAGCTCCATTCTGTGACTTCACACACCGCCATTCTATGACTTCACATAACTCCATTCTATGACTTCACACACGTCCATTCTATGACTTCTCACACCTCCATTCTCTGACTTCACAGACCTCCATTCTCTGACTTCACACACCTCCATTCTATGACTTCACACTCCTACATTCTATGACTTCACACACCTACATTCTATGACTTCACACATCACTTTTGACTCCACACACCTCAAATATATGACTTGAAACACCTCAATTCTCTGACTTCACACACCTCCATTCTATGACTTCATACCCGTCCCTTCTGTGACTTCACACACCTCCATTCTATGACTTTATAAACCTCCATTCTATGACTTCAACCACCTCCATTCTATGACTTCACACACCTCCATTCTCCGACTTCACATAACTCTAATTTCACTTCACATACCTCCATTCTATGACTTTACAAACCTCCCTTCGGTTACTTCACAATCCTCCATTCTATGACTTCACACATCTACATTCTATGACTTAACACACCTTAATTCTGACTTACACAGCTCCATTCTGTGACTTCACAAAACTCCATTCTATGATTTCACATATCTCCATACTATGACTTCACACACCTCCATCTATGATTTCACTCACCTCAATTCTGAGTTCACACAAATCCATTGTATGACTTCACACAATTCCATTCTGTGACTTCACACACCTCCATTCTGTGACTTCAAACACCTCCATTCTATGACTTCACACACCTTCATTCTTACTTCACAAACATACATTCTATGACTTCACACACCTCCATTTATGACTTCACACACTTCCATTCTGTGACTTCACACACCTCCATTCTATGACTTCACACACTTCCATTGTGATGTCACACTCCTCCATTTTATGAGTTCACACACCTCCATTCTATGACTTCACACCCCTCCATTCTGACTTCACACACCTCTATTCTATGACATCGCACACCTCCATTCTGTGACTTCACAAACCTCCATTCTGTGACTTCACACACCTCCATTCTGTGACTTCACAAACATCCATTCTATGATTTCACACACCTCCATTCTATGACTTCACACACCTCCATTTTATGACGTCACGCACCTCCATTTTAACTTCACACACCTCCATTATGTGACTTCACACACCTCCCTTCGGTGACTTCAGACACCTCCATTCTATGACTTCACACACCTTTCATTTTAGGACTTCACAAACCTCCATTCCATGACTTCACACACTTCCATTCTATGACTTCACACACCACCATTCTGTGACTTCACAAAAGTCAATTCTCTGATTTCACACACCTCCATTCTATGACTTCACACACCTCCATTCTGAATTCACACAGCTCCATTCTGTGACTTCACAAAACTCCATTCCATGATTTCACACACCTCCATACTATGACTTCACACACCTCAATTCTGAATTCACACACCTCCATTCTATGACTTCACACACCTCCATTCTATGACTTCCCACACCTCCATTCTGTGACTTCACACACCTCCATTCTGCGACTTCACACACCTCCATTATATGACTTCACACACCTCCTTCTGTGACTTCACACACCTCCATTCTGTGACGTCACACACCTCCATTCTGAGTTCACAAACCTCCACGCTGTGACTTAACCATCCTCCATTCTTTGACTTCACAAACCTCCATTCTGTGACTTAACACACCTCCATTCTGTGATTTCACACACCTCCATTCTATGACTTCACACACCTCCATTCTGTGACTTCACACACCTCCTTTCTATGACTTCACACACCTCCATTCTATGACTTCACACATCCATTTTGACTTCACACACCTCCAATATATTACTTCAAACACCTGAATTCTCCGACTTCACACCCTCCAATTTGACTTCACATACCTCCATTCTATGACTTCACAAACCTCCATTATGTGACTTCACACACCTCCATTCTGTGACTTCACAAATGTCCATTCTCTCATTTCACACAGCTCCATTCTATGACTTCATACACCTCCATTCTGAATTCACACAGCTCCATTCTGTGACTTCACAAAACTCCATTCTATGATTTCACACACCTCCACACTATGACTTCACACAACTCCATGTATTACTTCACACACCTCCATTCTGACTTCACACACCTCCTTTCTATGACTTCACCCACCTCCATTCTATGCTTTCACACCTCCAATCTGACTTCACACACCTCCATTCTGTGACTTCACACACCTCCATTCTGTGACTTCACACACCTCCATTCTATGACTTCACACACCTCCATTCTATGACTTCACACACCTCCATTCTTTGACTTCACACACCTAAATTCTGACTTCACACAGCTCCATTCTATGACTTCACACACCTCCATTCTTTGACGTCACACACCTCCATTCTGTGACTTCACACACCTCCATTCTATGACTTCACACACCTCCATTATGTGACTTCACACACCTCCATTCTATGACTTCACACACTTCCATTGTGACGTCACACACCTCCATTCTATGAGTTCACACACCTCCATTCTGACTTCACACACCTCCATACTATGACTTCACACACTTCCATTCTGAATTCACACTGCTCCATTCTGTGACTTCACAAAACTCCATTCTATGATTTCAAAAACCTCCATACTATGACTTCACACAAAGCCATCTATGACTTTACACCCCTCCATTCTGACTTCACACACCTCTATTCTATGATTTCGCACACCCCCATTCTGACATCACACACCTCCATTCTATGACTTCACAGAACTCGAATCTCTGACTTCACTCACCTACACTCTATGACTTCACACTGCTCCATTCTATGACTTCCCACACCTCCTTTCTATGACTTCACACACTTCCATTGTGACATCACACAACTCCATTCTATGAGTTCACACAACTCCATTCTATGACTTCACACACCTCCATTCTGTCTTCACACATCTCCATTCTATGACTTCACAGACCTCGAATCTGTGACTTCAATTACCTCCACTGTATGACTTCACACTCCTCCATTCTATGACTTCACACACCTCCTTTCTATGAGTTCACACACCTCCATTCTATGACTTCACACACCTTCATTCTTACTTCAGAAACATCCATTCTATGACTTCACACACCTCCATTCTTTGACTTCACACACCTCCATTCCACGACTTCACACACCTCCATTCTATGAGTTGACACACCTCCATTCTATGACTTCACACACTTTCATTCTTAATTCAGAAAAATCCATTCTATGACTTCACACACCTCCATTCTATGTCTTCGCAAACTCCATGCTGTGACTTCACACACCTCCATTCTCAGTTCACACACGTCCATTCGGTGACTTCACACACCTCCATTCTTTGACGTCACACACCTCCATTCTGTGACTTCACACACCTCCATTCTATGACTTCACACACCTCCATTCTGTGACTTCACACACCTACATTCTATGACTTCACACACTTCCATTGTGACGTCACACACCTCCATTCTATGAGTTCACACACCTCCATTCTGACTTCACACACCTCCATACTATGACTTCACACACTTCCATTCTGAATTCACACTGCTCCATTCTGTGACTTCACAAAACTCCATTCTATGATTTCAAAAACCTCCATACTATGACATCACACAAGTCCATCTATGACTTTACACACCTCCATTCTGACTTCACACACCTCTATTCTATGACTTCGCACACCCCCATTCTGACATCACACACCTCCATTCTATGACTTCACAGACCTCGAATCTCTGACTTCACTCACCTGCACTCTATGACTTCACACTGCTCCATTCTATGACTTCCCACACCTCCTTTCTATGACTTCACACACTTCCATTGTGACATCACACAACTCCATTCTAAGAGTTCACATACCTCCATTCTATGACTTCACACACCTCCTTTCTGACTTCACACACCTCCATTCTATGACTTTACAGACCTCGAACCTGTGACTTCACTTAACTCCACTCTATGACTTCACACTCCTCCATTCTATGACTTCACACACCACCTTTCTATGACTTCACCCACCTCCAATCTATGACTACACACCTCCATTCTGACTTTACACACCTCCATTCGGTGACTTCACACACCTCCATTCTCAGTTCACACACGTCCATTCGGTGACTTCACACACCTCCATTCTATGACTTCACACACCTCCATTCTATGTCTTTGCAAACCTCCATTCTGTGACTTCACACACCTCCATTCTCAGTTCACACACGTCCATTCGGTGACTTCACACACCTCCATTCTGTGACTTCACACACCTCCATTCTCAGTTCACACACGTCCATTCGGTGACTTCACACACCTCCATTCTGTGACTTCACACACCTCCATTCTGTGACTACACACATCTCCATTCTGTGACTTCACACACCTCCATTCTTTGACTTCACACACCTCCATTCTACGACTTCACACACCTCCATTCTATGACTTCACACATACATTTTGATTTCACACACCTCCAATATATTACTTCAAACACCTCAATTCTGTGACTTCACACACCTCCATTCTATGACTTCATACCCGTCCATTCTGTGTTTTCACACACCTCCATTCTATGACTTCAAACACCTCCATTCTGTGACTTCACCCGCCTCCATTCTGTGACTTCACACACCTCCATTCTCCGACTTCATACCCTTCAAATATGACTTCCATAACTCCATTGTATGACTTCACAAACCTCCTTTCTGTGACTTCACACACCTCCATTCTGTGACTTCACAAAAGTCCATTCTCTGATTTCACACACCTCCATTCTATGACTTCACACACCTCCTTCTGAATTCACACAGCTCCATTCTGTGACTTCACAAAACTCCATTCTATGATTTCACACACCTCCATACTATGACATCACACACCTCCATTCTGAATTCACACACCTCCATTCTATGACTTCACACACCTCCATTCTGACTTCCCACACCTCCATTCTGTGACTTCACACACCTTCATTCTTACTTCAGAAATATCCATTCTATGTCTTCACACACCTCCATTCTATCACTTCAGAAATCTCCATTCTGTGACTTCACACACCTCCATTCTGAGTTCACACAACTCCATTCAGTGACTTCACACATCTCCATTCTGACTTCACAAACCTCCATTCTATGACTTCACACACTTCCATTCTATGACTTCACACACCTCCATTCTGTGACTTCACAAACCTCCATTCTGAGTTCACACACCTCCATTCTGTGACTTCAAACAACTCCATTCTGTGACTTCACACAACTCCATTCTCTGAATTCACACAACTCCATTCTATGACTTCACACACCTCCATTCTATGACTTCACACACCTACATTCTATGACTTCACACATCCATTTTTACTTCACACACCTCCAATTTATGACTTCAAACACCTCAATTCTGTGAATTCACACAACTCCATTCTATAACTTCACACATCCATTTTGACTTCACACACCTCCAATATAAGACTTCACACAACTCAATATTGTGACTTCACACACCTCAATTCTATGACTTCATACCCGTCCATTCTGTTATTTCACACACATCCATTCTATGACTTCACAAACCTCCATTCTGTGACTTCACAAACCTCCATTCTGTGACTTCACACACCTCCATTCTGTGACTTCACAAATGTCCATTCTATGATTTCACACACCTCCATTCTATGACTTCACACACCTCCATTTTATGATGTTACGCACGTCCATTTTAACTTCACACACCTCCATTATGTGACTTCACGCAACTCCCTTCGGTGACTTCACACACCTCCATTTTATGACTTCACACACCTTCATTGTATGACTTCACACACCTCCATTCCATGACTTCACACACTTCCATTCTATGATTTCAGATACCTCCATGCTATGACTTCACACACCTCCATTCTGTGACTTCACAAACCTCCATTCTGTGACTTCACACACCTCCATTCTGTGACTTCACAAACGTCCATTCTATGATTTCACACACCTCCATTCTATGACTTCACACACCTCCATTCTATGACTTCACACACCTCCTTTCTATGATTTCACCAACCTCCATTCTATGACTTCACACCTCCAATCTGACTTCACACACCTCCATTCTGTGACTTCACACACCTTCATTGTATGACTTCACACACCTCCATTCCATGACTTCACACACTTCCATTCTATGATTTTGCATACCTCCATGCTATGACTTCACACACCTCCATTTTGTGACTTCACACACCTCAATTCTGAGTTCACACACCTCCATTCTGTGACTTCACACACCTCCATTCTGTGACTTCACACACCTCCATTCTGTGACTTCACAAACGTCCATTCTCTGATTTCACACAGCTCCATTCTATGACTTCACACACCTCCATTCTGAATTCACACAGCTCCATTCTGTGACTTCACAAAACTCCATTCTATGATTTCACACACCTCCATACTATGACTTCACACAACTCCATGTATTACTTCACACACCTCCATTCTGACTTCACACACCTCTATTCTATGACTTCGCACACCTACATT
This sequence comes from Megascapheus bottae, assembly GCA_024803745.1. Lineage (NCBI taxonomy): Eukaryota > Metazoa > Chordata > Mammalia > Rodentia > Geomyidae > Megascapheus > Megascapheus bottae. Next base: position 402,460 of record JANJXV010000186.1, on the reverse strand, counting down.
CTGACATCACACACCTCCATTCTATGACTTCACAGACCTCGAATCTGTGACCTCACTCACCTGCACTCTATGACTTCACACTCCTCCATTCTATGACTTCCCACACCTCCTTTCTATGACTTCACACACTTCCATTGTGAAATCACACAACTCCATTCTATGAGTTCACACACCTCCATTCTATGACTTCACACACCTCCATTCTGACTTCACACAAGTGCATTCTATGACTTCACAGACCTCGAATCTGTGACTTCACTTACCTCCACTCTATGACTTCACACTCCTCCATTCTATGACTTCACACACCTCCTTTCTATGATTTCACCCACCTCCATTCTATGACTTCACACCTCCAATCTGACTTCACACACCTCCATTCTGTAACGTCACACATCTCCATTCTGTGACTACACACACCTCCATTATATGACTTCACACAGCTCCATTCTGTGACTTCACACACCTCCATTCTGTGACTTCACACACCTCCATTCTGAGTTCACACACCTCCATTCTGTGACTTCACAAACCTCCATTCTTTGACTTCACACACCTCCATACTGTGACTTCACACACCTCCATTCTGTGATTTCACACACCTCCATTCTATGACTTCACACACCTCCATTCTGTGACTTCACACACCTCCATTCTACGACTTCACACACCGCCATTCTATGACTTCACACATCCATTTTGACTTCACACACCTCCAATATATTACTTCAAACACCTCAATTTTGTGACTTCACACACCTCCATTCTATGACTTCATACCCATCCATTCTGTGACTTCACACACCTCCATTCTATGAGTTCACACACCTCCATTCTGTGACTTCACCCACCTCCACTCTGTGACTTCACACACCTCCATTCTCCGACTTCACACCCCTCCAATTTGACTTCACATACCTCCATTCTATGACTTCACAAACCTCCATTCTGTGACTTCACACACCTCCATTCTGTGACTTCACAAACCTCCATTCTCTGATTTCACACAGCTCCATTCTATGACTTCACACACCTCCATTCTGAATTCACACAGCTCCATTCTGTGACTTCACAAAACTCCATTCTATGATTTCACACACCTCCATACTATGACTTCACACAACTCCATGTATTACTTCACACACCTCCATTCTGACTTCACACACCTCTATTCTATGACTTCGCACACCTCCATTCTGACATCACACACCTCCATTCTATGACTTCACAGACCTCGAATCTGTGACCTCACTCACCTGCACTCTATGACTTCACACTCCTCCATTCTATGACTTCCCTCAACCCCTTTCTATGACTTCACATACTTCCATTGTGACATCACACAACTCCATTCTATGAGTTCCCACACCTCCATTCTGTGACTTCACACACCTTAATTCTTACTTCAGAAATATCCATTCTATGTCTTCACACACCTCCATTCTATCACTTCAGAAACCTCCATTCTGTGACTTCACCCACCTCCATTCTGAGTTCACACAACTCCATTCAGTGACTTCACACATCTCCATTCTGACTTCACAAACCTCCATTCTATGACTTCACACACTTCCATTCTATGACTTCACACACCTCCATTCTGTGACTTCACACACCTCCATTCTGAGTTCACACACCTCCATTCTGTGACTTCAAACACCTCCATTCTCTGACTTCACACACCTCCATTCTATGAATTCACACAACTCCATTCTATGACTTCCCACACCTCCATTCTATGACTTCACACACCTACATTCTATGACTTCACACATCCATTTTGACTTCACACATCTCCAATATATGCCTTCAAACACCTCAATTCTGTGACTTCACAAAACTCCATTCTATGATTTCACACACCTCCATACTATGACTTCACACACCTTCTTTCTATGACTTCACCCACCTCCATTCTATGACTTCACACCTCCATTCTGACTTCACACATCTCCATTCTGTGACTTCACACACCTTTATTCTGTGACGTCCCACACCTCCATTATATGACTTCACACACCTCCATTCTATGACTTCACACTCCTCCATTCTGTGACTTCACCCACCTCCATTCTGTGACTTCATATACCTCCATTCTGTGACTTCACACAGCTCCATTCTGTGACTTCACACAGCTCCATTCTGTGACTTCACACACCGCCATTCTATGACTTCACATAACTCCATTCTATGACTTCACACACGTCCATTCTATGACTTCTCACACCTCCATTCTCTGACTTCACAGACCTCCATTCTCTGACTTCACACACCTCCATTCTATGACTTCACACTCCTACATTCTATGACTTCACACACCTACATTCTATGACTTCACACATCACTTTTGACTCCACACACCTCAAATATATGACTTGAAACACCTCAATTCTCTGACTTCACACACCTCCATTCTATGACTTCATACCCGTCCCTTCTGTGACTTCACACACCTCCATTCTATGACTTTATAAACCTCCATTCTATGACTTCAACCACCTCCATTCTATGACTTCACACACCTCCATTCTCCGACTTCACATAACTCTAATTTCACTTCACATACCTCCATTCTATGACTTTACAAACCTCCCTTCGGTTACTTCACAATCCTCCATTCTATGACTTCACACATCTACATTCTATGACTTAACACACCTTAATTCTGACTTACACAGCTCCATTCTGTGACTTCACAAAACTCCATTCTATGATTTCACATATCTCCATACTATGACTTCACACACCTCCATCTATGATTTCACTCACCTCAATTCTGAGTTCACACAAATCCATTGTATGACTTCACACAATTCCATTCTGTGACTTCACACACCTCCATTCTGTGACTTCAAACACCTCCATTCTATGACTTCACACACCTTCATTCTTACTTCACAAACATACATTCTATGACTTCACACACCTCCATTTATGACTTCACACACTTCCATTCTGTGACTTCACACACCTCCATTCTATGACTTCACACACTTCCATTGTGATGTCACACTCCTCCATTTTATGAGTTCACACACCTCCATTCTATGACTTCACACCCCTCCATTCTGACTTCACACACCTCTATTCTATGACATCGCACACCTCCATTCTGACTTCACACACCTCCATTCTATGACTTCACAGACCTCGAATCTGTGACTTCACGGACATCTACTCTATGAATTCTCACACCTCCATTTTATGACTTCACACAATTCCATTCTATGACTTCACACACCTCCATTCTGTGACTTCACACACCTCCATTCTGTGACTTCACACACCTCCAACATATGACTTCAAACACCTCAATTTTGTGAATTCACACACCTCTATTCTATGACTTCATACCGTCCATTCTGTGACTTCACACACCTCCATTGAATGACTTCACACACTTCCATTCTATGACTTCACACACCTCTATTCTGTGATTTTACACACATCCATTCTGAGTTCACACACCTCCATTCTGTGACTTCACACACCTCCATTCTGTGACTTCCCACACCTCAATTCTGTGACATCACACACCTCCATTCTATGACTTCACACACCTCTATTCTGACTTCACAACTCCATTCTATGTTTTCACACACCTCCATTCTGACTTCACACACCTCCATTCTATGACTTCGCACACCTCTGTTCTGACTTCACACACCTCCATTCTGTGATTTCACACACCTCCATTCGATGACTTCACACACCTACATCCTTTGACTTCACACACCTCCATTCTATGACTTTGCACACCTCCATTTTTACTTCACACACTTCCATTCTGTGACTTCACACACCTCCATTCTATGACTTCACACACCTCCATTGTGACTACACACATCTCCATTCTGTGACTTCTCAAAACTCCATTCTATGATTTGACACACCTCCATACTATGACTTCACACAACTCCAACTATGAATTCACACACCTCCATTCTGACTTCACACACCATCATTCTATGATTTCACAGACCTCGAATCTGTGACTTCACTCACCTGCACTCCATGACTTCACACTCCTCCATTCTATGACTTCCCACAACTCCTTTCTATGACTTCACCCACCTCCAATCTATGACTACACACCTCCATTCTAACTTCACAAACCTCCATTCTGTGACTTCACACACCTCCATTCTGTGACTTCACACACCTCCATTCTATGACTTCATACACCTCCATTCTGAGTTCACACACCTCCATTCTGTGACTTCACACAAGTCCATTCTGTGATTTCACACACCTCCACTCTGTGACTTCACACACTTCCATTCTATGACTTCACACACCTCCATTCTGAGTTCACACACCTCTATTCTATGACATCGCAAACCTACATTCTGACTTCACACACCTCCATTCTATGACTTCACAGACCTCGAATCTGTGACTTCACGGACATCTACTCTATGAATTCTCACACCTCCATTTTATGACTTCACACAATTCCATTCTATGACTTCACACACCTTCATTCTGTGACTTCACACACCTCCATTCTGAGTTCACACACCTCCATTCTGTGACTTCACACACCTCCATTCTGTGACTTCACACACCTCCATTCTCTGACTTCACACACATCCATTCTATGACTTCACACACATCCATTCTATGACTTCACACACCTCCATTCTGTGACTTCACACACCTCCAACATATGACTTCAAACACCTCAATTTTGTGACTTCACACACCTCTATTCTATGACTTCATACCGTCCATTCTGTGACTTCACACACCTCCATTGAATGACTTCACACACTTCCATTCTATGACTTCACACACCTCCATTCTGTGATTTTACACACATCCATTCTGAGTTCACACAACTCCATTCTGTGACTTCACACACCTCCATTCTGTGACTTCCCACACCTCAATTCTGTGACATCACACACCTCCATTCTATGACTTCACACACCTCTATTCTGACTTTACAACTCCATTCTATGTTTTCACACACCTCCATTCTGACTTCACACACCTCCATTCTATGACTTCGCACACCTTTGTTCTGACTTCACACACCTCCATTCTGTGATTTCACACACCTCCATTCGATGACTTCACACACCTACATCCTTTGACTTCACACACCTCCATTCTATGACTTTGCACACCTCCATTTTTACTTCACACACTTCCATTCTGTGACTTCACACACCTCCATTCTATGACTTCACACACCTCCATTGTGACTACACACATCTCCATTCTGTGACTTCACAAAACTCCATTCTATGATTTGACACACCTCCATACTATGACTTCACACAACTCCAACTATGAATTCACACACCTCCATTCTGACTTCACACACCATCATTCTATGACTTTACAGACCTCGAATCTGTGACTTCACTCACCTGCACTCCATGACTTCACACTCCTCCATTCTATGACTTCCCACACCTCCTTTCTATGACTTCACCCACCTCCAATCTATGACTACACACCTCCATTCTAACTTCACAAACCTCCATTCTGTGACTTCACACACCTCCATTCTGTGACTTCACACACCTCCATTCTATGACTTCATACACCTCCATTCTGAGTTCACACACCTCCATTCTGTGACTTCACACAAGTCCATTCTGTGATTTCACACACCTCCACTCTGTGACTTCACACACTTCCATTCTATGACTTCACACACCTCCATTCTGAGTTCACACACCTCCATTCTGTGACTTCACACACCTCCATTCTATGACTTCACACACTTCCATTGTGACATCACACACCTCCATTCTATGAGTTCACACACCTCCATTCTGACATCACACACCTACATACTATGACTTCACACACTTCCATTCTGAATTCACACTGCTCCATTCTGTGACTTCACAAAACTCCGTTCTATGATTTCAAAAACCTCCATACTATGACTTCACACAACTCCATCTATGACTTTACACACCTCCATTCTGACTTCACACACCTCTATTCTATGACTTCGCACACCCCCATTCTGACATCACACACCTCCATTCTATGAGTTCACAGACCTCGAATCTCTGACTTCACTCACCTGCACTCTATGACTTCACACTGCTCCATTCTATGACTTCCCACACCTCCTTTCTATGACTTCACCAACATCCATTGTATGACTTCACACACCTCCAATATATTACTTCAAACACCTCAATTTTGTGACTTCACACACCTCCATTCTATGACTTCATACCCGTCCATTCTTTGACTTCACACACCTCCATTCTATGACTTCACACACCTCCATTCTGTGACTTCACACACCTCCATTATATGACTTCACACACCTCCTTCTGTGACTTCACACACCTCCATTCTGTGACGTCACACACTTCCATTCTGAGTTCACACACCTCCATTCTGTGACTTAACAATCCTCCATTATTTGACTTCACAATCCTCCATTCTGTGACTTCACACACCTCCATTCTGTGATTTCACACACCTCCATTCAATGACTTCACACACCTCCATTCTGTGACTTCACACACCTCCATTCTATGACTTCACACACCTCCATTCTATGACTTCACACATCCATTTTGACTTCACACACCTCCAATATATTACTTCAAACACCTCAATTTTGTGACTTCACACACCTCCATTCTATGACTTCCTACCCGTCCATTCTGTGACTTCACACACCTCCATTCTATGACTTTACACACCTCCATTCTGTGACTTCACCCACCTCCATTCTGTGACTTCACACACCTGAATTCTCCGACTTCACACCCCTCCAATTTGACTTCACATACCTCCATTCTATGACTTCACAAACCTCCATTATGTGACTTCACACACCTCCATTCTGTGACTTCACAAATGTCCATTCTCTCATTTCACACAGCTCCATTCTATGACTTCACACACCTCCATTCTGAATTCACACAGCTCCATTCTGTGACTTCACAAAACTCCATTCTATGATTTCACAACCTCCATGCTATGACTTCACACAACTCCATGTATTACTTCACACACCTCCATTCTGACTTCACACACCTCTATTCTATGACTTCGCACACCTCCATTCTGACATCACACACCTCCATTCTATGACTTCACAGACCTCGAATCTGTGACCTCACTCACCTGCACTCTATGACTTCACACTCCTCCATTCTATGACTTCCCACACCTCCTTTCTATGACTTCACACACTTCCATTGTGACATCACACATCTCCATTCTATGAGTTCACACACCTCCATTCTATGACTTCACACACCTCCATTCTGACTTCACACACCTCCATTCTATGACTTCACAGTCCTCGAATCTGTGACTTCACTTACCTCCACTCTATGACTTCACACTCCTCCATTCTATGACTTCACACCTCCAATCTGACTTCACACACCTCCATTCTGTGACTTCACACACCTCCATTCTGTGACTTCACACACCTCCATTATATGACTTCACACACCTCCATTCTTTGACTTCACACACCTCCATTCTGTGACTTCACACACTTCCATTCTGAGTCCACACACCTCCATTCTGTGACTTCACTCACCTCCATTCTTTGACTTCACAAACCTCCATTCTGTGACTTCACACACCTCCATTCTGTGATTTCACACACCTCCATTCTATGACTTCACACACCTCCATTCTGTGACTTCACACACCTTCATTCTATGACTTCACACACCTCCATTCTATGACTGCACACATCCATTTTGACTTCACACACCTCAAATATATGACTTCAAACACCTCAATTTTGTGACTTCACACACCTCCATTCTATGACTTCACACACCTCCATTCTGTGACTTCACCCACCTCCATTCTGTGACTTCACACACCTGCATTCTCCAACTTCACACCCCTCAAATATTACTTCACATACCTCCATTTTATGACTTCACAAACCTCCATTCTGTGACTTCACACACCTCCGTTCTGTGACTTCACAAAAGTCCATTCTCTGATTTCACACACCTCCATTCTATGACATCACACTCCTCCATTCTGAATTCACACAGCTCCATTCTGTGACTTCACAAAACTCCATTCTATGATTTCACACACCTCCATAATATGACTTCACACAACTCCATGTATTACTTCACACAGCTCCATTCTGACTTCACACACCTCTATTCTATGACTTCGCACACCTCCATTCTGACATCACACACCTCCATTCTATGACTTCACAGACCTCGAGTCTGTGACCTCACTCAACTGCACTCTATGACTTCACACTCCTCCATTCTATGACTTCCCCCACCTCCTTTCTATGACTTCACACACCTTAATTCTTACTTCAGAAATATCCATTCTATGTCTTCACACACCTCCATTCTATCACTTCACAAACCTCCATTCTGTGACTTCACACACCTCCATTCTGAGTTCACACAACTCCATTCAGTGACTTCACACATCTCCATTCTGACTTCACAAACCTCCATTCTATGACTTCACACACTTACATTATATGACTTCACACACCTCCATTCTGTGACTTCACACACCTCCATTCTGAGTTCACACACCTCCATTCTGTGACTTCAAACACCTCCATTCTCTGACTTCACACAACTCCATTCTATGAATTCACACAACTCCATTCTATGACTTCACACACCTCCATTCTATGACTCCACACACCTACATTCTATGACTCCACACACCTACATTCTATGACTTCACACATCCATTTTGACTTCACACATCTCCAGTATATGACTTCAAACACCTCAATTCTGTGACTTCACAAAACTCCATTCTATGATTTCACACACCTCCATACAATGACTTCACACACCTTCCTTCTATGACTTCACCCACCTCCATTCTATGACTTCACACGTCCATTCTGACTTCACACACCTCCATTCTGTGACTTCACACACCTTTATTCTGTGACGTCACACACCTCCATTATATGACTTCACACACCTCCATTCTATGACTTAACACACCTCCATTCTGTGACTTCACCCACCTCCATTCTGTGACTTCACATACCTCCATTCTGTGACTTCACACAGCTCCATTATGTGACTTCACACACCTCCATTTTGTGTCTTCACACACCTCCATTCTGTGACTTCACACACCGCCATTCTATGACTTCACATAACTCCATTCTATGACTTCACACACGTCCATTCTATGACTTCTCACACCTCCGTTCTATGACTTCACACACCTTCATTCTCTGCCTTCACACACCTACATTCTATGACTTCACACATCACTTTTGACTCTACACACCTCAAATATATGACTTGAAACACCTCAATTCTCTGACTTCACACACTTCAATTCTATGACTTCATACCCGTCCCTTCTGTGACTTCACACACCTCCATTCTATGACTTTATAAACCTCCATTCTATGACTTCACCCACCTCCATTCTATGACTTCACACACCTCCATTCTACGACTTCACACCCCTCTAATTTCACTTCACATACCTCCATTCTATGACTTTACAAACCTCCCTTCGGTTACTTCACAATCCTCCATTCTATGACTTCACACATCTACATTCTATGACTTAACACACCTCAATTCTGACTTACACAGCTACATTCTATGACTTCACAAAACTCCATTCTATGATTTCACACATCTCCATACTATGACTTCACACACCTCCATCTATGATTGCACACACCTCCATTCTGACTTCCCACACCTCCATTCTGTAACTTCACACACCTCCATTCAGACTTCACACACCTCCATTGTATGACTTCACACACTTCCATTCTGTGACTTCACACACCTCCATTCTATGACTTCACACACCTCTATTCTATGACTTCGCACACCTACATTCTGACTTCACACACCTCCATTCTATGACTTCACACACTTCCATTCTATGACTTCACACACCTCCATTCTGTGACTTCACACACCTCCATTCTTACTTCAGAAACATCCATTATATGACTTCACACACCTCCATTCTATAACTTCACAAACTTCCATTATGTGACTGCACACACCTCCATTCTGCGTTCACATAACTCCATTCGGTGAATTCACACACCTCCATTCTGAATTCACACACCTCCATTGTGACTTCACACAGCTCAATTCTGTGACTTCACAAAACTCTATTCTATGATTTCACACACCTCCATACTATGACTTCACACACCTCCATCTATGACTTCACACACCTCAATTCTGTGACTTCACACACCTCCATTCTGTGACTTCACACACCACCAATCTGTGACTTCACATACCTCCATTCTATGACTTCACAAACCTCCCTTAGGTGACTTCACAATCCTCCATTCTATGACTTCACACATCTACATTCTATGACTTCACACACCTCAATTCTGACTTACACAGCTCCATTCTGTGACATCACAAAACTCCATTCTATGATTTCACATATCTCCAAACTATGACTTCAGACACCTCCATCTATGATTTCACACACCTCCATTCTGACTTCACACACCTCCATTCTGTAACTTCACACACCTCCATTCTGACTTCACACATCTCCATTGTATGACTTCACACACTTCCATTCTGTGACTTCATACACCTCCATTCTATGACTTCACACACCTCCATTCTGACTTCACACACCTCTATTCTATGACTTCGCACATCTAAATTCTGACTTCACACACCTCCATTCTATGACTTCACAGACCTCCATTCTATGACTTCACACACTTCCATTCTATGACTTCACACACCTCCTTTCTCTTACTTCACACACCTCCATTCTATGCCTTCACACACCTACAGTCTATGACTTCACACATCCATTTTGAATCCACACACCTCCAATATATGAACTGAAACACCTCAATTCTCTGACTTCACACACCTCCATTCTATGACTTCATGCCCGTCCATTCTGTGACTTCACACACTTCCATTCTATGACTTCATACACCTCCATTCTATGACTTCACCCACCTCCATTCTATGACTTCACACACCTCCATTCTCCAACTTTACACCGCTCCAATTTGACTTCACATACCTCCACTCTATGACTTCACAAACCTCCCTTCGGTGACTTCACAATCCTCCATTCTATGACTTCACATATCTACATTCTATGACTTCACACACCTCAATTCTAACTTACACAGCTCCATTCTGTGACTTCAAAAAATTCCATTCTATGATTTCACACATCTCCATACTATGACTTCACACACCTCCACCTATGATTTCACACACCTCCATTCTGACTTCACATACCTAAATTCTGTGACTTCACACACCTCCATTCTATGACTTCACACACCTCCATTCTATGACTTCACACACCTTCATTCTTACATCAGAAACATCCATTCTATGACTTCACACACCTCCATTCTATGACTTCTCAAACCTCCATTCTGTGACTTCACACACCTCCATTCTGCGTTCACACAACTCCATTCCTTGATTCACACACCTCCATTCTGACTTCACACACCTCCATTCTGTGACTTCACACACTCCATTCTGTGACTTCACACACTTCCATTCTATGACTTCACACACCTCCATTCTCCGACTTCACGCCCCTCCAATTTGACTTCACATACCTCCATTCTATGACTTCACAAACCTCCCTTCGGTGACTTCACAATCCTCCATTCTATGACTTCACACACTACATTCTATGACTTCACACACCTCAATTCTGACTTACACAGCTCCATTCTGTGACTTCACACACCTCCATTCTGCGTTGACACAACTCCATTCGGTGAATTCACACACCTACATTTTGACTTCACACACCTCCATTCTAAGTTCACACACCTCCATACTGTGACTTCACACACCTCCATTCTATGACTTCACACACCTCCATTCTGTGACTTCACACACCTCTATTCTGTGACTTCACACACCTCCATTCTGAGTTCACACACCTCCATTCTGTGACTTCACACACCTCCATTCTGTGACTTCACACACCTCCATTTTGTGACTTCACACACTTACATTCTGTGACTTCATACACCTCCATTCTATGACTTCACCCACCTCCATTCTATAACTTCACACACCTCCATTGTCCGACTTCACACCCCTCCAATTTGACTTCACATACCTCCATTCTATGACTTCACAACCCTCCCTTTGGTGACTTCAAAATCCTCAAGTCTATGACTTCACACATCTATATTCTATGACTTCACACACCTCAATTCTGACTCACACAGCTCCATTCTGTGACTTCACAAAACTCCATTTTATGATTTCACACAACTCCATACTATGACTTCACACACCTCCATCTATGACTTCACACACCTCCATTCTGACTTCACACACCTCCATTTTGTGACTTCACACATCTCCATTCTGACTTCACACACCTCCATTGTATGACTTCACACACTTCCATTCTGTGACTTCACACACCTACACTCTATGACTTCACACACTTCCATTGTGACGTCACACACCTCCATTTTATGAGTTCACACACCTCCATTCTATGAATTCACAGACCTCCATTCTTACTTCACAAACATCTGTTCTATGACTTCGCACACCTACATTCTGACTTCACACACCTCCATTCTATGACTTCACAGACCTCGAATCTGTGACTTCACTGACCACTACTCTATTAATTCACACACCTCCATTCTATGACTTCACACACTTCCATTCTATGACTTCACACACATCCATTATGTGACTTCACACACCTCCATTCTGTGACTTCACACACTTCCATTCTATGACTTCACACACATCCATTCTATGACGTCACACACCTCCATTTTGTGACTTCACACACCTCCAATATATGACTTCAAACACCTCAATTTTGTGACTTCACACACCTGCATTCTATGACTTCATACCGTCCATTCTGTGACTTCACACACCTCCATTCTATGACTTCACACACCTCCATTTTCAGTTCACACACTTCCATTCTGTGACTTCACACACCTCCATTCTGACTTCACACACCTCCATTGTATGACTTCACACACTTCCATTCTGTGACTTCACACACCTACATTCTGACTTCACACACCTACATTCTTGGACTTCACAGACCTCGAATCTCTGACTTCACTAACCTCTACTCTATGAATTCACACACCTCCATTCTATGACTTCACACACTTACATTCTGTGACTTCACACACCTCCATTCTGAGTTCACCCACCTCCATTCTGTGACTTCACACACCTCCATTCTGACTTCACACACCTCCATTGTATGACTTCACACACTTCCATTCTATGACTTCACACACCTCCATTCTATGACTTCACACACTTCCATTGTGAGGTCACACACCTCCATTTTATGAGTTCACACACCTCTATTCTATGACTTCACACCCCTCCATTCTGACTTCACACACCTACATTGTATGACTACACACACCTCCATTCTGTGACTTCACACACTTCCATTGTGACATCACACACCGCCATTCTATGAGTTCACACACCTTCATTCTATGACTTCTCACACCTCCATTCTGACTTCACAATCTTCTATTCTATGACTTCGCACACCTCCATTCTGACATCACACAACTCCATTCTATGTCTTCACAGACCTCGAATCTGTGACTTCACTCACCTCCAGTCTATGATTTCACACTCCTCCATTCTATGACTTATCACACCTCCTTTCTATGACTTCACCCACCTTCATTCTATGACTTCACACACCTCCATTCTATGACTTCTCAAACCTCCATTCTGTGACTTCACAAACCTCCATTCTGCGTTCACACAACTCCATTCGTTGACTTCACACACATCCATTCTGACTTCACACACCTCCATTCTGTGACTTCACACACTCCATTCTGTGACTTCACACACTTCCATTCAATGACTTCACACACCTCCATTCTCCGACTTCACGCCCCTCCAATTTGACTTCACATACCTCCATTCTATGACTTCACAAACCTCCCTTCGGTGACTTCACAATCCTCCATTCTATGACTTCACACACTACATTCTATGACTTCACACACCTCAATTCTGACTTACACAGCTCCATTCTGTGACTTCACACACCTCCATTGTGCGTTGACACAACTCCATTCGGTGAATTCACACACCTCCATTTTGACTTCACGCACCTCCATTCTAAGTTCACACACCTCCATACTGTGACTCCACACACCTCCATTCTATGACTTCACACACCTCCATTCTGTGACTTCACACACCACTATTCTGTGACTTCACACACCTCCATTCTGAGTTCACACACCTCCATTCTGTGACTTCACACATCTCCATTCTGTGACTTCACACACCTCCATTCTGTGACTTCACACACTTACATTCTGTGACTTCATACAACTCCATTCTATGACTTCATACACCTCCATTCTATGACTTCACCCACCTCCATTCTATGACTTCACACACCTCCATTCTCCGACTTCACACCCCTCAAATTTGACTTCACATACCTCCATTCTATGCCTTCACAACCCTCCCTTCGGTGACTTCAAAATCCTCAAATCTATGACTTCACACATCTACATTCTATGACTTCACACACCTCAATTCTGACTCACACAGCTCCATTCTGTGACTTCACAAAACTCCATTTTATGATTTCAAACAACTCCATACTATGACTTCACACACCTCCATCTATGACTTCACACACCTCCATTCTGACTTCAAACCCCTCCATTCTATGGCTTCACACACCTACATTCTATGACTTCACACATCCATTTTGAATCCACACACCTCCAATATATGAACTGAAACACCTCAATTCTCTGACTTCACACACCTCCATTCTATGACTTCATGCCCGTCCATTCTGTGACTTCACACACTTCCATTCTATGACTTCATACACCTCCATTCTATGACTTCACCCACCTCCATTCTATGACTTCACACACCTCCATTCTCCAACTTCACACCGCTCCAATTTGACTTCACATACCTCCATTCTATGACTTCACAAACCTCCCTTCGGTGACTTCACAATCCTCCATTCTATGACTTTACACATCTACCTTCTATGACTTCACACACCTCAATTGCAACTTACACAGCTCCTTTCTGTGACTTCACAAAACTCCATTCTATGATTTCACACATCTCCATACTATGACTTCACACACCTCCACCTATGATTTCACACACCTCCATTCTGACTCCACACACCTAAATTCTGTGACTTCACACACCTCCATTCTATGACTTCACACACCTCCATTCTATGACTTCTCAAACCTCCATTCTGTGACTTCACACACCTCCATTCTGCGTTCACACAACTCCATTCGTTGACTTCACACACCTCCATTATGACTTCACACACCTCCATTCTATGACTTCACAAACTTCCATTCTATGACTTCACACACCTCTATTCTGTGACTTCACACACCTCCATTCTGAGTTCACACACCTCCATTCTGTGACTTCACACACCTCCATTCTGTGACTTCACACACTCCATTCTGTGACTTCACACACTTCCATTCTATGACTTCACACACCTCCATTCTCCGACTTCACACCCCTCCAATTTGACTTCACATACCTCCATTGTATGACTTCACAAACCTCCCTTCGGTGACTTCACAATCCTCCATTCTATGACTTCACACACTACATTCTATGACTTCACACACCTCAATTCTGACTTACACAGCTCCATTCTGTGACTTCACACACCTCCATTCTGCGTTGACACAACTCCATTCGGTGAATTCACACACCTCCATTTTGACTTCACACACCTCCATTCTAAGTTCGCACACCTCCATACTGTGTCTTCACACACCTCCATTCTATGACTTCACACACCTCCATTCTATGACTTCACACACCTCTATTCTGTGACTTCACACACCTCCATTCTGAGTTCACACACCTCCATTCTGTGACTTCACACACCTCCATTCTGTGACTTCACACACCTCCATTCTGTGACTTCACACACTTACATTCTGTGACTTCATACACCTCCATTCTATGACTTCATACACCTCCATTCTATGACATCACACACCTCCAATCTCCGACTTCACACCCCTCCAATTTGACTTCACATACCTCCATTCTATGACTTCACAACCCTCCCTTCAGTGACTTCAAAATCCTCAAATCTATGACTTCACACATCTACATTCTATGACTTCACACACCTCAATTCTGACTCACACAGCTCCATTCTGTGACTTCACAAAACTCCATTTTATGATTTCACACAACTCCATACTATGATTTCACACACCTCCATCTATGACTTCACACACCTCCATTCTGACTTCACACACCTCCATTCTGTGACTTCACACACCTCCATTCTGACTTCACACACCTCCATTGTATGACTTCACACACTTCCATTCTGTGACTTCACACACCTCCACTCTATGACTTCACACACTTCCATTGTGACGTCACACACCTCCATTTTATGAGTTCACACACCTCCATTCTATGAATTCACAGACCTCCATTCTGACTTCACAAACATCTGTTCTATGACTTCGCACACCTACATTCTGACTTCACACACCTCCATTCTATGACTTCACAGACCTCGAATCTGTGACTTCACTGACCACTACTCTATTAATTCACACACCTCCATTCTATGACTTTACACACTTCCATTCTATGACTTCACACACATCCATTATGTGACTTCACACACCTCCATTCTGTGACTTCACACACTTCCATTCTATGACTTCACACACATCCATTCTATGACTTCACACACCTCCATTCTGTGACTTCACACACCTCCAATATATGACTTCAAACACCTCAATTTTGTGACTTCATACACCTCCATTCTATGACTTCATACCGTCCATTCTGTGACTTCACACACCTCCATTCTATGATTTCACACACCTCCATTTTCAGTTCACACACCTCCATTCTATGACTTCACAGACCTCAAATCTGTGACTTCACTGACCTCTACTCTATGAATTCACACACCTCCATTCTATGACTTCACACACTTCCATTCTGTGACTTCACACACCTCCATTCTGACTTCACACACCTACATTGTATGACTTCACACACCTCTATTCTATGACTTCACACCCATCCATTCTGATTTCACACACCTCCATTGTATGACTACACACACCTCCATTCTGTGACTTCACACACTTCCATTGTGACGTCACACACGGCCATTCTATGAGTTCACACACCTCCATTCTATGACTTCTCACACCTCCATTCTGACTTCACAATCTTCTATTCTATGACTTCGCACACCTCCATTCTGACATCACACAACTCCATTCTATGTCTTCACAGACCTCGAATCTGTGACTTCACTCACCTCCAGTATATGACTTCACACTCCTCCATTCTATGACTTATCACACCTCCTTTCTATGACTTCACCCACCTTCATTCTATGACTTCACACCTACATTCTGACTTCACACACTTCCATTCTGTGACTTCACACACCTCCATTCTATGACTTCACACACCTCCATTCTATGACTTCACACACCTTCATTCTTACTTCAGAAACATCCATTCTATGACCTCACAAACCTCCATTCTATGACTTCACAAACCTCTCTTCTGTGACTTCACACACCTCCATACTGTGTTCACACAACTCCATTCGGTGACTTCACACACCTCCATTCTGACTTCACACACGTCCATTCTATGACTTCACACACTTCCATTCTATGACTTCACACTCCTCCATTCTGTGACTTCACACACCTCCATTCTGAGTTCACACACCTCCTTTCTGTGACTTCACACACCTCCATTCTGTGACTTCACACACCTCCATTCTGTGACTTCACACACCGCCATTCTATGACTTCACATACCTCCATTTATGACTTCACACACGTCCATTCTATGACTTCTCACACCTCCATTCTATAACTTCACAGACCTCCTTTCTCTGACTTCACACACCTACATTCTATGACTTCACACACCTACATTCTATGACTTCACACACCTACATTCTATGACTTCACACATCCATTTTGACTCCACACACCTCCAATATATGAATTGAAACACCTCAATTCTCTGAGTTCACACACCTCCATTCTATGACTTCATGCCCGTCCATTCTGTGACTTCACACACCTCCATTCTATGACTTCATACACCTCCATTCTATGACTTCAACCACCTCCATTCTATGACTTCACACACCTCCATTCTCCGACTTCACACCCCTCCAATTTGACTTCACATACCTCCATTCTATGAAATAACAAACCTCCCTTCGTTGACTTCACAATCCTCCATTCTATGACTTCACACATCTACATTCTATGACATCACACAGCTCAATTCTGACTTACACAGCTGCATTCTGTGACTTCACAAAACTCCATTCTATGATTTCACATACCTCCATACTATGACTTCACACACCTCCATCTATGATTTCACACACCTCCATTCTGATTTCACACACCTCCATTCTGTGACTTCACACACCTCCATTCTATGACTTCACACACCTCCATTCTATGACTTCTCAAACGTCCATTCTGTGACTTCACACACCTCCATTCTGCGTTCACACAACCCCATTCGTTGACTTCACACACCTCCATTATGACTTCACACACCTCCATTCTATGACTTCACACACTTCCATTCTATGACTTCACACACCTCTATTCTGTGACTTCACACACCTCCATTCTGAGTTCACACACCTCCATTCTGTGGCTTCACACACCTCCATTCTGTGACTTCACACACCTCCATTCTGTGACTTCACACACTTCCATTCTATGACTTCACACCTCCATTCTCCGACTTCACACCCCTCAAATTCGACTTAACATACCTCCATTCTATGACTTCACAAACCTCCCTTCGGTGACTTCACAATCCTCCATTCTATGACTTCACACATCTACATTCTATGACTTCACACACCTCAATTCTGACTTACACAGCTACATTCTGTGACTTCACAAAACTCCATTCTATGATTTCACACATCTTTATACTATGACTTCACACACCTCCATCTATGATTTCACACACCTCCATTCTGACTTCACACACCTCCATTCTGTAACTTCACACACCTCCATTCTGACTTCACACACCTCCATTGTATGACTTCACACACTTCCATTCTGTGACTTCACACACCTCCATTCTGAGTTCACACACCTCCATTCTGTGACTTCACACACCTCCATTCTATGACTTCTCACACCTCCATTCTGTGACTTCACACACCTCTATTCTGTGACTTCACACACCTCCATTCTGAGTTCACACACCTCCATTCTGTGACTTCACACACCTCCATTCTGTGACTTCACACACCTCCATTCTGTGACTTCACACACTTACATTCTGTGACTTCATACACCTCCATTCTATAACTTTATACACCTCCATTCTATGACTTCACCCACCTCCATTCTATGACTTCACACACCTCCATTCTCCGACTTCACACCCCTCCAATTTGACTTCACATACCTCCACTCTATGACTTCACAACCCTCCCTTCGGTGACTTCAAAATCCTCAAATCTATGACTTCACACATCTACATTCTATGACTTCACACACCTCAATTCTGACTCACACAGCTCCATTCTGTGACTTCACAAAACTCCATTTTATGATTTCACACAACTCCATACTATGACTTCACACACCTCCATCTATGACTTCACACACCTCCATTCTGACTTCACACACCTCCATTTTGTGACTTCACACATCTCCATTCTGACTTCACACACCTCCATTGTATGACTTCACACACTTCCATTCTGTGACTTCACACACCTACACTCTATGACTTCACACACTTCCATTGTGACGTCACACACCTCCATTTTATGAGTTCACACACCTCCATTCTATGAATTCACAGACCTCCATTCTGACTTCACAAACATCTGTTCTATGACTTCGCACACCTACATTCTGACTTCACACACCTCCATTCTATGACTTCACAGACCTCGAATCTGTGACTTCACTGACCACTACTCTATTAATTCACACACCTCCATTCTATGACTTCACACACTTCCATTCTATGACTTCACACACACCCATTATGTGACTTCACACACCTCCATTCTGTGACTTCACACACTTCCATTCTATGACTTCACACACATCCATTCTATGACGTCACACACCTCCATTTTGTGACTTCACACACCTCCAATATATGACTTCAAACACCTCAATTTTGTGACTTCACACACCTGCATTCTATGACTTCATACCGTCCATTCTGTGACTTCACACACCTCCATTCTATGACTTCACACACCTCCATTTTCAGTTCACACACTTCCATTCTGTGACTTCACACACCTCCATTCTGACTTCACACACCTCCATTGTATGACTTCACACACTTCCATTCTGTGACTTCACACACCTACATTCTGACTTCACACACCTACATTCTTTGACTTCACAGACCTCGAATCTCTGACTTCACTAACCTCTACTCTATGAATTCACACACCTCCATTCTATGACTTCACACACTTACATTCTGTGACTTCACACACCTCCATTCTGAGTTCACCCACCTCCATTCTGTGACTTCACACACCTCCATTCTGACTTCACACACCTCCATTGTATGACTTCACACACTTCCATTCTATGACTTCACACACCTCCATTCTATGACTTCACACACTTCCATTGTGAGGTCACACACCTCCATTTTATGAGTTCACACACCTCTATTCTATGACTTCACACCCCTCCATTCTGACTTCACACACCTACATTGTATGACTACACACACCTCCATTCTGTGACTTCACACACTTCCATTGTGACATCACACACCGCCATTCCATGAGTTCACACACCTTCATTCTATGACTTCTCACACCTCCATTCTGACTTCACAATCTTCTATTCTATGACTTCGCACACCTCCATTCTGACATCACACAACTCCATTCTATGTCTTCACAGACCTCGAATCTGTGACTTCACTCACCTCCAGTCTATGATTTCACACTCCTCCATTTTATGACTTATCACACCTCCTTTCTATGACTTCACCCACCTTCATTCTATGACTTCACACACCTCCATTCTATGACTTCTCAAACCTCCATTCTGTGACTTCACAAACCTCCATTCTGCGTTCACACAACTCCATTCGTTGACTTCACACACATCCATTCTGACTTCACACACCTCCATTCTGTGACTTCACACACTCCATTCTGTGACTTCACACACTTCCATTCAATGACTTCACACACCTCCATTCTCCGACTTCACGCCCCTCCAATTTGACTTCACATACCTCCATTCTATGACTTCACAAACCTCCCTTCGGTGACTTCACAATCCTCCATTCTATGACTTCACACACTACATTCTATGACTTCACACACCTCAATTCTGACTTACACAGCTCCATTCTGTGACTTCACACACCTCCATTGTGCGTTGACACAACTCCATTCGGTGAATTCACACACCTCCATTTTGACTTCACGCACCTCCATTCTAAGTTCACACACCTCCATACTGTGACTCCACACACCTCCATTCTATGACTTCACACACCTCCATTCTGTGACTTCACACACCACTATTCTGTGACTTCACACACCTCCATTCTGAGTTCACACACCTCCATTCTGTGACTTCACACATCTCCATTCTGTGACTTCACACACCTCCATTCTGTGACTTCACACACTTACATTCTGTGACTTCATACAACTCCATTCTATGACTTCATACACCTCCATTCTATGACTTCACCCACCTCCATTCTATGACTTCACACACCTCCATTCTCCGACTTCACACCCCTCAAATTTGACTTCACATACCTCCATTCTATGCCTTCACAACCCTCCCTTCGGTGACTTCAAAATCCTCAAATCTATGACTTCACACATCTACATTCTATGACTTCACACACCTCAATTCTGACTCACACAGCTCCATTCTGTGACTTCACAAAACTCCATTTTATGATTTCACACAACTCCATACTATGACTTCACACACCTCCATCTATGACTTCACACACCTCCATTCTGACTTCAAACCCCTCCATTCTATGGCTTCACACACCTACATTCTATGACTTCACACATCCATTTTGAATCCACACACCTCCAATATATGAACTGAAACACCTCAATTCTCTGACTTCACACACCTCCATTCTATGACTTCATGCCCGTCCATTCTGTGACTTCACACACTTCCATTCTATGACTTCATACACCTCCATTCTATGACTTCACCCACCTCCATTCTATGACTTCACACACCTCCATTGTCCAACTTCACACCGCTCCAATTTGACTTCACATACCTCCATTCTATGACTTCACAAACCTCCCTTCGGTGACTTCACAATCCTCCATTCTATGACTTTACACATCTACCTTCTATGACTTCACACACCTCAATTGCAACTTACACAGCTCCTTTCTGTGACTTCACAAAACTCCATTCTATGATTTCACACATCTCCATACTATGACTTCACACACCTCCACCTATGATTTCACACACCTCCATTCTGACTCCACACACCTAAATTCTGTGACTTCACACACCTCCATTCTATGACTTCACACACCTCCATTCTATGACTTCTCAAACCTCCATTCTGTGACTTCACACACCTCCATTCTGCGTTCACACAACTCCATTCGTTGACTTCACACACCTCCATTATGACTTCACACACCTCCATTCTATGACTTCACAAACTTCCATTCTATGACTTCACACACCTCTATTCTGTGACTTCACACACCTCCATTCTGAGTTCACACACCTCCATTCTGTGACTTCACACACCTCCATTCTGTGACTTCACACACTCCATTCTGTGACTTCACACACTTCCATTCTATGACTTCACACACCTCCATTCTCCGACTTCACACCCCTCCAATTTGACTTCACATACCTCCATTGTATGACTTCACAAACCTCCCTTCGGTGACTTCACAATCCTCCATTCTATGACTTCACACACTACATTCTATGACTTCACACACCTCAATTCTGACTTACACAGCTCCATTCTGTGACTTCACACACCTCCATTCTGCGTTGACACAACTCCATTCGGTGAATTCACACACCTCCATTTTGACTTCACACACCTCCATTCTAAGTTCGCACACCTCCATACTGTGACTTCACACACCTCCATTCTATGACTTCACACACCTCCATTCTATGACTTCACACACCTCTATTCTGTGACTTCACACACCTCCATTCTGAGTTCACACACCTCCATTCTGTGACTTCACACACCTCCATTCTGTGACTTCACACACCTCCATTCTGTGACTTCACACAGTTACATTCTGTGACTTCATACACCTCCATTCTATGACTTCATACACCTCCATTCTATGACATCACACACCTCCAATCTCCGACTTCACACCCCTCCAATTTGACTTCACATACCTCCATTCTATGACTTCACAACCCTCCCTTCAGTGACTTCAAAATCCTCAAATCTATGACTTCACACATCTACATTCTATGACTTCACACACCTCAATTCTGACTCACACAGCTCCATTCTGTGACTTCACAAAACTCCATTTTATGATTTCACACAACTCCATACTATGATTTCACACACCTCCATCTATGACTTCACACACCTCCATTCTGACTTCACACACCTCCATTCTGTGACTTCACACACCTCCATTCTGACTTCACACACCTCCATTGTATGACTTCACACACTTCCATTCTGTGACTTCACACACCTCCACTCTATGACTTCACACACTTCCATTGTGACGTCACACACCTCCATTTTATGAGTTCACACACCTCCATTCTATGTATTCACAGACCTCCATTCTGACTTCACAAACATCTGTTCTATGACTTCGCACACCTACATTCTGACTTCACACACCTCCATTCTATGACTTCACAGACCTCGAATCTGTGACTTCACTGACCACTACTCTATTAATTCACACACCTCCATTCTATGACTTTACACACTTCCATTCTATGACTTCACACACATCCATTATGTGACTTCACACACCTCCATTCTGTGACTTCACACACTTCCATTCTATGACTTCACACACATCCATTCTATGACTTCACACACCTCCATTCTGTGACTTCACACACCTCCAATATATGACTTCAAACACCTCAATTTTGTGACTTCACACACCTCCATTCTATGAATTCATACCGTCCATTCTGTGACTTCACACACCTCCATTCTATGATTTCACACACCTCCATTTTCAGTTCACACACCTCCATTCTATGACTTCACAGACCTCAAATCTGTGACTTCACTGACCTCTACTCTATGAATTCACACACCTCCATTCTATGACTTCACACACTTCCATTCTGTGACTTCACACACCTCCATTCTGACTTCACACACCTACATTGTATGACTTCACACACCTCTATTCTATGACTTCACACCCATCCATTCTGATTTCACACACCTCCATTGTATGACTACACACACCTCCATTCTGTGACTTCACACACTTCCATTGTGACGTCACACACGGCCATTCTATGAGTTCACACACCTCCATTCTATGACTTCTCACACCTCCATTCTGACTTCACAATCTTCTATTCTATGACTTCGCACACCTCCATTCTGACATCACACAACTCCATTCTATGTCTTCACAGACCTCGAATCTGTGACTTCACTCACCTCCAGTATATGACTTCACACTCCTCCATTCTATGACTTATCACACCTCCTTTCTATGACTTCACCCACCTTCATTCTATGACTTCACACCTACATTCTGACTTCACACACTTCCATTCTGTGACTTCACACACCTCCATTCTATGACTTCACACACCTCCATTCTATGACTTCACACACCTTCATTCTTACTTCAGAAACATCCATTCTATGACCTCACAAACCTCCATTCTATGACTTCACAAACCTCTCTTCTGTGACTTCACACACATCCATACTGTGTTCACACAACTCCATTCGGTGACTTCACACACCTCCATTCTGACTTCACACACGTCCATTCTATGACTTCACACACTTCCATTCTATGACTTCACACTCCTCCATTCTGTGACTTCACACACCTCCATTCTGAGTTCACACACCTCCATTCTGTGACTTCACACACCTCCATTCTGTGACTTCACACACCTCCATTCTGTGACTTCACACACCGCCATTCTATGACTTCACATACCTCCATTTATGACTTCACACACGTCCATTCTATGACTTCTCACACCTCCATTCTATGACTTCACAGACCTCCTTTCTCTGACTTCACACACCTACATTCTATGACTTCACACACCTACATTCTATGACTTCACACATCCATTTTGACTCCACACACCTCCAATATATGAATTGAAACACCTCAATTCTCTGAGTTCACACACCTCCATTCTATGACTTCATGCCCGTCCATTCTGTGACTTCACACACCTCCATTCTATGACTTCATACACCTCCATTCTATGACTTCAACCACCTCCATTCTATGACTTCACACACCTCCATTCTCCGACTTCACACCCCTCCAATTTGACTTCACATACCTCCATTCTATGACATAACAAACCTCCCTTCGTTGACTTCACAATCCTCCATTCTATGACTTCACACATCTACATTCTATGACATCACACAGCTCAATTCTGACTTACACAGCTGCATTCTGTGACTTCACAAAACTCCATTCTATGATTTCCCATATCTCCATACTATGACTTCACACACCTCCATCTATGATTTCACACACCTCCATTCTGATTTCACACACCTCCATTCTGTGACTTCACACACCTCCATTCTATGACTTCACACACCTCCATTCTATGACTTCTCAAACGTCCATTCTGTGACTTCACACACCTCCATTCTGCGTTCACACAACCCCATTCGTTGACTTCACACACCTCCATTATGACTTCACACACCTCCATTCTATGACTTCACACACTTCCATTCTATGACTTCACACACCTCTATTCTGTGACTTCACACACCTCCATTCTGAGTTCACACACCTCCATTCTGTGGCTTCACACACCTCCATTCTGTGACTTCACACACCTCCATTCTGTGACTTCACACACTTCCATTCTATGACTTCACACACCTCCATTCTCCGACTTCACACCCCTCAAATTCGACTTAACATACCTCCATTCTATGACTTCACAAACCTCCCTTCGGTGACTTCACAATCCTCCATTCTATGACTTCACACATCTACATTCTATGACTTCACACACCTCAATTCTGACTTACACAGCTACATTCTGTGACTTCACAAAACTCCATTCTATGATTTCACACATCTATATACTATGACTTCACACACCTCCATCTATGATTTCACACACCTCTATTCTGACTTCACACACCTCCATTCTGTAACTTCACACACCTCCATTCTGACTTCACACACCTCCATTGTATGACTTCACACACTTCCATTCTGTGACTTCACACACCTCCATTCTATGACTTCACACACCTCCATTCTTACTTCAGAAACATCCATTATATGACTTCACACACCTCCATTCTATAACTTCACAAACTTCCATTCTGTGACTTCACACACCTCCATTCTGCGTTCACATAACTCCATTCGGTGAATTCACACACCTCCATTCTGAATTCACACACCTCCATTCTGACTTCACACACCTCCATTCTGAGTTCACACACCTCCATTCTGTGACTTCACACACCTCCATTCTGTGACTTCACACACTCCATTCTGTGACTTCACACACTTCCATTCTATGACTTCACACACCTCCATTCTCCGACTTCACACCCCTCCAATTTGACTTCACATACCTCCATTCTATGACTTCACAAACCTCCCTTCTGTGACTTCACAATCCTCCATTCTATGACTTCACACACTACATTCTATGACTTCACACACCTCAATTCTGACTTACACAGCTCCATTCTGTGACTTCACACACCTCCATTCTGCGTTGACACAACTCCATTCGGTGAATTCACACACCTCCATTTTGACTTCACACACCTCCATTCTAAGTTCACACACCTCCATACTGTGACTTCACACACCTCCATTCTATGACTTCACACACCTCCATTCTGTGACTTCACACACCTCTATTCTGTGACTTTACACACCTCCATTCTGAGTTCACACACCTCCATTCTGTGACTTCACACACCTCCATTCTGTGACTTCACACACCTCCATTCTGTGACTTCACACACTTACATTCTGTGACGGCATACACCTCCATTCTATGACTTCATACACCTCCATTCTATGACTTCACCGACCTCCATTCTATGACTTCACACACCTCCATTCTCCGACTTCACACCCCTCCAATTTGACTTCACATACTTCCATTCTATGACTTCACAAACCTCCCTTCGGTGACTTCACAATCCTCCATTCTATGACTTCACACACTACATTCTATGACTTCACACACCGCAATTCTGACTTACACAGCTCCATTCTGTGACTTCACACACCTCCATTCCGCGTTGACACAACTCCATTCGGTGAATTCACACACCTCCATTTTGACTTCACACACCTCCATTCTAAGTTCACACACCTCCATACTGTGACTTCACACACCTCCATTCTATGACTTCACACACCTCCATTCTGTGACTTCACACACCTCTATTCTGTGACTTCACACACCTCCATTCTGAGTTCACACACCTCAATTTTGACTCACACAGCTCCATTCTGTGACTTCACAAAACTCCATTTTATGATTTAACACAACTCCATACTATGACTTCACACACCTCCATCTATGACTTCACACACCTCCATTCTGACTTCACACAGGTCCATTCTGTGACTTCATACACCTCCATTCTGACTTCACACACCTCCATTGTATGACTTCACACACTTCCATTCTGTGACTTCACACACCTCCACTCTATGACTTCACACACTTCCATTGTGACGTCACACACCTCCATTTTATGAGTTCACACACCTCCATTCTATGAATTCACAGACCTCCATTCTGACTTCACAAACCTCTGTTCTATGACTTCGCACACCTTCATTCTGACTTAACACACCTCCATTCTATGACTTCACAGACCTCGAATCCGTGACTTCACTGACCACTACTCTATTAATTCACACACCTCCATTCTATGACTTCACACACTTCCATTCTATGACTTCACACATATCCATTATGTGACTTCACACACCTCCATTCTGTGTCTTCACACACTTCCATTCTATGACTTCACACACATCCATTCTATGACTTCACACACCTCCATTCTGTGACTTCACACACCTCCAATATATGACTTCAAACACCTCAATTTTGTGACTTCACACACCTCCATTCTATGACTTCATACCGTCCATTCTGTGACTTCACACACCTCCATTCTATGACTTCACACACCTCCATTTTCAGTTCACACACCTCCATTCTGTGACTTCACACACCTCCATTCTGACTTCACACACCTCCATTGTATGACTTCACACACTTCCATTCTGTGACTTCACTGACCTCTACTCTATGAATTCACACACCTCCATTCTATGACTTCACACACTTCCATTCTGTGACTTCACACACTTCCATTCTATGACTTCACACACCTCTATTCCCCGACTTCACACCCCTCCAATTTGACTTCACATATCTTCATTCTATGACTTCACAAACCTCCCTTCGGTGACTTCACAATCCTCCATTCTATGACTTCACACACTACATTCTATGACTTCACACACCTCAATTCTAACTTACACAGCTCCATTCTGTGACTTCACACACCTCCATTCTGCGTTGACACAACTCCATTCGGTGAATTCACACACCTCCATTTTGACTTCACACACCTCCATTCTAAGTTCACACACCTCCATACTGTGACTTCACACACCTCCATTCTATGACTTCACACACCTCCATTCTGTGACTTCACACACCTCTATTCTGTGACTTCACACACCTCCATTCTGATTTCACACACCTCCATTCTGTGACTTCACACACCTCCATTCTGTGACTTCACACACCTCCATTCTGTGACTTCACACACTTACATTCTGTGACTTCATACACCTCCATTCTATGACTTCATACACCTCCATTCTATGACTTCACCCACCTTCATTCTATGACTTCACACACCTCCATTGTCCGACTTCACACCCCTCCAATTTGACTTCACATACCTCCATTCTATGACTTCACAACCCTCCCTTCGGTGACTTCAAAATCCTCAAATCTATGACTTCACACGTCTACATTCTATGACTTCACACACCCCAATTTTGACTCACACAGCTCCATTCTGTGACTTCACAAAACTCCATTTTATGATTTCACACAAATCCATACTATGACTTCACACACCTCCATCTATGACTTCACACACCTCCATTCTGACCTCACACACCTCCATTCTGTGACTTCACACACCTCCATTCTGACTTCACACACCTCCATTGTATGACTTCACACACTTCCATTCTGTGACTTCACACACCTCCACTCTATGACTTCACACACTTCCATTGTGACGTCACACACCTCCATTTTATGAGTTCACACACCTCCATTGTATGAATTCACAGACCTCCATTCTGACTTCACAAACCTCTGTTCTATGACTTCGCACACCTACATTCTGACTTCACACACCTCCATTCTATGACTTCACAGACCTCGAATCTATGACTTCACTGACCACTACTCTTTTAATTCACACACCTCCATTCTATGACTTCACACACTTCCATTCTATGACTTCACACACATCCATTATGTGACTTCACAAACATCCATTATGTGACTTCACTCACTTCCATTCTGTGACTTCACACACCTCCATTCTGAGTTCACCCACCTCCATTCTGTGACTTCACACACCTCCATTCTGACTTCACACACCTCCATTGTATGACTTCACACACTTCCATTCTATGACTTCACACACCTCCATTCTATGACTTCACACACTTCCATTGTGACGTCACACACCTCCATTTTATGAGTTCACACACCTCTATTCTATGACTTCACACACCTCCATTCTGACTTCACACACCTCTATTGTATGACTTCGCACACCTACCTTCTGACTTCACACACCTCCATTCTATGACTTCACAGACCTCGAATCTGTGACTTCACTGACCTCCACTCTATGAATTCACACACCTCTATTCTATGACTTCACACACCTCCATTCTGTGACTTCACACACTTCCATTCTGAGTTCACACACCTCCATTCTGTGACTTCACACACCTCCATTCTGTGACTTCACACACCTACTTTCTTTGACCTCACACACTTCCATTCTATGACATCCCACACCTCTATTCCATGACTTCACACACTTCCATTCTGGAAATTCACACACCTCCATTCTATGACCTCACATATCCTCATTCTATGATTTCACACACCTCCATTCTATGACTTCACACATCCATTTTGCCTTCACACACCTCCAATATATGACTTCAAACACCTCAATTCTGTGACTTCACACACCTCCATTCTATGACTTCATACCGTCCATTCTGTGATTTCACACACCTCCATTCTATGACTTCACAAACTTCCATTCTATGAATTCACACACCTCCATTCTGTGACTTTACACACATCCATTCTGAGTTCACACACCTCCATTCTGTGACTTCACACACCTCCATTCTGTGACTACACACACCTCCATTCGATGACTTCACACACCTACATTCTTTGACTTCACACACCTCCATTTTGACTTCACGCACCGCCATTCTGTGACTTCACACACTTACAATTGTGACTTCTCACACCACCTTTTTGACTTCACACATGTCCATTTTGTGACTTCACACACCTCCATCTATGACTTCACACACCTCCGTTTTGACTTCACACACATCCATTCTGTGACTTCACACACCTCCATTCTGTGACTTCACACACCTCTATTGTTTGAATTCACACACCTCTATTCTTTGACTTCACACACCTCCATTCCGTGACTTCACACACCTCCATTCTAGGACTTCACACACCTCCATTCTGACTTCACACAGCTCCATTCTATGACTTCACACACCTCCATTCTTTGACTTCACAAACCTCAATTCTATGACTTCACACACCTTCATTCTTACTTCACAAACATCAATTCTATGAATTCACATATCTCCATTCCATGACTTCACACACCTCCATTCTATGAGTTCACACACCTCCATTCTATGACTTCACACACCTCCATTGTGACTAAACACACCTCCATTCTATGAGTTCACACACCTTCATTCTGACTTCACAAACCTCCATTCTATTACTTCACACACCTCCATTCTGACTTCACACAGCTCAATTCTGTGAATCACAAAACTCCATTCGATGATTTCACACACCTCCATACTATGACTTCACACACCTCCATCTATGACTTCACACACCTCCATTCTGAGTTCACACACCTCCATTCTGACTTCACACACCTCCATTGCATGACTTCACACACTTCCATTCTGTGACTTCACACAACTCCATTCTATGACTTCACACACTTCCTTTGTGACGTCACACACCTCCATTCTATGAGTTCACACACCTCCATACTATGACTTCACACACCTTCATTCTATGACTTCACACACCTACATTCTATGACTTCACACATCCATTTTGACTCCACACAACTCCAATATATGCCTTCAAACACCTCAATTCTCTGACATCACACACCTCCATTCTATGACTTCATACCCGTCCATTCTGTGACTTCACACGCCTCCATTCTATGACTTCATACACCTCCATTCTATGACTTCACCCACCTCCATTCTATGACTTCACACACCTCCATTCTCCGACTTCACACCCCTCCAATTTGACTTCACATACCTCCATTCTATGACTTCACAAACCTCCCTTGGGTGACTTCTCAATCCTCCATTCTATGACTTCACACATCTACATTCTATGACTTCACACAACTCAATTCTGACTCACACAGCTCCATTCTGTGACTTCACAAAACTCCATTCTATGATTTCACACATCTCCATACTATGACTTCCCACACCTCCATCTATGATTTCACACACCTCTATTCTCAGTTCACACACCTCCATTGTATGACTTCACACACTTCCATTCTATGACTTCACACACCTACATTCTATGACTTCACAAACCTCCATTCTGACTTCACACACGTCTATTCTATGACTTAGCACACCTACATTCTGACTTCACACACCTCCATTCTATGACTTCACAGACCTCCATTCTATGACTTTACACTTCTCCATTCTATGACTTCCCACAACTAATTTCTAAGACTTCACCCACCTCCATTCTATGACTTCACACCTCCATTCTCAATTCACACACCTCCATTCTATGACTTCACACACCTACAATCTGACTTCTCACACCACATTTTTGACTTCACACATCTCCATTCTGTGACTTCACACACCTCCATTCTGTGACTTCACACACCTCCTTTTTGACTTCACACACTTCCATTCTGTGACTTCACACACCTCAGTTCTGTGACTCCACACACTTCTATTGTTTGACTTCACACACATCCATTCTATAACTTTACACAACTCCATTCCATGACTTCACACACCTCCATTCTGACTTCACACAGCTACATTCTATGACTTCACACACCTTCATTCTTACTTCACAAACATCCATTCTATGACTTCACACACCTCCTTTCTATAACTTCACACACCTCCATTCTGTGACTTCACACATCTCCATTCTATGACTTCACACACCTCCATTGTAACTACACACACCTCCATTCTATGAGTTCACACTCCTCCCTTCTGACTTCACACACCTCCAATCTATGACTTCACACACCTCCATTCTGTGACTTCACACACCTCTATTCTGTGACTTCACACACCTCCATTCTGATTTCACACACCTCCATTCTGTGACTTCACACACCTCCATTCTGTGACTTCACACACCTCCATTCTGTGACTTCACACACTTACATTCTGTGACTTCATACACCTCCATTCTATGACTTCATACACCTCCATTCTATGACTTCACCCACCTTCATTCTATGACTTCACACACCTCCATTGTCCGACTTCACACCCCTCCAATTTGACTTCACATACCTCCATTCTATGACTTCACAACCCTCCCTTCGGTGACTTCAAAATCCTCAAATCTATGACTTCACACGTCTACATTCTATGACTTCACACACCCCAATTTTGACTCACACAGCTCCATTCTGTGACTTCACAAAACTCCATTTTATGATTTCACACAAATCCATACTATGACTTCACACACCTCCATCTATGACTTCACACACCTCCATTCTGACCTCACACACCTCCATTCTGTGACTTCACACACCTCCATTCTGACTTCACACACCTCCATTGTATGACTTCACACACTTCCATTCTGTGACTTCACACACCTCCACTCTATGACTTCACACACTTCCATTGTGACGTCACACACCTCCATTTTATGAGTTCACACACCTCCATTGTATGAATTCACAGACCTCCATTCTGACTTCACAAACCTCTGTTCTATGACTTCGCACACCTACATTCTGACTTCACACACCTCCATTCTATGACTTCACAGACCTCGAATCTATGACTTCACTGACCACTACTCTTTTAATTCACACACCTCCATTCTATGACTTCACACACTTCCATTCTATGACTTCACACACATCCATTATGTGACTTCACAAACATCCATTATGTGACTTCACTCACTTCCATTCTGTGACTTCACACACCTCCATTCTGAGTTCACCCACCTCCATTCTGTGACTTCACACACCTCCATTCTGACTTCACACACCTCCATTGTATGACTTCACACACTTCCATTCTATGACTTCACACACCTCCATTCTATGACTTCACACACTTCCATTGTGACGTCACACACCTCCATTTTATGAGTTCACACACCTCTATTCTATGACTTCACACACCTCCATTCTGACTTCACACACCTCTATTGTATGACTTCGCACACCTACCTTCTGACTTCACACACCTCCATTCTATGACTTCACAGACCTCGAATCTGTGACTTCACTGACCTCCACTCTATGAATTCACACACCTCTATTCTATGACTTCACACACCTCCATTCTGTGACTTCACACACTTCCATTCTGAGTTCACACACCTCCATTCTGTGACTTCACACACCTCCATTCTGTGACTTCACACACCTACTTTCTTTGACCTCACACACTTCCATTCTATGACATCCCACACCTCTATTCCATGACTTCACACACTTCCATTCTGGAAATTCACACACCTCCATTCTATGACCTCACATATCCTCATTCTATGATTTCACACACCTCCATTCTATGACTTCACACATCCATTTTGCCTTCACACACCTCCAATATATGACTTCAAACACCTCAATTCTGTGACTTCACACACCTCCATTCTATGACTTCATACCGTCCATTCTGTGATTTCACACACCTCCATTCTATGACTTCACAAACTTCCATTCTATGAATTCACACACCTCCATTCTGTGACTTTACACACATCCATTCTGAGTTCACACACCTCCATTCTGTGACTTCACACACCTCCATTCTGTGACTACACACACCTCCATTCGATGACTTCACACACCTACATTCTTTGACTTCACACACCTCCATTTTGACTTCACGCACCGCCATTCTGTGACTTCACACACTTACAATTGTGACTTCTCACACCACCTTTTTGACTTCACACATGTCCATTTTGTGACTTCACACACCTCCATCTATGACTTCACACACCTCCGTTTTGACTTCACACACATCCATTCTGTGACTTCACACACCTCCATTCTGTGACTTCACACACCTCTATTGTTTGAATTCACACACCTCTATTCTTTGACTTCACACACCTCCATTCCGTGACTTCACACACCTCCATTCTAGGACTTCACACACCTCCATTCTGACTTCACACAGCTCCATTCTATGACTTCACACACCTCCATTCTTTGACTTCACAAACCTCAATTCTATGACTTCACACACCTTCATTCTTACTTCACAAACATCAATTCTATGAATTCACATATCTCCATTCCATGACTTCACACACCTCCATTCTATGAGTTCACACACCTCCATTCTATGACTTCACACACCTCCATTGTGACTAAACACACCTCCATTCTATGAGTTCACACACCTTCATTCTGACTTCACAAACCTCCATTCTATTACTTCACACACCTCCATTCTGACTTCACACAGCTCAATTCTGTGAATCACAAAACTCCATTCGATGATTTCACACACCTCCATACTATGACTTCACACACCTCCATCTATGACTTCACACACCTCCATTCTGAGTTCACACACCTCCATTCTGACTTCACACACCTCCATTGCATGACTTCACACACTTCCATTCTGTGACTTCACACAACTCCATTCTATGACTTCACACACTTCCTTTGTGACGTCACACACCTCCATTCTATGAGTTCACACACCTCCATACTATGACTTCACACACCTTCATTCTATGACTTCACACACCTACATTCTATGACTTCACACATCCATTTTGACTCCACACAACTCCAATATATGCCTTCAAACACCTCAATTCTCTGACATCACACACCTCCATTCTATGACTTCATACCCGTCCATTCTGTGACTTCACACGCCTCCATTCTATGACTTCATACACCTCCATTCTATGACTTCACCCACCTCCATTCTATGACTTCACACACCTCCATTCTCCGACTTCACACCCCTCCAATTTGACTTCACATACCTCCATTCTATGACTTCACAAACCTCCCTTGGGTGACTTCTCAATCCTCCATTCTATGACTTCACACATCTACATTCTATGACTTCACACAACTCAATTCTGACTCACACAGCTCCATTCTGTGACTTCACAAAACTCCATTCTATGATTTCACACATCTCCATACTATGACTTCCCACACCTCCATCTATGATTTCACACACCTCTATTCTCAGTTCACACACCTCCATTGTATGACTTCACACACTTCCATTCTATGACTTCACACACCTACATTCTATGACTTCACAAACCTCCATTCTGACTTCACACACGTCTATTCTATGACTTAGCACACCTACATTCTGACTTCACACACCTCCATTCTATGACTTCACAGACCTCCATTCTATGACTTTACACTTCTCCATTCTATGACTTCCCACAACTAATTTCTAAGACTTCACCCACCTCCATTCTATGACTTCACACCTCCATTCTCAATTCACACACCTCCATTCTATGACTTCACACACCTACAATCTGACTTCTCACACCACATTTTTGACTTCACACATCTCCATTCTGTGACTTCACACACCTCCATTCTGTGACTTCACACACCTCCTTTTTGACTTCACACACTTCCATTCTGTGACTTCACACACCTCAGTTCTGTGACTCCACACACTTCTATTGTTTGACTTCACACACATCCATTCTATAACTTTACACAACTCCATTCCATGACTTCACACACCTCCATTCTGACTTCACACAGCTACATTCTATGACTTCACACACCTTCATTCTTACTTCACAAACATCCATTCTATGACTTCACACACCTCCTTTCTATAACTTCACACACCTCCATTCTGTGACTTCACACATCTCCATTCTATGACTTCACACACCTCCATTGTAACTACACACACCTCCATTCTATGAGTTCACACTCCTCCCTTCTGACTTCACACACCTCCAATCTATGACTTCACACACCTCCATTCTGACTTCACACAGGTCAATTCTGTGACTTCACAAAACTCCATTCTATGATTTCACACACCTCCATACTATGACTTCACACACCTCCATCTATGGCTGCACACACCTCCATTCTGAGTGCACACACCTACATTCTGTGACTTCACACACCTCCATTTTGACTTCACACACCTCCATTCTGTGACTTCACACACCTCCATTCTGTGACTTCACACACCACCATTTTTTGACTTCACACACCTCTATTCTTTGATTTCACACACCTCCATTCCACGACTTCACACACCTACATTCTATGACTTGACACGCCTACATTCTATGAGTTCACACATCCATTTTGACTTCACACACCTCCAATATATGACTTCAAACACCTTAATTCTCTGACTTTACACACCTCCATTCTATGACTTCATACCCGTCCATTCTGTGACTTCACCCACCTCCATTCTATGACTTCAAACACCTCTATTCTCCGACTTCACAACCCTCCAATTTGACTTCACATATCTCCATTGTATGACTTCACAAACCTCCCTTGGGTGACTTCACAATCCTCCATTCTATGACTTCACACATCTACATTCTATGACTTCACACACCTCAATTCTGACTCACACACCTCCATTCTGTGACTTCACAATACTCCATTCTATGATTTCACACATCTCTATACTATGAGTTCACACACCTCCATCTATGACTTCACACACCTGAATTCTGAGTTCACACACCTCCATTCTGTGACTTCAGACACCTCCATTCTGACTTCACACACCTCCATTGTATGACTTCCCACACTTCCATTCTGTAACTTCACACACCTCCATTCTATGATTTCACACACTTCCATTGTGACGTCACACACCTCCATTCTATGAGTTCACACACCTCAATTCTATGACTTCACAAACCTCCAGTCTGACTTCACACACCTCTATTCTATGACTTCGCACACTTACATTCTGACTTCACACACCTCCATTCTATGACTTCACAGACCTCGAATCTCTGACTTCACTGACCTCCACTCTATGACTTCACACTTCTCCATTCTATGACTTCCCACACCTAATTTCTATGACTTCACCCACCTCCATTCCATGACTTCACCCCTCCATTCTGAGTTCACACACCTCTATTCTATGACTTGACACACCTCCATTCTGACTTCACACACCTCCATTCTGTGACTTCACACACCTCCATTCTCCGACTTCACACCCCTCCAATTTGACTTCACATACCTCCATTCCATGACTTCACAAACCTCCCTTCAGTGACTTCACAATCCTCCATTCTATGACTTCACATGTCTATATTCTATGACTTCAATTCTGACTCACACAGCTCAATTCTGTGACTTCACACACCTCCATTCTATGTGTCCACACACTTCCATTGTGACGTCACCCACCTCCATCCTATGAGTTCACACACCTCCATGCTATGATTTTACACACCTCCATACTATGACTTCACACAACTCCATCTATGAATTCACACACCTCCATTCTGACTTCACACACCTCTAATCTTTGACTTTGCACACCTCCATTCTG
Source organism: Megascapheus bottae (assembly GCA_024803745.1). Taxonomy (NCBI): domain Eukaryota; kingdom Metazoa; phylum Chordata; class Mammalia; order Rodentia; family Geomyidae; genus Megascapheus; species Megascapheus bottae. The sequence goes on along the minus strand of JANJXV010000186.1, from coordinate 364,018 downwards.
ACATCACACACCTCCATTCTCTGACTTCACTGACCTCCAATCTGTGAGTTCACTCACCTGCACTCTATGACTTCACACTCCTCCATTCTATGACTTCCCACACCTCCTTTCTATGACTTCACCCACCTCCAATCTATGACTACACACCTCCATTCTGATTTCACACACCTCCATTGTGTGACTTCACACACCTCCATTCTATGAGTTCACCCACCTCCATTCTATGACTTCACACACCTTCATTCTTACTTCAGAAACATCCATTCTATGACTTCACACACCTCCATTCTATGACTTCACAAACTTCCATTCTGTGACTTCACACACCTCCATTCTGCGTTCACACACCTCCATTCTGACTTCACGCACCTCCATTCTATGACTTCACACACTTCCATTCTATGACTTCACACACCTCCATTCTGTGACTTCACACACCTCCATTCTGAGTTCACACACCCCCATTCTGTGACTTCACACACCTCCTTTCTGTGACTTCACACACCTCCATTCTGTGACTTCACACACTTCCATTCTATGACTTCACACACCTCCATTCTGAGTTCACACACCTCCATTCTGTGACTTCACACACCTCCATTCTGTGACTTCACACACTTCCATTCTGTGACTTCACACACCTCCATTCTATGACTTCTTTCACCTCCATTCTATGTCTTAACCCACCTCCATTCTATAACTTCACACACCTCCAATTTCCCTTGTTATACCTCCATTCCATGACTTCACAAACTTCCCTTCGTTGACTTCACAATCCTCCATTCTATGACTTCACACATCTACATTCTATGACTTACTCACTTCAATTCTGACTCACACACCTCCATTCTGTGACTTCACAAAACTCCATTCTATGATATCACACAACTCCATACTATGATTTCACACACCTCCATCTATGACTTCACATACGTCCATTTTGAGTTCACACACCTCAATTGTATGACTTCACACACTTCCATTCTGTGACTTCACACACCTCCATTCTATGTGTTCAAACACTTCCATTGTGACGTCACACACCTCCATTCTATGAGTTCACACACCTCCATTCTATGACTTCACACACCTCCATTCTATGACTTCACACACCTACATTCTATGAGATCACACATCCATTTTGACTCCACACACCTCCAATATATGACTTCAAACACCTCAATTCTCTGACTTCACACACCTCCATTCTATGACTTCATACCAGTCCATTCTGTTTCTTCACACACCTCCATTCTATGACTTCATACACCTCCATGCTATGACTTCACCCACCTCCATTCTATGACTTCACACACCTCCATTCTCCGACTTCACACCCCTCCAAATTGACTTCACAAAACTCCATTCTATGACTTCACAAACCTCCCTTCGTTGACTTCACAATCCTCCATTCTATGACTTCACACATCTACATTCTATGACTTCACAAAACTCAATTCTGACTCACACAGCTCCATTCTGTGACTTCAAAAAACTCCATTCTATGATTTCACACATCTCCATACTATGACTTCACACACCTCCATCTGTGATTTCACACACCTCCATTCTCAGTTCACACACCTCCATTGTATGACTCTACACACTCCCATTCTGTGACTTCATACACCTCCATTCTGACTTCACAGACTTCTATTCTATGACTTCGCACACCTACATTGTGACTTCACACACCTCGATTCTATGACATCACAGACCTCCATTCTATGACTTCATACTTCTCCATTCTATGACTTCCCACACCTAATTTCTATGACTTCACACACCTCCATTCTATGACTTCACACACCTCCATTCTGTGACTTCACACACCTCCATTCTGTGATTTCACACACCTCCATTGTATGACTTCGCACACTTCCATTCTGTGACTTCACACACCTCCATTCTATGATTTCACACACTTCCATTGTGACGTCACACACCTCCATTCTATGAGTTCACACACCTCAAGTCTATGACTTCACACACCTCCACTGTGACTTCACACACCTCTATTCTATGACTTCGCACACCTACATTCTGACTTCACACACCTCCATTCTATGACTTCACAGACCTCGAATCTGTGACTTCACTGACCTCCACTCTATGACTTCACACTTCTCCATTCTATGACTTCCCACACCTAATTTCTATGACTTCACCCTCCTCCATTCCATGACTTCACCCCTACATTCTGAGGTCACACACCTCTATTCTATGACTTGACACACCTCCATTCTGACTTCACACACCTCCATTCTGTGACTTCACACACCTCCATTCTATGATTTCAAACACCTCCATTCTGTGACTTAACACAGCTCCATTCTATCACTTCACACACCTCCATTCTCCGACTTCACACCCCTCCAATTTGACTTCACATACCTCCATTCCATGACTTCACAAACCTCCCTTCGATGACTTCACAATCCTCCATTCTATGACTTCACATGTCTACATTCTATGACTTCAATTCTGACTCACACAGCTCAATTCTGTGACTTCACACACCTCCATTCTATGTGTCAACACACTTCCGTTGTGACGTCACCCACCTCCATCCTATAAGTTCACACACCTCCATTCTATGATTTTACACACCTCCATTCTATGACTTCACAAACTTCCATTCTGTGACTTCACACACCTCCATTCTGCGTTCACACACCTCCATTCTGACTTCACGCACCTCCATTCTATGACTTCACACACTTCCATTCTATGACTTCACACACCTCCATTCTGTGACTTCACACACCTCCATTCTGAGTTCACACACCCCCATTCTGTGACTTCACACACCTCCTTTCTGTGACTTCACACACCTCCATTCTGTGACTTCACACACTTCCATTCTATGACTTCACACACCTCCATTCTGAGTTCACACACCTCAATTCTCTGACTTCACTCACCTCCATTCTGTGACTTCACACACTTCCATTCTGTGACTGCACACACCTCCATTCTATGACTTCTTACACCTCCATTCTATGTCTTAACCCACCTCCATTCTATAACTTCACACACCTCCAATTTGACTTCATATACCTCCATTCCATGACTTCACAAACTTCCTTTCGTTGACTTCACAATCCTCCATTCTATGACTTCACACATCTACATTCTATGATTTACTCACTTCAATTCTGACTCACACAGCTCCATTCTGTGACTACACAAAACTCCATTCTATGATTTCATACAACTCCATACTATGATTTCACACACCTCCATCTATGACTTCACATACGTCCATTTTGAGTTCACACACCTCCACTGTATGACTTCACACACTTCCATTCTGTGACTTCACACACCTCCATTCTATGTCTTCACACACTTCCATTGTGACGTCACACACCTCCATTCTATGAGTTCACACACCTCCATTCTATGACTACACACGCCTCCATTCTATGACTTCACACACCTACATTCTATGAGATCACACATTCATTTTGACTCCACACACCTCCAATATATGACTTCAAACACCTCAATTCTCTGACTTCACACACCTCCATTCTATGACTTCATACCAGTCCATTCTGTGACTTCACACACCTCCATTCTATGACTTCATACACCTCCATGCTATGACTTCACCCACCTACATTCTATGATTTCACACACCTCCATTTTCCGACTTCACACCCCTCCAAATTGACTTCACATACCTCCATTCTATGACTTCACAAACCTCCCTTCGGTGACTTCACAATCCTCCATTCTATGACTTCACACGTCTACATTCTATGCCTTCACAAAACTCAATTCTGACTCACACAGCTCCATTCTGTGACTTCAAAAAACTCCATTATATGATTTCACACAACTCCATACTATGACTTCACACACCTCCATCTATGATATCACACACCTCCATTCTCAGTTCACACACCTCCATTGTATGACTCTACACTCTTCCATTCTGTGACTTCACACACCTCCATTCTATGACTTCACACACCTCCATTCTGACTTCACAGACTTCTATTCTATGACTTCGCACACCTACATTGTGACTTCACACACCTCGATTCTATGACATCACAGACCTCCATTCTATGACTTCACACTTCTCCATTCTATGACTTGCCACACCTAATTTCTATGACTTCACCCACCTCCATTCTATGACTTCACAGCTCCATTCTCACTTCACACACCTAAATTCTATGACTTCACACACCTCCATTCTGTGACTTCACACACCTCCATTCTGTGATTTCACACACCTCCATTCTGTGACTTCACACACCTCCATTCTATGACTTCACACCCCTCCATTCTGTGACTTCACACACCTCCATTCTATGCTTTCACACACCTCCATTCTATGACTTCACACACCTGCATTCTGTGACTTCACACACCTACATTTGTTACTTCTCACACCACATTTTTGACTTCACACATCTCCATTCTGTGACTTCACACACGCCATTCTATGATTTCACACACCTCCATTCTATGACTTCATACACCTCCGTTCTGTGACTTCACACACCTACATTTGTGACTTCTCACACCACATTTTTGACTTCACTCATGTCCATACTGACTTCACACACCTCCATTCTATGACTTCACACACCTACATTCTATGACTTCACACATCTCCTTTCTGTAACTTCACACACTTCACACATCTACATTCTATGAGTTCACACACCTTCATTCTATGACTTCAAACACTTCCATTCTATGATTTCACATACCTCCATTCTATGACTTCACATACCTCCACTCTTTGACTTCACACACCTCCATTCTGTGACTTAACACACCTCCATTTTGACTTCACACACCTCTATTTCATGACTTCGCACACTTCAATTCTATGACTTCACACATCTCCATTCTGACTTCACACACCTCCATTCTGTGACTTCACACACCTCCATTCTATGATTTCACACACCTCCATTCTATGACTTCACACACCTCCATTCTATGACTTCACACACCTCCACTCTGACTTCACACACTTCTATTCTATGACTTCGCACACCTACATTCAGACTTCACACACCTCCATTCTATGACTTCACAAACCTCCATTCTCCGACTTCACACCCCTCCAATTTGACTTCACATACCTCCGTTCCATGACTTCACAAACCTCCCTTCGGTGACGTCACAATCCTCCATTCTATGACTTCACAGATCTACATTCTATTACTTACACACTTCAATTCTGATTCAAACAGCTCCAATCTGTGACTTCACAAAACTCCATTCTACGATTTCACACATCTCCATACTATGATTTCTCACACCTCCATCTATGACTTCACACAACTCCATTCTGATGTCACACACATCCATTCTGTGACTTCACACAACTCCATTCTGACTTCACACACCTCCATTGTATGACTTCACACACTTCCCTTCTGTGACTTCACACACCTCCATTTTATGACTTCACACACTTCCATTGTGACGTCACACACCTCCATTCTATGAGTTCACACACCTCCATTCTATGAGTTCACACACCTCCATTCTATGACTTCACACACCTCCATTCTATGACTTCACACACCTACATTCTATGACTTCACACACCTCCATTTTATGACTTCACACATCTCCTTTCTGTAAATTCACACACTTCACACATCTACATTCTATGAGTTCACACACCTCTATTCTATGACTTCAAACACTTCCATTCTATGATTTCACATACCTCCATTCTATGACTTCACATACCTCCACTCTTTGACTTCACACACCTCCATTCTGTGACTTAACACACCTCCATTGTGACTTCACACACCTCCATTTCATAACTTCGCACACTTCAATTCTATGACTTCACACATCTCCATTCTGAATTCACACACCTCCATTCTGTGACTTCACACACCTCCATTATACGATTTCACACACCTGCATTCTATGACTTCACACACCTCCATTCTATGACTTCACACACCTCCATTCTGAATTCACACACCTCCATTCTGTGACTTCACACACCTTCATTCTGACTTCACACACCTCCATTCTATGACTTCCACACCTCCATTCTGTGACTTCACACACCACCATTCTATGACTTCATACTCCTCCATTCTATGACATCACACACCTCCATTCTGACTTTACACACCTCAGTTCTATGACCTCTCACACCTCCATTCTGACTTCACACACCTCCATTCTGTGACTTCACACAGCTCCATTCCATGACTTCACACACCTCCATTCGATGACTTCACACACATCCATTCTTTGACTTCACACATCTCCATTTTGACTTCACACACATCCATTCTGTGACTTCACACACCTCCATTCTGACTTCAAACACCTCCATTGTATGACTTCACACACTTCCCTTCTGTGACTTCACACACCTCCATTTTATGACTTCACACACTTCCATTGTGACGTCACACACCTCCATTCTATGAGTTCACACACCTCCATTTTATGACTTCACACACCTCCATTCTATGACTTCACACACCTACATTCTATGACTTCACACACCTACATTCTATGACTTCACACACCTCCATTTTATGACTTCACACATCTCCTTTCTGTAACTTCACACACTTCACACATCTACATTCTATGAGTTCACACACCTTCATTCTATGACTTCAAACACTTCCATTCTATGATTTCACATACCTCCATTCTATGACTTCACATACCTCCACTCTTTGACTTCACACACCTCCATTCTGTGACTTAACACACCTCCATTGTGACTTCACACACCTCCATTTCATGACTTCGCACACTTCAATTCTATGACTTCACACATCTCCATTCTGACTTCACACACCTCCATTCTGTGACTTCACACACCTCCATTCTATGATTTCACACACCTGCATTCTATGACTTTACACACCTCCATTCTGAATTCACACACCTCCATTCTGTGACTTCACACACCTTCATTCTGACTTCACACACCTCCATTCTATGACTTCCACACCTCCATTCTGTGACTTCACACACCACCATTCTATGACTTCACACACCTCCATTGTGACTTCACACACCTCCATTCTATGAGTTCACACTCCTCCATTCTATGACTTCACACACCTCCATTCTGACTTTACACACCTCAGTTCTATGACTTCTCACACCTCCATTCTGACTTCACACACCTCCATTCTGTGACTTCACACAGCTCCATTCCATGACTTCACACACCTCCATTCGATGACTTCAAACACATCCATTCTTTGACTTCACACATCTCCATTTTGACTTCACACACCTCCATTCTGTGACTTCAGACACCTCTATTTTTGACTTCACACACCACCTTTTTGACTTCACACACCTCCATTCTGTGACTTCACACACCTCCGTTTTGACTTCACACACTTCCATTCTGTGACTTCACAAACCTCCATTCTGTGCCTTCACACACCTCTATTTTTTGACTTCACACACCTCCATTCTTTGACTTCACACACCTCCATTCTATGACTTCACACACCTTCATTCTATGACTTCACACACCTCCATTCTGGGACTTCACACATCTCCATTCTGTGACTTCACACACCTACATTCTGTGACTTCACACACCTCGGTTATCTTACTTCACAAACCTCCATTCTATGACTTCACACACCTCCATTCTACGACTTTACACACCTCCAATTTATGACTTCTCACACCTCCATTCTATGACTTCACACACCTCCATTCTATGCCTTCACATACCTACATTTTGACTTCACACAACTACATTCTATGAGTTCACACACCTGCATTGTGACTTCACACACCTCCATTCTGACTTCAAACACCTCCATTCTAGGACTTCTCACACATCCATTCTGACTTCACAGACCTCCATTCTGTGACTTCACACACCTCCATTCCATGACTTCACACACCTCCATTCGATTACTTCACACACCTCCATTCTTTGACTTCACACACCTCCATTTTGACTTCACACACCTCCATTCTGTGACTTCACACACCTCCATTCGTCACTTCACACACCACCTTTTTGACTTCACACACCTCCACTATATGAATTCACACACCTCCCTTCGATGAGTTCACACTCCTCCATTCTATGACTTCACACATCTACATTCTATGAGTTCACACACCTTCATTCTATGACTTCAAACACTTCCATTCTATGATTTCACATACCTCCATTCTATGACTTCACATACCTCCACTCTTTGACTTCACACACCTCCATTCTGTGACTTAACAGACCTCGATTGTGACTTCACACACCGCCATTTCATGACTTCGCACACTTCAATTCTATGACTTCACACACCTCCATTCTGACTAAAAACACCTCCATTCTGTGACTTCACACACCTCCATTCTATGATTTCACACACCTCCATTCTATGACTTCACACCCCTCCATTCTATGACTTCACACACCTCCATTCTGAATTCACACACCTCCATTCTGTGACTTCACACACATTCGTTCTGACTTCACACACCTCCATTCTATGACTTCCACACCTCCATTCTGTGACTTCACACACCCCCATTCTATGACTTCACACACTTCCATTGTGACTTCACACAGCTCCATTCTATGAGTTCACACTCCTCCATTCTATGACTTCACACACCTCCATTCTAACTTCACGCACCTCCATTCTGTGACTTCACACAGCTCCATTCCATGACTTCACACACCTCCATTCGATGACTTCACACACATCCATTCTTTGACTTCACACATCTCCATTTTGACTTCACACACCTCCATTCTGTGACTTCACACACCTTCATTCTACTTCAGAAACATCCATTCTATGACTTCACACACCTCCATTCTATGACTTCACAAACCTCCATTCTGAGTCTTCACACACATCCATTCTGAGTTCACGCACCTCCATTCTGTGACTTCACACACCTCAATTCTGGCTTCACACACCTCCATTCTATGACTTCACACAATTCCTTTCTATGACTTCACACACCTCCATTCTTTGAATTCACGCACCTCCATTGTGAGTTCACACACCTCCATTCTATGACTTCACACACCTCCATTATGACTTCACACAGCTCCATTCTATGACTTCACACACCTCCATTCTGTGCCTTCACACACCTCCATTCTATGACTTAACACACCTTCATTCTTACTTCACAAACATCCATTCTATCATCACGCACCTCCATTCTATGACTTCACACACCTCCATTCTATGACTGCACACACCTCCATTCTGTGACTTCACACACCTCAATTCTGTGACTTCACACACCTCCATTATGACTTCACACACCTCCATTCTATGACTTCACACACCTCCATTCTATGAATTCACACCTCCATTCTGTGACTTCACACACCTCCATTCTGAGTTCACACACCTCCATTCTGTGACTTCATACACCTCAATTCTCACTTCACACAGCTTCATTCTATGACTTCACACACCTCCATACTGTGACTTCACACACCTCCATTCTATGATTTCACATACCTCCATTGTGACTTCACACACCGCCATTCTATGAGTTCACACACCTCCATTCTGACTTCAAACACCTCCATTCTATGAATTCACACATATCCATTCTGACTTCACACACCTCCATTCTATGACTTCACACACCTCCATTCCATGACTTCACACACCTCCACTCTATCAGTTCACACACATCCATTCTATGAGTTCACACACCACCATTTTGACTTCACACACCTCCATTCTATGACTTCACACACCTACATTCTTACTTCAGAAACTTCCATTCTATGACTTCACACACCTCCATTCTATGACTTCACAAACCTCCATTCTATGACTTCACACACCTCCATTCTATGACTTCACACACCTCCATTCTGGCTTCACACACCTCCATTCTGACTTCACAAACATCAATTCTGTGACTTCACAAACTTCCATTCTTTGACTTCACACACCTCCATTGTGAGTTCACACACCTACACTCTGACTTCACAAACATCAATTCTGTGATTTCACACACCTCCATTCTATGACTTCACACACCTCCATTCTATGACTTCACACACCTCCATTCTATGACTTCACAAACCTCCATTCTGACTTTACACACCTCCATTCTGTGACTTCACACACCTCCATTCTATGATTTCTCACACCTCCATTCTATTAATTCACACACCTCCATTCTGTGACTTCACACAACTCCATTCTATGACTTCCCACACCTCCATTCTGTGACTTCACACACCTACATTCTGAGTTCACAAACCTCCATTCTGTGACTTAACGCACCTCCATTCTGTGACTTCACACACCTCCATTCTATGACTTCACACACCTTCATTCCATGACTTCACACACCTCCATTCTATGACTTCACAAACCTCCATTCTTTGACTTCACACCCCTCCATTCTGTGACTTCACACACCTCCATTCTATAAATTCACACACCTCCATTGTGACTTCCCACACCTCCAATCTGAGTTCACACACCTCCGTTCTGACTTCACACACCTTCATTCTATGAGTTCACACACCTTCATTCTGTGACTTTACACACCTCAGTTCTGTGATTTCTTACGCCTCCATTATGAGTTCACACACCTCCATTCTATGACTTCACACACATCCATTCTATGACTTTACACACCTAGATTCTGTGACTTCACACACCTCCATTCTGAGTTCTCACACCTCCATTCTGTGACTTCACACACCTCCATTCTGAATTCACACACATCCATAAAATGGCTTCACACACCTCCATTCTGTGACATCGCACACCTCCATTCTGACTTCACACAGCTCCATTCTCTGACTTCCCACACCTCCATTCTGTGACGTCACACACCTCCATTCCATGACTTCACACACCTCCATTCGATGACTTCACACACCTCCATTCTGTGACTTCACACACCTCCATTCTATGAGTTCACACACCTCCATTTGTGACTCTACACACCACATTTTTGACTTCACACACCTCCATTCTTCGATTTCACACACCTCCATTCTGTGACTTCACACACCTTTATTGTTTGACTTCACACACCTGCATTCTTTGACTTCACACACCTTTATTCCATGACTTCACACACCTCCATTCTATGAGTTCTCAGACCTCCATTCTATGAGTTCACACACCTCCATTTTGACTTCACACACCTCCATTCTATGACTTCACACACCTTCATTCTTACTTCAGAAACATCCATTCTATGACTTCACACACCTCCATTCTGTGATTCACACACCTCCATTCTGTGACTTCACACACCTCCATTCCATGACTTTACACACCTCCATTCTTTGACTTCTCACACCTCCATTCTGACTTCACGCACCTCCATTCTGTGACTTCACAAAGCTCCATTCCATGACTTCACACACCTCCATTCGATGACTTCACACACATCCATTCTTTGACTTCACACATCTCCATTTTGACTTCACACACCTCCATTCTGTGACTTCACACACCTTCATTCTACTTCAGAAACATCCATTCTATGACTTCACACACCTCCATTCTATGACTTCACAAACCTCCAGTCTGAGTCTTCACACACCTCCATTCTGAGTTCACACACCTCCATTCTGTGACTTCACACACCTCAATTCTGGCTTCACACACCTCCATTCTATGACTTCACACAATTCCTTTCTATGACTTCACACACCTCCATTCTTTGACTTCACGCACCTCCATTGTGAGTTCACACACCTCCATTCCATGACTTCACACACCTCCATTATGACTTCACACAGCTCCATTCTATGACTTCACACACCTCCATTCTGTGCCTTCACACACCTCCATTCTATGACTTAACACACCTTCATTCTTACTTCACAAACATCCATTCTATCATCACGCACCTCCATTCTATGACTTCACACACCTCCATTCTATGACTGCACACACCTCCATTCTGTGACTTCACACACCTCAATTCTGTGACTTCACACACCTCCATTATGACTTCACACACCTCCATTCTATGACTTCACACACCTCCATTCTATGAATTCACACCTCCATTCTGTGACTTCACACACCTCCATTCTGAGTTCACACACCTCCATTCTGTGACTTCATACACCTCAATTCTCACTTCACACAGCTTCATTCTATGACTTCACACACCTCCATACTGTGACTTCACACACCTCCATTCTATGATTTCACATACCTCCATTGTGACTTCACACACCGCCATTCTATGAGTTCACACACCTCCATTCTGACTTCAAACACCTCCATTCTATGAATTCACACACATCCATTCTGACTTCACACACCTCCATTCTATGACTTCACACACCTCCATTCCATGACTTCACACACCTCCACTCTATCAGTTCACACACATCCATTCTATGAGTTCACACACCACCATTTTGACTTCACACACCTCCATTCTATGACTTCACACACCTACATTCTTACTTCAGAAACTTCCATTCTATGACTTCACACACCTCCATTCTATGACTTCACAAACCTCCATTCTATGACTTCACACACCTCCATTCTATGACTTCACACACCTCCATTCTGGCTTCACACACCTCCATTCTGACTTCACAAACATCAATTCTGTGACTTCACACACTTCCATTCTTTGACTTCACACACCTCCATTGTGAGTTCACACACCTACACTCTGACTTCACAAACATCAATTCTGTGATTTCACACACCTCCATTCTATGACTTCACACACCTCCATTCTATGACTTCACACACCTCCATTCTATGACTTCACAAACCTCCATTCTGACTTTACACACCTCCATTCTGTGACTTCACACACCTCCATTCTATGATTTCTCACACCTCCATTGTATTAATTCACACACCTCCATTCTGTGACTTCACACAACTCCATTCTATGACTTCCCACACCTCCATTCTGTGACTTCACACACCTACATTCTGAGTTCACAAACCTCCATTCTGTGACTTAACGCACCTCCATTCTGTGACTTCACACACCTCCATTCTATGACTTCACACACCTTCATTCCATGACTTCACACACCTCCATTCTATGACTTCACAAACCTCCATTCTTTGACTTCACACCCCTCCATTCTGTGACTTCACACACCTCCATTCTATAAATTCACACACCTCCATTGTGACTTCCCACACCTCCAATCTGAGTTCACACACCTCCGTTCTGACTTCACACACCTTCATTCTATGAGTTCACACACCTTCATTCTGTGACTTTACACACCTCAGTTCTGTGATTTCTTACGCCTCCATTATGAGTTCACACACCTCCATTCTATGACTTCACACACATCCATTCTATGACTTTACACACCTAGATTCTGTGACTTCACACACCTCCATTCTGAGTTCTCACACCTCCATTCTGTGACTTCACACACCTCCATTCTGAATTCACACAGATCCATAAAATGGCTTCACACACCTCCATTCTGTGACATCGCACACCTCCATTCTGACTTCACACAGCTCCATTCTCTGACTTCCCACACCTCCATTCTATGATTTCACACACCTCCATTCTATGACTTCACACACCTCCATTCTGTGACTTCACACACCTCCATTCTATGACTTCACACACCTCCATTTTGACTTCACACACCTCCATTCTATGACTTCACACAACTCCATTCTGACTACACGCCTCTATTCTGTGACTTCACACACCTCCATTCCATGACTTCACACACCTCCATTCGATGACTTCACAGACCTCCATACTTTGACTTCACACACCTCCATTCTATGAGTTCACACACCTCCATTTGTGACTCTACACACCACATTTTTGACTTCACACACCTCCATTCTGTGATTTCACACACCTCCATTCTGTGACTTCACACACCTTTATTGTTTGACTTCACACACCTCCATTCTTTGACTTCACATACCTCCATTCTATGAGATCTCACACCTCCATTCTATGAGTTCACACACCTCCATTTTGACTTCACACACCTCCATTCTATGACTTCACACACCTTCATTCTTACTTCAGAAACATCCATTCTATGACTTCAGGCACTTGCATTCTATGACTTCACAAATCTCCGTTCTGTGACTTCACACACATCCATTCTGAGTTCACACACCTCCATTCTGTGACTTAACACATCTCCATTCTATGACTTCACAGACCTCCATTCTGTGACTTTAAACACCTTTATTGTTTGACTTCACACACCTCCATTCTGGGACTTCACACACCTCCATTGTGAGTTCATACACCTCCATTCTGTGACTTCACACAACTCCAATCTGTGACTTCAAACACCGCCATTCTGGGACTTCACACATCTCCATTCTGTGACTTCACACACCTCCATTCTATGACTTCACACACCTCCATTCTGTGACTTCACACACCTCCATTCTTTGACTTCACACACCTCCATTCTATGAGATCTCACACCTCCATTCTATGAGTTCACACACCTCCATTTTGACTTCACACACCTCCATTCTATGACTTCACACACCTTCATTCTTACTTCAGAAACATCCATTCTATGACTTCAGGCACTTGCATTCTATGACTTCACAAATCTCCATTCTGTGACTTCACACACATCCATTCTGAGTTCACACACCTACATACTCTGAGTTCACACACCTCCATTCTGTGACTTAACACATCTCCATTCTATGACTTCACAGACCTCCATTCTGTGACTTTAAACACCTTTATTGTTTGACTTCACACACCTCCATTCTGGGACTTCACACACCTCCATTGTGAGTTCACACACCTCCATTCTGTGACTTCACACAACTCCAATCTGTGACTTCAAACACCGCCATTCTGGGACTTCACACATCTCCATTCTGTGACTTCACACACCTCCATTCTATGACTTCACACACCTCCATTCTGTGACTTCACACACCTCCATTCTGTGACTTCACACACCTCCATTTTGACTTCACACCCTTCCATTCGTTGACTTCACACACCTCCATTCTGTGACTTCACACACCACCATAGTTTGACTTCACACACCTCCATTTTTGGACTTCACACACCTCCATTCCATGACTTCACACATCTCCATTTTATGAGTTCGCACACCTCCATTTTGACTTCACACACCTCCATTCTTTGACTTCACACACCTTCATTCTACTTCAGAAACATCCATTCTATGTCTTCACACACTTCCATTCTATGACTTCACAAACCTCCATTCTGTGTCTTCACACACCTCCATTCTGAGTTCACACACCTCAATTCTGTGACTTCACACACCTCAATTCTGGCTTCACACACCTCCATTCTATGACTTCACACAATTCCTTTCTATGACTTCACACACCTCCATTCTTTGACTTCACACACCTCCATTGTGAGTTCACACACCTCCATTCTATGACTTCACACACCTCCATTGTGACTTCACACAGCTCCATTCTATAACTTCACACACCTCTGTTCTGTGCCTTCACACACCTCCATTCTATGACTTAACACACCTTCATTCTTACTTCACAAACATCCATTCTATGAACACACACCTCCATTCTATGACTTCACACACCTCCATTCTATGACTTCACACACCTCCATTCTGTAACTTCACACACCTCAATTCTGTGATTTCACACACCTCCATTATGACTTCACACACCTCCATTCTGTGACTTCACACACCTCCATTCTATGACTTCACACCTCCATTCTGTGACTTCACACACCTCCATTCTGAGTTCACACACCTCCATTCTGTGACTTCACACAGCTCATTTCACACTTCAAAAAGCTTCATTCTATGACTTCACACACCTCCATTCTATGATTTCACATACCTCCTTTGTGACTTCACACACCGCCATTCAATGAGTTCACACACCTCCATTCTGACTTCACACACCTCCATTCTATGCCTTCACACACCTCCATTCTGACTTCACACACCTCCATTCTATGACTGCACACATCTCCATTCTGACTTCACACACCTCCATTCTGTGACGTCACACACCTCCATTCCATGACTTCACACACCTCCATTCGATGACTTCACACAACTCCATTCTGTGACTTCACACACCTCCATTCTATGAGTTCACACACCTCCATTTGTGACTCTACACACCACCTTTTTGACTTCACACACCTCCATTCTGCGATTTCACACACATCCATTCTGTGACGTCACACACCTTTATTGTTTGACTTCACACACCTGCATTCTTTGACTTCACACACCTTTATTCCATGACTTCACACACCTCCATTCTGAGTTCACACACCTCCATTCTGTGACTTCACACACCTCCATTCTGTGACTTCACACACTTCCATTCTGTGACTTCACACACCTCCATTCTATGACTTCTTTCACCTCCATTCTATGTCTTAACCCACCTCCATTCTATAACTTCACACACCTCCAATTTCCCTTGTTATACCTCCATTCCATGACTTCACAAACTTCCCTTCGTTGACTTCACAATCCTCCATTCTATGACTTCACACATCTACATTCTATGACTTACTCACTTCAATTCTGACTCACACAGCTCCATTCTGTGACTTCACAAAACTCCATTCTATGATATCACACAACTCCATACTATGATTTCACACACCTCCATCTATGACTTCACATACGTCCATTTTGAGTTCACACACCTCAATTGTATGACTTCACACACTTCCATTCTGTGACTTCACACACCTCCATTCTATGTGTTCAAACACTTCCATTGTGACGTCACACACCTCCATTCTATGAGTTCACACACCTCCATTCTATGACTTCACACACCTCCATTCTATGACTTCACACACCTACATTCTATGAGATCACACATCCATTTTGACTCCACACACCTCCAATATATGACTTCAAACACCTCAATTCTCTGACTTCACACACCTCCATTCTATGACTTCATACCAGTCCATTCTGTTTCTTCACACACCTCCATTCTATGACTTCATACACCTCCATGCTATGACTTCACCCACCTCCATTCTATGACTTCACACACCTCCATTCTCCGACTTCACACCCCTCCAAATTGACTTCACAAAACTCCATTCTATGACTTCACAAACCTCCCTTCGTTGACTTCACAATCCTCCATTCTATGACTTCACACATCTACATTCTATGACTTCACAAAACTCAATTCTGACTCACACAGCTCCATTCTGTGACTTCAAAAAACTCCGTTCTATGATTTCACACATCTCCATACTATGACTTCACACACCTCCATCTGTGATTTCACACACCTCCATTCTCAGTTCACACACCTCCATTGTATGACTCTGCACACTCCCATTCTGTGACTTCATACACCTCCATTCTGACTTCACAGACTTCTATTCTATGACTTCGCACACCTACATTGTGACTTCACACACCTCGATTCTATGACATCACAGACCTCCATTCTATGACTTCACACTTCTCCATTCTATGACTTCCCACACCTAATTTCTATGACTTCACACACCTCCATTCTATGACTTCACAAACCTCCATTCTGTGACTTCACACACCTCCATTCTGTGATTTCACACACCTCCATTGTATGACTTCGCACACTTCCATTCTGTGACTTCACACACCTCCATTCTATGATTTCACACACTTCCATTGTGACGTCACACACCTCCATTCTATGAGTTCACACACCTCAAGTCTATGACTTCACACACCTCCACTGTGACTTCACACACCTCTATTCTATGACTTCGCACACCTACATTCTGACTTCACACACCTCCATTCTATGACTTCACAGACCTCGAATCTGTGACTTCACTGACCTCCACTCTATGACTTCACACTTCTCCATTCTATGACTTCCCACACCTAATTTCTATGACTTCACCCTCCTCCATTCCATGACTTCACCCCTACATTCTGAGGTCACACACCTCTATTCTATGACTTGACACACCTCCATTCTGACTTCACACACCTCCATTCTGTGACTTCACACACCTCCATTCTATGATTTCAAACACCTCCATTCTGTGACTTAACACAGCTCCATTCTATGACTTCACACACCTCCATTCTCCGACTTCACACCCCTCCAATTTGACTTCACATACCTCCATTCCATGACTTCACAAACCTCCCTTCGATGACTTCACAATCCTCCATTCTATGACTTCACATGTCTACATTCTATGACTTCAATTCTGACTCACACAGCTCAATTCTGTGACTTCACACACCTCCATTCTATGTGTCAACACACTTCCGTTGTGACGTCACCCACCTCCATCCTATAAGTTCACACACCTCCATTCTATGATTTTACACACCTCCATTCTATGACTTCACAAACTTCCATTCTGTGACTTCACACACCTCCATTCTGCGTTCACACACCTCCATTCTGACTTCACGCACCTCCATTCTATGACTTCACACACTTCCATTCTATGACTTCACACACCTCCATTCTGTGACTTCACACACCTCCATTCTGAGTTCACACACCCCCATTCTGTGACTTCACACACCTCCTTTCTGTGACTTCACACACCTCCATTCTGTGACTTCACACACTTCCATTCTATGACTTCACACACCTCCATTCTGAGTTCACACACCTCAATTCTCTGACTTCACTCACCTCCATTCTGTGACTTCATACACTTCCATTCTGTGACTGCACACACCTCCATTCTATGACTTCTTACACCTCCATTCTATGTCTTAACCCACCTCCATTCTATAACTTCACACACCTCCAATTTGACTTCATATACCTCCATTCCATGACTTCACAAACTTCCTTTCGTTGACTTCACAATCCTCCATTCTATGACTTCACACATCTACATTCTATGATTTACTCACTTCAATTCTGACTCACACAGCTCCATTCTGTGACTACACAAAACTCCATTCTATGATTTCATACAACTCCATACTATGATTTCACACACCTCCATCTATGACTTCACATACGTCCATTTTGAGTTCACACACCTCCACTGTATGACTTCACACACTTCCATTCTGTGACTTCACACACCTCCATTCTATGTCTTCACACACTTCCATTGTGACGTCACACACCTCCATTCTATGAGTTCACACACCTCCATTCTATGACTACACACGCCTCCATTCTATGACTTCACACACCTACATTCTATGAGATCACACATTCATTTTGACTCCACACACCTCCAATATATGACTTCAAACACCTCAATTCTCTGACTTCACACACCTCCATTCTATGACTTCATACCAGTCCATTCTGTGACTTCACACACCTCCATTCTATGACTTCATACACCTCCATGCTATGACTTCACCCACCTACATTCTATGATTTCACACACCTCCATTTTCCGACTTCACACCCCTCCAAATTGACTTCACATACCTCCATTCTATGACTTCACAAACCTCCCTTCGGTGACTTCACAATCCTCCATTCTATGACTTCACACGTCTACATTCTATGCCTTCACAAAACTCAATTCTGACTCACACAGCTCCATTCTGTGACTTCAAAAAACTCCATTATATGATTTCACACAACTCCATACTATGACTTCACACACCTCCATCTATGATATCACACACCTCCATTCTCAGTTCACACACCTCCATTGTATGACTCTACACTCTTCCATTCTGTGACTTCACACACCTCCATTCTATGACTTCACACACCTCCATTCTGACTTCACAGACTTCTATTCTATGACTTCGCACACCTACATTGTGACTTCACACACCTCGATTCTATGACATCACAGACCTCCATTCTATGACTTCACACTTCTCCATTCTATGACTTGCCACACCTAATTTCTATGACTTCACCCACCTCCATTCTATGACTTCACAGCTCCATTCTCACTTCACACACCTAAATTCTATGACTTCACACACCTCCATTCTGTGACTTCACACACCTCCATTCTGTGATTTCACACACCTCCATTCTGTGACTTCACACACCTCCATTCTATGACTTCACACCCCTCCATTCTGTGACTTCACACACCTCCATTCTATGCTTTCACACACCTCCATTCTATGACTTCACACACCTGCATTCTGTGACTTCACACACCTACATTTGTTACTTCTCACACCACATTTTTGACTTCACACATCTCCATTCTGTGACTTCACACACGCCATTCTATGATTTCACACACCTCCATTCTATGACTTCATACACCTCCGTTCTGTGACTTCACACACCTACATTTGTGACTTCTCACACCACATTTTTGACTTCACTCATGTCCATACTGACTTCACACACCTCCATTCTATGACTTCACACACCTACATTCTATGACTTCACACATCTCCTTTCTGTAACTTCACACACTTCACACATCTACATTCTATGAGTTCACACACCTTCATTCTATGACTTCAAACACTTCCATTCTATGATTTCACATACCTCCATTCTATGACTTCACATACCTCCACTCTTTGACTTCACACACCTCCATTCTGTGACTTAACACACCTCCATTGTGACTTCACACACCTCTATTTCATGACTTCGCACACTTCAATTCTATGACTTCACACATCTCCATTCTGACTTCACACACCTCCATTCTGTGACTTCACACACCTTCATTCTATGATTTCACACACCTCCATTCTATGACTTCACACACCTCCATTCTATGACTTCACACACCTCCACTCTGACTTCACACACTTCTATTCTATGACTTCGCACACCTACATTCAGACTTCACACACCTCCATTCTATGACTTCACAAACCTCCATTCTCCGACTTCACACCCCTCCAATTTGACTTCACATACCTCCGTTCCATGACTTCACAAACCTCCCTTCGGTGACGTCACAATCCTCCATTCTATGACTTCACAGATCTACATTCTATTACTTACACACTTCAATTCTGATTCAAACAGCTCCAATCTGTGACTTCACAAAACTCCATTCTACGATTTCACACATCTCCATACTATGATTTCTCACACCTCCATCTATGACTTCACACAACTCCATTCTGATGTCACACACATCCATTCTGTGACTTCACACAACTCCATTCTGACTTCACACACCTCCATTGTATGACTTCACACACTTCCCTTCTGTGACTTCACACACCTCCATTTTATGACTTCACACACTTCCATTGTGACGTCACACACCTCCATTCTATGAGTTCACACACCTCCATTCTATGAGTTCACACACCTCCATTCTATGACTTCACACACCTCCATTCTATGACTTCACACACCTACATTCTATGACTTCACACACCTCCATTTTATGACTTCACACATCTCCTTTCTGTAAATTCACACACTTCACACATCTACATTCTATGAGTTCACACACCTCTATTCTATGACTTCAAACACTTCCATTCTATGATTTCACATACCTCCATTCTATGACTTCACATACCTCCACTCTTTGACTTCACACACCTCCATTCTGTGACTTAACACACCTCCATTGTGACTTCACACACCTCCATTTCATAACTTCGCACACTTCAATTCTATGACTTCACACATCTCCATTCTGAATTCACACACCTCCATTCTGTGACTTCACACACCTCCATTATACGATTTCACACACCTGCATTCTATGACTTCACACACCTCCATTCTATGACTTCACACACCTCCATTCTGAATTCACACACCTCCATTCTGTGACTTCACACACCTTCATTCTGACTTCACACACCTCCATTCTATGACTTCCACACCTCCATTCTGTGACTTCACACACCACCATTCTATGACTTCATACTCCTCCATTCTATGACATCACACACCTCCATTCTGACTTTACACACCTCAGTTCTATGACCTCTCACACCTCCATTCTGACTTCACACACCTCCATTCTGTGACTTCACACAGCTCCATTCCATGACTTCACACACCTCCATTCGATGACTTCACACACATCCATTCTTTGACTTCACACATCTCCATTTTGACTTCACACACATCCATTCTGTGACTTCACACACCTCCATTCTGACTTCAAACACCTCCATTGTATGACTTCACACACTTCCCTTCTGTGACTTCACACACCTCCATTTTATGACTTCACACACTTCCATTGTGACGTCACACACCTCCATTCTATGAGTTCACACACCTCCATTTTATGACTTCACACACCTCCATTCTATGACTTCACACACCTACATTCTATGACTTCACACACCTACATTCTATGACTTCACACACCTCCATTTTATGACTTCACACATCTCCTTTCTGTAACTTCACACACTTCACACATCTACATTCTATGAGTTCACACACCTTCATTCTATGACTTCAAACACTTCCATTCTATGATTTCACATACCTCCATTCTATGACTTCACATACCTCCACTCTTTGACTTCACACACCTCCATTCTGTGACTTAACACACCTCCATTGTGACTTCACACACCTCCATTTCATGACTTCGCACACTTCAATTCTATGACTTCACACATCTCCATTCTGACTTCACACACCTCCATTCTGTGACTTCACACACCTCCATTCTATGATTTCACACACCTCCATTCTATGACTTTACACACCTCCATTCTGAATTCACACACCTCCATTCTGTGACTTCACACACCTTCATTCTGACTTCACACACCTCCATTCTATGACTTCCACACCTCCATTCTGTGACTTCACACACCACCATTCTATGACTTCACACACCTCCATTGTGACTTCACACACCTCCATTCTATGAGTTCACACTCCTCCATTCTATGACTTCACACACCTCCATTCTGACTTTACACACCTCAGTTCTATGACTTCTCACACCTCCATTCTGACTTCACACACCTCCATTCTGTGACTTCACACAGCTCCATTCCATGACTTCACACACCTCCATTCGATGACTTCAAACACATCCATTCTTTGACTTCACACATCTCCATTTTGACTTCACACACCTCCATTCTGTGACTTCAGACACCTCTATTTTTGACTTCACACACCACCTTTGTGACTTCACACACCTCCATTCTGTGACTTCACACACCTCCGTTTTGACTTCACACACTTCCATTCTGTGACTTCACAAACCTCCATTCTGTGCCTTCACACACCTCTATTTTTTGACTTCACACACCTCCATTCTTTGACTTCACACACCTCCATTCTATGACTTCACACACCTTCATTCTATGACTTCACACACCTCCATTCTGGGACTTCACACATCTCCATTCTGTGACTTCACACACCTACATTCTGTGACTTCACACACCTCGGTTATCTTACTTCACAAACCTCCATTCTATGACTTCACACACCTCCATTCTACGACTTTACACACCTCCAATTTATGACTTCTCACACCTCCATTCTATGACTTCACACACCTCCATTCTATGCCTTCACATACCTACATTTTGACTTCACACAACTACATTCTATGAGTTCACACACCTGCATTGTGACTTCACACACCTCCATTCTGACTTCAAACACCTCCATTCTAGGACTTCTCACACATCCATTCTGACTTCACAGACCTCCATTCTGTGACTTCACACACCTCCATTCCATGACTTCACACACCTCCATTCGATTACTTCACACACCTCCATTCTTTGACTTCACACACCTCCATTTTGACTTCACACACCTCCATTCTGTGACTTCACACACCTCCATTCGTCACTTCACACACCACCTTTTTGACTTCACACACCTCCACTATATGAATTCACACACCTCCCTTCGATGAGTTCACACTCCTCCATTCTATGACTTCACACATCTACATTCTATGAGTTCACACACCTTCATTCTATGACTTCAAACACTTCCATTCTATGATTTCACATACCTCCATTCTATGACTTCACATACCTCCACTCTTTGACTTCACACCCTCCATTCTGTGACTTAACAGACCTCGATTGTGACTTCACACACCGCCATTTCATGACTTCGCACACTTCAATTCTATGACTTCACACACCTCCATTCTGACTAAACACACCTCCATTCTGTGACTTCACACACCTCCATTCTATGATTTCACACACCTCCATTCTATGACTTCACACCCCTCCATTCTATGACTTCACACACCTCCATTCTGAATTCACACACCTCCATTCTGTGACTTCACACACATTCGTTCTGACTTCACACACCTCCATTCTATGACTTCCACACCTCCATTCTGTGACTTCACACACCCCCATTCTATGACTTCACACACTTCCATTGTGACTTCACACAGCTCCATTCTATGAGTTCACACTCCTCCATTCTATGACTTCACACACCTCCATTCTGACTTCACGCACCTCCATTCTGTGACTTCACACAGCTCCATTCCATGACTTCACACACCTCCATTCGATGACTTCACACACATCCATTCTTTGACTTCACACATCTCCATTTTGACTTCACACACCTCCATTCTGTGACTTCACACACCTTCATTCTACTTCAGAAACATCCATTCTATGACTTCACACACCTCCATTCTATGACTTCACAAACCTCCATTCTGAGTCTTCACACACCTCCATTCTGAGTTCACGCACCTCCATTCTGTGACTTCACACACCTCAATTCTGGCTTCACACACCTCCATTCTATGACTTCACACAATTCCTTTCTATGACTTCACACACCTCCATTCTTTGAATTCACGCACCTCCATTGTGAGTTCACACACCTCCATTCTATGACTTCACACACCTCCATTATGACTTCACACAGCTCCATTCTATGACTTCACACACCTCCATTCTGTGCCTTCACACACCTCCATTCTATGACTTAACACACCTTCATTCTTACTTCACAAACATCCATTCTATCATCACGCACCTCCATTCTATGACTTCACACACCTCCATTCTATGACTGCACACACCTCCATTCTGTGACTTCACACACCTCAATTCTGTGACTTCACACACCTCCATTATGACTTCACACACCTCCATTCTATGACTTCACACACCTCCATTCTATGAATTCACACCTCCATTCTGTGACTTCACACACCTCCATTCTGAGTTCACACACCTCCATTCTGTGACTTCATACACCTCAATTCTCACTTCACACAGCTTCATTCTATGACTTCACATACCTCCATACTGTGACTTCACACACCTCCATTCTATGATTTCACATACCTCCATTGTGACTTCACACACCGCCATTCTATGAGTTCACACACCTCCATTCTGACTTCAAACACCTCCATTCTATGAATTCACACATATCCATTCTGACTTCACACACCTCCATTCTATGACTTCACACACCTCCATTCCATGACTTCACACACCTCCACTCTATCAGTTCACACACATCCATTCTATGAGTTCACACACCACCATTTTGACTTCACACACCTCCATTCTATGACTTCACACACCTACATTCTTACTTCAGAAACTTCCATTCTATGACTTCACACACCTCCATTCTATGACTTCACAAACCTCCATTCTATGACTTCACACACCTCCATTCTATGACTTCACACACCTCCATTCTGGCTTCACACACCTCCATTCTGACTTCACAAACATCAATTCTGTGACTTCACAAACTTCCATTCTTTGACTTCACACACCTCCATTGTGAGTTCACACACCTACACTCTGACTTCACAAACATCAATTCTGTGATTTCACACACCTCCATTCTATGACTTCACACACCTCCATTCTATGACTTCACACACCTCCATTCTATGACTTCACAAACCTCCATTCTGACTTTACACACCTCCATTCTGTGACTTCACACACCTCCATTCTATGATTTCTCACACCTCCATTCTATTAATTCACACACCTCCATTCTGTGACTTCACACAACTCCATTCTATGACTTCCCACACCTCCATTCTGTGACTTCACACACCTACATTCTGAGTTCACAAACCTCCATTCTGTGACTTAACGCACCTCCATTCTGTGACTTCACACACCTCCATTCTATGACTTCACACACCTTCATTCCATGACTTCACACACCTCCATTCTATGACTTCACAAACCTCCATTCTTTGACTTCACACCCCTCCATTCTGTGACTTCACACACCTCCATTCTATAAATTCACACACCTCCATTGTGACTTCCCACACCTCCAATCTGAGTTCACACACCTCCGTTCTGACTTCACACACCTTCATTCTATGAGTTCACACACCTTCATTCTGTGACTTTACACACCTCAGTTCTGTGATTTCTTACGCCTCCATTATGAGTTCACACACCTCCATTCTATGACTTCACACACATCCATTCTATGACTTTACACACCTAGATTCTGTGACTTCACACACCTCCATTCTGAGTTCTCACACCTCCATTCTGTGACTTCACACACCTCCATTCTGAATTCACACACATCCATAAAATGGCTTCACACACCTCCATTCTGTGACATCGCACACCTCCATTCTGACTTCACACAGCTCCATTCTCTGACTTCCCACACCTCCATTCTGTGACGTCACACACCTCCATTCCATGACTTCACACACCTCCATTCGATGACTTCACACACCTCCATTCTGTGACTTCACACACCTCCATTCTATGAGTTCACACACCTCCATTTGTGACTCTACACACCACATTTTTGACTTCACACACCTCCATTCTTCGATTTCACACACCTCCATTCTGTGACTTCACACACCTTTATTGTTTGACTTCACACACCTGCATTCTTTGACTTCACACACCTTTATTCCATGACTTCACACACCTCCATTCTATGAGTTCTCAGACCTCCATTCTATGAGTTCACACACCTCCATTTTGACTTCACACACCTCCATTCTATGACTTCACACACCTTCATTCTTACTTCAGAAACATCCATTCTATGACTTCACACACCTCCATTCTGTGATTCACACACCTCCATTCTGTGACTTCACACACCTCCATTCCATGACTTTACACACCTCCATTCTTTGACTTCTCACACCTCCATTCTGACTTCACGCACCTCCATTCTGTGACTTCACAAAGCTCCATTCCATGACTTCACACACCTCCATTCGATGACTTCACACACATCCATTCTTTGACTTCACACATCTCCATTTTGACTTCACACACCTCCATTCTGTGACTTCACACACCTTCATTCTACTTCAGAAACATCCATTCTATGACTTCACACACCTCCATTCTATGACTTCACAAACCTCCAGTCTGAGTCTTCACACACCTCCATTCTGAGTTCACACACCTCCATTCTGTGACTTCACACACCTCAATTCTGGCTTCACACACCTCCATTCTATGACTTCACACAATTCCTTTCTATGACTTCACACACCTCCATTCTTTGACTTCACGCACCTCCATTGTGAGTTCACACACCTCCATTCCATGACTTCACACACCTCCATTATGACTTCACACAGCTCCATTCTATGACTTCACACACCTTCATTCTGTGCCTTCACACACCTCCATTCTATGACTTAACACACCTTCATTCTTACTTCACAAACATCCATTCTATCATCACGCACCTCCATTCTATGACTTCACACACCTCCATTCTATGACTGCACACACCTCCATTCTGTGACTTCACACACCTCAATTCTGTGACTTCACACACCTCCATTATGACTTCACACACCTCCATTCTATGACTTCACACACCTCCATTCTATGAATTCACACCTCCATTCTGTGACTTCACACACCTCCATTCTGAGTTCACACACCTCCATTCTGTGACTTCATACACCTCAATTCTCACTTCACACAGCTTCATTCTATGACTTCACACACCTCCATACTGTGACTTCACACACCTCCATTCTATGATTTCACATACCTCCATTGTGACTTCACACACCGCCATTCTATGAGTTCACACACCTCCATTCTGACTTCAAACACCTCCATTCTATGAATTCACACACATCCATTCTGACTTCACACACCTCCATTCTATGACTTCACACACCTCCATTCCATGACTTCACACACCTCCACTCTATCAGTTCACACACATCCATTCTATGAGTTCACACACCACCATTTTGACTTCACACACCTCCATTCTATGACTTCACACACCTACATTCTTACTTCAGAAACTTCCATTCTATGACTTCACACACCTCCATTCTATGACTTCACAAACCTCCATTCTATGACTTCACACACCTCCATTCTATGACTTCACACACCTCCATTCTGGCTTCACACACCTCCATTCTGACTTCACAAACATCAATTCTGTGACTTCACACACTTCCATTCTTTGACTTCACACACCTCCATTGTGAGTTCACACACCTACACTCTGACTTCACAAACATCAATTCTGTGATTTCACACACCTCCATTCTATGACTTCACACACCTCCATTCTATGACTTCACACACCTCCATTCTATGACTTCACAAACCTCCATTCTGACTTTACACACCTCCATTCTGTGACTTCACACACCTCCATTCTATGATTTCTCACACCTCCATTCTATTAATTCACACACCTCCATTCTGTGACTTCACACAACTCCATTCTATGACTTTCCACACCTCCATTCTGTGACTTCACACACCTACATTCTGAGTTCACAAACCTCCATTCTGTGACTTAACGCACCTCCATTCTGTGACTTCACACACCTCCATTCTATGACTTCACACACCTTCATTCCATGACTTCACACACCTCCATTCTATGACTTCACAAACCTCCATTCTTTGACTTCACACCCCTCCATTCTGTGACTTCACACACCTCCATTCTATAAATTCACACACCTCCATTGTGACTTCCCACACCTCCAATCTGAGTTCACACACCTCCGTTCTGACTTCACACACCTTCATTCTATGAGTTCACACACCTTCATTCTGTGACTTTACACACCTCAGTTCTGTGATTTCTTACGCCTCCATTATGAGTTCACACACCTCCATTCTATGACTTCACACACATCCATTCTATGACTTTACACACCTAGATTCTGTGACTTCACACACCTCCATTCTGAGTTCTCACACCTCCATTCTGTGACTTCACACACCTCCATTCTGAATTCACACAGATCCATAAAATGGCTTCACACACCTCCATTCTGTGACATCGCACACCTCCATTCTGACTTCACACAGCTCCATTCTCTGACTTCCCACACCTCCATTCTATGATTTCACACACCTCCATTCTATGACTTCACACACCTCCATTCTGTGACTTCACACACCTCCATTCTATGACTTCACACACCTCCATTTTGACTTCACACACCTCCATTCTATGACTTCACACAACTCCATTCTGACTACACGCCTCTATTCTGTGACTTCACACACCTCCATTCCATGACTTCACACACCTCCATTCGATGACTTCACAGACCTCCATACTTTGACTTCACACACCTCCATTCTATGAGTTCACACACCTCCATTTGTGACTCTACACACCACATTTTTGACTTCACACACCTCCATTCTGTGATTTCACACACCTCCATTCTGTGACTTCACACACCTTTATTGTTTGACTTCACACACCTCCATTCTTTGACTTCACATACCTCCATTCTATGAGATCTCACACCTCCATTCTATGAGTTCACACACCTCCATTTTGACTTCACACACCTCCATTCTATGACTTCACACACCTTCATTCTTACTTCAGAAACATCCATTCTATGACTTCAGGCACTTGCATTCTATGACTTCACAAATCTCCGTTCTGTGACTTCACACACATCCATTCTGAGTTCACACACCTCCATTCTGTGACTTAACACATCTCCATTCTATGACTTCACAGACCTCCATTCTGTGACTTTAAACACCTTTATTGTTTGACTTCACACACCTCCATTCTGGGACTTCACACACCTCCATTGTGAGTTCATACACCTCCATTCTGTGACTTCACACAACTCCAATCTGTGACTTCAAACACCGCCATTCTGGGACTTCACACATCTCCATTCTGTGACTTCACACACCTCCATTCTATGACTTCACACACCTCCATTCTGTGACTTCACACACCTCCATTCTTTGACTTCACACACCTCCATTCTATGAGATCTCACACCTCCATTCTATGAGTTCACACACCTCCATTTTGACTTCACACACCTCCATTCTATGACTTCACACACCTTCATTCTTACTTCAGAAACATCCATTCTATGACTTCAGGCACTTGCATTCTATGACTTCACAAATCTCCATTCTGTGACTTCACACACATCCATTCTGAGTTCACACACCTACATACTCTGAGTTCACACACCTCCATTCTGTGACTTAACACATCTCCATTCTATGACTTCACAGACCTCCATTCTGTGACTTTAAACACCTTTATTGTTTGACTTCACACACCTCCATTCTGGGACTTCACACACCTCCATTGTGAGTTCACACACCTCCATTCTGTGACTTCACACAACTCCAATCTGTGACTTCAAACACCGCCATTCTGGGACTTCACACATCTCCATTCTGTGACTTCACACACCTCCATTCTATGACTTCACACACCTCCATTCTGTGACTTCACACACCTCCATTCTGTGACTTCACACACCTCCATTTTGACTTCACACCCTTCCATTCGTTGACTTCACACACCTCCATTCTGTGACTTCACACACCACCATAGTTTGACTTCACACACCTCCATTTTTGGACTTCACACACCTCCATTCCATGACTTCACACATCTCCATTTTATGAGTTCGCACACCTCCATTTTGACTTCACACACCTCCATTCTTTGACTTCACACACCTTCATTCTACTTCAGAAACATCCATTCTATGACTTCACACACTTCCATTCTATGACTTCACAAACCTCCATTCTGTGTCTTCACACACCTCCATTCTGAGTTCACACACCTCAATTCTGTGACTTCACACACCTCAATTCTGGCTTCACACACCTCCATTCTATGACTTCACACAATTCCTTTCTATGACTTCACACACCTCCATTCTTTGACTTCACACACCTCCATTGTGAGTTCACACACCTCCATTCTATGACTTCACACACCTCCATTGTGACTTCACACAGCTCCATTCTATAACTTCACACACCTCTGTTCTGTGCCTTCACACACCTCCATTCTATGACTTAACACACCTTCATTCTTACTTCACAAACATCCATTCTATGAACACACACCTCCATTCTATGACTTCACACACCTCCATTCTATGACTTCACACACCTCCATTCTGTAACTTCACACACCTCAATTCTGTGACTTCACACACCTCCATTATGACTTCACACACCTCCATTCTGTGACTTCACACACCTCCATTCTATGACTTCACACCTCCATTCTGTGACTTCACACACCTCCATTCTGAGTTCACACACCTCCATTCTGTGACTTCACACAGCTCATTTCACACTTCAAAAGCTTCATTCTATGACTTCACACACCTCCATTCTATGATTTCACATACCTCCTTTGTGACTTCACACACCGCCATTCAATGAGTTCACACACCTCCATTCTGACTTCACACACCTCCATTCTATGCCTTCACACACCTCCATTCTGACTTCACACACCTCCATTCTATGACTGCACACATCTCCATTCTGACTTCACACACCTCCATTCTGTGACGTCACACACCTCCATTCCATGACTTCACACACCTCCATTCGATGACTTCACACAACTCCATTCTGTGACTTCACACACCTCCATTCTATGAGTTCACACACCTCCATTTGTGACTCTACACACCACCTTTTTGACTTCACACACCTCCATTCTGCGATTTCACACACATCCATTCTGTGACGTCACACACCTTTATTGTTTGACTTCACACACCTGCATTCTTTGACTTCACACACCTTTATTCCATGACTTCACACACCTCCATTCTATGAGTTCTCAGACCTCCATTCTATGAGTTCACACACCTCCATTTTGACTTCACACACCTCCATTCTATGACTTCACACACCTTCATTGTTACTTCAGACATCCATTCTATGACTTCACACACCTCCATTCTGTGACTTCACACACCTCCATTCCATGACTTTACACACCTCCATTCTTTGACTTCTCACACCTCCATTCTGACTTCACGCACCTCCATTCTGTGACTTCACAAAGCTCCATTCCATGACTTCACAAACCTCCATTCGATGACTTCACACGCATCCATTCTTTGACTTCACACATCTCCATTTTGACTTCACACACCTCCATTCTGTGACTTCACACACCTTCATTCTACTTCAGAAACATCCATTCTATGACTTCACACACCTCCATTCTATGACTTCACAAACCTCCATTCTGAGTCTTCACACACCTCCATTCTGAGTTCACACACCTCCATTCTGTGACTTCACACACCTCAATTCTGGCTTCACACACCTCCATTCTATGACTTCACACAATTCCTTTCTATGACTTCACACACCTCCATTCTTTGACTTCACGCACCTCCATTGTGAGTTCACACACCTCCATTATATGACTTCACACACCTCCATTATGACTTCACACAGCTCCATTCTATGACTTCACACACCTCCATTCTGTGCCTTCACACACCTCCATTCTATGACTTAACACACCTTCATTCTTACTTCACAACATCCATTCTATCATCACACACCTCCATTCTATGACTTCACACACCTCCATTCTATGACTGCACACACCTCCATTCTGTGACTTCACACACCTCAATTCTGTGACTTCACACACCTCCATTATGACTTCACACACCTCCATTCTATGACTTCACACACCTCCATTCTATGAATTCACACCTCCATTTTGTGACTTCACACACCTCCATTCTGAGTTCACACACCTCCATTCTGTGACTTCATACACCTCAATTCTCACTTCACACAGCTTCATTCTATGACTTCACACACCTCCATACTGTGACTTCACACACCTCCTTTCTATGATTTCACATACCTCCATTGTGACTTCACACACCGCCATTCTATGAGTTCACACACCTCCATTCTGACTTCAAACACCTCCATTCTATGAATTCACACACATCCATTCTGACTTCACACACCTCCATTCTATGACTTCACACATCTCCATTCTGACTTCACACACCTCCATTTTGACTTCACACACTTCCATTCTGTGACTTCACAAACCTCCATTCTGTGACTTCGCACACCTCCATTGTTTGACTTCACACACCTCCATTCTTTGACTTCACACACCTCCATTCCATGATTTCACAAACCTCCACTCTATCAGTTCACACACATCCATTCTATGAGTTCACACACCACCATTTTGTCTTCACACACCTCCATTCTATGACTTCACACACCTGCATTCTTACTTCAGAAACTTCCATTCTATGACTTCACACACCTCCATTCTATGACTTCACAAACCTCCATTCTATGACTTCACACACCTCCATTCTATGACTTCACACACCTCCATTCTGGCTTCACACACCTCCATTCTGACTTCACAAACATCAATTCTGTGACTTCACACACTTCCATTCTTTGACTTCACACACCTCCATTGTGAGTTCACACACCTACACTCTGACTTCACATACATCAATTCTGTGATTTCACACACCTCCATTCTATGACTTCACACACCTCCATTCTATGACTTCACACACCTCCATTCTATGACTTCACAAACCTCCATTCTGACTTCACACACCTCCATTCTGTGACTTCACACACCTCCATTCTATGATTTCTCACACCTCCATTCTATTAATTCACACACCTCCATTCTGTGACTTCACACAACTCCATTCTATGACTTCCCACACCTCCATTCTGTGACTTCACACACCTACATTCTGAGTTCACAAACCTCCATTCTGTGACTTAACGCACCTCCATTCTGTGACTTCACACACCTCCATTCTATGACTTCACACACCTCCATTCCATGACTTCACACACCTCCATTCTATGACTTCACAAACCTCCATTCTTTGACTTCACACCCCTCCATTCTGTGACTTCACACACCTCCATTCTATAAATTCACACACCTCCATTGTGACTTCCCACACCTCCAATCTGAGTTCACACACCTCCGTTCTGACTTCACACACCTTCATTCTATGAGTTCACACACCTCCATTCTGTGACTTTACACACCTCAATTCTGTGATTTCTCACGCCTCCATTATTAGTTCACACACCTCCATTCTATGACTTCACACACATCCATTCTATGACTTTACACACCTAGATTCTGTGACTTCACACACCTCCATTCTGAGTTTTCACACCTCCATTCTGTGACTTCACACACCTCCATTCTGAATTCACACAGATCCATAAAATGGCTTCACACACCTCCATTCTGTGACATCGCACACCTCCATTCTGACTTCACACAGCTCCATTCTCTGACTTCCCACACCTCCATTCTATGATTTCACACACCTCCATTCTATGACTGCACACATCTCCATTCTGACTTCACACACCTCCATTCTGTGACGTCACACACCTCCATTCCATGACTTCACACACCTCCATTCAATGACTTCACACACCTCCATTCTGTGACTTCACACACCTCCATTCTATGAGTTCACACACCTCCATTTGTGACTCTACACACCACCTTTTTGACTTCACACACCTCCATTCTGCGATTTCACACACCTCCATTCTGTGACGTCACACACCTTTATTGTTTGACTTCACACACCTGCATTCTTTGACTTCACACACCTTTATTCCATGACTTCACACACCTCCATTCTATGAGTTCTCAGACCTCCATTCTATGAGTTCACACACCTCCATTTTGACTTCACACACCTCCATTCTATGACTTCACACACCTTCATTCTTACTTCAGAAACTTCCATTCTATGACTTCACACACCTCCATTCTATGACTTCACAAACCTCCATTCTATGACTTCACACACCTCCATTCTATGACTTCACACACCTCCATTCTGGCTTCACACACCTCCATTCTGACTTCACAAACATCAATTCTGTGACTTCACACACTTCCATTCTTTGACTTCACACACCTCCATTGTGAGTTCACACACCTACACTCTGACTTCACAAACATCAATTCTGTGATTTCACACACCTCCATTCTATGACTTCACACACCTCCATTCTATGACTTCACACACCTCCATTCTATGACTTCACAAACCTCCATTCTGACTTCACACACCTCCATTCTGTGACTTCACACACCTCCATTCTATGATTTCTCACACCTCCATTCTATTAATTCACACACCTCCATTCTGTGACTTCACACAACTCCATTCTATGACTTCCCACACCTCCATTCTGTGACTTCACACACCTACATTCTGATTTCACAAACCTCCATTCTGTGACTTAACGCACCTCCATTCTGTGACTTCACACACCTCCATTCTATGACTTCACACACCTCCATTCCATGACTTCACACACCTCCATTCTATGACTTCACAAACCTCCATTCTTTGACTTCACACCCCTCCATTCTGTGACTTCACACACCTCCATTCTATAAATTCACACACCTCCATTGTGACTTCCCACACCTCCAATCTGAGTTCACACACCTCCGTTCTGACTTCACACACCTTCATTCTATGAGTTCACACACCTCCATTCTGTGACTTTACACACCTCAATTCTGTGATTTCTCACGCCTCCATTATTAGTTCACACACCTCCATTCTATGACTTCACACACATCCATTCTATGACTTTACATACCTAGATTCTGTGACTTCACACACCTCCATTCTGAGTTCTCACACCTCCATTCTGTGACTTCACACACCTTCATTCTGAATTCACACAGATCCATAAAATGGCTTCACACACCTCCATTCTGTGACATCGCACACCTCCATTCTGACTTCACACAGCTCGATTCTCTGACTTCCCACACCTCCATTCTATGATATCACACACCTCCATTCTATGACTTCACACACCTCCATTCTGTGACTTCACACACCTCCATTCTATGACTTCACACACCTCCATTTTGACTTCACACACCTCCATTCTATGACTTCACACAACTCCATTCTGACTACACGCCTCTATTCTGTGACTTCACACACCTCCATTCCATGACTTCACACACCTCCATTCGATGACTTCACACACCTCCATTCTTTGAATTCACACACCTCCATTCTATGAGTTCACACACCTACATTTGTGACTCTACACACCACATTTTTGACTTCACACACCTCCATTCTGTGATTTCACTCACCTCCATTCTGTGACTTCACACACCTATATTGTTTGACTTCACACACCTCCATTCTTTGACTTCACACACCTCCATTCTATGAGATCTCACACCTCCATTCTATGACTTCACACACCTCCATTTTGACTTCAGAAACATCCATTCTATGACTTCAGGCACTTGCATTCTATGACTTCACAAATCTCCGTTCTGTGACTTCACACACATCCATTCTGAGTTCACACACCTCCATATTCTGAGTTCACACACCTCCATTCTGTGACTTAACACATCTCCATTCTATGACTTCACAGACCTCCATTCTGTGACTTTAAACACCTTTATTCTGTGACGTCACACACCTTTATTGTTTGACTTCACACACCTGCATTCTTTGACTTCACACACCTTTATTCCATGACTTCACACACCTCCATTCTATGAGTTCTCAGACCTCCATTCTATGAGTTCACACACCTCCATTTTGACTTCACACACCTCCATTCTATGACTTCACACACCTTCATTCTTACTTCAGAAACTTCCATTCTATGACTTCACACACCTCCATTCTATGACTTCACAAACCTCCATTCTATGACTTCACACACCTCCATTCTATGACTTCACACACCTCCATTCTGGCTTCACACACCTCCATTCTGACTTCACAAACATCAATTCTGTGACTTCACACACTTCCATTCTTTGACTTCACACACCTCCATTGTGAGTTCACACACCTACACTCTGACTTCACAAACATCAATTCTGTGATTTCACACACCTCCATTCTATGACTTCACACACCTCCATTCTATGACTTCACACACCTCCATTCTATGACTTCACAAACCTCCATTCTGACTTCACACACCTCCATTCTGTGACTTCACACACCTCCATTCTATGATTTCTCACACCTCCATTCTATTAATTCACACACCTCCATTCTGTGACTTCACACAACTCCATTCTATGACTTCCCACACCTCCATTCTGTGACTTCACACACCTACATTCTGATTTCACAAACCTCCATTCTGTGACTTAACGCACCTCCATTCTGTGACTTCACACACCTCCATTCTATGACTTCACACACCTCCATTCCATGACTTCACACACCTCCATTCTATGACTTCACAAACCTCCATTCTTTGACTTCACACCCCTCCATTCTGTGACTTCACACACCTCCATTCTATAAATTCACACACCTCCATTGTGACTTCCCACACCTCCAATCTGAGTTCACACACCTCCGTTCTGACTTCACACACCTTCATTCTATGAGTTCACACACCTCCATTCTGTGACTTTACACACCTCAATTCTGTGATTTCTCACGCCTCCATTATTAGTTCACACACCTCCATTCTATGACTTCACACACATCCATTCTATGACTTTACATACCTAGATTCTGTGACTTCACACACCTCCATTCTGAGTTCTCACACCTCCATTCTGTGACTTCACACACCTTCATTCTGAATTCACACAGATCCATAAAATGGCTTCACACACCTCCATTCTGTGACATCGCACACCTCCATTCTGACTTCACACAGCTCGATTCTCTGACTTCCCACACCTCCATTCTATGATATCACACACCTCCATTCTATGACTTCACACACCTCCATTCTGTGACTTCACACACCTCCATTCTATGACTTCACACACCTCCATTTTGACTTCACACACCTCCATTCTATGACTTCACACAACTCCATTCTGACTACACGCCTCTATTCTGTGACTTCACACACCTCCATTCCATGACTTCACACACCTCCATTCGATGACTTCACACACCTCCATTCTTTGACTTCACACACCTCCATTCTATGAGTTCACACACCTACATTTGTGACTCTACACACCACATTTTTGACTTCACACACCTCCATTCTGTGATTTCACTCACCTCCATTCTGTGACTTCACACACCTTTATTGTTTGACTTCACACACCTCCATTCTTTGACTTCACACACCTCCATTCTATGAGATCTCACACCTCCATTCTATGACTTCACCCACCTCCATTTTGACTTCAGAAACATCCATTCTATGACTTCAGGCACTTGCATTCTATGACTTCACAAATCTCCGTTCTGTGACTACACACACATCCATTCTGAGTTCACACACCTCCATATTCTGAGTTCACACACCTCCATTCTGTGACTTAACACATCTCCATTCTATGACTTCACAGACCTCCATTCTGTGACTTTAAACACCTTTATTGTTTGACTTCACACACCTCCATTCTGGGACTTCACACACCTCCATTGTGAGTTCACACACCTCCATTCTGTGACTTCACACAACTCCAATCTGTGACTTCAAACACCGCCATTCTGGGACTTCACACATCTCCATTCTGTGACTTCACACACCTCCATTCTATGACTTCACACACCTCCATTCTGTGACTTCACACACCTCCATTCTGTGACTTCACACACCTCCATTTTGACTTCACACCCTTCCATTCGTTGACCTCACACACCTCCATTCTGTGACTTCACACACCACCATTGTTTGACTTCACACACCTCCATTTTTGGACTTCACACACCTCCATTCCATGACTTCACACATCTCCATTTTATGAGTTCGCACACCTGCATTTTGACTTCACACACCTCCATTCTGTGACTTCACACACCTTCATTCTACTTCAGAAACATCCATTCTATGACTTCACACACCTTCATTCTATGACTTCACAAACCTCCATTCTGTGTCTTCACACACCTCCATTCTGAGTTCACACACCTCAATTCTGTGACTTCACACACCTCAATTCTGGCTTCACACACCTCCATTCTATGACTTCACACAATTCCTTTCTATGACTTCACTCACCTCCATTCTTTGACTTCACACACCTCCATTGTGAGTTCACACACCTCCATTCTATGACTTCACACACCTCCATTATGACTTCACTCAGCTCCATTCTATGACTTCACACACCTCTGTTCTGTGCCTTCACACACCTCCATTCTATGACTTCACACACCTTCATTCTTACTTCACAAACATCCATTCTATGAACACACACCTCCATTCTATGACTTCACACACCTCCATTCTATGACTTCACACACCTCCATTCTGTAACTTCACACACCTCAATTCTGTGACTTCACACACCTCCATTATGACTTCACACACCTCCATTCTGTGACTTCACACACCTCCATTCTATGACTTCACACCTCCATTCTGTGACTTCACACACCTCCATTCTGAGTTCACACACCTCCATTCTGTGACTTCACACAGCTCATTTCACACTTCAAAAAGTTTCACTCTACGACTTCACACACCTCCATACTGTGACTTCACACACCTCCATTCTATGATTTCACATACCTCCATTGTGACTTCACACACCGCCATTCTATGACTTCACACAACTCCATTCTGACTTCACACACCTCCATTCTATGACTTCACACATCTCCATTCTGACTTCACACACCTCCATTCTGTGACGTCACACACCTCTATTCCATGACTTCACACACCTCCATTCGATGACTTCACACACGTCCATTCTGTGACTTCACACACCTCCATTCTATGAGTTCACACACCTCCATTTGTGAATCTAGACACCACCTTTTTGACTTCACACACCTCCATTCTGTGATTTCACACACCTCCATTGTGTGACTTCACACACCTTTATTGTTTGACTTCACACACCTGCATTCTTTGACTTCACACACCTTTATTCCATGACTTCACACACCTCCATTCTATGAGTTCTCAGACCTCCATTCTATGAGTTCACACACCTCCATTTTGACTTCACACACCTCCATTCTATGACTTCACACACCTTCATTCTTACTTCAGAAACATCCATTCTATGACTTCACACACCTCCATTCTATGACTTCACACACCTCCATTCTGTGACTTCACACACCTCCATTCCCTGACTTCACACACCTCCATTCTTTGACTTCACACACCTCCATTCTATGAGTTCACACACCTCCATTTGTGACTCTACACACCACCTTTTTGACTTCACACACCTCCATTCTGTGATTTCACACACCTCCATTCTGTGACTTCACATACCATTTTTGTTTGACTTCACACACCTCCATTCTTTGAATTCACACACCTCCATTCCATGACTTCATACACCTGCATTCTACGAGTTCACACATGTCCATTCTATGATTTCACACACCTCCATTTTGACTTCACACACCTCCATTCTGTGACTTCACACACCTCCATTCTGTGACTTCACACACCTCCATTCTGTGACTTAACACACCTCCATTCTATGACTTCACACACCTCCATTTTGACTTCACACACCTCCATTCTATGACTTCACACACCTCCATTCTATGACTTCACACACCTGGATTCTGTGACTTCGCACACCTTCATTCTGTGACTTCACACACCTCCAGTTTGACTTCACACACTTCCATTCTTTGACTTCACACACCTCCATTCTGTGACTTCACACACCACCATTGTTTGACTTCACACACCTCCATTTTTGGACTTCACACACCTACATTCCATGACTTCACACATCTCCATTTTATGAGTTCGCACACCTCCATTTTGACTTCACACACCTCCATTGTGAGTTCACACACCTCCATTCTTTGATTTCACAAACCTCAATTCCGTGACTTCACACACCTCAATTCTGGCTTCACACACCTCCATTCTATGACTTCACACACTTCCATTCTATGACTCCACACACCTCCATTCTTTGACTTCACACACCTCCATTGTGTGTTCACACACCTCCATTCTGTGACTTCACACACCTCCATTCTGTGACTTCACACACCTCCATTCTAGGAGTTCACACACCTGCATTTTGACTTCACACACCTCCATTCTATGACTTCACACACCTCCATTCTGACTTCACACACCTCCATTCTGACTTCACAAACATCAATTCTGTGACTTCACACACCTCCATTCTTTGACTTCACAACCTCCACTGTGAGTTCACACACCTACATTCTAACTTCACAAACATCAATTCTGTGATTTCACACACCTCCATTCTATGACTTCACACACCTCCATTCTATGACTTCACACACCTCCATTCTATGACTTCACAAACCTCCATTCTGACTTCACACACCTCCATTCTGACTTCACAAACATCAATTCTGTGACTTCACACACCTCCATTCTATGACTTCACACACCTCCATTCTATGACTTCACACACTTCCATTCTTTGACTTCACACACCTCCATTTTTTGACTTCACACATCTCCATTGTGAGTTCACACCCCGCCATTCTATGACTTCACACACCTGCATTCTGACTTCACACAGCTCCATTCTATGATTTCACACACCTCCATTCTGTGCCTTCACACATCTCCATTTTATGACTTAACACACCTTCATTCTTACTTCCCAAACATCCATTCTATGACTTCACACACCTCCATTCTATGACTTCACACACCTCCATTCTATGACTTCGCACACCTCCATTCTGTGACTTCACACACCTCAATTCTGTGACTTCACACACCTATATTCTGACTTCACACACTTCCATTCTAAGACTTCACACACCTCCATTCTGATTTCACACACCTCCTTTCTATGACTTCCACACCTCCATTCTGTGACTTCACACACCACCATTCTATGACTTCACATACCTCCATTGTGACTTCACACACCTCCATTCTATGAGTTCACACACCTCCATTCTGACTTCACACACCTCCATTCTATGACTTCACACGCCTCCATTCTGACTTCACACACCTCCATTCCATGACTTCACACACCTCCATTCGATGAATTCACACACCTCCATTCTTTGACTTCATGCACCTCCATTCTATGAGTTCACACACCTCCATTCTGTGACTTCACACACCTATATTGTTTGACTTCACACACCTCCATTCTTTGACTTCACACACCTCCATTCCATGACTTCACACACCTCCATTCTATGAGTTCACACACCTCCATTCTATGAGTTCACACACCTCCATTTTGACTTCACACACCTCCATTCTTTGACTTAATACACCATCAATCTCACTTCAGAAACATCCATTCTATGACTTCACGCACCTCCATTCTATGACTTCACAAACCTCCATTCTGTGACCACACACCTCATTTCTGAGTTGACACACCTCCATTCTGTGATTTCACACAAGTCCAATTTGACTTCACAAACCCCCATTCTAAGACTTCACACAGCCCCATTGTGACTTCACACACTCCATTCTATGAGTTGACACACCTCCATTCTGACTTCACACACCTCCACTCTATAACTTCACACAACTCCATTCTGACTTCAGACACCTCCATTTGTGACTTCACACACCACAATTTTGACTTCACACACCTCCATTCTGTGACTTCACACACCTCCATTTTGACTTCACACACTTCCATTCTTTGACTTAACACACCTCCATTCTGTGACTTCACACACCACCACTGTTTGAATTCACACACCTATATACTTGGACTTCACACACCTCCATTCCATGACTTCACACATCTCCATTTTATGAGTTCGCACACCTACATTTTGACTTCACACACCTCCATTCTGTGACTTCACACACCTTCATTCTACTTCAGAAACATCCATTCTATGACTTCACACACCTCCATTCTATGACTTCACAAACCTCCATTCTGTGTCTTCACACACCTCAATTCTGAGTTCACACACCTCAATTCTGTGACTTCACACACCTCAATTCTGGCTTCACACACCTCCATTCTATGACTTCACACAATTCCTTTCTATGACTTCACACACCTCCATTCTTAGACTTCACACACCTCCATTGTGAGTTCACACACCTCCATTCTATGACTTCACACACCTCCATTATGACTTCACACAGCTTCATTCTATGACTTCACA
The DNA here is from genome assembly GCA_024803745.1 of Megascapheus bottae. Lineage (NCBI taxonomy): Eukaryota > Metazoa > Chordata > Mammalia > Rodentia > Geomyidae > Megascapheus > Megascapheus bottae. The sequence goes on along the minus strand of JANJXV010000186.1, from coordinate 320,785 downwards.
CACCTCCGTTCTGTGCCTTCACACACCTCCATTCTATGACTTAACACACCTTCATTCTTACTTCACAAACATCCATTCTATGATCACACACCTCCATTCTATGACTTCACACACCTCCATTCTATGACTTCACACACCTCCATTCTGTGACTTCACACACCTCAATTCTGTGACTTCACACACCTCCATTATGACTTCACGCACCTCCATTCTGTGACTTCAAACACCTCCATTCTATGACTTCACACCTCCATTCTGTGACTTCACACATCTCCATTCTGAGTTCACACACCTCCATTCTGTGACTTCACACAGCTCATTTCACACTTCACACAGCTTCATTCTATGACTTCACACACCTCCATACTGTGACTTCACACACCTCCATTCTATGATTTCACATACCTCCATTGTGACTTCACACACCGCCATTCTATGAGTTCACACACCTCCATTCTGACTTCACACACCTCCATTCTATGAGTTCACACAACTCAATTTGTGAATCTACACACCACCTTTTTGACTTCACACACCTCCATTCTGTGATTTCACACACCTCCATTCTGTGACTTCACACACCATTTTTGTTTGACTTCACACACCTCCATTCTTTGAATTCACACACCTCCATTCCATGACTTCACACATCTCCATTCTACGAGTTCACACACGTCCATTCTATGATTTCACACACCTCCATTTTGACTTTACACACCTCCATTCTGTGACTTCACACACCTCCATTCTGTGACTTCACAAACCTCCATTCTGTGACTTCAGACACCTCCATTCTATGACTTCACACACCTCCATTTTGACTTCACACACCTCCATTCTATGACTTCACACACCTCCATTCTATGACTTCACACACTTCCATTCTTTGACTTCACACACCTCCATTCTGTGACTTCACACACCACCATTGTTTGACTTCACACACCTCCATTTTTGGACTTCACACACCTATATTCCATGACTTCACACATCTCCATTTTATGAGTTTGCACACCTCCATTTTGACTTCACACACCTCCATTGTGAGTTCACACACCTCCATTCTTTGATTTCACAAACCTCAATTCTGTGACTTCACACACCTCAATTCTGGCTTCACACACTTCCATTTTATGACTTCACACACCTCCATTCTTTGACTTCACACACCTCCATTGTGAGTTCACACACCTCCATTCTGTGACTTCACACACTTCCATTCTGTGATTTCACACACCTACATTCTGTGACTTCACACACCTCCATTCTATGACTTCACACACCTATATTCTATGAATTCACACATCTCCATTCTGTGACTTCACACAACTCCATTCTATGACTTCCCACACCTCCATTCTGGTAATTCACACACCTCCATTCTGAGTTCACACACCTCCGTTCTGTGACTTAACTCACCTTCATTCCGTGACTTCACACACCTCCATTCTATGACTTCACACACCTCCATTCTATGACTTCACACACCTCCATTCTTTGACTTCGCACACCTCCATTCTTTGACTTCACACACATCCATTTTGAGTTCACACACCTACATTCTGTGACTTCACACACCTCCATTTGTGACGTTACACACCACCATTTTGACTTCACACACCTCCATTCTGTGACTTCACACACCTCCATTCTGTGACTTCACACACCTCCATTGTTTGACTTCACACACCTCCATTCTTTGACTTCTCACACCTCCATTCCATGACTTCACACACCTCCACTCTATCAGTTCACACACATCCATTCTATGAGTTCACACACCACCATTTTGACTTCACACACCTCCATTCTATGACTTCACACACCTACATTCTTACTTCAGAAACTTCCATTCTATGACTTCACACACCTCCATTGTATGACTTCACAAACCTCCATTCTATGACTTCACACACCTCCATTCTATGACTTCACACACCTCCATTCAGTGACTTCACACACCTCCATTCTATGAGTTCACACACCTGCATTGTGACTTCACACACCTCCATTCTATGACTTCACACACGTCCATTCTGACTTCACACACCTCCATTCTGACTTCACAAACAACAGTTCTGTGACTTCACACACCTCCATTCTTTGACTTCACACACCTCCATTGTGAGTTCACACACCTACATTCTGACTTCACAAACATCAATTCTGTGATTTCACACACCTCCATTCTATGACTTCACACACCTCCATTCTATGACTTCACAAACCTCCATTCTGACTTCACACACCTCCATTCTGACTTCACAAACATCAATTCTGTGACTTCACACACCTCCATTCTATGACTTCACACACCTCCATTCTATGACTTCACACACTTCCATTCTTTGACTTCACACACCTCCATTTTTTGACTTCACACATCTCCATTGTGAGTTCACACACCTCCATTCTATGACTTCACACACCTCCATTCTGACTTCACACAGCTCCATTCTATGACTTCACACACCTCCATTCTGTGCCTTCACACATCTCCATTTTATGACTTAACACACCTTCATTCTAACTTCACAAACATCCATTCTATGAATTCACACACCTCCATTCTATGACTTCACACACCTCCATTCTATGACTTCACACACCTCCATTGTGTGACTTCACACACCTCAATTCTGTGACTTCACACACCTACATTCTGACTTCACACACCTCCATTCTATGACTTCACACACCTCCATTCTGATTTCACACACCTCCTTTCTATGACTTCCACACCTCCATTCTGTGACTTCACACACCACCATTCTATGACTTCACATAACTCCATTGTGACTTCACACACCTCCATTCTATGAGTTCACACAACTCCATTCTGACTTCACACACCTCCATTCTATGACTTCACACACCTCCATTCTGACTTCACACACCTCCATTCCATGACTTCACACACCTCCATTCGATGAATTCACACACCTCCATTCTTTGACTTCATGCACCTCCATTCTATGAGTTCACACACCTCCATTCTGTGACTTCACACACCTATATTGTTTGACTTCACACACCTCCATTCTTTGACTTCACACAACTCCATTCCATGACTTTACACACCTCCATTCTATGAGTTCACACACCTGCATTCTATGAGTTCACACACCTCCATTTTGACTTCACACACCTCCATTCTTTGACTTCATACACCTTCATTCTCACTTCAGAAACATCCATTCTATGACTTCACGCACCTCCATTCTATAACTTCACAAACCTCCGTTCTGTGACCACACACCTCATTTGTGAGTTGACACACCACTATTCTGTGATTTCACACACCTCCAATTTGACATCACAAACCCCCATTCTAAGACTTCACACAGCCCCATTGTGACTTCACACACTCCATTCTATGAGTTCACACACCTCCATTCTGACTTCACACACCTCCACTCTATGATTTCACACAGCTGCATTCCGACTTCAGACACCTCCATTTGGACTTCACACACCTCCATTTTGACTTCACACACTTCCATTCTTTGATCACACACCACCATTCTATGACTTCACACACCTCCATTCTATGACTTCACACACCTCCATTCTGTGACTTCACACACCTCAATTCTGTGACTTCACACACCTCCATTATGACTTCACACACCTCCATTCTGTGACTTCACACACCTCCATTCTATGACTTCACACCTCCATTCTGTGACTTCACAGACCTCCATTCTGAGTTCACACACCTCCATTCTGTGACTTCACACAGCTCATTTCACACTTCACACAGCTTGATTCTATGACTTCACACACCTCCATACTGTGACTTCACACACCTCCATTCTATGATTTCACATACCTCCATTGTGACTTCACACACCGCCAATCTATGAGTTCACACACCTCCATTTTGACTTCACACACCTCCATTCTATGACTTCACACACCTCCCTTCTGACTTCACACACCTCCATTCTATGACTTCACACATCTCCATTCTGACTTCACACACCTCCATTCTGTGACGTCACACACCTCCATTCCATGACTTCACATACCTCCATTCGATGACTTCACACACCTCCATTCTTTGACTTCACACCCTCCATTCTATGAGTTCACACACCTCCATTTTGACTTCACACACCTCCATTCTGTGACTTCACACACCTCCATTCTGTGACTTCACACACCTCCGTTCTGTGACTTCACACACCTCCATTCTATGACTTCACACACCTCCATTTTGACTTCACACACCTCCATTCTATGACTTCACACACCTTCATTCTATGACTTCAAACACCTCCATTCTGTGACTTCACACACCTTCATTCTGTGACTTCACACGCCTCCAGTTTGACTTCACACACTTCCATTCTTAGACTTCACACACCTCCATTCTGTGACTTCACACACCACCATTTTTTGACTTCACACACCTCCATTTTTGGACTTCACACACCTACATTCCATAACTTCACACATCTCCATTTTATGAGTTCGCACACCTCCATTTTGACTTCACACACCTCCATTGTGAGTTCACACACCTCCATTCTTTGATTTCACAAACCTCCATTCTGTGACGTCACACACCCCCATTCTGAGTTCACACACCTCAATTCTGTGACTTCACACACCTCAATTCTGGCTTCACACACCTCCATTCTATGACTTCACACACTTCCATTCTATGACTTCACACACCTCCATTCTTTGACTTCACACACCTCCATTGTGAGTTCACACACCTCCATTCTGTGACTTCACACACTTCCATTCTGTGACTTCACACACCTCCATTCTGTGACTTCACACACCTCCATTCTATGACTTCACACACCTATATTCTATGAATTCACACATCTCCATTCTGTGACTTCACACCACTCCATTCTGTGACTTCCCACACCTCCATTCTGGTAATTCACACACCTCCATTCTGAGTTCACACACCTCCGTTCTGTGACTTAACACACCTTCATTCCGTGACTTCACACACCTTCATTCTATGACTTCACACACCTCCATTCTATGACTTCACACACCTCCATTCTATGACTTCACACACCTCCATTCTTTGACTTCGCACACCTCCATTCTTTGACTTCACACACCTCCATTTTGAGTTCACACACCTACATTCTGACTTCACACACCTCCATTCTATGACTTCACACACCTCCATTCTGATTTCACACACCTCCTTTCTATGACTTCCACACCTCCATTCTGTGACTTCACACACCACCATTCTATGACTTCACATACCTCCATTGTGACTTCACACACCTCCATTCTATGAGTTCACACATCTCAATTCTGACTTCACACACCTCCATTCTATGACTTCACACACCTCCATTCTGACTTCACACACCTCCATTCCATGACTTCACACACCTCCATTCGATGAATTCACACACCTCCATTCTTTGACTTCATGCACCTCCATTCTATGAGTTCACACACCTCAATTCTGTGACTTCACACACCTATATTGTTTGACTTCACACACCTCCATTCTTTGACTTCACACACCTCCATTCCATGACTTCACACACCTCCATTCTATGAGTTCACTCACCTCCATTCTATGAGTTCACACACCTCCATTTTGACTTCACACACCTCCATTCTTTGACTTCATACACCTTCATTCTCACTTCAGAAACATCCATTCTAAGACTTCACGCACCTCCATTCTATGACTTCACAAACCTCCGTTCTGTGACCACACACCTCATTTGTGAGTTTACACACCTCCATTCTGTGATTTCACACACCTCCAATTTGACTTCACAAACCCCCATTCTAAGACTTCACACAGCCCCATTGTGACTTCACACACTCCATTCTATGAGTTCACACACCTCCATTCTGACTTCACACACCTCCACTCTATGATTTCACACAGCTGCATTCCGAATTCAGACACCTCCATTTGTGACTTCACACACCACAATTTTGACTTCAAACACCTTCATTCTGTGACTTCACACACCTCCATTCTGTGACTTCACACACCTCCATTTTGACTTCACACACTTCCATTCTTTGACTTAACACACCTCCATTCTGTGACTTCACACACCACCATTGTTTGAATTCACACACCTATATTCTTGGACTTCACACACCTCCATTCCATGACTTCACACATCTCCATTTTATGAGTTCGCACACCTCCATTTTGACTTCACACACCTCCATTCTGTGACTTCACACACCTTCATTCTACTTCAGAAACATCCATTCTATGACTTCACACACCTCCATTCTATGACTTCACAAACCTCCATTCTGTGACTTCACACACCTCCATTCTGAGTTCACACACCTCAATTCTGTGACTTCACACACCTCAATTCTGGCTTCACACACCTCCATTCTATGACTTCACACAATTCCTTTCTATGACTTCACACACCTCCATTCTTTGACTTCACACAACTCCATTGTGGGTTCACACACCTCCATTCTATGACTTCACACACCTCCATTATGACTTCACACAGCTCCATTCTATGACTTCACACACCTCCGTTCTGTGCCTTCACACATCTCCATTCTATGACTTAACACACCTTCATTCTTACTTCACAAACATCCATTCTATGATCACACACCTCCATTCTATGACTTCACACACCTCCATTCTATGACTTCACACACCTCCATTCTGTGACTTCACACACCTCAATTCTGTGACTTCACACACCTCCATTATGACTTCACACACCTCTATTCTGTGACTTCACACACCTCCATTCTATGACTTCACACCTCCATTCTGTGACTTCACACACCTCCATTCTGAGTTCACACACCTCCATTCTGTGACTTCACACAGCTCATTTCACACTTCACACAGCTTCATTCTATGACTTCACACACCACCATACTGTGACTTCACACACCTCCATTCTGTGATTTCACATACCTCCATTGAGACTTCACACACCGCCAATCTATGAGTTCACACACCTCCATTCTGACTTCACACACCTCCATTCTATGACTTCACACACCTCCATTCTGACTTCACACACCTCCATTCTGTGACGTCACACACCTCCATTCCATGACTTCACACACCTCCATTCGATGACTTCACACACCTCCATTCTTTGACTTCACACACCTCCATTCTATGAGTTCACACACCTCCATTTGTGACTCTACACACCACCTTTTTGACTTCACACACCTCCATTCTGTGATTTCACACACCTCCATTCTGTGACTTCACACACCTTTATTGTTTGACTTCACACACCTGCATTCTTTGACTTCACACACCTTTATTCCATGACTTCACACATCTCCATTCTATGAGTTCTCAGACCTCCATTCTATGAGTTCACAAACCTCCATTTTTACTTCACACACCTCCATTCTATGACTTCACACACCTTCATTCTTACTTCAGAAACATCCATTCTATGACTTAACACACCTCCCTTCTATGACTTCACACACCTCCATTCTGTGCCTTCACACACCTCCATTCCATGACTTCACACACCTCCATTCTTTGACTTCACACACCTCCATTCTATGAGTTCACACACCTCCATTTGTGATTCTACACACCACCTTTTTGACTTCACACACCTCCATTCTGTGATTTCACACACCTCCATTCTGTGACTTCACACACCATTTTTGTTTGACTTCACACACCTCCATTCTTTGAATTCACACACCTCCATTCCATGACGTCACACACCTCCATTCTACGAGTTCACACACGTCCATTCTATGATTTCACACACCTCCATTTTGACTTCACACACCTCCATTCTGTGACTTCACACACCTCCATTCTGTGACTTCACACACCTCCGTTCTGTGACTTCACACACCTCCATTCTATGACTTCACACACCTCCATTTTGACTTCACACACCTCCATTCTATGACTTCACACACCTCCATTCTATGACTTCACACACCTCCATTCTGTGACTTCACACACCTTCATTCTGTGACTTCACACGCCTCCAGTTTGACTTCACACACTTCCATTCTTTGACTTCACACACCTCCATTCTGTGACTTCACACACCACCATTGTTTGAATTCACACACCTCCATTTTTGGACTTCACACACCTACATTCCATGACTTCACACACCTCCATTCTACGAGTTCACACACGTCCATTCTATGATTTCACACACCTCCATTTTGACTTCACACACCTCCATTCTGTGACTTCACACACCTCCATTCTGTGACTTCACACACCTCCATTCTGTGACTTCACACACCTCCATTCTATGACTTCACACACCTCCATTTTGACTTCACACACCTCCATTCTATGACTTCACACACCTCCATTCTATGACTTCACACACCTCCATTCTGTGACTTCACACACCTTCATTCTGTGACTTCACACGCCTCCAGTTTGACTTCACACACTTCCATTCTTTGACTTCACACACCTCCATTCTGTGACTTCACACACCACCATTGTTTGACTTCACACACCTCCATTTTTGGACTTCACACACCTACATTCCATGACTTCACACATCTCCATTTTATGAGTTTGCACACCTCCATTTTGACTTCACACACATCCATTGTGAGTTCACACACCTCCATTCTTTGATTTCACAAACCTCCATTCTGTGACTTCAAACACCTCCATTCTGAGTTCACACACCTCAATTCTGTGACTTCACACACCTCAATTCTGGCTTCACACACCTCCATTCTATGACTTCACACACTTCCATTCTATGACTTCACACACCTCCATTCTTTGACTTCACACACCTCCATTGTGAGTTCACACACCTCCATTCTGTGACTTCACACACTTCCATTCTGTGACTTCACACACCTCCATTCTGTGACTTCACACACCTCCATTCTATGACTTCACACACCTATATTCTATGAATTCACACATCTCCATTCTGTGACTTCACACAACTCCATTCTATGACTTCCCACATCTCCATTCTGGTAATTCACACACCTCCATTCTGAGTTCACACACCTCCGTTCTGTGACTTAACTCACCTTCATTCCGTGACTTCACACACCTCCATTCTATGACTTCACACACCTCCATTCTATGACTTCACACACCTCCATTCTTTGACTTCGCACACCTCCATTCTTTGACTTCACACACCTCCATTTTGAGTTCACACACCTACATTCTGTGACTTCACACACCTCCATTTGTGACGTTACACACCACCATTTTGACTTCACACACCTCCATTCTGTGACTTCACACACCTCCATTCTGTGACTTCACACACCTCCATTTTGACTTCACACACTTCTATTCTGTGACTTCACAAACCACCATTCTGTGACTTCGCACACCTCCATTGTTTGACTTCACACACGTCCATTCTTTGACTTCACAAACCTCCATTCCATGACTTCACACACCTCCACTCTATCAGTTCAGACACATCCATTCTATGAGTTCACACACCACCATTTTGACTTCACACACCTCCATTCTATGACTTCACACACCTACATTCTTACTTCAGAAACTTCCATTCTATGACTTCACACACCTCCATTGTATGACTTCACAAACCTCCATTCTATGACTTCACACACCTCCATTCTATTACTTCACACACCTCCATTCTGTGACTTCACACACCTCCATTCTATGAGTTCACACACCTGCATTGTGACTTCACACACCTCCATTCTATGACTTCACACACCTCCTTTCTGACTTCACACACCTCCATTCTGACTTCACAAACATCAATTCTGTGACTTCACACACCTCCATTCTTTGACTTCACACACCTCCATTGTGAGTTCAAACACCTACATTCTGACTTCACAAACATCAATTCTGTGATTTCACACACCTCCATTCTATGACTTCACACACCTCCATTCTATGACTTCACACACCTCCATTCTGTGACTTCACACACCTATATTGTTTGACTTCACACACCTCCATTCTTTGACTTCACACACCTGCATTCCATGACTTCACACACCTCCATTCTATGAGTTCACACACCTCCATTCTATGAGTTCACACACCTCCATTCTATGAGTTCACACACCTCCATTTTGACTTCACACACCTCTATTCTTTGACTTCATACACCTTCATTCTCACTTCAGAAACATCCATTCTATGACTTCACGCACCTCCTTTCTATGACTTCACCAACCTCCGTTCTGTGACCACACACCTCATTTCTGAGTTGACACACCTCCATTCTGTGATTTCACACACCTCCAATTTGACTTCACAAACCCCCATTCTAAGACTTCACACATCCCCATTGTGACTTCACACACTCCATTATATGAGTTGACCCACCTCCATTCTGACTTCACACACCTCCATTCTATGACTTCACACAGCTGCATTCCGACTTCAGACACCTCCATTTGTGACTTCACACACCACAATTTTGATTTCAAACACCTTCATTCTGTGACTTCACACACCTCCATTCTGTGACTTCACACACCTCCATTTTGACTTCACACACTTCCATTCTTTGACTTAACACACCTCCATTCTGTGACTTCACACACCACCATTGTTTGAATTCACACACCTATATTCTTGGACTTCACACACCTCCATTCCATGACTTCACACATCTCCATTTTATGAGTTCACACACCTCCATTTTGACTTCACAAACCTCCATTCTATGACTTCACACACCTTCATTCTACGACTTCACACACCTTCATTCTACTTCAGAAACATCCATTGTATGACTTCATATACCTCCATTCTATGACTTCACAAACCTCCATTCTGTGACTTCACACACCTCCATTCTGAGTTCACACACCTGTATTCCGTGACTTCACACACCTCAATTCTCACTTCACACACCTCCATTCTATGACTTCTCACAATTCCATTCTATGACTTCACACACCTCCATTCTTTGACTTCACACACCTCCATTGTGAGTTCACACATCTCCAATCTGTGACTTCACACAACTCCATTCCATGATTTCTCACACCTCCTTTCTATTAATTCACACAACTCCATTCTGTGACTTCACACAACTCCATTCTATGACTTCCCTCACCTCCATTCTGTGACTTCACACACCTAAATTCTGAGTTCACAAACCTCCATTCTGTGACTTAACGCACCTTCATTCTGTGACTTCACACACCTCCATTCTATGACTTCACACACCTCCATTCTATGACTTCACACACCTCCATTCTGTGACTTCACACACCTCAATTCTGTGACTTCACACACCTACATTATAACTTCACACACCTCCTTTCTATGACTTCACACACCTCCATTCTGAATTCACACACCTCCATTCTATGACTTCCACACCTCCATTCTGTGACTTCACACACCACCATTCTATGACTTCACACACCTCCATTCTGACTTCACACACCTCCTTTAGATGACTTCCACACCTCCATTCTGTGACTTCACACACCACCATTCTATGACTTCACATACCTCCATTGTCACTTCACACACCTCCATTCTATGAGTTCACACACCTCCATTCTAACTTCACACACCTCCATTCTATGACTTCACACACCTCCATTCTGACTTCACACACCTCCATTCTATGAGTTCACACACCTCCATTCTATGAGTTCACACACCTCCATTTTGACTTCACACACCTCTATTCTTTGACTTCATACACCTTCATTCTCACTTCAGAAACATCCATTCTATGACTTCACGCACCTCCATTCTATGACTTCACCAACCTCCGTTCTGTGACCACACCCCTCATTTCTGAGTTGACACACCTCCATTCTGTGATTTCACACACCTCCAATTTGACTTCACAAACCCCCATTCTAAGACTTCACACATCCCCATTGTGACTTCACACACTCCATTCTATGAGTTGACACACCTCCATTCTGACTTCACACACCTCCATTCTATGACTTCACAAACCTCCATTCTGTGACTTCACACACCTCCATTCTGAGTTCACACACCTGTATTCCGTGACTTCACACACCTCCATTCTATGAGTTCACACACCTCCATTCTATGACTTCACACAATTCCATTCTATGACTTCACACACCTCCATTCTTTGACTTCACACACCTCCATTGTGAGTTCACACATCTCCATTCTGTGACTTCACACACCTCCATTCTGTGACTTCACACACCTCCATTCTATGATTTCTCACACCTCCATTCTATTAATTCACACACCTCCATTCTGTGACTTCACAAAACTCCATTCTATGACTTCCCTCACATCCATTCTGTGACTTCACACACCTACATTCTGAGTTCACAAACCTCCATTCTGTGACTTAACGCACCTTCCTTCTGTGACTTCACACACCTCCATTCTATGACTTCACACACCTCCATTCTATTGCTTCACACACCTCCATTCTGTGACTTCACACACCTCAATTCTGTGACTTCACACACCTACATTATAACTTCACACACCTTCTTTCTATGACTTCACACACCTCCATTCTGACTTCACACACCTGCATTCTATGACTTCCACACCTCCATTCTGTGACTTCACACACCACCGTTCTGACTTCACACACCTCCATTCTGACTTCACACACCTCCTTTCTATGACTTCCACACCTCCATTCTGTGACTTCACACACCACCATTCTATGACTTCACACACTTCCATTCTGACATCACACACCTCCTTTCTATGAGTTCACACACCTCCATTCTGACTTCACACACCTCCATTCTATGACCTCACACACCTCCATTCTGACTTCACACACCTCCCTTCTATGACTTCACACAACTGCATCTGACTTCACACACCTCCATTCCATGACTTCACACACCTTCATTCGATGACTTCACATACCTCCATTCTTTGACTTCATGCACCTCCATTCTATGAGTTCACACACCTCCATTCTGTGACTTCACACACCTTTATTGTTTGACTTCACACACCTCCATTCGTTGACTTCACACATCTCCATTCCATGACTTCACACACCTCCATTCTATGAGTTCACACACCTCCATTCTATGAGTTCACACACCGCCCTTTTGACTTCACACACCTCCATTCTTTGACTTCATACACCTTCATTCTCACTTCAGAAACATCCATTCTATGACTTCACGCACCTACATTCTATGACTTCACAAACCTCCGTTCTGTGACCACACACTTCCATTCTGAGTTCCCACACCTCCATTCTGTGACTTCACCCACCTCCATCCTGACTTCACACACCTCCATTCTGACTTCACAAACCTCAATTCTTTGACTTAACACACCTCTATTCTATGATTTCACACACTTCCATTCTATGAATTCACACACCTCCATTCTATGACTTCACACACCTCATTTCTGAGTTGACACACCTCCATTCTGTGATTTCACACACCTCCAATTTGACTTCACACACCCCCATTCTATGACTTCACACAGCCTCATTGTGACTTCACACACTCCATTCTATGAGTTCACACACCTCCATTTTGACTTCACACACCTCCATTCTATGACTTCACACAGCTGCATTCCGACTTCAGACACCTCCATTTGTGACTTCACACACCACAATTTTGACTTCAAACACCTTCATTCTGTGACTTCACACACCTCCATTCTGTGACTTCACACACCTCCATTTTGACTTCACACACTTCCATTCTTTGACTTAACACACCTCCATTCTGTGACTTCACACAACTATATTCTTGGACTTCACACACCTCCATTCCATGACTTCACACATCTCCATTTTATGAGTTCACATACCCCAATTTTGACTTCACACACCTCCATTCTATGACTTCACACACCTTCATTCTACTTCAGAAACATCCATTCTATGACTTCACACACCTCCATTCTATGACTTCACACACCTCCATTCTGTGACTTCACACACCTCCATTCTATGATTTCTCACACCTCCATTCTATTAATTCACACACCTCCATTCTGTGACTTCACACAACTCCATTCTGAGTTCACAAACCTCCATTCTGTGACTTAACGCACCTCCATTCTGTGACATCACACACCTCCGTTCTGACTTCACATACCTCCATTCTATGACTTCATACACCTCCATTCTATGACTTCACACACCTCAATTCTGTGTCTTCACACACCTCCATTATGACTTCACACACCTGCATTCTATGATTTCACACACCTAGATTCTGTGACTTCACACACCTCCGTTCTGAGTTCACACACCTCAATTCTGTAACTTCACACACCTCCATTCTGACTTCACCCAGCTCCATTCAATGACTTCACACACCTCCATTCTGTGACTTCGCACACCTCCAATCTGACTTCACACAGCTCCACTCTGTGCCTTCTCACACCTCCATTCTATGATTTCACACACCTCCATTCTATGACTTCACACACCTCCAATCTGTGATTTCACACACCTCCATTCTGAGTTCAAACACCTCCGTTCTGGGACTTAACACACCTCCATTCTGTGACTTCACACACCACCATTCTGACTTCACACACCTCCATTCTGTGACTTCACACACCTCCATTCTGACTCAAACAGCTCCATTCTATGACTTCACACACCTCCATTCTGTGCCTTCACACACCTCCATTCTATGACTTAACACACCTTCATTGTTACTTCACAAACATCCATTCTATGACTTCACACACCTCCATTCTATGACTTCACACACCTCCATTCTATGACTTCACACACCTTCATTCTGTGACTTCACACACCTCCATTCTGAGTTCACACACCTCCATTCTGTGACTTCACACAACTCCAATCTGACTTCACACACCTCCATTCTATGACTTCACACACCTCCATTGTGACTTCACACAGCTCCATTCTATGAGTTCACACACCTCCATTCTGACTTCACAAACCTCCATTCTATGACTTCACACACCTTTATTCTGACTTCACACACCTCCATTCTATGACTTCACACAACTCCATTCTGACTTCAGACACCTCCATTCTATGAGTTCACACACCTGCATTGTGACTTCACACACCGCCATTCTATGACTTCACACACCTCCATTCTATGACTTCACACACCTCCATTCTATGACTTCACAAACCTCCATTCTGACTTCACACACCTCCATTCTGACTTCACAAACATCAATTCTGTGACTTCACACACCTCCATTCTATGACTTCACACACCTCCATTCTATGACTTCACACACCTCTATTCTATGACTTCACTCACTTCCATTCTTTGACTTCACACAACTCCATTTTTTGACTTCACACATCTCCATTTTGAGTTCACACACCTCCACTCTATGACATCACACACCTCCATTCTGACTTCACACAGCTCCATTCTATTACTTCACACACCTCCATTCTGTGCCTTCACACATCTCCATTTATGACTTAACACACCTTCATTCTTACTTCACAAACATTCATTCTATGACTTCACACACCTCCATTCTATGACTTCACACACCTCCATTCTATGACTTTACACACCTCCATTCCCTGACTTCACACACCTCAATTCTGTGACTTCACACACCTCCATTATGACTTCACACACCTTCATTCTATGACTTCACACACCTCCATTCTGACTTCACACACCTCCATTCTATAACTTCCACAACTGCATTCTGTGACTTCACACACCACCATTCTATGACTTCACATACCTCCATTGTGACTTCACACACCTCCATTCTATGAGTTCACACACCTCCATTCTGACTTCACACACCTCCATTCTATGACTTCACACACCTCCATTCTGACTTCACACACCTCCATTCTATGACTTCACACAAGTCCATTCTGACTTCACAAACCTCCATTCTGTGACTTCACACACCTCCATTCCATGACTTCACACACCTCCATTCGATGACTTCACACACCTCCATTCTGTGACTTCACACACCTCCATTCTATGAGTTCACACACCTCCATTTGTGACTCTACACACCACCTTTTTCACTTCACACACCTCCATTCTGTGATTTCACACACCTCCATTCTGTGACTTCACACACCTTTATTGTATGACTTCATACACCTCCATTTTTGATTTCACACACCTCCTTTCCATGACTTCACACACCTCCATTCTATGAGTTCACACACCTCCATTCTATGAGTTCACACACCTCCATTTTGACTTCACAAACCTACATTCTATGACTTCACACACGTTCATTCTTACTTCAGGAACATCCATTATATGACTTCACGCACTTCCATTCTATGACTTCACAAATCTCCGTTCTGTGATTTCACACACCTCCATTCTGAGTTCACACACCTCCATTATCTGACTTCACACACCTCCATTCTGTGACTTAACACACCTCCATTCTATGACTTCTCAGACCTCCATTCTGTGACTTCACACACCTTTATTGTTTGACTTCACACACCTGCATTCTGGGACTTTACACGCCTCCATTGTCAGTTCACACACCTCCATTCTGTGACTTCACACACCTCCATTCTGTGACTTCACACACCTCCATTCTGTGACTACACACATCTCCATTCTGTGACTTCACACACCTCCATTCTATGACTTCACACACCTCCATTCTGTGACTTCACACACCTCCATTCTGTGACTTCACACACCTCAATTTTGACTTCACACACTTCCATTCTTTGACTTCACACACCTCCATTCTGTGACTTCACACACCACCATTGTTTGACGTCACACACCTCCATTTTTGGAATTCACACACTTACATTCCATGACTTCACGCATCTCCATTTTATGAGTTCGCACACCTCCATTTTGACTTCACACACCTACATTCTATGACTTCACACACCTTCATTCTACTTCAGACACATCCATTCTATGACTTCACACACCTCCATTCTATGACTTTACAAACCTCCATTCTGTGACTTCACACACCTCCATTCTGAGTTCACACACCTCAATTCTGTGACTTCACACACCTCCATTCTATGACTTCACACAATTCCTTTCTATGAATTCACACACCTCCATTCTTTGACTTCACACACCTACATTGTGATTTCACACACCTCCATTATATGACTTCACACACCTCCATTATGACTTCACACAGCCTCATTCTATGACTTCACACACCTGCATTCTGTGCCTTCACACACCACCATTCTATGACTTAACACACCTTCATTCTTACTTCACAAACATCCATTCTATGATCACACACCTCCATTCTATGACGTCACACACCATCATTCTGTGACTTCACACACCTCCATTCTGTGACTTCACGCACCTCAATTCTGTGAGTTCACACACCTCCATTATGACTTCACACACCTCCATTCTATGACTTCACACACCTCCATTCTATGACTTCACACCTCCATTCTGTGATTTCACACACCTCCATACTGAGTTCACACACCTCCATTCTGTGACTTCACACACCTCCAATCTGACTTCACACAGCTCCATTCTATGACTTCACACACCTCCATACTGTGACTTCACTCACATCCATTCTATGATTTCACACACCTCCCTTGTGACTTCACACACCTCCATTCTATGACTTCACACAACACCATTCTGACTTCACACACCTCCATTCTGTGACTTCATACACCTCCATTCCATGACTTCAAACACATCCATTCCATGACTTCACACACCTCCATTCGATGACTTCACACACCTCCATTCTATGATTTCACACACCTCCCTTGTGACTTCACACACCTCCATTCTATGACTTCACACAACTCCATTCCGACTTCACACACCTCCATTCTGTGACTTCACACACCTCCATTCTATGATTTCTCACACCTCCATTCTATTAATTCACACACCTCCATTCTATGACTTCACACACCTCATTTCGGAGTTGACACACCTCCATTCTATGATTTCACACACCTCCAATTTGACTTCACACACCCCCATTCTATGACTTCACACAGCCTCCTTGTGACTTCACACACTCCATTCTATGAGTTCACACACCTCCATTTTGACTTCACACACCTCCATTCTATGACTTCACACAGCGGCATTCCGACTTCAGACACCTCCATTTGTGACTTCACACACCACAATTTTGACTTCAAACACCTTCATTCTGTGACTTCACACACCTCCATTCTGTGACTTCACACACCTCCATTTTGACTTCACACACTTCCATTCTTTGACATAACACACCTCCATTCTGTGACTTCACACACCACCATTGTTTGACTTCACACACATATATTCTTAGACTTCACACACCTATATTCCATGACTTCACACATCTCCATTTTATGAGTTCACATACCCCAATTTTGACTTCACACACCTCCATTCTATGACTTCACACACCTTCATTCTACTTCAGAAACATCCATTCTATGACTTCACACACCTCCATTCTATGACTTCACACACCTCCATTCTGTGACTTCACACACCTCCTTTCTATGATTTCTCACACCTCCATTCTATTAATTCACACACCTCCATTCTGTGACTTCACACAACTCCATTCTGAGTTCACAAACCTCCATTCTGTGACTTAACGCACCTTCATTCTGTGACTTCACACACCTCCGTTCTGACTTCACATACCTCCATTCTATGACTTCACACACCTCCATTCTGTGACTTCACACACCTCAATTCTGTGACTTCACACACCTCCATTATGACTTCACACACCTGCATTCTCTTATTTCACACACCTAGATTCTGTGACTTCACACACCTCCGTTCTGAGTTCACACACCTCAATTCTGTAACTTCACACACCTCCATTCTGACTTCACCCAGCTCCATTCAATGACTTCACACACCTCCATTCTGTGACTTCGCACACCTCCAGTCTGACTTCACACAGCTCCACTCTATGCCTTCCCACACCTCCATTCTATGATTTCACACACCTCCATTCTATGACTTCACACACCTCCAATGTGTGATTTCACACACCTCCATTCTGAGTTCAAACACCTCCATTCTGGGACTTAACACACCTCCATTCTGTGACTTCACACACCACCATTCTGATTTCACACACCTCCATTCTGTGACTTCACACACCTCCATTCTGACTCAAACAGCTCCATTCTATGACTTCACACACCTCCATTCTGTGCCTTCACACACCTCCATTCTATGACTTAACACACCTTCATTGTTACTTCACAAACATCCATTCTATGACTTCACACACCTCCATTCTATGACTTCACATACCTCCATTCTATGACTTCACAAACCTCCATTCTGTGACTTCACACACCTCAATTCTGTGACTTCACACACCTCCATTATGACTTCACACACATTCATTCTATGACTTCACACACCTCCATTCTATGACTTCACACACCTTCATTCTGTGACTTCACACACCTCCATTCTGAGTTCACACACCTCCATTCTGTGACTTCACACAACTCCTATCTGACTTCACACAGCTCCATTCTATGACTTCACACACCTCCATTCTGTGACTTCACACACCTCCATTCTGTGACTTCACACACCTCCATTGTGACTTCACACAGCCCCATTCTATGAGTTCACACACCTCCATTCTGACTTCACAAACCTCCATTCTATGACTTCACACACCTTAATTCTGACTTCACACACTTCCATTCTATGACTTCACACACCTCCATTCTGACTTCAGACACCTCCATTCTATGAGTTCACACACCTGCATTGTGACTTCACACACCTCCATTCTATGACTTCACACACCTCCATTCTATGACTTCACACACCTCCATTCTATGACTTCACAAACCTCCATTCTGACTTCACACACCTCCATTCTGACTTCACAAACATCAATTCTGTGACTTCACACACCTCCATTCTATGACTTCACACACCTCCATTCTATGACTTCACACACTTCCATTCTTTGACTTCACACAACTCCATTTTTTGACTTCACACATCTCCATTTTGAGTTCACACACCTCCACTCTATGACATCACACACCTCCATTCTGACTTCACACAGCTCCATTCTATTACTTCACACACCTCCATTCTGTGCCTTCACACATCTCCATTTTATGACTTAACACACCTTCATTCTTACTTCACAAACATTCATTCTATGACTTCACACACCTCCATTCTATGACTTCACACACCTCCATTCTATGACTTTACACACCTCCATTCCGTGACTTCACACACCTCCATTCTTTGACTTCACACACCTCCATTGTGAGTTCACACACCTCCATTCTGTGACTTCATGCACCTCCATTCTTTGACTTCACACACCTCCATTCTGTGACTTCACACACCTCCATTCTATGACTTCACACACCTCCATTCTATGAATTCACACATCTCCATTCTGTGACTTCACACAACTCCATTCTATGACTTCCCACACCTCCATTCTGGGACTTCACACACCTCCATTCTGAGTTCACACACCTCCGTTCTGTGACTTAACACACCTTCATTCCGTGACTTCATACACCTTCATTCTATGATTTCACACACCTCCATTCTATGACTTCACACACCTCCATTCTATGACTTCACACACCTATATTCTTTGACTTCGCACACCTCCATTCTTTCACTTCACACTCCTCCATTGTGAGTTCACACACCTACATTCTGTGACTTCACACACCTCCATTCTTTGACTTCACACACCTCCATTTTGAGTTCACACACCTACATTCTGTGACTTCAAACACCTCCATTCTTTGACTTCACACCCCTCCATTTTGACTTCACACACTTCCATTCTGTGACTTCACACACCTCCATTCTGTAACTTCGCACACCTCCATTGTTTGACTTCACACACCTCCATTCTTTGACTTCACACACCTCCATTCCATGAGTTCACATATCTCTACTCTATCAGTTCACACACATCCATTCTATGAGTTCACACACCACCATTTTGACTTCACACACCTCCATTCTATGACTTCACACACCTACATTCTTACTTCAGGAACATGCATTGTATGAATTCACCCACCTCCATTCTATGACTTCACAAACCTCCATTGTATGACTTCACACACCTCCATTCTATGACTTCACACACCTCCATTCTATGACTTCATACACGTCCATTCTATGACTTCACACACCTCCATCTATGACTTCACACACCTCCATTCTATGACTTCACACACTTCCATTCTTTGACTTCACACACCTCCATTCTTTGACTTCACTCATCTCAATTGTGAGTTCACACACCTTCATTCTATGACTTCACACACCTCCATTCTGACTTCACACAGCTCCATTCTATGACTTCACACACCTCCATTCTGTGCCTTCACACATCTCCATTCTAGGTCTTAACACACCTTCATTCTTACTTCACAAACATCCATTCTATGACTTCACACACCTCCATTTTATGACTTCACACACCTCCATTCTATGACTTCACACACCTCCATTCTGTGACTTCACACACATCCAAACTGACTTCACACAGCTCCATTCTATGACTTCACACACCTCCATTCTGTGACTTCACACACCTCCATTCTATGACTTCACACACCTCCATTGTGACTTCACACACCTCCATTCTGACTTCACACACCTCCATTCTATGACTTCACACACCTCCATTTTGACTTCACACAACTCCATTCTATGACTTCACACAACTCGATTCTGACTTCACACACCTCCATTCTGTGACTTTACACACCTCCATTCCATGACTTCCCACACCTCCATTCGATGACTTCACACACCTCCATTATGTGACTTCACACACCTCCATTCTATGAGTTCACACACCTCCATTCTGACTTCACACACCTCCATTTGTGACTCTACACACCACCTTTTTGACTTCACAAACCTCCATTCTGTGATTTCACACACCTCCATTCTGTGACTTCACACACCTTTATTGTTTGACTTCACACACCTCCATTCTTTGACTTCACACACCTCCATTCCATGACTTCACACACCTCCATTCTATGAGTTCACACACCTCCATTCTATGAGTTCACACACCTCCATTTTGACTTCACACACCTCCCTTCTATGACTTCACACACCTTCATTCTTACTTCAGAAACATCCATTCTATGACTGCAAGTACCTCCATTCTATGACTTCACAAATCTCCGTTCTGTGACTTTACACACCTCCATTCTGAGTTCACACACCTCCATTCTCTGAGTTTACACACCTCCATTCTGTGACTTAACACACCTCCATTCTATGACTTCACAGACCTCCATTCTGTGACT
Source organism: Megascapheus bottae (assembly GCA_024803745.1). NCBI lineage: Eukaryota > Metazoa > Chordata > Mammalia > Rodentia > Geomyidae > Megascapheus > Megascapheus bottae. The sequence continues at coordinate 298,562 of JANJXV010000186.1, read as the reverse complement.
TCACACACTTTTATTGTTTGACTTCACACACCTCCATTCTGTGACTTCACACACCTCCATTCTATGACTTCACAGACCTCCATTCTGTGAATTCACACACTTTTATTGTTTGACTTCACACACCTCCATTCTATGACCTCACACACATACATTCTTACTTCAGGAACATCCATTGTATGAATTCACCCACCTCCATTCTATGACTTCACAAACCTCCATTGTATGACTTCACACACCTCCATTCTATGACTTCACACACCTCCATTCTATGACTTCACACACCTCCATTCTATGACTTCACACACCTCCATTCTGTGACTTCACACACCTCCATTCTATGAGTTCACACACCTGCATTGTGACTTCACACACCTCCATTCTGTGACTTCACACACCTCCATTCTGATTTCACACACCTCCATTCTGTGACTTCACACACCTCCGTTCTGAGTTCACACACCTCAATTCTGTAACTTCACACACCTTCATTCTGACTTCACCCAGCTCCATTCAATGACTTCACACACCTCCATTCTGTGACTTCGCACACCTCCAGTCTGACTTCACACAGCTCCACTCTATGCCTTCCCACACCTCCATTCTATGATTTCACACACCTCCATTCTATGACTTCACACACCACTAATCTGTGATTTCACACACCTCCATTCTGAGTTCAAACACCTCCGTTCTGGGACTTAACACACCTCCATTCTGTGACTTCACACACCACCATTCTGATTTCACACACCTCCATTCTGTGACTTCACACACCTCCATTCTGACTCAAACAGCTCCATTCTATGACTTCACACACCTCCATTCTGTGCCTTCACACACCTCCATTCTATGACTTAACACACCTTCATTGTTACTTCACAAACATCCATTCTATGACTTCACACACATCCATTCTATGACTTCACATACCTCCATTCTATGACTTCACAAACCTCCATTCTGTGACTTCACACACCTCAATTCTGTGACTTCACACACCTCCATTATGACTTCACACACATCCATTCTATGACTTCACACACCTCCATTCTATGACTTCACACACCTTCATTCTGTGACTTCACACACCTCCATTCTGAGTTCACACACCTCCATTCTGTGACTTCACACAACTCCTATCTGACTTCACACAGCTCCATTCTATGTCTTCACACACCTCCATTCTGTGACTTCACACACCTCCATTCTGTGACTTCACACACCTCCATTGTGACTTCACACAGCTCCATTCTATGAGTTCACACACCTCCATTCTGACTTCACAAACCTCCATTCTATGACTTCACACACCTTAATTCTGACTTCACACACCTCCATTCTATGACTTCACACACCTCCATTCTGACTTCAGACACCTCCATTCTATGAGTTCACACACCTGCATTGTGACTTCACACACCTCCATTCTATGACTTCACACACCTCCATTCTATGACTTCACACACCTCCATTCTATGACTTCACAAACCTCCATTCTGACTTCACACACCTCCATTCTGACTTCACAAACATCAATTCTGTGACTTCACACACCTCCATTATATGACTTCACACACCTCCATTCTATGACTTCACACACTTCCATTTATGACTTCACACAACCCCATTTTTTGACTTCACACATCTCCATTTTGAGTTCACACACCTCCACTCTGTGACATCACACACCTCCATTCTGACTTCACACAGCTCCATTCTATTACTTCACACACCTCCATTCTGTGCCTTCACACATCTCCATTTTATGACTTAACACACCTTCATTCTTACTTCACAAACATTCATTCTATGACTTCACACACCTCCATTCTATGACTTCACACACCTCCATTCTATGACTTTACACACCTCCATTCCGTGACTTCACACACCTCCATTCTTTGACTTCACACACCTCCATTGTGAGTTCACACACCTCCATTCTGTGACTTCATGCACCTCCATTCTTTGACTTCACACACCTCCATTCTGTGACTTCACACACCTCCATTCTATGACTTCACACACCTCCATTCTATGAATTCACACATCTCCATTCTGTGACTTCACACAACTCCATTCTATGACTTCCCACACCTCCATTCTGGGACTTCACACACCTCCATTCTGAGTTCACACACCTCCGTTCTGTGACTTAACACACCTTCATTCCGTGACTTCATACACCTTCATTCTATGATTTCACACACCTCCATTCTATGACTTCACACACCTCCATTCTATGACTTCACACACCTATATTCTTTGACTTCGCACACCTCCATTCTTTCACTTCACACTCCTCCATTGTGAGTTCACACACCTACATTCTGTGACTTCACACACCTCCATTCTTTGACTTCACACACCTCCATTTTGAGTTCACACACCTACATTCTGTGACTTCAAACACCTCCATTCTTTGACTTCACACCCCTCCATTTTGACTTCACACACTTCCATTCTGTGACTTCACACACCTCCATTCTGTAACTTCGCACACCTCCATTGTTTGACTTCACACACCTCCATTCTTTGACTTCACACACCTCCATTCCATGAGTTCACATATCTCTACTCTATCAGTTCACACACATCCATTCTATGAGTTCACACACCACCATTTTGACTTCACACACCTCCATTCTATGACTTCACACACCTACATTCTTACTTCAGGAACATGCATTGTATGAATTCACCCACCTCCATTCTATGACTTCACAAACCTCCATTGTATGACTTCACACACCTCCATTCTATGACTTCACACACCTCCATTCTATGACTTCATACACGTCCATTCTATGACTTCACACACCTCCATCTATGACTTCACACACCTCCATTCTATGACTTCACACACTTCCATTCTTTGACTTCACACACCTCCATTCTTTGACTTCACTCATCTCAATTGTGAGTTCACACACCTTCATTCTATGACTTCACACACCTCCATTCTGACTTCACACAGCTCCATTCTATGACTTCACACACCTCCATTCTGTGCCTTCACACATCTCCATTCTAGGTCTTAACACACCTTCATTCTTACTTCACAAACATCCATTCTATGACTTCACACACCTCCATTTTATGACTTCACACACCTCCATTCTATGACTTCACACACCTCCATTCTGTGACTTCACACACATCCAAACTGACTTCACACAGCTCCATTCTATGACTTCACACACCTCCATTCTGTGACTTCACACACCTCCATTCTATGACTTCACACACCTCCATTGTGACTTCACACACCTCCATTCTGACTTCACACACCTCCATTCTATGACTTCACACACCTCCATTTTGACTTCACACAACTCCATTCTATGACTTCACACAACTCGATTCTGACTTCACACACCTCCATTCTGTGACTTTACACACCTCCATTCCATGACTTCCCACACCTCCATTCGATGACTTCACACACCTCCATTATGTGACTTCACACACCTCCATTCTATGAGTTCACACACCTCCATTCTGACTTCACACACCTCCATTTGTGACTCTACACACCACCTTTTTGACTTCACAAACCTCCATTCTGTGATTTCACACACCTCCATTCTGTGACTTCACACACCTTTATTGTTTGACTTCACACACCTCCATTCTTTGACTTCACACACCTCCATTCCATGACTTCACACACCTCCATTCTATGAGTTCACACACCTCCATTCTATGAGTTCACACACCTCCATTTTGACTTCACACACCTCCCTTCTATGACTTCACACACCTTCATTCTTACTTCAGAAACATCCATTCTATGACTGCAAGTACCTCCATTCTATGACTTCACAAATCTCCGTTCTGTGACTTTACACACCTCCATTCTGAGTTCACACACCTCCATTCTCTGAGTTTACACACCTCCATTCTGTGACTTAACACACCTCCATTCTATGACTTCACAGACCTCCATTCTGTGACTTCACACACTTTTATTGTTTGACTTCACACACCTCCATTCTGTGACTTCACACACCTCCATTCTATGACTTCACAGACCTCCATTCTGTGAATTCACACACTTTTATTGTTTGACTTCACACACCTCCATTCTATGACCTCACACACATACATTCTTACTTCAGGAACATCCATTGTATGAATTCACCCACCTCCATTCTATGACTTCACAAACCTCCATTGTATGACTTCACACACCTCCATTCTATGACTTCACACACCTCCATTCTATGACTTCACACACCTCCATTCTATGACTTCACACACCTCCATTCTGTGACTTCACACACCTCCATTCTATGAGTTCACACACCTGCATTGTGACTTCACACACCTCCATTCTGTGACTTCACACACCTCCATTCTGATTTCACACACCTCCATTCTGTGACTTCACACACCTCCGTTCTGAGTTCACACACCTCAATTCTGTAACTTCACACACCTTCATTCTGACTTCACCCAGCTCCATTCAATGACTTCACACACCTCCATTCTGTGACTTCGCACACCTCCAGTCTGACTTCACACAGCTCCACTCTATGCCTTCCCACACCTCCATTCTATGATTTCACACACCTCCATTCTATGACTTCACACACCACTAATCTGTGATTTCACACACCTCCATTCTGAGTTCAAACACCTCCGTTCTGGGACTTAACACACCTCCATTCTGTGACTTCACACACCACCATTCTGATTTCACACACCTCCATTCTGTGACTTCACACACCTCCATTCTGACTCAAACAGCTCCATTCTATGACTTCACACACCTCCATTCTGTGCCTTCACACACCTCCATTCTATGACTTAACACACCTTCATTGTTACTTCACAAACATCCATTCTATGACTTCACACACATCCATTCTATGACTTCACATACCTCCATTCTATGACTTCACAAACCTCCATTCTGTGACTTCACACACCTCAATTCTGTGACTTCACACACCTCCATTATGACTTCACACACATCCATTCTATGACTTCACACACCTCCATTCTATGACTTCACACACCTTCATTCTGTGACTTCACACACCTCCATTCTGAGTTCACACACCTCCATTCTGTGACTTCACACAACTCCTATCTGACTTCACACAGCTCCATTCTATGACTTCACACACCTCCATTCTGTGACTTCGCACACCTCCATTCTGTGACTTCACACACCTCCATTGTGACTTCACACAGCTCCATTCTATGAGTTCACACACCTCCATTCTGACTTCACAAACCTCCATTCTATGACTTCACACACCTTAATTCTGACTTCACACACCTCCATTCTATGACTTCACACACCTCCATTCTGACTTCAGACACCTCCATTCTATGAGTTCACACACCTGCATTGTGACTTCACACACCTCCATTCTATGACTTCACACACCTCCATTCTATGACTTCACACACCTCCATTCTATGACTTCACAAACCTCCATTCTGACTTCACACACCTCCATTCTGACTTCACAAACATCAATTCTGTGACTTCACACACCTCCATTATATGACTTCACACACCTCCATTCTATGACTTCACACACTTCCATTTATGACTTCACACAACCCCATTTTTTGACTTCACACATCTCCATTTTGAGTTCACACACCTCCACTCTGTGACATCACACACCTCCATTCTGACTTCACACAGCTCCATTCTATTACTTCACACACCTCCATTCTGTGCCTTCACACATCTCCATTTTATGACTTAACACACCTTCATTCTTACTTCACAAACATTCATTCTATGACTTCACACACCTCCATTCTATGACTTCACACACCTCCATTCTATGACTTTACACACCTCCATTCCGTGACTTCACACACCTCCATTCTTTGACTTCACACACCTCCATTGTGAGTTCACACACCTCCATTCTGTGACTTCATGCACCTCCATTCTTTGACTTCACACACCTCCATTCTGTGACTTCACACACCTCCATTCTATGACTTCACACACCTCCATTCTATGAATTCACACATCTCCATTCTGTGACTTCACACAACTCCATTCTATGACTTCCCACACCTCCATTCTGGGACTTCACACACCTCCATTCTGAGTTCACACACCTCCGTTCTGTGACTTAACACACCTTCATTCCGTGACTTCATACACCTTCATTCTATGATTTCACACACCTCCATTCTATGACTTCACACACCTCCATTCTATGACTTCACACACCTATATTCTTTGACTTCGCACACCTCCATTCTTTCACTTCACACTCCTCCATTGTGAGTTCACACACCTACATTCTGTGACTGCACACACCACCATCCTTTGACTTCACACACCTCCATTTTGAGTTCACACACCTACATTCTGTGAGTTCAAACACCTCCATTCTGTGACTTCACACCCCTCCATTTTGACTTCACACACTTCCATTCTGTGACTTCACACACCTCCATTCTGTAACTTCGCACACCTCCATTGTTTGACTTCACACACCTCCATTCTTTGACTTCACACACCTACATTCCATGAGTTCACATATCTCTACTCTATCAGTTCACACACATCCATTCTATGAGTTCACACACCACCATTTTGACTTCACACACCTCCATTCTATGACTTCACACACCTACATTCTTACTTCAGGAACATCCATTGTATGAATTCACCCACCTCTATTCTATGACTTCACAAACCTCCATTGTATGACTTCACACACCTCCATTCTATGACTTCACACACCTCCATTCTATGACTTCATAAACGTCCATTCTATGACTTCACACACCTCCATTCTATGACTTCACACACCTCCATTCTATGACTTCACACACTTCCATTCTTTGACTTCACACACCTCCATTCTTTGACTTCACACATCTCAATTGTGAGTTCACACACCTTCATTCTATGACTTCACACACCTCCATTCTGATTTCACACAGCTCCATTCTATGACTTCACACACCTCCATTCTGTGCCTTCACACATCTCCATTCTAGGTCTTAACACACCTTCATTCTTACTTCACAAACATCCATTCTATGACTTCACACACCTCCATTTTATGACTTCACACACCTCCATTCTATGACTTCACACACCTCCATTCTGTGACTTCACACACATCCAAACTGACTTCACACAGCTCCATTCTATGACTTCGCACACCTCCATTCTGTGACTTCACACACCTCCATTCTATGACTTCACACACCTCCATTGTGACTTCACACACCTCCATTCTATGAGTTCACACACCTCCATTCTGACTTCACACACCTCCATTCTATGACTTCACACACCTCCATTTTGACTTCACACAACTCCATTCTATGACTTCACACAACTCCATTCTGACTTCACACACCTCCATTCTGTGACTTTACACACCTCCATTCCATGACTTCCCACACCTCCATTCGATGACTTCACACACCTCCAATATGTGACTTCACACACCTCCATTCTATGAGTTCACACACCTCCATTCTGACTTCACACACCTCCATTTGTGACTCTACACACCACCTTTTTGACTTCAGAAACCTCCATTCTGTGATTTCTCACACCTCCATTCTGTGACTTCACACACCTTTATTGTTTGACTTCACACACCTCCATTCTTTGACTTCACACACCTCCATTCCATGACTTCACACACCTCCATTCTATGAGTTCACACACCTCCATTCTATGAGTTCACACACCTCCATTTTGACTTCACACACCTCCCTTCTATGACTTCACACACCTTCATTCTTACTTCAGAAACATCCATTCTATGACTGCAAGTACCTCCATTCTATGACTTCACAAATCTCCGTTCTGTGACTTTACACACCTCCATTTTGAGTTCACACACCTCCATTCTCTGAGTTTACACACCTCCATTCTGTGACTTAACACACCTCCATTCTATGACTTCACAGACCTCCATTCTGTGACTTCACACACTTTTATTGTTTGACTTCACACACCTCCATTCTGTGACTTCACACACCTCCATTCTATGACTTCACAGACCTCCATTCTGTGAATTCACACACTTTTATTGTTTGACTTCACACACCTCCATTCTATGACCTCACACACATACATTCTTACTTCAGGAACATCCATTGTATGAATTCACCCACCTCCATTCTATGACTTCACAAACCTCCATTGTATGACTTCACACACCTCCATTCTATGACTTCACACACCTCCATTCTATGACTTCACACACCTCCATTCTGTGACTTCACACACCTCCATTCTATGAGTTCACACACCTGCATTGTGACTTCACACACCTCCATTCTGTGACTTCACACACCTCCATTCTGACTTCACACACCTCCTTTCTGACTTCACAAACATCAATTCTGTGACTTCACACACCTCCATTCTTTGACTTCACACACCTCCATTGTGAGTTCACACACCTCCATTCTCACTTCACAAACATCAATTCTTTGACTTCACACACATCCATTCTACGACTTCACACACCTCCATTCTATGACTTCACAAACCTCCATTCTGACTTCACACACCTCCATTCTGACTGCACAAACATCAAATCTGTGACTTCACACACCGCCATTCTATGACTTCACACACTTCCATTCTTTGACTTCACACACCTGCATTATTTGACTTCACACATCTCCATTGTGAGTTCACACACCTTCATTCTTTGACTTCACACACCTCCATTCTGACTTCACACAGCTGCATTCTATGACTTCACACACCTCCATTCTGTGCCTTCACACATCTCCATTCTAGGACTTAACACACCTTCATTCTTACTTCACAAACATCAATTCTATGACTTCACACACCTCCATTGTGACTTCACACAGCTCCATTCTATGAGTTCACACACCTCCATTCTGACTTCACAAACCTCCATTCTATGACTTCACACACCTTAATTCTGACTTCACACACCTCCATTCTATGACTTCACACAACTCCATTCTGACTTCAGACACCTCCATTCTATGAGGTCACACACCTGCATTGTGACTTCACACACCTCCATTCTATGACTTCACACACCTCCATTCTATGACTTGACAAACCTCCATTCTGACTTCACACACCTCCATTCTGACTTCACAAACATCAATTCTGTGACTTCACACACCTCCATTCTATGACTTCACACACCTCCATTCTATGACTTCACACACTTCCATTCTTTGACTTCACACAACTCCATTTTTTGACTTCACACATCTCCATTTTGAGTTCACACACCTCCACTCTATGACATCACACACCTCCATTCTGACTTCCACAGCTCCATTCTATTACTTCACACACCTCCATTCTGTGCCTTCACACATCTCCATTTTATGACTTAACACACCTTCATTCTTACTTCACAAACATTCATTCTATGACTTCACACACCTCCATTCTATGACTTCACACACCTCCATTCTATGACTTTACACACCTCCATTCCGTGACTTCACACACCTCCATTCTGACTTCACACACCTCCATTCTATGACTTCACACACCTCCATTCTGACTTCACACACCTCCATTCTATGACTTCCACAACTCCATTCTGTGACTTCACACACCACAATTCTATGACTTCACATACCTCCATTGTGACTTCACACACCTCCATTCTATGAGTTCACACACCTCCATTCTGACTTCACACACCTCCATTCTGTGACTTCACACACCTCAATTTTGACTTCACACACTTCCATTCTTTGACTTCACACACCTCCATTCTGTGACTTCACACACCACCATTGTTTGACTTCACACACCTCCATTTTTGGAATTCACACACCTACATTCCATGACTTCACGCATCTCCATTTTATGAATTCGCACACCTCCATTTTGACTTCACACACCTACATTCTATGACTTCACACACCTTCATTCTAAGTCAGAAACATCCATTCTATGACTTCACACACCTCCATTCTATGACTTTACAAACCTCCATTCTGTGACTTCACACACCTCCATTCTGAGTTCACACACCTCAATTCTGTGACTTCACACACCTCCATTCTATGACTTCACACAATTCCTTTCTATGAATTCACACACCTCCATTCTTTGACTTCACACACCTCCATTGTGATTTCACACACCTCCATTATATGACTTCACACACCTCCATTATGACTTCACACAGCCTCATTCTATGACTTCACACACCTCCATTCTGTGCCTTCACACACCTCCATTCTATGACTTCACACACCTTCATTCTTACTTCACAAACATCCATTCTATGATCACACACCTCCATTCTATGACTTCACACACCTCCATTCTATGACTTCACACACCTCCATTCTGTGACTTCACGCACCTCAATTCTGTGAGTTCACACACCTCCATTATGACTTCACACACCTCCATTCTATGACTTCACAAACCTCCATTCTATGACTTCACATCTCCATTCTGTGATTTCACACACCTCCATTCTGAGTTCACACACCTCCATTCTGTGACTTCACACACCTCCAATCTGACTTCACACAGCTCCATTCTATGACTTCACACACCTCCATACTGTGACTTCACACACATCCATTCTATGATTTCACACACCTCCCTTGTGACTTCACACACCTCCATTCTATGACTTCACACAACACCATTCTGACTTCACACACCTCCATTCTGTGACTTCACACACCTCCATTCCATGACTTCACACACATCCATTCCATGACTTCACACACCTCCATTCGATGACTTCACACACCTCCATTCTATGATTTCACACACCTCCCTTGTGACTTCACACACCTCCATTCTATGACTTCACACAACTCCATTCCGACTTCACACACCTCCATTCTGTGACTTCACACACCTCCATTCCATGACTGCACACACATCCTTTCTGTGCTTTCACACACCTCCATTCTGTGACTTCACACACCTTTATTGTTTGACTTCACACAATGCATTCCTTGACTTCACACACCTTTATTCCATGACTTCACACAACTCCATTCTATGAGTTCTCAGACCTCCATTCTATGAGTTCACACACCTCCATTTTGACTTCATACACCTCCATTCTATGACTTCACACACATTCATTCGTATTCAGAAATATCCATTCTATGACTTCACACACCTCCATTCTATGACTTCACACACCTCCATTCTGTGATTTCACACACCTCCATTCCATGACTTCACACACCTCCATTCTTTGACTTCACACACCTCCATTCTATGAGTTCACACACCTCCATTTGTGACTCTACACACCACATTTTTGACTTCACACACCTCCATTCTTTGATTTCACACACCTTCATTCTGTGCCTTCACACACCTTTATTGTTTGACTTCACACACCTCCATTCTTTGACTTCATACACCTCCATTGCATGACTTCACACACCTCCATTCTATGAGTTCATAAACCTCCATTCTGTGACTTCACACACCTCCATTCTGTGACTTCACACACCTCCATTCTATGACTTCACACACCTACATTCTGTGACTTCACACACCTCCATTCTATGAGTTCACACACCTCCATTTTGACTTCACACACCTCCATTCTGTTACTTCACACACCTCCATTTTGACTTCACACACTTCCATTCTTTGAATTCACACACCTCCATTCTGTGACTTCACACACATTAACATTGTTTGACTTCACACACCTCTATTTTTGAACTTCACACACCTCCATTCCATGACTTCACACATCTGCATTTTATGAGTTCGCACACCTCCATTTTGACTTCACACACCTCCATTCTATGACTTCACACACTTTCATTCTACTTCAGAAACATCCGTTCTATGACTTCACACACCTCCATTCTATGATTTCACAAAGCTCCATTCTGTGACTTCACACACCTCCATTCTGAGTTCACACACCTCAATTCTGTGACTTCACACACCTCCATTCTATGACTTCACACACTTCCATTCTATGACTTCACACACCTCCATTCTTTGACTTCACACACCTCCATTGTGAGTTCACACACCTCCATTCTGTGACTTCATGCACCTCCATTCTTTGACTTCACACACCTCCATTCTGTGACTTCACACACCTCCATTCTATGACTTCACACACCTCCATTCTATGAATTCACACATCTCCATTCTGTGACTTCACACAACTCCATTCTATGACTTCCCACACCTCCATTCTGGGACTTCACACACCTCCATTCTGAGTTCACACACCTCCGTTCTGTGACTTAACACACCTTCATTCCGTGACTTCATACACCTTCATTCTATGATTTCACACACCTCCATTCTATGACTTCACACACCTCCATTCTATGACTTCACACACCTATATTCTTTGACTTCGCACACCTCCATTCTTTCACTTCACACTCCTCCATTGTGAGTTCACACACCTACATTCTGTGACTTCACACACCTCCATTCTTTGACTTCACACACCTCCATTTTGAGTTCACACACCTACATTCTGTGACTTCAAACACCTCCATTCTGTGACTTCACACCCCTCCATTTTGACTTCACACACTTCCATTCTGTGACTTCACACACCTCCATTCTGTAACTTCGCACACCTCCATTGTTTGACTTCACACACCTCCATTCTTTGACTTCACACACCTCCATTCCATGACTTCACATATCTCTACTCTATCAGTTCACACACATCCATTCTATGAGTTCACACACCACCATTTTGACTTCACACACCTCCATTCTATGACTTCACACACCTACATTCTTACTTCAGGAACATCCATTGTATGAATTCACCCACCTCCATTCTATGACTTCACAAACCTCCATTGTATGACTTCACACACCTCCATTCTATGACTTCACACACCTCCATTCTATGACTTTATACACGTCCATTCTATGACTTCACACACCTCCATTCTATGACTTCACACACCTCCATTCTATGACTTCACACACTTCCATTCTTTGACTTCACACACCTCCATTCTTTGACTTCACACATCTCAATTGTGAGTTCACACACCTTCATTCTATGACTTCACACACCTCCATTCTGACTTCACACAGCTCCATTCTATGACTTCACACACCTCCATTCTGTGCCTTCACACATCTCCATTCTAGGTCTTAACACACCTTCATTCTTACTTCACAAACATCCATTCTATGACTTCACACACCTCCATTTTATGACTTCACACACCTCCATTCTATGACTTCACACACCTCCATTCTGTGACTTCACACACATCCAAACTGACTTCACACAGCTCCATTCTATGACTTCACACACCTCCATTCTGTGACTTCACACACCTCCATTCTATGACTTCACACACCTCCATTGTGACTTCACACACCTCCATTCTATGAGTTCACACACCTCCATTCTGACTTCACACACCTCCATTCTATGACTTCACACACCTCCATTTTGACTTCACACAACTCCATTTTATGACTTCACACAACTCCATTCTGACTTCACACACCTCCATTCTGTGACTTTACACACCTCCATTCCATGACTTCCCACACCTCCATTCGATGACTTCACACACCTCCATTATGTGACTTCACACACCTCCATTCTATGAGTTCACACACCTCCATTCTGACTTCACACACCTCCATTTGTGACTCTACACACCACCTTTTTGACTTCACAAACCTCCATTCTGTGATTTCACACACCTCCATTCTGTGACTTCACACACCTTTATTGTTTGACTTCACACACCTCCATTCTTTGACTTCACACACCTCCATTCCATGACTTCACACACCTCCATTCTATGAGTTCACACACCTCCATTCTATGAGTTCACACACCTCCATTTTGACTTCACACACCTCCCTTCTATGACTTCACACACCTTCATTCTTACTTCAGAAACATCCATTCTATGACTGCAAGTACCTCCATTCTATGACTTCACAAATCTCCGTTCTGTGACTTTACACACCTCCATTCTGAGTTCACACACCTCCATTCTCTGAGTTTACACACCTCCATTCTGTGACTTAACACACCTCCATTCTATGACTTCACAGACCTCCATTCTGTGACTTCACACACTTTTATTGTTTGACTTCACACACCTCCATTCTGTGACTTCACACACCTCCATTCTATGACTTCACAGACCTCCATTCTCTGAATTCACACACTTTTATTGTTTGACTTCACACACCTCAATTCTATGACCTCACACACATACATTCTTACTTCAGGAATATCCATTGTATGAATTCACCCACCTCCATTCTATGACTTCACAAACCTCCATTGTATGACTTCACACACCTCCATTCTATGACTTCACACACCTCCATTCTATGACTTCACACACCTCCATTCTATGACTTCACACACCTCCATTCTGTGACTTCACACACCTCCATTCTATGAGTTCACACACCTGCATTGTGACCTCACACACCTCCATTCTGTGACTTCACACACCTCCATTCTGACTTCACACACCTCCTTTCTGACTTCACAAACATCAATTCTGTGACTTCACACACCTCCATTCTTTGACTTCACACACCTCCATTGTGAGTTCACACACCTCCATTCTCACTTCACAAACATCAATTCTTTGACTTCACACACATCCATTCTACGACTTCACACACCTCCATTCTATGACTTCACAAACCTCCATTCTGACTTCACACACCTCCATTCTGACTGCACAAACATCAAATCTGTGACTTCGCACACCGCCATTCTATGACTTCACACACTTCCATTCTTTGACTTCACACACCTGCATTATTTGACTTCACACATCTCCATTGTGAGTTCACACACCTTCATTCTTTGACTTCACACACCTCCATTCTGACTTCACACAGCTCCATTTTATGACTTCACACACCTCCATTCTGTGCCTTCACACATCTCCATTCTAGGACTTAACACACCTTCATTCTTACTTCACAAACATCAATTCTATGACTTCACACACCTCCATTCTATGACTTCACACACCTCCATTCTATGACTTCACACACCTCCATTCTGTGACTTCACACACCTCCATTTTATGACTTCACACACCTCCATTCTATGAGTTCACACACCTGCATTCTGACTTCACACACCTCCATTCTATGACTTCACACACCTCCATTCTACGACTTCACACACCTCCATTCTATGACTTCACAAACCTCCATTCTGACTTCACACACCTCCATTCTGACTTCACAAACATCAATTCTGTGACTTCACACACCTCCATTCTATGATTTCACACACCTCCATTCTATGACTTCACACACCTCCATTCAATGACTTCACACACTTCCATTCTTTGACTTCACACAACTCCATTTTTTGACTTCACACATCTCCATTTTGAGTTCACACACATCCACTCTATGACATCACACACCTCCATTCTGACTTCACACAGCTCCATTCTATTACTTCACACACCTCCATTCTGTGCCTTCACACATCTCCATTTTATGACTTAACACACCTTCATTCTTACTTCACAAACATTCATTCTATGACTTCACACACCTCCATTCTATGACTTCACACACCTCCATTCTATGACTTTACACACCTCCATTCCGTGACTTCACACACCTCAATTCTGTGACTTCACACACCTCCATTATGACTTCAAACACCTCCATTCTATGACTTCACACACCTTCATTCTGACTTCACACACCTCCATTCTATGACTTCCACAACTCCATTCTGTGACTTCACACACCTCCATTCTGAGTTCACACACCTCAATTCTGTGACTTCACACACCTCCTTTCTATGACTTCACACAATTCCTTTCTATGAATTCACACACCTCCATTCTTTGACTTCACACACCTACATTGTGATTTCACACACCTCCATTATATGACTTCACACACCTCCATTATGACTTCACACAGCCTCATTCTATGACTTCACACACCTCCATTCTATGACTTCACACACCTCCATTCTATGACTTAACACACCTTCATTCTTACTTCACAAATATCCATTCTATGATCACACACGTCCATTCTATGGCTTCACACACCTCCATTCTATGACTTCACACACCTCCGTTCTGTGACTTCACGCACCTCAATTCTGTGAGTTCACACACCTCCATTATGACTTCACACACCTCCATTCTATGACTTCACACAACACCATTCTGACTTCACACACCTCCATTCCATGACTTCACACACATCCATTCCATGACTTCACACACCTCCATTCGATGACTTCACACACCTCCATTCTGAGTTCACACACCTCCATTCTGTGACTTCACACACCTCCAATCTGACTTCACACAGCTCCATTCTATGACTTCACACACCTCCATACTGTGACTTCACACACATCCATTCTATGATTTCACACACCTCCCTTGTGACTTCACACACCTCCATTCTATGACTTCACACAACACCATTCTGACTTCACACACCTCCATTCCATGACTTCACACACATCCATTCCATGACTTCACACACCTCCATTCGATGACTTCACACACCTCCATTCTATGATTTCACACACCTCCCTTGTGACTTCACACACCTCCATTCTATGACTTCACACAACTCCATTCCGACTTCACACACCTCCATTCTGTGACTTCACACACCTCCATTCCATGACTTCACACAAATCCATTCTGTGCTTTCACACACCTCCATTCTGTGACTTCACACACCTTTATTGTTTGACTTCACACAATGAATTCCTTGACTTCACACACCTTTATTCCATGACTTCACACAACTCCATTCTATGAGTCCTCAGACCTCCATTCTATGAGTTCACACACCTCCATTTTGACTTCATACACCTCCATTCTATGACTTCACACACATTCATTCGTATTCAGAAACATCCATTCTATGACTTCACACACCTCCATTCTATGACTTCACACACCTCCATTCTGTGACTTCACACACCTCCATTCCATGACTTCACACACCTCCATTCTTTGACTTCACACACCTCCAATCTATGAGTTCACACACCTCCATTTGTGACTCTACACACCACATTTTTGACTTCACACACCTCCATTCTTTGATTTCACACACCTCCATTCTGTGACTTCACACACCTTTATTGTTTGACTTCACACACCTCCATTCTTTGACTTCATACACCTCCATTGCATGACTTCACACACCTCCATTCTATGAGTTCATAAACCTCCATTCTATGAGTTCACACACCTCCATTTTGACTTCACACACCTCCATTCTGTGACTTCACACACCTCCATTCTGTGACTTCACACACCTCCATTCTATGACTTCACACACCTACATTCTGTGACTTCACACACCTCCATTCTGTTACTTCACACACCTCCATTTTGACTTCACACACTTCCATTCTTTGAATTCACACACCTCCATTCTGTGACTTCACACACATTAACATTGTTTGACTTCACACACCTCTATTTTTGAACTTCACACACCTCCATTCCATGACTTCACACATCTTCATTTTATGAGTTCACACACCTCCATTTTGACTTCACACACCTCCATTCTATGACTTCACACACCTTCATTCTACTTCAGAAACATCCGTTCTATGACTTCACACACCTCCATTCTGGGTTCACAAACCTCCATTCTGTGACTTAACGCACCTCCATTCTGTGACTTCACACACGTCCGTTCGGACTTCACACACCTGTATTCTATGACTTCACCCACCTCCATTCTGTGACTTCACACACCTCAATTCTGTGAATTCACAAACCTCCAGTATGACTTCACACACCTCCATTCTATGACTTCACACACCTCCATTCTTTGACTTCACACACCTAGATTCTCTGACTTCACACACATCTGTTCTGAGTTCACACACCTCAATTCTGTGACTTCACACACCTCCATTCTGACTTCACCCAGCTCCATTCAATGACTTCACACACCTCCATTCTGTGACTTCGCACACCTCCAATCTGACTTCACACAGCTCCACTCTATGCCTTCCCACACCTCCATTCTATGATTTCACACACCTCCATTCTATGACTTCACACACCTCCATTCTATGACTTCACACACCTCCATTCTATAACTTCACAAACCTCCATTCTGACTTCACACACCTCCATTCTGACTTCAAAAACATCAATTCTGTGACTTCACACACCTCCATTCTATGACTTCACACACCTCCATTCTATGACTTCACACACCTCCATTCTATGACTTCACACACTTCCATTTTTGACTTCACACACCTCCATTTTTTAACTTCACACATCTCCATTGTGAGTTCACACACCTCCATTCTATGACTTCACACACCTCCATTCTCACTTCACACAGCTCCATTTTATGACTTCACACACCTCCATTCTGTGCCTTCACACATCTCCATTCTGTGACTTCACACACCTCAATTCTGTGAGTTCACACACCTACATTATGACTTCACACACCTCCATTCTATGACTTCACACACCTCCATTCTATGACTTTACACACCTCCATTCTGTGACTTCACACACCTCAATTCTGTGACTTCACACACCTACATAATGACTTCACACACCTCCATTCTATGACTTCAAACACCTCCATTCTGACTTCACACACCTCCATTCTATGACTTCCACACCTCCATTCTGTGACTTCACACACCTGCATTCTTTGACTTCACACACCTTTATTCCATGACTTCAACACCTCCATTCTATGAGTTCTCAGACCTCCATTCTATGAGTTCACACACCTCCATTTTGACTTCACACACCTCCATTCTATGACTTCACACACCTTCATTCTTACTTCAGAAACATCCATTCTATGACTTCACACACCTCCATTCTATGACTTCACACACCTCCATTCTGTGACTTCACACACCTCCAATCCATGACTTCACACACCTCCATTCTTTGACTTCTCACACCTTCATTCTATGAGTTTACACACCTCCATTTGTGACTCTACACACCACATTTTTGACTTCACACACCTCCATTCTGTGATTTCACGCACCTCCAATCTGTGACTTCACACACCTTTATTGTTTGACTTCACACACCTCCAATCTTTGACTTCACACACCTCCATTTCATGACTTCACACACCTCCATTCTATGAGTTCACAAACCTCCATTCTATGAGTTCACACACCTCCATTTTGACTTCACACACCTCCATTCTGTGACTTCACACACCTCCATTCTGTGACTTCACACACCTCCATTCTATGACTTCACACACCTACATTCTGTGACTTCACACACCTCCATTCTGTTACTTCACACACCTCCATTTTGACTTCACACACTTCCATTCTTTGAATTCACACACCTCCATTCTGTGACTTCACACACATTAACATTGTTTGACTTCACACACCTCTATTTTTGTGCTGCACACACCTGCATTCCATGACTTCACACATCTCCATTTTATGCATTCGCACACCTCCATTTTGACTTCACACACCTCCATTCTATGACTTCACACACCTTCATTCTACTTCAGAAACATCCGTTCTATGACTTCACACACCTCCATTCTATGATTTCACAAACCTCCATTCTGTGACTTCACACACCTCCATTCTGAGTTTACACACCTCAATTCTGTGACTTCACACAACTCAATTCTGGCTTCACACACCTCCATTCTATGACTTCACACACTTCCATTCTATGACTTCACACACCTCCATTCTTTGACTTCACACACCTCCATTGTGAGTTCACACACCTCCATTCTGTGACTTCACACACCTCTATTCTTTGTCTTCACACACCTCCATTCTGTGACTTCACACACCTCCATTCTATGACTTCACACACCTCCATTCTATGAATTCACACATCTCCATTCTGTGACTTCACACAACTCCATTCTATGACTTCCCACACCTCCATTCTGGGACTTCACACACCTCCATTCTGAGTTCACAAACCTCCGTTCTGTGACTTCGCACACCTCCATTGTTTGACTTCACACACCTCCATTCTTTGACTTCACACACCTCCATTCCATGACTTCACACACGTCTACTCTATCAGTTCACACACATCCATTCTATGAGTTCACACACCACCATTTTGACTTCACACACCTCCATTCTATGACTTCACACACCTACATTCTTACTTCAGGAACATCCATTGTATGAACTCACTCACCTCCATTCTATGACTTCACACACCTCCATTGTGACTTCACACACTTCCATTATATGAGTTCACACACCTCCATTCCATGACTTCACACATATCCATTCTGTGCTTTCACACACCTCCATTCTGTGACTTCACACACCTTTATTGTTTGACTTCACACAATGAATTCCTTGACTTCACACACCTTTATTCCATGACTTCACACAACTCCATTCTATGAGTCCTCAGACCTCCATTCTATGAGTTCACACACCTCCATTTTGACTTCATACACCTCCATTCTATGACTTCACACACATTCATTCGTATTCAGAAACATCCATTCTATGACTTCACACACCTCCATTCTATGACTTCACACACCTCCATTCTGTGACTTCACACACCTCCATTCCATGACTTCACACACCTCCATTCTTTGACTTCACACACCTCCAATCTATGAGTTCACACACCTCCATTTGTGACTCTACACACCACATTTTTGACTTCACACACCTCCATTCTTTGATTTCACACACCTCCATTCTGTGACTTCACACACCTTTATTGTTTGACTTCACACACCTCCATTCTTTGACTTCATACACCTCCATTGCATGACTTCACACACCTCCATTCTATGAGTTCATAAACCTCCATTCTATGAGTTCACACACCTCCATTTTGACTTCACACACCTCCATTCTGTGACTTCACACACCTCCATTCTGTGACTTCACACACCTCCATTCTATGACTTCACACACCTACATTCTGTGACTTCACACACCTCCATTCTGTTACTTCACACACCTCCATTTTGACTTCACACACTTCCATTCTTTGAATTCACACACCTCCATTCTGTGACTTCACACACATTAACATTGTTTGACTTCACACACCTCTATTTTTGAACTTCACACACCTCCATTCCATGACTTCACACATCTTCATTTTATGAGTTCGCACACCTCCATTTTGACTTCACACACCTCCATTATATGACTTCACACACCTTCATTCTACTTCAGAAACATCCGTTCTATGACTTCACACACCTCCATTCTGGGTTCACAAACCTCCATTCTGTGACTTAACGCACCTCCATTCTGTGACTTCACACACGTCCGTTCGGACTTCACACACCTGTATTCTATGACTTCACCCACCTCCATTCTGTGACTTCACACACCTCAATTCTGTGAATTCACAAACCTCCAGTATGACTTCACACACCTCCATTCTATGACTTCACACACCTCCATTCTTTGACTTCACACACCTAGATTCTGTGACTTCACACACATCTGTTCTGAGTTCACACACCTCAATTCAGTGACTTCACACACCTCCATTCTGACTTCACCCAGCTCCATTCAATGACTTCACACACCTCCATTCTGTGACTTCGCACACCTCCAATCTGACTTCACACAGCTCCACTCTATGCCTTCCCACACCTCCATTCTATGATTTCACACACCTCCATTCTATGACTTCACACACCGCCATTCTATGACTTCACACACCTCCATTCTATGACTTCACAAACCTCCATTCTGACTTCACACACCTCCATTCTGACTTCAAAAACATCAATTCTGTGACTTCACACACCTCCATTCTATGACTTCACACACCTCCATTCTATGACTTCACACACCTCCATTCTATGACTTCACACACTTCCATTCTTTGACTTCACACACCTCCATTCTGGGTTCACAAACCTCCATTCTGTGACTTAACGCAGCACCTCCATTCTCTGACTTCACACACGTCCGTTCTGACTTCACACACCTGTATTCTATGACTTCACCCACCTCCATTCTGTGACTTCACACACCTCAATTCTGTGACTTCACAAACCTCCAGTATGACTTCACACACATCCATTCTATGACTTCACACACCTCCATTCTATGACTTCACACACCTAGATTCTGTGACTTCACACACATCTGTTCTGAGTTCACACACCTCAATTCTGTGACTTCACACACCTCCATTCTGACTTCAGCCAGCTCCATTCAATGACTTCACACACCTCCATTCTGTGACTTCGCACACCTCCAATCTGACTTCACACAGCTCCACTCTATGCCTTCCCACACCTCCATTCTATGATTTCACACACCTCCATTCTATGACTTCACACACCTCCATTCTATGACTTCACACACCTCCATTCTATGACTTCACAAACCTCCATTCTGACTTCACACACCTCCATTCTGACTTCAAAAACATCAATTCTGTGACTTCACACACCTCCATTCTATGACTTCACACACCTCCATTCTATGACTTCACACACCTCCATTCTATGACTTCACACACTTCCATTTTTGACTTCACACACCTCCATTTTTTAACTTCACACATCTCCATTGTGAGTTCACACACCTCCATTCTATGACTTCACACACCTCCATTCTCACTTCACACAGCTCCATTTTATGACTTCACACACCTCCATTCTGTGCCTTCACACATCTCCATTCTGTGACTTCACACACCTCAATTCTGTGAGTTCACACACCTACATTATGACTTCACACACCTCCATTCTATGATTTCACACACCTCCATTCTATGACTTTACACACCTCCATTCTGTGACTTCACACACCTCAATTCTGTGACTTCACACACCTACATTATGACTTCACACACCTCCATTCTATGACTTCAAACACCTCCATTCTGACTTCACACACCTCCATTCTATGACTTCCACACCTCCATTCTGTGACTTCACACACCTGCATTCTTTGACTTCACACACCTTTATTCCATGACTTCACACACCTCCATTCTATGAGTTCTCAGACCTCCATTCTATGAGTTCACACACCTCCATTTTGACTTCACACACCTCCATTCTATGACTTCACACACCTTCATTCTTACTTCAGAAACATCCATTCTATGACTTCACACACCTCCATTCTATGACTTCACACACCTCCATTCTGTGACTTCACACACCTCCAATCCATGACTTCACACACCTCCATTCTTTGACTTCTCACACCTCCATTCTATGAGTTAACACACCTCCATTTGTGACTCTACACACCACATTTTTGACTTCACACACCTCCATTCTGTGATTTCACGCACCTCCAATCTGTGACTTCACACACCTTTATTGTTTGACTTCACACACCTCCATTCTTTGACTTCACACACCTCCATTTCATGACTTCACACACCTCCATTCTATGAGTTCACAAACCTCCATTCTATGAGTTCACACACCTCCATTTTGACTTCACACACCTCCATTCTGTGACTTCACACACCTCCATTCTGTGACTTCACACACCTCCATTCTATGACATCACACACCTACATTCTGTGACTTCACACACCTCCATTCTGTTACTTCACACACCTCCATTTTGACTTCACACACTTCCATTCTTTGAATTCACACACCTCCATTCTGTGACTTCACACACATTAACATTGTTTGACTTCACACACCTCTATTTTTGGACTGCACACACCTGCATTCCATGACTTCACACATCTCCATTTTATGCATTCGCACACCTCCATTTTGACTTCACACACCTCCATTCTATGACTTCACACACCTTCATTCTACTTCAGAAACATCCGTTCTATGACTTCACACACCTCCATTCTATGATTTCACAAACCTCCATTCTGTGTCTTCACACACCTCCATTCTGAGTTTACACACCTCAATTCTGTGACTTCACACAACTCAATTCTGGCTTCCCACACCTCCATTCTATGACTTCACACACTTCCATTCTATGACTTCACACACCTCCATTCTTTGACTTCACACACCTCCATTGTGAGTTCACACACCTCCATTCTGTGACTTCACACACCTCTATTCTTTGTCTTCACACACCTCCATTCTGTGACTTCACACACCTCCATTCTATGACTTCACACACCTCCATTCTATGAATTCACACATCTCCATTCTGTGACTTCACACAACTCCATTCTATGACTTCCCACACCTCCATTCTGGGACTTCACACACCTCCATTCTGAGTTCACAAACCTCCGTTCTGTGCCTTCGCGCACCTCCATTGTTTGACTTCACACACCTCCATTCTTTGACTTCACACACCTCCATTCCATGACTTCACACACCTCTACTCTATCAGTTCACACACATCCATTCTATGAGTTCACACACCACCATTTTGACTTCACACACCTCCATTCTATGTCTTCACACACCTACATTCTTACTTCAGGAACATCCATTGTATGAACTCACTCACCTCCATTCTATGACTTCACACACCTCCAATGTGACTTCACACACCTCCATTATATGAGTTCACACACCTCCATTCTGACTTCACACACTTCCATTCTATGACTTCACACACATCCATTCTGACTTCACACACCTCCATTCAATGACTTCACACAACTCCATTCTGACTTCACACACCTCCATTCTATGACTTCACACACCTGCATTCTGACTTCACACACCTCCATTCTATGACTTCACACACCTCCATTCTATGACTTCACACACCTCCATTGTGACTTCACACACCTCCATTCTATGAGTTCACACACTTCCATTCTGACTTCACACACCTCCATTGTATGACTTCACACACCTCCATTCTGACTTCACACACCTCCATTCTCTGACTTCACACAACTCCATTCTGACTTCACAAACCTCCATTCTGTGGCTTCACACACCTCCATTCCATGACTTCCCACACTTCCATTCGATGACTTCACACACCTCCATTCTTTCACTTCACACACCTCCATTGTATGAGTTCACACACCTCCATTTGGGACTCTACACACCACCTTTTTGACTTCACAAACCTGCATTCTGTGATTTCACACACCTCCATTCTGTGACTTCACACACCTTTATTGTTTGACTTCACACACCTCCATTCTTTGACTTCACACACTTCCATTCCATGACTTCACACACCTCCATTCTATGAGTTCACACACCTCCATTTTGACTTCACACACCTCCATTCTATGACTTCACACACCTTCATTCTTACTTCAGCAACATCCATTCTATGACTTCACGCACCTCCATTCTATGACTTCAAAAATCTCCGTTCTGTGACTTCACACACCTCCATTTTGAGTTCACACACCTCCATTCTCTGAGTTCACACACCTCCATTCTGTGACTTCACACATCTCCATTCTGTGACTACACACATCTCCATTCTGTGACTTCACACACCTCCATTCTATGACTTCACACACCTCCATTCTGTGACTTCACACACCTCCATTCTGTGACTTCACACGCCTCAATTTTGACTTCTCACACTTCCATTCTTTGACTTCACACACCTGCATTCTGTGACTTCACACACCACCATTGTTTGACTTCCCACACCTCCATTTTTGGACATCACACACCTCCATTCCATGACTTCACGCATCTCCATTTTAAGAGTTCGCACACCTCCATTTTGACTTCACACACCTACATTCTGTGACTTCACACACCTTCATTCTACTTCAGAAACATCCATTCTATGACTTCACACACCTCCATTCTATGACTTTACAAACCTCCATTCTGTGACTTCACACACCTCCATTCTGAGTTCACACACCTCAATTCTGTGACTTCACACACCTCAATTCTGGCTTCACACACCTCCATTCTATGACTTCACACGATTCCTTTCTATGACTTCACACACCTCGATTCTTGGACTTCACACACCTCCATTGTGATTTCACACACCTCCATTCTATGACTTCACACACCTCCATTATGACTTCACACAGCCTCGTTCTATGACTTCACACACCTCCATTCTGTGCCTTCACACACCTCCATTCTATGACTTAACACACCTTCATTCTTACTTCACAAACATCCATTCTATGATCACACACCTCCATTCTATGACTTCACACACCTCCATTCTATGACTTCACACACCTCTATTCTGTGACTTCACACACCTCAATTCTGTGACTTCACACACCTCCATTATGACTTCACACACCACCATTGTGATTTCACACACCTCCATTCTATGACTTCACACACCTCCAGTATGACTTCACACAGCCTCATTCTATGACTTCACACCTCCATTCTGTGCCTTCACACACCTCCATTCTATGACTTAACACACCTTCATTCTTACTTCACAAACATCCATTCTATGATCACACACCTCCATTCTATGACTTCACACACCTCCATTCTGTGATTTCAAACTCCTCCATTTTGAGATCACACACCTCCATTCTGTGACTTCACACACCTCCAATCTGACTTCACACAGCTCCATTCTATGACTTCACACACCTCCATACTGTGACTTCACACACCTCCATTCTATGATTTCACACACCTCCCTTGTGACTTCACACACCTCCATTCTATGACTTCACACACCTCCATTCTATGATTTCACACACCTCCCTTGTGACTTCACACACCTCGATTTTATGACTTCACACAACTCCATTCTGACTTCACACACCTCCATTCTGTGATTTCACACACCTACATTCCAACACTTCACACACCTCCATTCTGTGATTTCACACACCTCCATTCTGTGACTTCACACACCTTTATTGTTTGACTTCACACAATGCATTCTTTGACTTCACACATCTTTATACCATGACTTCACACACCTCCATTCTATAAGGTCTCAGACCTCCATTCTATGAGTTCACACACCTCCATTTTGACTTCATACACCTCCATTCTATGACTTCACAGACCATCATACTTATTCAGAAACATCCATTTTATGACTTCACACACCTCCATTCTATGACTTCGCACACCTCCATTCTGTGACTTCACACACCTCCATTCCATGACTTCACACACCTCCATTCTTTGACTTCACACACCTCCATTCTATGAGTTCACACACCTCCATTTGTGACTCTACACACCACATTTTTGACTTCACACACCTCCATTCTGTGATTTCACACACCTCCATTCTGTGACTTCACACACCTTTATTGTTTGACTTCACACACCTCCATTCTTTGACTTCACACACCTCCATTGCATGACTTCACACACCTCCATTCTATGAGTTCACAAACCTCCATTCTATGAGTTCACACACCTCCATTTTGACTTCACACACCTCCATTCTTTGACTTCACACACCTCCATTCTGTGACTTCACACACCTCCATTCTATGACTTCACACACCTACATTCTGTGACTTCACACACCTCCATTCTGTTACTTCACACACCTCCATTTTGACTTCACACACTTCCATTCTTTGAATTCACACACCTCCATTCTGTGACTTCACACACGTTAACATTGTTTGACTTCACACACCTCTGTTTTTGGACTTCACAAAACTCCATTCCATGACTTCACACATCTCCATTTTATGAGTTCGCACACCTCCATTTTGACTTCACACACCTTCATTCTATGACTTCACAAACCTTCATTCTATGATTTCACAAACCTCCATTCTGTGACTTCACACACCTCCATTCTGAGTTCACACACCTCAATTCTGTGACTTCACACACCTCAATTCTGGCTTCACACACCTCCATTCTATGATTTCACACACTTCCATTCTATGACTTCACACACCTCCATTCTTTGACTGCACACACCTCCATTGTGAGTTCACACACCTCCATTCTATGACTTCACACACCTCCATTCTATGAATTCACACACCTCCGTTCTGTGACTTCACACAACTCCATTCTATGACTTCCCACACCTCCATTCTGGGACTTCACACACCTCCATTCTTAGTTCACACACCTCCGTTCTGTGACTTAACACACCTTCATTCCGTGACTTCACACACCTTCATTCTATGATTTCACACACCTCCATTCTATGACTCCACACACCTCCATTATATGACTTCACACACCTATATTCTTTGACTTCGCACACCTCCATTCTTTGACTTCACACACCTCCATTTTGAGTTCACAGACCTACATTCTGTGACTTCACACACCTCTATTTGTGACGTTACACACCACCATTTTGACTTCACAAACCTCCATTCTGTGACTTCACACACCTCCATTCTGTGACTTCACACACCTCCATTTTGACTTCACACACTTCCATTCTGTGACTTCACACACCTCCATTCTTTGACTTCACACACCTCCATTGTGAGTTCACACACCTCCATTCTTTGACATCACACACCTCAATTCTATGACTTCACACACGTCTACTCTATCAGTTCACACACATCCCTTCTATGAGTTCACACACCACCATTTTGACTTCACACACCTCCATTCTATGACATCACACACCTACATTCTTACTTCAGGAACATCCATTGTATGAATTCACCCACCTCCATTCTATGACTTCACACACCTCCATTCTTTGACTTCACACACCTCCATTCTATGAGTTCACACACCTCCATTTGTGACTCTACACACCACATTTTTGACTTCACACACCTCCATTCTGTGATTTCACACACCTCCATTCTGTGACTTCACACACTTTTATTGTTTGACTTCACACACCTCCATTCTTTGACTTCACACACCTCCATTGCATGACTTCACACACCTCCATTCTATGAGTTCACAAACCTCCAGTCTATGAGTTCACACACCTCCATTTTGACTTCACACACCTCCATTCTGTGACTTCACACACCTCCATTCTGTGACTTCACACACCTCCATTCTATGACTTCACACACCTACATTCTGTGACTTCACACACCTCCATTCTGTTACTTCACACACCTCCATTTTGACTTCACACACTTCCATTCTTTGAATTCACACACCTCCATTCTGTGACTTCACACACCTCTCTTTTTGGACTTCACACAACTCCATTCCATGACTTCACACATCTCCATTTTATGAGTTCGCACACCTCCATTTTGACTTCACACACCTCCATTCTATGACTTCACACACCTCCATACTGTGACTTCACACACCTCCATTCTATGATTTCACACACCTCCCTTGTGACTTCACACACCTCCATTCTATGACTTCACACACCTCCATTCTATGATTTCACACACCTCCCTTGTGACTTCACACACCTCCATTTTATGACTTCACACAACTCCATTCTGACTTCACACACCTCCATTCTGTGACTTCACACACCTACACTCCAAGACTTCACACACCTCCATTCTGTGATTTCACACACCTCCATTCTGTGACTTCACACACCTTTATTGTTTGACTTCACACAATGCATTCTTTGACTTCACACATCTTTATACCATGACTTCACACACCTCCATTCCATGAGGTCTCAGAACTCCATTCTGTGAGTTCACACACCTCCATTTTGACTTCATACACCTCCATTCTATGACTTCACAGACATTCATACTTATTCAGAAACATCCATTTTATGACTTCACACACCTCCATTCTATGACTTCACACACCTCCATTCTGTGACTTCACACACCTCCATTCCATGACTTCACACACCTCCATTCTTTGACTTCACACACCTCCATTCTATGAGTTCACACACCTCCATTTGTGACTCTACACACCACATTTTTGACTTCACACACCTCCATTCTGTGATTTCACACACCTCCATTCTGTGACTTCACACACCTTTATTGTTTGACTTCACACACCTCTATTCTTTGACTTCACACACCTCCATTGCATGACTTCACACACCTCCATTCTATGAGTTCACAAACCTCCATTCTATGAGTTCACACACCTCCATTTTGACTTCACACACCTCCATTCTTTGACTTCACACACCTCCATTCTGTGACTTCACACACCTCCATTCTATGACTTCACACACCTACATTCTGTGACTTCACACACCTCCATTCTGTTACTTCACACACCTCCATTTTGACTTCACACACTTCCATTCTTTGAATTCACACACCTCCATTCTGTGACTTCACACACATTAACATTGTTTGACTTCACACACCTCTGTTTTTGGACTTCACAAAACTCCATTCCATGACTTCACACATCTCCATTTTATGAGTTCGCACACCTCCATTTTGACTTCACACACCTTCATTCTATGACTTCACACACCTTCATTCTATGATTTCACAAACCTCCATTCTGTGACTTCACACACCTCCATTCTGAGTTCACACACCTCAATTCTGTGACTTCACACACCTCAATTCTGGCTTCACACACCTCCATTCTATGATTTCACACACTTCCATTCTATGACTTCACACACCTCCATTCTTTGACTGCACACACCTCCATTGTGAGTTCACACACCTCCATTCTATGACTTCACACACCTCCATTCTATGAATTCACACACCTCCGTTCTGTGACTTCACACAACTCCATTCTATGACTTCCCACACCTCCATTCTGGGACTTCACACACCTCCATTCTTAGTTCACACACCTCCGTTCTGTGACTTAACACACCTTCATTCCGTGACTTCACACACCTTCATTCTATGATTTCACACACCTCCATTCTATGACTCCACACACCTCCATTATATGACTTCACACACCTATATTCTTTGACTTCGCACACCTCCATTCTTTGACTTCACACACCTCCATTTTGAGTTCACAGACCTCCATTCTGTGACTTCACACACCTCCATTCTGTGACTTCGTACACCTCCATTGTTTGACTTCACACACCTCCATTCTTTGACTTCACACACCTCCATTCCATGACTTCACACACGTCTACTCTATCAGTTCACACACATCCCTTCTATGAGTTCACACACCACCATTTTGACTTCACACACCTCCATTCTATGACATCACACACCTACATTCTTACTTCAGGAACATCCATTGTATGAATTTACCCACCTCCATTCTATGACTTCACACACCTCCATTCTTTGACTTCACACACCTCCATTCTATGAGTTCACACACCTCCATTTGTGACTCTACACATCACATTTTTGACTTCACACACCTCCATTCTGTGATTTCACACACCTCCATTCTGTCACTTCACACACTTTTATTGTTTGACTTCACACACCTCCATTCTTTGACTTCACACACCTCCATTTCATGACTTCACACACCTCCATTCTATGAGTTCACAAACCTCCATTCTATGAGTTCACACACCTCCATTTTGACTTCACACACCTCCATTCTGTGACTTCACACACCTCCATTCTGTGACTTCACACACCTCCATTCTATGACTTCACACACCTACATTCTGTGACTTCACACACCTCCATTCTGTTACTTCACACACCTCCATTTTGACTTCACACACTTCCATTCTTTGAATTCACACACCTCCATTCTGTGACTTCACACACCTCTATTTTTGGACTTCACACAACTCCATTCCATGACTTCACACATCTCCATTTTATGAGTTCGCACACCTCCATTTTGACTTCACACACCTCCATTCTATGACTTCACACACCTTCATTCTATGATTTAACAAACCTCCATTCTGTGACTTCACACACCTCCATTCTGAGTTCACACACCTCAATTCTGTGACTTCACACACCTCAATTCTGGCTTCACACACCTCCATTCTATGATTTCACACACTTCCATTCTATGACTTCACACACCTCCATTCTTTGACTTCACACACCTCCATTCTATGACTTCACACACCTCCATTCTATGAATTCACACAACTCCATTCTGTGACTTCACACAACTCCATTCTATGACTTCCCACACCTCCATTCTGGGACTTCACACACCTCCATTCTGAGTTCACACACCTCCGTTCTGTGACTTATCACACCTTCATTCCGTGACTTCACACACCTTCATTCTATGTTTTCACACACCTCCATTCTATGACTCCACACACCTCCATTATATGACTTCACACACCTATATTCTTTGACTTCGCACACCTCCATTCTTTGACTTCACACACCTCCATTTTGAGTTCACACACCTACATTCTGTGACTTCACACACCTCCATTTGTGACGTTACACACCACCATTTTGACTTCACAAACCTCCATTCTGTGACTTCACACACCTCCATTCTGTGACTTCACACACCTCCATTTTGACTTCATACACTTCCATTCTGTGACTTCACACACCTCCATTCTGTGACTTCGCACACCTCCATTGTTTGACTTCACACAACTCCCTTCTTTGACTTCACACACCTCCATTCCATGACTTCACACACCTCTACTCTATCAGTTCACACACATCCATTCTATGAGTTCACACACCACCATTTTGACTTCACACACCTCCATTCTATGACATCACACACCTACATTCTTACTTCAGGAACATCCATAGTATGAATTAACCCACCTCCATTCTATGACTTCACAAACCTCCATTGTATGACTTCACACACCTCCATTCTATGACTTCACACACCTCCATTCTATGACTTCACACACCTCCATTCTATGACTTCACACACCTCCATTCTATGACTTCACACACCTCCATTCTATGACTTCACACACCTCCATTCTATGACTTCACACACCTTTATTGTTTGATTTCACACACCTCCATTCTTTGACTTCACACACCTCCATTCCATGACTTCACACACCTCCATTCTATGAGTTCACACACCTCCATTTTGACTTCACACACCTCCATTCTATGACTTCACACACCTTCATTCTTACTTCAGAAACATGCATTGTATGACTTCACGCACCTCCATTCTATGACTTCACAAATCTCCGTTCTGTGACTTCACACACCTCCATTCTGAGTTCACACACCTCCATTCTCTGAGTTCACACACCTCCATTCTGTGACTTCATACACCTCCTTTCTGTGACTACACACATCTCCATTCTGTGACTTCACACACCTCCATTCTATGACTTCACACACCTCCATTCTGTGACTTCACACACCTCCATTCTGTGACTTCATACGCCTCAATTTTGACTTCACACACTTCCATTCTTTGACTTCACACACCTCCATTCTGTGACTTCACAAACCACCAGTGTTTGACTTCCCACACCTCCATTTTTGGACTTCACACACCTCCATTCCATGTCTTCACGCATCTCCATTTTATGAGTTCGCACACCTCCATTTTGACTTCACACACCTACATTCTGTGAATTCACACACCTTCATTTTTCTTCAGAAACATCCATTCTATGACTTCACACACCTCCATTCTATGACTTTACAAACCTCCATTCTGTGACTTCACACACCTCCATTCTGAGTTCACACACCTCAATTCTGTGACTTCACACACCTCAATTCTGGCTTCACACACCTCCATTCTATGACTTCACACGATTCCTTTCTATGACTTCACACACCTCGATTCTTGGACTTCACACACCTCCATTGTGATTTCACACACCTCCATTCTATGACTTCACACACCTCCATTATGACTTCACACAGCCTCATTCTATGACTTCACACACCTCCATTCTGTGCCTTCACACACCTCCATTCTATGACTTAACACACCTTCATTCTTACTTCACAAACATCCATTCTATGATCACACACCTCCATTCTATGACTTCACACACCTCCATTCTATGACTTCACACACCTCTATTCTGTGAGTTCACACACATCAATTCTGTGACTTCACACACCTCCATTATGACTTCACACACCTCCATTGTGATTTCACACACCTCCATTCTATGACTTCACACACCTCCATTATGACTTCACACAGCCTCATTCTATGACTTCACACACCTCCATTCTGTGCCTTCACACACCTCCATTCTATGACTTAACACACCTTCATTCTTACTTCACAAACATCCATTCTATGATCACACACCTCCATTCTATGACTTCACACACCTCCATTCTGTGATTTCACACTCCTCCATTCTGAGTTCACACACCTCCATTCTCTGACTTCACACACCTCCAATCTGACTTCGCACAGCTCCATTCTATGACTTCACACACCTCCATAATGTGACTTCACACACCTCCATTCTATGACTTCACACACCTCCATTCTATGATTTCACACACCTCCCTTGTGACTTCACACACCTCCATTTTATGACTTCACACAACTCCATTCTGACTTCACACACCTCCATTATGTGACTTCACACACCTACATTCCATGACTTCACACACCTCCATTCTGTGATTTCACACACCTCCATTCTGTGACTTCACACACCTTTATTGTTTGACTTCACACAATGCATTCTTTGACTTCACACATCTTTATACCATGACTTCACACACCTCCATTCTATGAGTTCTCAGACTCCATTCTATGAGTTCACACACCTCCATTTTGACTTCATACACCTCCATTCTATGACTTCACAGACATTCATTCTTATTCAGAAACATCCATTCTATGACTTCACACACTTCCATTCTATGACTTCACACACCTCCATTCTGTGACTTCACACACCTCCATTCCATGACTTCACACACCTCCATTCTTTGACTTCACACACCTCCATTCTATGAGTTCACACACCTCCATTTGTGACTCTACACATCACATTTTTGACTTCACACACCTCCATTCTGTGCTTTCACACACTTCCATTCTGTGATTTCACACACCTTTATTGTTTGACTTCACACACCTCCATTCTTTGACTTCACACACCTCCATTGCATGACTTCACACACCTCCATTCTATGAGTTCACAAACCTCCATTCTATGAGTTCACACACCTCCATTTTGACTTCACACACCTCCATTCTGTGACTTCACACACCTCCATTCTGTGACTTCACACACCTCCATTCTATGACTTCACACACCTACATTCTGTGACTTCACACACCTCCATTCTGTTACTTCACACACCTCCATTTTGACTTCACACACTTCCATTCTTTGAATTCACACACCTCCATTCTGTGACTTCACACACCTCTATTTTTGGACTTCACACAACTCCATTCCATGACTTCACACATCTCCATTTTATGAGTTCGCACACCTCCATTTTGACTTCACACACCTCCATTCTATGACTTCACACACCTTCATTCTATGATTTAACAAACCTCCATTCTGTGACTTCACACACCTCCATTCTGAGTTCACACACCTCAATTCTGTGACTTCACACACCTCAATTCTGGCTTCACACACCTCCATTCTATGATTTCACACACTTCCATTCTATGACTTCACACACCTCCATTCTTTGACTTCACACACCTCCATTCTATGACTTCACACACCTCCATTCTATGAATTCACACAACTCCATTCTGTGACTTCACACAACTCCATTCTATGACTTCCCACACCTCCATTCTGGGACTTCACACACCTCCATTCTGAGTTCACACACCTCCGTTCTGTGACTTCACACACCTTCATTCCGTGACTTCACACACCTCCATTCTATGATTTCACACACCTCCATTCTATGACTCCACACACCTCCATTATATGACTTCACACACCTATATTCTTTGACTGCGCACACCTACATTCTTTGACTTCACACACCTCCATTTTGAGTTCACACACCTACATTCTGTGA
The DNA here is from genome assembly GCA_024803745.1 of Megascapheus bottae. Taxonomy (NCBI): domain Eukaryota; kingdom Metazoa; phylum Chordata; class Mammalia; order Rodentia; family Geomyidae; genus Megascapheus; species Megascapheus bottae. The sequence goes on along the minus strand of JANJXV010000186.1, from coordinate 262,913 downwards.
CTTCACACACCTCCATTTGTGACGTTACACACCACCAATTTGACTTCACAAACCTCCATTCTGTGACTTCACACACCTCCATTCTGTGACTTCACACACCTCCATTTTGACTTCACACACTTCCATTCTGTGACTTCACACACCTCCATTCTGTGACTTCGCACACCTCCATTGTTTGACTTCACACACCTCCCTTCTTTGACTTCACACACCTCCATTCCATGACTTCACACACCTCTACTCTATCAGTTCACACACATCCATTCTATGAGTTCACACACCACCATTTTGACTTCACACACCTCCATTCTATGACATCACACACCTACATTCTTACTTCAGAAACATCCATTGTATGAATTAACCCACCTCCATTCTATGACTTCACAAACCTCCATTGTATGACTTCACACACCTCCATTCTATGACTTCACACACCTCCATTCTATGACTTCACACACCTCCATTCTATGACTTCACACACCTCCATTCTATGACTTCACACACCTCCATTCTATGACTTCACACACCTCCATTCTATGACTTCACACACCTCCATTCTATGACTTCACACACCTCCATTCTATGACTTCACACACCTCCATTCTATGACTTTACACACCTCCATTCTATGAGTTCACACACCTGCATTGTGACTTCACGCACCTCCATTCTATGACTTCACACACCTCCATTCTGACTTCACACACCTCCATTCTGACTTCACAATCATCAATTCTGTGACTTCACACACCTCCATTCTTTGACTTCACACACCTCCATTGTGAGTTCACACACCTCCATTCTCACTTCACAAAGATCAATTCTTTGACTTCACACACATCCATTCTACGACTTCACACACCTCCATTCTATGACTTCACAAACCTCCATTCTTACTTCACACACCTCCATTCTGACTGCACAAACATCAATTCTGTGACTTCGCACACCTCCATTCTATGACTTCACACACCTCCATTCTATGACTTCACACACCTCCATTATATGACTTCACACACTTCCATTCTTTGACTTCACACACCTGCATTTTTGACTTCACACATCTCCATTGTGAGTCACACACCTTCATTCTATGACTTCACACACCGCCATTCTGACTTCACACAGCTCCATTCTATGACTTCACACACCTCCATTCTGTGCCTTCACACATCTCCATTCTAGGACTTAACACACCTTCATTCTTACTTCACAAACATCAATTCTATGACTTCACACACTTCCATTCTATGACTTCACACACCTCCATTCTATGACTTCACACACCTCCATTCTGTGACTTCACACATCTCAATTCTGTGACTTCAACCACCTACATTATGACTTCACACACCTCCATTCTATGACTTCACATACCTCCATTCTATGACTTCACACACCTCCATTCTATGACTTCACACACCTCCATTCTGAGTTCATAGACCTCCATTCTGTGACTTCACACACATCCAATCTGACTTCACACAGCTCCATTCTATGACTTCACACACCTCCATTCTGTGACTTCACACACATCCATTCTATGACTTCACACACCTCCATTGTGACTTCACACACCTCCATTCTATGAGTTAACACACCTCCATTCTGACTTCACACACCTCCATATTATGACTTCCCACACCTCCATTTTGACTTCACACACCTCCATTCTATGACTTCACACACCTCCATTCCATGACTTCCCACACTTCCATTCCATGACTTCACACACCTCCATTCTTTGACTTCACACACCTCCATTCTATGAGTTCACACACCTCCATTTGTTACTCTACACACCACCTTTTTGACTTCACACACTTCCATTCTGTGATTTCACACACCTCCATTCTGTGACTTCACACACCTTTATTGTTTGACTTCACACACCTCCATTCTTTGACTTCACACACCTCCATTCCTTGATTCACACACCTCCATTCTATGAGTTCACACACCTCCATTCTATGAGTTCACACACCTCCATTTTGACTTCACACACCTCCATTTTATGACTTCACGCACCTTCATTCTTACTTCAGAAACATCCATTCTATGACTTCACGCACCTCCATTCTATGACTACACAAATCTCCGTTCTGTGACTTCACACACCTCCATTTTGAGTTCACACACCTCCATTCTCTGAGTTCACACACCTCCATTCTGTGACTTAACACACCTCCATTCTATAACTTCACAGACCTCCATTCTGTGACTTAACACACCTGCATTCTGTGACTTCACACACCTCCATTGTGAGTTCACACACCTTCATTGTGTGACTTCACACACCTCCATTCTGTGACTTCACACACCTACATTCTATGACTTCATACACCTCCATTTTGTGACTTCACACACCTCCATTCTGGGACTTCACACACCTACATTCTATGACTTCATACACCTCCATTCTGTGACTTCACACACCACCATTGTTTGACTTCACACACCTCCATTTTTGGACTTCACGCACCTCCATTCCATGACTTCACACATCTCCATTTTATAAGTTCACACACCTCCATTTTGACTTCACACACCTCCATTCTATGACTTCACACACCTTCATTCTACTTCAGAAACATCCATTCTATGACTTCACACACCTCTATTCTATGACTTCACACACCTCCATTCTTTGACTTCACACACCTCCATTCTATGAGTTCACACACCTTCATTTGTGACTCTACACCCCACCTTTTTGACTTCACACACCTCCATTCTGTGATTTCACACACATCCATTCCATGACTTCACACACCTCCATTCTATGAGTTCACACACCTCCATTCTATGAATTCACAATCCTCCATTTTGACTTCACACACCTCCATTCTATGACTTCACGCTCCTTCATTCTTACTTCAGAAACATCCATTCTATGACTTCACGTACTTCCATTCTATGACTTCCCAAATCTCCGTTCTGTGACTTCACACACCTCCATTCTGAGTTCACACACCTCCATTGTGAGTTCTCACATCTCCATTCTATGACTTCACACACCTCCATTCTGACTTCACACAGCTCCATTCTATGACTTCACACACCTCAATTCTGTGCCTTCAAACACCTCCATTCTATGACTTCACACACCTCCATTCTGAGTTCCCACACCTCCATTCTGTGACTTCACCCACCTCCATCCTGACTTCACACACCTCCATTCTGACTTCACAAACCTCAATTCTTTGACTTCACACAACTCCATTCTATGATTTCACACACTTCCATTCTATGAATTCACACACCTCCATTCTATGACTTCACACACCTCATTTCTGAGTTGACACACCTCCATTCTGTGATTTCACACACCTCCAATTTGACTTCACACACCCCCATTCTATGACTTCACACAGCCTCATTGTGACTTCAAACACTCCATTCTATGAGTTCACACACCTCCATTCTGACTTCACACACCTCCATTCTATGACTTCACACAGCTGCATTCCGACATCAGACACCTCCATTTGTGACTTCACACACCACAATTTTGACTTCAAACACCTTCATTCTGTGACTTCACACACCTCCATTCCATGACTTCACACATCTCCATTTTATGAGGTCACATACTCCCATTTTGACTTCACACACCTCCATTCTATGACTTCACAAACCTTCATTCTACTTCAGAAACATCCATTCTATGACTTCACACACCTCCATTCTATGATTTCACACACCTCCATTCTATGACTTCACACAATTCCATTCTATGACTTCACACACCTCCATTCTTTGACTTCACACACCTCCATTGTGAGTTCACACACCTCCATTCTGTGACTACAAACACCTCCATTCTGTGACTTCACACACCACCATTCTGTGACTTCACACACCTCCATTCTATGATTTCTCACACCTGCATTCTATTAATTCACACACCTCCATTCTGTGACTTCACACAACTCCATTCTATGACTTCCCTCACCCCCATTCTGTGACTTCACACACCTCCATTCTGAGTTCACAAACCTCCATTCTGTGACTTAACGCACCTCCATTCTGTGACTTCACACACCTCCGTTCTGATTTCACACACCTGTATTCTATGACTTCACACACCTCCATTCTGTGACTTCACACACCTCCAATCTGACTTCACACAGCTCCACTCTATGCCTTCCCACACCTCCATTCTATGATTTCACACACCTCCATTCTATGACTTCACACACCTCCATTCTATGACTTCACAAACCTCCATTCTGACTTCACACACCTCCATTCTGACTTCACAAACATCAATTCTGTGACTTCACACACCTCCATTCTATGACTTCACACACCTCCATTCTATGACTTCACACACCTCCATTCTATGACTTCACACACTTCCATTCTTTGACTTCACACACCTAGATTTTTTTAACTTCACACATCTCCATTTTGAGTTCACACACCTCCATTCTATGACTTCACACACCTCCATTCTGACTTCACACAGCTCCATTCTATGACTTCACACACCTCCATTCTGTGCCTTCACACATCTCCATTCTGTGACTTCACACACCTCAATTCTGTGACTTCACACACCTACATTATGATTTCACACACCTCCATTCTATGATTTCACACACCTCCATTCTATGACTTTACACACCTCCATTCTGTGACTTCACACACCTCAATTCTGTGACTTCACACACATACATTATGACTTCTCACACCTCCATTCTATGACTTCACACACCTCCATTCTGACTTCACACACCTCCATTCTATGACTTCCACACCTCCATTCTGTGACTTCACACACCACCATTCTATGACTTCACATACCTCCATTGTGACTTCACACACCTCCATTCTATGAGTTCACACACCTCCATTCTGACTTCACACACCTCCATTCTATAACTTCACACACCTCCATTCTGACTTCACACACCTCCATTCTGTGACTTCACACACCTCCATTCTATGATTTCTCACACCTCCATTCTATTAATTCACTCACCTCCATTCTGTGACTTCACACAACTCCATTCTATGACTTCCCTCACCTCCATTCTTTGACTTCACACACCTCCATTCTGGGTTCACAAACCTCCATTCTGTGACTTAACGCACCTCCATTCTGTGACTTCACACACCTCCGTTCTGACTTCACACACCTGTATTCTATGACTTCACACACCTCCATTCTGTGACTTCACACACCTCAATTCTTTGACTTAACACACCTCCAGTATGACTTCACACACCTCCATTCTATGACTTCACACACCTCCATTCTACGACTTCACACACCTAGATTCTGTGACTTCACACACCTCCGTTCTGAGTTCACACACCTCAATTCTGTGACTTCACACACCTCCATTCTGTGACTTCACACACCTTTATTGTTTGACTTCACACACCTCCATTCTTTGACTTCACACACCTCCTTTCCGTGACTTCACACACCTCCATTCTATGAGTTTACACACCTCCATTCTATGAGTTCACACACCTCCATTTTGACTTCACAAACCTGCATTCTATGACTTCACACACGTTCATTCTTACTACAGAAACATCCATTATATGACTTCACGCACTTCCATTCTATGACTTCACAAATCTCCATTCTGTGATTTCACACACTTCCATTCTGAGTTCACACACCTCCATTATCTGACTTCAAACACCTCCATTCTGTGACTTAACACACCTCCATTCTATGACTTCACAGACCTCCATTCTGTGACTTCACACACCTTTATTGTTTGACTTCACACACCTCCATTCTGGGACTTCACACACCTCCATTGTGAGTTCAAACACCTCCATTCTGTGACTTCACACACCTCCATTCTTGACTTCACACACCTCCATTCTGTGACTACACACATCTCCATTCTGTGACTTCACACACCTCCATTCTATGACTTCACACATATCCATTCTGTGACTTCACACACCTCCATTCTGTGACTTCACACATCTCAATTCTGTGACTTCACACACCTACATTATGACTTCACACACCTCCATTCTATGACTTCACACACCTCCATTCTATGACTTCACACACCTCCATTCTGTGACTTCACACACCTCCATTGTGAGTTCACACACCTCCATTCTGTGACTTCACACACCTCCAATCTGACTTCACACAGCTCCATTCTATGACTTCACACACCTTCATTCTGTGACTTCACACACCTCCATTCTATGACTTCACACACCGCCATTGTGACTTCACACACCTCCATTCTATGAGTTCACACACCTCCATTCTGACTTCACACACCTCCATTCTATGACTTCACACACCTCCATTCTGACTTCACACACCTAAATTCTATGACTTCACACACCTCCATTCTGTGACTTCACACACCTCCATTCTGAGTTCACACACCTCCATTCTATGACGTCACACACCTCCATTGTGACTTCACACACCTCCATTCTATGAGTTCACACACCTCCATTCTGACTTCACACACCTCCATTGTATGACTTCACACACCTCCATTCTGACTTCACACACCTCCATTCTATGACTTCACACAACTCCATTCTGACTTCACACACCTCAATTCTGTGACTTCACACACCTCCATTCCATGACTTCCCACACTTCCATTCGATGACTTCACACACCTCCATTCTTTGACTTCACACACCTCCATTCTATGAGTTCACACACCTCCATTTGTGACTCTACAGACCACATTTTTGACTTCACAAACCTCCATTCTGTGATTTCACACATCTCCATTCTGTGACTTCACACACCTCCATTCTTTGACTTCACACACCTCCATTCTGACTTCACACACCTCCATTCTGTGACTACACACATCTCCATTCTGTGACTTCACACACCTCCATTCTATGACTTCACACACCTCCATTCTGTGACTTCACACACCTCCATTCCGTGACTTCACACGCCTCAATTTTCACTTCACACACTTCCTTTCTTTGACTTCACAAACCTCCATTCTGTGACTTCACACACCACCATTGTTTGACTTCCCACACCTCCATTTTTGGACTTCACACACCTCCATTCCATGACTTCACGCATCTCCATTTTATGAGTTCGCACACCTCCGTTTTGATTTCACACACCTATATTCTGTGACTTCACACACCTTAATTCTACTTCAGAAACATCCATTCTATGACTTCACACACCTCCATTCTATGACTTTACAAACCTCCATTCTGTGACTTCACACACTTCCATTCTGAGTTCACACACCTCAATTCTGTGACTTCACACACCTCGATTCTGGCTTCACACACCTCCATTCTATGAGTTCACACGATTCCTTTCTATGACTTCACACACCTCCATTCTTTGACTTCACACACCTCCATTGTGATTTCACACACCTCCATTCTATGACTTCACACACCTCCATTATGACTTCACACAGCCTCATTCTATGACTTCACACACCTCAATTCTGTGCCTTCACACACCTCCAGTCTATGACTTAACACAGCTTCATTCTTACTTCACAAACATCCATTCTATGATCACACACCTCCATTCTATGACTTCACACACCTCCATTCTATGACTTCACACACCTCTATTCTGTGACTTCACACAGCTCAATTCTGTGACTTCACACACTTCCATTCTGACTTCACACAGCTCCATTCTATGACTTCACACACCTCCATTCTATGACTTCACACCTCCATTCTGTGATTTCACACACCTCCATTCTGAGTTCACACAGCTCCATTCTATGACTTCACACACCTCCATACTGTGACTTCACACACCTCCATTCTATGATTTCACACACCTCCCTTGTGACTTCACACACCTCCATTCTATGACTTCACACACCTTCATTTTATGATTTCACACATCTCCCTTGTGAGTTCACACACCTCCATTCTATGACTTCACACAACTCCATTCTGACTTCACACATCTCCATTCTGTGACTTCACACACCTCCATTCCACGACGTCACACACCTCCATTCTGTGATTTCACACACCTCCATTCTGTGACTTCACACACCTTTATTGTTTGACTTCACACAATGCATTCTTTGACTTCACACATCTTTATTCCATGACTTCACACACCTCCATTCTATGAGTTCACACACCTCCATTATGACTTCATACACCTCCATTCTATGACTTCACACACATTCATTCTTATTCAGAAACATCCATTCTATGACTTCACACACCTCCATTCTATGACTTCACCCACCTCCATTCTGTGACTTCACACACCTCCAATCCATGACTTCACACACCTCCATTCTTTGACTTCTCACACCTCCATTCTATGAGTTAACACACCTCCATTTGTGACTCTACACACCACATTTTTGACTTCACACACCTCCATTCTGTGATTTCACGCACCTCCATTCTGTGACTTCACACACGTTTATTGTTTGACTTCACACACTTCCATTCTTTGACTTCACACACCTCCATTGCATGACTTCACACACCTCCATTCTATGAGTTCACAAACCTCCATTCTACGAGTTCACACACCTCCATTTTGACTTCACACACCTCCATTCTGTGACTTCACACACCTCCATTTTGTGACTTCACACACCTCCATTCTATGACTTCACACACCTACATTCTGTGACTTCACACACCTCCATTCTGTTACTTCACACACCTCCATTTTGACTTCACACACTTCCATTCTTTGAATTCACACACCTCCATTCTGTGACTTCACACACATTAACATTGTTTGACTTCACACACCTTTATTTTTGGACTGCACACACCTCCATTCCATGACTTCACACATCTCCATTTTATGCATTCGCACACCTGCATTTTGACTTCAAACACCTCCATTCTATGACTTCACACACCTTCATTCTACTTCAGAAACTTCCGTTCTATGACTTCACACACCTCCATTCTATGATTTCACAAACCTCCATTCTGTGACTTCACACACCTCCATTCTGAGTTTACACACCTCAATTCTGTGACTTCACACAACTCAATTCTGGCTTCACAAACCTCCATTCTATGACTTCACACACTTCCATTCTATGACTTCACACACCTCCATTCTTTGACTTCACACACCTCCATTGTGAGTTCACACACCTCCATTCTGTGATTTCACACACCTCAATTCTTTGACTTCACACACCTCCATTCTTTGACTTCACACACCTCCATTCTGTGCCTTTACACACCTCCATTCTATGAATTCACACATCTCCATTCTGTGACTTCACACAACTCCATTCTATGACTTCCCACACCTCCATTCTGGGACTTCACACACCTCCATTCTGAGTTCACAAACCTCCGTTCTGTGACCTAACACACCTTCATACCGTGACTTCACACACCTTCATTCTATGATTTCACACACCTCCATTCTATGACTTCACACACCTCCATTCTATGACTTCACACACCTATATTCTTTGACTTCGCACTCCTCCATTCTTTGACTTCACACACCTCCATTTTGAGTTCACACACCTACATTCTGTGACTTCACACACCTCCATTTCTGACGTAACACACCACTATTTTGACTTCACACACCTCCATTCTGTGACTTCACACACCTCCATTCTGTGACTTCACACACCACCATTTTGACTTCACACACTTCCATTCTGTGACTTCGCACACCTCCATTGTTTGACTTCACACACCTCCATTCTTTGACTTCACACACCTCCATTCTATGACTTCACACACCTACATTCTTACTTCAGGAACATCCATTGTATGAACTCACCCACCTCCATTCTATGACTTCACACACCTCCATTGTGAGTTCACACACCTCCATTCTATGAGTTCACACATCCATTGTGACTTCACACACCTCCATTCTTTGACTTCACACACCTCCATTCTGACTTCACCCACCTCCATTCAATGACTTCACACACCTCCATTCTGACTTCACACACCTCCATTCTATGACTTCACACACCTCCATTCTGACTTCACACGCCTCCATTCTATGACTTCACACACCTCCATTCTATGACTTCACCCACCTACATTGTGACTTCACACACCTCCATTCTATGAGTTCACACACTTCCATTCTGACTTCACACACCTCCATTGTATGACTTCACACACCTCCATTCTGACTTCACACACCTCCATTCTATGACTTCACACAACTCCATTCTTACTTCACACACCTCCATTCTGTGTCTTCACACACCTCCATTCCATGACTTCCCACACTTCCATTCGATGACTTCACACACCTCCATTCTTTGACTTCACACACCTCCATTGTATGAGTTCACACACCTCCATTTGTGACTCTACACACCACCTTTTTGACTTCACAAACCTGCATTCTGTGATTTCACACACCTCCATTCTGTGACTTCACACACCTTTATTGTTTGACTTCACACACCTCCATTCTTTGACTTCACACACCTCCATTCTTTGACTTCACACACCTCCATTCCATGACTTCACACACCTCCATTCTATGAGTTCACACACCTCCATTTTGACTTCACACACCTCCATTCTATGACTTCACACACCTTCATTCTTACTTCAGCAACATCAATTCTATGACTTCACGCACCTCCATTCTATGACTTCACAAATCTCCGTTCTGTGACTTCACACACCTCCATTTTGAGTTCACACACCTCCATTCTCTGAGTTCACACACCTCCATTCTGTGACTTCACACACCTCCATTCTGTGACTACACACATCTCCATTCTGTGACTTCACACACCTCCATTCTATGACTTAACACACCTCCATTCTGTGACTTCACACACCTCCATTCTGTGACTTCACACACCACCATTGTTTGACTTCCCACACCTCCATTTTTGGACTTCACACACCTCCATTCCATGACTTCACGCATCTCCATTTTATGAGTTCGCACACTTCAATTTTGACTTCACACACCTATATTCTGTGACTTCACACACCTTCAATCTACTTTAGAAACATCCATTCTATGACTTCACACACCTCCATTCTATGACTTTACAAACCTCCATTCTGTGACTTCACACACCTCCATTCTGAGTGCACACACCTCAATTCTGTGACTTCACACACCTCAATTCTGGCTTCACACACCTCCATTCTATGACTTCACACGATTCCTTTCTATGACTTCACACACCTCCATTCTTGTACTTCACACACCTCCATTGTGATTTCACACACCTCCATTCTATGACTTCACACACCTCCATTATGACTTCACACAGCCTCATTCTATGACTTCACACACCTCCATTCTGTGCCTTCACACACCTCCATTCTATGACTTAACAAACCTTCATTCTTACTTCACAAACATCCATTCTATGATCACACACCTCCATTCTATGACTTCACACACCTCCATTCTATGACTTCACACACCTCTATTCTGTGAGTTCACACACATCAATTCTGTGACTTCACACACCTCCATTATGACTTCACACACCTCCATTGTGATTTCACACACCTCCATTCTATGACTTCACACACCTCCATTATGACGTCACACAGCCTAATTCTATGACTTCACACACCTCCATTCTGTGCCTTCACACACCTCCATTCTATGACTTAACACACCTTCATTCTTACTTCACAAACATCCATTCTATGATCACACACCTCCATTCTATGACTTCACACACCTCCATTCTGTGATTTCACACTCCTCCATTCTGAGTTCACACACCTCCATTCTATGACTTCACACACCTCCATTCTATGATTTCACACAGCTCCCTTGTGACTTCACACACCTCCATTTTATGACTTCACACAACTCCATTCTGACTTCACACACCCCCATTCTGTGACTTCACACACCTACATTCCATGACTTCACACACCTCCATTCTGTGATTTCACACACCTCCATTCTGTGACTTCACACACCTTTATTGTTTGACTTCACACAATGCATTCTTTGACTTCACACATCTTTATACCATGACTTCACACACCTCCATTCTATGAGTTCTCAGACCTCCATTCTATGAGTTCACACACCTCCATTTTGACTTCATACACCTCCATTCTATGACTTCAAAGACATTCATTCTTATTCAAAAACATCCATTCTATGACTTCACACACCTCCATTCTATGACTTCACACACCTCCATTCTGTGACTTCACACACCTCCATTCCATGACTTCACACACCTCCATTCTTTGACTTCACACACCTCCATTCTATGAGTTCACACACCTCCATTTGTGACTCTACACACCACATTTTTGACTTCACACACCTCCATTCTGTGATTTCACGCACCTCCATTCTGTGACTTCACACAACTTTATTATTTGACTTCACACACCTCCATTCTTTGACTTCACACACCTCCATTGCATGACTTCACACACCTCCATTCTATGAGTTCACAAACCTCCATTCTATGAGTTCACACACCTCCATTTTGACTTCACACACCTCCATTCTGTGACTTCACACACCTCCATTCTGTGACTTCACACACCTCCATTCTATGACTTCACACACCTACATTCTGTGACTTCACACACCTCCATTCTGTTACTTCACACACCTCCATTTTGACTTCACACACTTCCATTCTTTGAATTCACACACCTCCATTCTGTGACTTCACACACATTAACATTGTTTGACTTCACACACCTCTATTTTTGGACTTCACACAACTCCATTCCATGACTTCAGACATCACCATTTTATGAGTTCGCACACCTCCATTTTGACTTCACACACCTCCATTCTATGACTTCACACACCTTCATTCTATGATTTCACAAACCTCCATTCTGTGACTTCACACACCTCCATTCTGAGTTCACACACCTCAATTCTGTGACTTCACACACCTCAATTCTGGCTTCACACACCTCCATTCTATGATTTCACACACTTCCATTCTATGACTTCACACACCTCCATTCTTTGACTTCACACACCTCCATTGTGAGTTCACACACCTCCATTCTATGACTTCACACACCTCCATTCTATGAATTCATACACCTCCATTCTGTGATTTCACACAACTCCATTCTATGACTTCCCACACCTCCATTCTGGAACTTCACACACCTCCATTCTGAGTTCACACACCTCCGTTCTGTGACTTAACACACCTTCATTCCGTGACTTCACACACCTTCATTCTATGATTTCACACACCTCCATTCTATGACTCCACACACCTCCATTATATGACTTCACACACCTATATTCTTTGACTTCGCACACCTCCATTCTTTGACTTCACACACCTCCATTTTGAGTTCACACACCTACATTCTGTGACTTCACACACCTCCATTTGTGACGTTACACACCAACATTTTGACTTCACAAACCTCCATTCTGTGACTTGGCACACCTCCATTCTGTGACTTCACACACCTCCATTTTGACTTCACACACTTCCATTCTGTGACTTCACCACCTCCATTCTGTGACTTCGCACACCTCCATTGTTTGACTTCACACACCTCCATTCTTTGACTTCACACACCTCCATTCCATGACTTCACACACCTCTACTCTATCAGTTCACATACATCCATTCTATGAGTTCACACACCACCATTTTGACTTCACAAATCTCCATTCTATGACATCACACACCTACATTCTTACTTCAGGAACATCCATTGTATGAATTCACCCACCTCCATTCTATGACTTCACAAACCTCCATTGTATGACTTCACACACCTCCATTCTATGACTTCACACACCTCCATTCTATGACTTCACACACCTCCATTCTGACTTCACACACCTCCATTCAATGACTTCACACAACTCCATTCTGACTTCACACACCTCCATTCTATGACTTCACACACCTCCATTCTGACTTCACACACCTCCATTCTATGACTTCACACACCTCCATTCTGTGACTTCACACACCTCCATTCTGAGTTCACACACCTCCATTCTATGACTTCACACACCTCCATTGTGACTTCACACACCTCCATTCTATGAGTTCACACACCTCCATTCTGACTTCACACACCTCCATTGTATGACTTCACACACCTCCATTCTGACTTCACACACCTACATTCTATGACTTCACACAACTCCATTCTGACTTCACACACCTCCATTCTGTGGCTTCACACACCTCCATTCCATGACTTCCCACACTTCCATTCGATGACTTCACACCCCTCCATTCTTTGACTTCACACACCTCCATTGTATGAGTTCACACACCTCCATTTGTGATTCTACACACCCCCTTTTTGACTTCACAAACCTCAATTCTGTGATTTCACATACCTCCATTCTGTGACTTCACACACCTTTATTGTTTGATTTCACACACCTCCATTCTTTGACTTCGCACACCTCCATTCCATGACTTCACACACCTCCATTCTATGAGTTCACACACATCCATTTTGACTTCACACACCTCCATTCTATGACTTCACACACCTTCATTCTTACTTCAGAAACATCCATTCTATGACTTCACGCACCTCCATTCTATGACTTCACACATCTCCATTCTGTGACTTCACACACCTCCATTCTATGACTTCACACATCTCCATTCTGTGACTTCACACACCTCCATTCTATGACTTCACACATCTCCATTCTGTGACTTCACGCACCTCCTTTCTGTAACTACACACATCTCCATTCTGTGACTTCACACACCTCCATTCTATGACTTCACACATCTCCATTCTGTGACTTCACACACCTCCATTCTGTGACTTCATACGCCTCAATTTTGACTTCACACACTTCCATTCTTTGACTTCACACACCTCCATTCTGTGACTTCACAAACCACCATTGTTTGACTTCCCACACCTCCATTTTTGGACTTCACGCACCTCCATTCCATGACGTCACGCATCTCCATTTTATGAGTTCGCACACCTCCATTTTGACTTCACACACCTACATTCTGTGAATTCACACACCTTCATTCTGCTTCAGAAACATCCATTCTATGACTTCACACACCTCCATTCTATGACTTTACAAACCTCCATTCTGTGACTTCACACACCTCCATTCTGAATTCACACACCTCAATTCTGTGACTTCACACACCTCAATTCTGGCTTCACACACCTCCATTCTATGACTTCACACGATTCCTTTCTATGACTTCACACACCTCGATTCTTGGACTTCACACACCTCCATTGTGATTTCACACACCTCCATTCTATGACTTCACACACCTCCATTATGACTTCACACAGCCTCATTCTATGACTTCACACACCTCCATTCTGTGCCTTCACACACCTCCATTCTATGACTTAACACACCTTCATTCTTACTTCACAAACATCCATTCTATGATCACACACCTCCATTCTATGACTTCACACACCTCCATTCTATGACTTCACACACCTCTATTCTGTGAGTT
The DNA here is from genome assembly GCA_024803745.1 of Megascapheus bottae. Taxonomy (NCBI): domain Eukaryota; kingdom Metazoa; phylum Chordata; class Mammalia; order Rodentia; family Geomyidae; genus Megascapheus; species Megascapheus bottae. Next base: position 247,503 of record JANJXV010000186.1, on the reverse strand, counting down.
CACACACCTCAATTCTGTGACTTCACACACCTCCATTATGACTTCACACACCTCCATTGTGATTTCACACACCTCCATTCTATGACTTCACACACCTCCATTATGACGTCACACAGCCTCATTCTATGACTTCACACACCTCCATTCTGTGCCTTCACACACCTCCATTCTAAGACTTAACACACCTTCATTCTTACTTCACAAACATCCATTCTATGATCACACACCTCCATTCTATGACTTCACACACCTCCATTCTGTGATTTCACACTCCTCCATTCTGAGTTCACACACCTCCATTCTCTGACTTCACACACCTCCAATCTGACTTCACACAGCTCCATTCTATGACTTCACACACCTCCATACTGTGACTTCACACACCTCCATTCTATGACTTCACACACCTCCATTCTATGATTTCACACACCTCCCTTGTGACTTCACACACCTCCATTTTATGACTTCACACAACTCCATTCTGACTTCACACACCTCCATTCTGTGACTTCACACACCTACATTCCATGACTTCACACACCTCCATTCTGTGATTTCACACACCTCCATTCTGTGACTTCACACACCTTTATTGTTTGACTTCACACAATGCATTCTTTGACTTCACACATCTTTATACCATGACTTCACACACCTCCATTCTATGAGTTCTCAGACCTCCATTCTATGAGTTCACACACCTCCATTTTGACTTCATACACCTCCATTCTATGACTTCACAGACATTCATTCTTATTCAGAAACATCCATTCTATGACTTCACACACCTCCATTCTGTGACTTCACACACCTCCATTCCATGACTTCACACACCTCCATTCTTTGACTTCACACACCTCCATTCTATGAGTTCACACACCTCCATTTGTGACTCTACACATCACATTTTTGACTTCACACACCTCCATTCTGTGCTTTCACACACTTCCATTCTGTGACTTCACACACCTTTATTGTTTGACTTCACACACCTCCATTCTTTGACTTCACACACCTCCATTGCATGACTTCACACACCTCCATTCTATGAGTTCACAAACCTCCATTCTATGAGTTCACACACCTCCATTTTGACTTCACACACCTCCATTCTGTGACTTCACACACCTCCATTCTGTGACTTCACACACCTCCATTCTATGACTTCACACACCTACATTCTGTGACTTCACACACCTCCATTCTGTTACTTCACACACCTCCATTTTGACTTCACACACTTCCATTCTTTGAATTCACACACCTCCATTGCATGACTTCACACACCTCCATTCTATGAGTTCACAAACCTCCATTCTATGAGTTCGCACACCTCCATTTTGACTTCACACACCTCCATTCTATGACTTCACACACCTTCATTCTATGATTTCACAAACCTCCATTCTGTGACTTCACACACCTCCATTCTGAGTTCACACACCTCAATTCTGTGACTTCACACACCTCAATTCTGGCTTCACACACCTCCATTCTATGATTTCACACACTTCCATTCTATGACTTCACACACCTCCATTCTTTGACTTCACACACCTCCATTGTGAGTTCACACACCTCAATTCTATGACTTCACACACCTCCATTCTATGAATTCACACACCTCCATTCTGTGACTTCACGCAACTCCATTCTGTGACTTCCCACACCTCCATTCTGGAACTTCACACACCTCCATTCTGAGTTCACACACCTCCGTTCTGTGACTTAACACACCTTCATTCCGTGACTTCACAAACCTTCATTCTATGATTTCACACACCTCCATTCTATGACTCCACACACCTCCATTATATGACTTCACACACCTATATTCTTTGACTTCGCACACCTCCATTCTTTGACTTCACACACCTCCATTTTGAGTTCACACACCTACATTCTGTGACTTCACACACCTCCATTTGTGACGTTACACACCACCATTTTGACTTCACAAACCTCCATTCTGTGACTTGACACACCTCCATTCTGTGACTTCACAAACCTCCATTTTGACTTCACACACTTCCATTCTGTGACTTCACACACCTCCATTCTGTGACTTCGCACACCTCCATTGTTTGACTTCACACACCTCCATTCTTTGACTTCACACACCTCCATTGTATGACTTCACACACCTCTACTCTATCAGTTCACACACATCCGTTCTATGAGTTCACACACCACCATCTTGACTTCACACACCTCCATTCTATGACATCACACACCTACATTCTTACTTCAGGAACATCCATTGTATGAATTCACCCACCTCCATTCTATGACTTCACAAACCTCCATTGTATGACTTCACACACCTCCATTCTATGACTTCACACACCTCCATTCTATGACTTCACACACCTCCATTCTGACTTCACACACCTCCATTCAATGACTTCACACAACTCCATTCTGACTTCACACACCTCCATTCTATGACTTCACATACCTCCATTCTGACTTCACACACCTCCATTCTATGACTTCACACACCTCCATTCTGTGACTTCACACACCTCCATTCTGAGTTCACACACCACCATTCTATGACTTCACACACCTCCATTGTGACTTCACACACCTCCATTCTATGAGTTCACACACCTCCATTCTGACTTCACACACCTCCATTGTATGACTTCACACACCTCCATTCTGACTTCACACACCTCCATTCTATGACTTCACACAACTCCATTCTCACTTCACACACCTCCATTCTGTGGCTTCACACACCTCCATTCCATGACTTCCCACACTTCCATTCGATGACTTCACACCCCTCCATTCTTTGACTTCACACACCTCCATTGTATGAGTTCACACACCTCCATTTGTGATTCTACACACCCCCTTTTTGACTTCACAAACCTCAATTCTGTGATTTCACACACCTCCATTCTGTGACTTCACACACCTTTATTGTTTGATTTCACACACCTCCATTCTTTGACTTCACACACCTCCATTCTATGAGTTCACACACCTCTATTTTGACTTCACACACCTCCATTCTATGACTTCACACACCTTCATTCTTACTTCAGAAACATCCATTCTATGACTTCACGCACCTCCATTCTAGGACTTCACAAATCTCCGTTCTGTGACTTCACACACCTCCATTCTGATTTCACACACCTCCATTCTCTGAGTTCACACACCTCCATTCTGTGACTTCATACACCTCCTTTCTGTGACTACACACATCTCCATTCTGTGACTTCACACACCTCCATTCTGTGACTTCACACACCTCCATTCTGTGACTTCACACACCTCCATTCTGTGACTTCACACACCTCAATTTTGACTTCACACACTTCCATTTTTTGACTTCACATACCTCCACTCTGTGACTTCACACACCACCATTGTTTGACTTCCCACACCTCTATTTTTGGACTTCACACACCTCCATTCCATGACTTCACGCATCTCCATTTTATGAGTTCGCACACCTCCATTTTGACTTCACACACCTACATTCTGTGACTTCACACACCTTCATTCTACTTCAGAAACATCCATTCTATGACTTCACACACCTCCATTCTATGACTTTACAAACCTCCATTCTGTGACTTCACACACCTCCATTCTGAGTTCACACACCTCAATTCTGTGACTTCACACACCTCAATTCTGGCTTCACAGACCTCCATTCTATGACTTCACACGATTCCTTTCTATGACTTCACACACCTCCATTCTTGGACTTCACACACCTCCATTGTGATTTCACACACCTCCATTCTATGCCTTCACACACCTCCATTATGACTTCACACAGCCTCATTCTATGACTTCACACACCTGCATTCTGTGCCTTCACACACCTCCATTCTATGACTTAACACACCTTCATTCTTACTTCACAAACATCCATTCTATGAGCACACACCTCCATTCCATGACTTCACACACTTCCATTCTATGACTTCACACACCTCTATTCTGTGAGTTCACACACCTCAATTCTGTGACTTCACACACCTCCATTATGACTTCACACACCTCCATTGTGATTTCACACACCTCCATTCTATGACTTCACACACCTCCATTATGACTTCACACAGCCTCATTCTATGACTTCACACACCTCCATTCTGTGCCTTCACACACCTCCATTCTATGACTTAACACACCTTCATTCTGTGATTTCACACACCTCCATTCTGAGTTCACACACCTCCATTCTGTGACTTCACACACCTCCAATCTGACTTCACACAGCTCCATTCTATGACTTCACACACCTCCATACTGTGACTTCACACACCTCCATTCTATGATTTCACACACCTCCCTTGTGACTTCACACACCTCCATTCTATGACTTCACACACCTCCATTCTATGATTTCACACACCTCCCTTGTGACTTCACACACCTCCATTTTATGACTTCACACAACTCCATTCTGACTTCACACACCTCCATTCTATGACTTCACACACCTACATTCCATGACTTCACACACCTCCATTCTGTGATTTCACACACCTCCATTCTGTGACTTCACACACCTTTATCGTTTGACTTCATAAAATGCATTCTTTGACTTCACACATCTTTATACCATGACTTCACACACCTCCATTCTATGAGTTCTCAGACCTCCATTCTATGAGTTCACACACCTCTATTTTGACTTCATACACCTATATTCTATGACTTCACAGATATTCATTCTTATTCAGAAACATCCATTCTATGACTTCACACACCTCAATTCTGTGATTTCACACACCTCCATTATGTGACTTCACACACCTTTATTGTTTGACTTCACACACCTCCATTGTTTGATTTCACACACCTCCATTGCATGACTTCACACACCTCCATTCTATGAGTTCACAAACCTCCATTCTATGAGTTCACACACCACCATTATGACTTCACACACCTCCATTCTGTGACTTCACACACCTCCATTCTGTGACTTCACACACCTCCATTCTATGACTTCACACACCTACATTCTGTGACTTCACACACCTCCATTCTGTTACTTCACACACCTCCATTTTGACTTCACACACTTCCATTCTTTGAATTCACACACCTCCATTCTGTGACTTCACACACCTCTATTTTTGGACTTCACACAACTCCATTCCATGACTTCACACATCTCCATTTTATGAGTTCGCACACCTCCATTTTGACTTCACACACCTCCATTCTATGACTTCACACACCTTCATTCTATGATTTCACAAACCTCCATTCTGTGACTTCACACACCTCCATTCTGAGTTCACACACCTCAATTCTGTGACTTCACACACCTCAATTCTGGCTTCACACACCTCCATTCTATGATTTCACACACTTCCATTCTATGACTTCACACACCTCCATTCTTTGAGTTCACACACCTCCGTTGTGAGTTCACACACCTCCATTCTGTGACTTCACACACCTCCATTCTTTGACTTCACACACCTCCATTCTGTGACTTCACACACCTCCATTCTATGACTTCACACACCTCCATTCTATGAATTCACATATCTCCATTCTGTGACTTCACACAACTCCATTCTATGACTTCCACACCTCCATTCTGGGACTTCACACACCTCCATTCTGAGTTCACACTCCTCCGTTCTGTGACTTAACACACCTTCATTCCGTGACTTCACACAACTTCATTCTATGATTTCACACACTTCCATTCTATGACTTCACACACCTCCATTCTGTGACTTCACACACCTCCATTCTGAGTTCACACACCACCATTCTATGACTTCACACACCTCCATTGTGACTTCACACACCTCCATTCTATGAGTTCACACACCTCCATTCTGACTTCACACACCTCCATTGTATGACTTCACACACCTCCATTCTGACTTCACACACCTCCATTCTATGACTTCACACAACTCCATTCTCACTTCACACACCTCCATTCTGTGGCTTCACACACCTCCATTCCATGACTTCCCACACTTCCATTCGATGACTTCACACCCCTCCATTCTTTGACTTCACACACCTCCATTGTATGAGTTCACACACCTCCATTTGTGATTCTACACACCCCCTTTTTGACTTCACAAACCTCAATTCTGTGATTTCACACACCTCCATTCTGTGACTTCACACACCTTTATTGTTTGATTTCACACACCTCCATTCTTTGACTTCACACACCTCCATTCTATGAGTTCACACACCTCTATTTTGACTTCACACACCTCCATTCTATGACTTCACACACCTTCATTCTTACTTCAGAAACATCCATTCTATGACTTCACGCACCTCCATTCTAGGACTTCACAAATCTCCGTTCTGTGACTTCACACACCTCCATTCTGATTTCACACACCTCCATTCTCTGAGTTCACACACCTCCATTCTGTGACTTCATACACCTCCTTTCTGTGACTACACACATCTCCATTCTGTGACTTCACACACCTCCATTCTGTGACTTCACACACCTCCATTCTGTGACTTCACACACCTCCATTCTGTGACTTCACACACCTCAATTTTGACTTCACACACTTCCATTTTTTGACTTCACATACCTCCACTCTGTGACTTCACACACCACCATTGTTTGACTTCCCACACCTCTATTTTTGGACTTCACACACCTCCATTCCATGACTTCACGCATCTCCATTTTATGAGTTCGCACACCTCCATTTTGACTTCACACACCTACATTCTGTGACTTCACACACCTTCATTCTACTTCAGAAACATCCATTCTATGACTTCACACACCTCCATTCTATGACTTTACAAACCTCCATTCTGTGACTTCACACACCTCCATTCTGAGTTCACACACCTCAATTCTGTGACTTCACACACCTCAATTCTGGCTTCACAGACCTCCATTCTATGACTTCACACGATTCCTTTCTATGACTTCACACACCTCCATTCTTGGACTTCACACACCTCCATTGTGATTTCACACACCTCCATTCTATGCCTTCACACACCTCCATTATGACTTCACACAGCCTCATTCTATGACTTCACACACCTGCATTCTGTGCCTTCACACACCTCCATTCTATGACTTAACACACCTTCATTCTTACTTCACAAACATCCATTCTATGAGCACACACCTCCATTCCATGACTTCACACACTTCCATTCTATGACTTCACACACCTCTATTCTGTGAGTTCACACACCTCAATTCTGTGACTTCACACACCTCCATTATGACTTCACACACCTCCATTGTGATTTCACACACCTCCATTCTATGACTTCACACACCTCCATTATGACTTCACACAGCCTCATTCTATGACTTCACACACCTCCATTCTGTGCCTTCACACACCTCCATTCTATGACTTAACACACCTTCATTCTGTGATTTCACACACCTCCATTCTGAGTTCACACACCTCCATTCTGTGACTTCACACACCTCCAATCTGACTTCACACAGCTCCATTCTATGACTTCACACACCTCCATACTGTGACTTCACACACCTCCATTCTATGATTTCACACACCTCCCTTGTGACTTCACACACCTCCATTCTATGACTTCACACACCTCCATTCTATGATTTCACACACCTCCCTTGTGACTTCACACACCTCCATTTTATGACTTCACACAACTCCATTCTGACTTCACACACCTCCATTCTATGACTTCACACACCTACATTCCATGACTTCACACACCTCCATTCTGTGATTTCACACACCTCCATTCTGTGACTTCACACACCTTTATCGTTTGACTTCATAAAATGCATTCTTTGACTTCACACATCTTTATACCATGACTTCACACACCTCCATTCTATGAGTTCTCAGACCTCCATTCTATGAGTTCACACACCTCTATTTTGACTTCATACACCTATATTCTATGACTTCACAGATATTCATTCTTATTCAGAAACATCCATTCTATGACTTCACACACCTCAATTCTGTGATTTCACACACCTCCATTATGTGACTTCACACACCTTTATTGTTTGACTTCACACACCTCCATTGTTTGATTTCACACACCTCCATTGCATGACTTCACACACCTCCATTCTATGAGTTCACAAACCTCCATTCTATGAGTTCACACACCACCATTATGACTTCACACACCTCCATTCTGTGACTTCACACACCTCCATTCTGTGACTTCACACACCTCCATTCTATGACTTCACACACCTACATTCTGTGACTTCACACATCTCCATTCTGTTACTTCACACACCTCCATTTTGACTTCACACACTTCCATTCTTTGAATTCACACACCTCCATTCTGTGACTTCACACACCTCTATTTTTGGACTTCACACAACTCCATTCCATGACTTCACACATCTCCATTTTATGAGTTCGCACACCTCCATTTTGACTTCACACACCTCCATTCTATGACTTCACACACCTTCATTCTATGATTTCACAAACCTCCATTCTGTGACTTCACACACCTCCATTCTGAGTTCACACACCTCAATTCTGTGACTTCACACACCTCAATTCTGGCTTCACACACCTCCATTCTATGATTTCACACACTTCCATTCTATGACTTCACACACCTCCATTCTTTGAGTTCACACACCTCCGTTGTGAGTTCACACACCTCCATTCTGTGACTTCACACACCTCCATTCTTTGACTTCACACACCTCCATTCTGTGACTTCACACACCTCCATTCTATGACTTCACACACCTCCATTCTATGAATTCACATATCTCCATTCTGTGACTTCACACAACTCCATTCTATGACTTCCACACCTCCATTCTGGGACTTCACACACCTCCATTCTGAGTTCACACTCCTCCGTTCTGTGACTTAACACACCTTCATTCCGTGACTTCACACAACTTCATTCTATGATTTCACACACCTCCATTCTATGACTCAACACACCTCCATTCTTTGACTTCACACACCTCCATTTTGAGTTCACACACCTACATTCTGTGACTTCACACACCTCCATTTGTGACGTTACACACCACCATTTTGACTTCACAAACCTCCATTCTGTGACTTCACACACCTCCATTCTGTGACTTCACACACCTCCATTTTGACTTAACACACTTCCATTCTGTGACTTCACACACCTCCATTCTGTGACTTCGCACACTTCCATTGTTTGACTTCACACACCTCCATTCTTTGACTTCACACACCTCCATTCCATGACTTCACACACCTCTACTCTATCAGTTCACACACATGCATTCTATGAGTTCACACACCACCATTTTGACTTCACACACCTCCATTCTATGACATCACACACCTACATTCTTACTTCAGGAACATTCATTGTATGAATTCAGCCACCTCCATTCTATGACTTCACAAACCTCCATTGTATGACTTCACACACCTCCATTCTATGACTTCACACACCTCCTTCTATGACTTCACACACCTCCATTCTATGACTTCACACACCTCCATTCTGTGACTTCACACACATCCAATCTGACTTCACACAGCTCCATTCTATGACTTCACACACCTCCATTCTGTGACTTCACACACATCCATTCTATGACTTCACACACCTCCATTGTGACTTCACACAACTCCATTCTATGAGTTCACACACCTCCATTCTGACTTCACACACCTCCATTTTATGACTTCACACACCTTCATTCTGACTTCACACACCTCCATTCTATGACTTCACACAACTCCATTCTGACTTCACACACCTCCATTCTGTGACTTCACACACCTCCATTCCATGATTTCCCACACTTCCATTCCATGACTTCACACACCTCCATTCTATGAGTTCACACACCTCCATTTGTGACTCTACACACCATCTTTTTGACTTCACACACCTCCATTCTGTGATTTCACACACCTCCATTCTGTGACTTCACACACCTTTATTGTTTGACTTCACACACCTCCATTCTTTGACTTCACACACCTCCATTCCTTGACTTCACACACCTCCATTCTATGAGTTCACACACCTCCATTCTATGAGTTCACACACCTCCATTTTGACTTCACACACCTCCATTCTATGACTTCGCACACCTCCATTCTTTGACTTCACACACCTCCATTTTGAGTTCACACACCTACATTCTGTGACTTCACACACCTCCATTTGTGACGTTACACACCACCATTTTGACTTCACAAACCTCCATTCTGTGACTTCACACACCTCCATTCTGTGACTTCACACACCTCCATTTTGACTTAACACACTTCCATTCTGTGACTTCACACACCTCCATTCTGTGACTTCGCACACTTCCATTGTTTGACTTCACACACCTCCATTCTTTGACTTCACACACCTCCATTCCATGACTTCACACACCTCTACTCTATCAGTTCACACACATGCATTCTATGAGTTCACACACCACCATTTTGACTTCACACACCTCCATTCTATGACATCACACACCTACATTCTTACTTCAGGAACATTCATTGTATGAATTCAGCCACCTCCATTCTATGACTTCACAAACCTCCATTGTATGACTTCACACACCTACATTCTATGACTTCACACACCTCCATTCTATGACTTCACACACCTCCATTCTTTGACTTCACACACCTCCATTCTGTGACTTCACACACCTCCATTCTGAGTTCATAGACCTCCATTCTGTGACTTCACACACATCCAATCTGACTTCACACAGCTCCATTCTATGACTTCACACACCTCCATTCTGTGACTACACACACATCCATTCTATGACTTCACACACCTCCATTGTGACTTCACACAACTCCATTCTATGAGTTCACACACCTCCATTCTGACTTCACACACCTCCATTTTATAACTTCACACACCTTCATTCTGACTTCACACACCTCCATTCTATGACTTCACACAACTCCATTCTGACTTCACATACCTCCATTCTGTGACTTCACACACCTCCATTCCATGACTTCCCACACTTCCATTCCATGACTTCACACACCTCCATTCTTTGATTCAAACACCTCCATTCTATGAGTTCACACACCTCCATTTGTGACTCTACACACCACCTTTTTGACTTCACACACCTCCATTCTGTGATTTCACACACCTCCATTCTGTGACTTCACACACCTTTATTGTTTGACTTCACACACCTCCATTCTTTGACTTCACACACCTCCATTCCTTGACTTCACACACCTCCATTCTATGAGTTCACACACCTCCATTCTATGAGTTCACACACCTCCATTTTGACTTCACACACCTCCATTCTATGACTTCACACCCCTTCATTCTTACTTCAGAAACATCCATTCTATGACTAAACAAATCTCCGTTCTGTGCCTTCACACACCTCCATTTTGAGTTCACACACCTCCATTCTCTGAGTTCACACACCTCCATTCTGTGACTTAACACACCACCATACTATGACTTCACAGACCTCCATTCTGTGACTTCACACACCTCCATTCTGTGACTTCACACACCTCCATTGTGAGTTCACACACCTTCATTGTGTGACTTCACACACCTCAATTGTGTTACTTCACACACCTCCATTCTTTGACTTCACACACCTCCATTCTGTGACTTCACACACCTCCATTCTATGACTTCACACACCTACATCCTGTGACTTCACACACCTCCATTCTGTTACTTCACACACCTCCATTTTGACTTCACACACTTCCATTCTTTGAATTCACACACCTCCATTCTGTGACTTCACACACATTAACATTGTTTGACTTCACACACCTCTATTTTTGGACTTCACACAACTCCATTCCATGAATTCAGACATCTCCATTTTATGAGTTCGCACACCTCCATTTTGACTTCACACACCTCCATTCTATGACTTCACACACCTTCATTCTATGATTTCACAAACCTCCATTCTGTGACTTCACACACCTCAATTCTGGCTTCACACACCTCCATTCTATGATTTCACACACTTCCATTCTATGACTTCACACACCTCCATTCTTTGACTGCACACACCTCCATTGTGAGTTCACACACCTCAATTCTATGACTTCACACACCTCCATTCTATGAATTCACACACCTCCATTCTGTGACTTCACACAACTCCATTCTATGACTTCCCACACCTCCATTCTGGAACTTCACACACCTCCATTCTGAGTTCACACACCTCCGTTCTGTGACTTAACACACCTTCATTCCGTGACTTCACAAACCTTCATTCTATGATTTCACACACCTCCATTCTATGACTCCACACACCTCCATTATATGACTTCACACACCTATATTCTTTGACTTCGCACACCTCCATTCTTTGACTTCACACACCTCCATTTTGAGTTCACACACCTACATTCTGTGACTTCACACACCTCCATTTGTGACGTTACACACCACCATTTTGACTTCACAAACCTCCATTCTGTGACTTGACACACCTCCATTCTGTGACTTCACAAACCTCCATTTTGACTTCACACACTTCCATTCTGTGACTTCACACACCTCCATTCTGTGACTTCGCACACCTCCATTGTTTGACTTCACACACCTCCATTCTTTGACTTCACACACCTCCATTGTATGACTTCACACACCTCTACTCTATCAGTTCACACACATCCATTCTATGAGTTCACACACCACCATCTTGACTTCACACACCTCCATTCTATGACATCACACACGTACATTCTTACTTCAGGAACATCCATTGTATGAATTCACCCACCTCCATTCTATGACTTCACAAACCTCCATTGTATGACTTCACACACCTCCATTGTATGACTTCACACACCTCCATTCTGACTTCACACAACTCCATTCTATGACTTCACACACCTCCATTCTGTGACTTCACACACCTCCATTCTGAGTTCACACACCTCCATTCTATGACTTCACACACCTCCATTGTGACTTCACACACCTCCATTCTATGAGTTCACACACCTCCATTCTGACTTCACACACCTCCATTGTATGACTTCACACACCTCCATTCTGACTTCACACACCTCCATTCTATGACTTCACACAACTCCATTCTCACTTCACATACCTCCATTCTGTGGCTTCACACACCTCCATTCCATGACTTCCCACACTTCCTTTCGATGACTTCACACCCCTCCATTCTTTGACTTCACACACCTCCATTGTATGAGTTCACACACCTCCATTTGTGATTCTACACACCCCCTTTTTGACTTCACAAACCTCAATTCTGTGATTTCACACACCTCCATTCTGTGACTTCACACACCTTTATTGTTTGATTTCACACACCTGCATTCTTTGACTTCACAGACCTCCATTCTATGAGTTCACACACCTCTATTTTGACTTCACACACCTCCATTCTATGACTTCACACACCTTCATTCTTACTTCAGAAACATCCATTCTATGACTTCACGCACCTCCATTCTAGGACTTCACAAATCTCCGTTCTGTGACTTCACACACCTCCATTCTGATTTCACACACCTCCATTCTCTGAGTTCACACACCTCCATTCTGTGACTTCATACACCTCCTTTCTGTGACTACACACATCTCCATTCTGTGACTTCACACACCTCCATTCTATGACTTCACACACCTCCATTCTGTGACTTCACACACCTCCATTCTGTGACTTCACACGCCTCAATTTTGACTTCACACACTTCCATTTTTTGACTTCACATACCTCCACTCTGTGACTTCACACACCACCATTGTTTGACTTCACACACCTCCATTCCTTGACTTCACACACCTCCATTCTATGAGTTCACACACCTCCATTCTATGAGTTCACACACCTCCATTTTGACTTCACACACCTCCATTCTATGACTTCACACCCCTTCATTCTTACTTCAGAAACATCCATTCTATGACTAAACAAATCTCCGTTCTGTGCCTTCACACACCTCCATTTTGAGTTCACACACCTCCATTCTCTGAGTTCACACACCTCCATTCTGTGACTTAACACACCACCATACTATGACTTCACAGACCTCCATTCTGTGACTTCACACACCTCCATTCTGTGACTTCACACACCTCCATTGTGAGTTCACACACCTTCATTGTGTGACTTCACACACCTCAATTGTGTTACTTCACACACCTCCATTCTTTGACTTCACACACCTCCATTCTGTGACTTCACACACCTCCATTCTATGACTTCACACACCTACATCCTGTGACTTCACACACCTCCATTCTGTTACTTCACACACCTCCATTTTGACTTCACACACTTCCATTCTTTGAATTCACACACCTCCATTCTGTGACTTCACACACATTAACATTGTTTGACTTCACACACCTCTATTTTTGGACTTCACACAACTCCATTCCATGAATTCAGACATCTCCATTTTATGAGTTCGCACACCTCCATTTTGACTTCACACACCTCCATTCTATGACTTCACACACCTTCATTCTATGATTTCACAAACCTCCATTCTGTGACTTCACACACCTCAATTCTGGCTTCACACACCTCCATTCTATGATTTCACACACTTCCATTCTATGACTTCACACACCTCCATTCTTTGACTGCACACACCTCCATTGTGAGTTCACACACCTCAATTCTATGACTTCACACACCTCCATTCTATGAATTCACACACCTCCATTCTGTGACTTCACACAACTCCATTCTATGACTTCCCACACCTCCATTCTGGAACTTCACACACCTCCATTCTGAGTTCACACACCTCCGTTCTGTGACTTAACACACCTTCATTCCGTGACTTCACAAACCTTCATTCTATGATTTCACACACCTCCATTCTATGACTCCACACACCTCCATTATATGACTTCACACACCTATATTCTTTGACTTCGCACACCTCCATTCTTTGACTTCACACACCTCCATTTTGAGTTCACACACCTACATTCTGTGACTTCACACACCTCCATTTGTGACGTTACACACCACCATTTTGACTTCACAAACCTCCATTCTGTGACTTGACACACCTCCATTCTGTGACTTCACAAACCTCCATTTTGACTTCACACACTTCCATTCTGTGACTTCACACACCTCCATTCTGTGACTTCGCACACCTCCATTGTTTGACTTCACACACCTCCATTCTTTGACTTCACACACCTCCATTGTATGACTTCACACACCTCTACTCTATCAGTTCACACACATCCATTCTATGAGTTCACACACCACCATCTTGACTTCACACACCTCCATTCTATGACATCACACACGTACATTCTTACTTCAGGAACATCCATTGTATGAATTCACCCACCTCCATTCTATGACTTCACAAACCTCCATTGTATGACTTCACACACCTCCATTGTATGACTTCACACACCTCCATTCTGACTTCACACAACTCCATTCTATGACTTCACACACCTCCATTCTGTGACTTCACACACCTCCATTCTGAGTTCACACACCTCCATTCTATGACTTCACACACCTCCATTGTGACTTCACACACCTCCATTCTATGAGTTCACACACCTCCATTCTGACTTCACACACCTCCATTGTATGACTTCACACACCTCCATTCTGACTTCACACACCTCCATTCTATGACTTCACACAACTCCATTCTCACTTCACATACCTCCATTCTGTGGCTTCACACACCTCCATTCCATGACTTCCCACACTTCCTTTCGATGACTTCACACCCCTCCATTCTTTGACTTCACACACCTCCATTGTATGAGTTCACACACCTCCATTTGTGATTCTACACACCCCCTTTTTGACTTCACAAACCTCAATTCTGTGATTTCACACACCTCCATTCTGTGACTTCACACACCTTTATTGTTTGATTTCACACACCTGCATTCTTTGACTTCACAGACCTCCATTCTATGAGTTCACACACCTCTATTTTGACTTCACACACCTCCATTCTATGACTTCACACACCTTCATTCTTACTTCAGAAACATCCATTCTATGACTTCACGCACCTCCATTCTAGGACTTCACAAATCTCCGTTCTGTGACTTCACACACCTCCATTCTGATTTCACACACCTCCATTCTCTGAGTTCACACACCTCCATTCTGTGACTTCATACACCTCCTTTCTGTGACTACACACATCTCCATTCTGTGACTTCACACACCTCCATTCTATGACTTCACACACCTCCATTCTGTGACTTCACACACCTCCATTCTGTGACTTCACACGCCTCAATTTTGACTTCACACACTTCCATTTTTTGACTTCACATACCTCCACTCTGTGACTTCACACACCACCATTGTTTGACTTCCCACACCTCTATTTTTGGACTTCACACACCTCCATTCCATGACTTCACGCATCTCCATTTTATGAGTTCGCACACCTCCATTTTGACTTCACACACCTACATTCTGTGACATCACACACCTTCATTCTACTTCAGAAACATCCATTCTATGACTTCACACACCTCCATTCTATGACTTTACAAACCTCCATTCTGTGACTTCACACACCTCCATTCTGAGTTCACACACCTCAATTCTGTGACTTCACACACCTCAATTCTGGCTTCACAGACCTCCATTCTATGACTTCACACGATTCCTTTCTATGACTTCACACACCTCCATTCTTGGACTTCACACACCTCCATTGTGATTTCACACACCTCCATTCTATGCCTTCACACACCTCCATTATGACTTCACACAGCCTCATTCTATGACTTCACACACCTGCATTCTGTGCCTTCACACACCTCCATTCTATGACTTAACACACCTTCATTCTTACTTCACAAACATCCATTCTATGAGCACACACCTCCATTCCATGACTTCACACACTTCCATTCTATGACTTCACACACCTCTATTCTGTGAGTTCACACACCTCAATTCTGTGACTTCACACACCTCCATTATGACTTCACACACCTCCATTGTGATTTCACACACCTCCATTCTATGACTTCACACACCTCCATTATGACTTCACACAGCCTCATTCTATGACTTCACACACCTCCATTCTGTGCCTTCACACACCTACATTCTATGACTTAACACACCTTCATTCTGTGATTTCACACACCTCCATTCTGAGTTCACACACCTCCATTCTGTGACTTCACACACCTCCAATCTGACTTCACACAGCTCCATTCTATGACTTCACACACCTCCATACTGTGACTTCACACACCTCCATTCTATGATTTCACACACCTCCCTTGTGACTTCACACACCTCCATTCTATGACTTCACACACCTCCATTCTATGATTTCACACACCTCCCTTGTGACTTCACACACCTCCATTTTATGACTTCACACAACTCCATTCTGACTTCACACACCTCCATTCTATGACTTCACACACCTACATTCCATGACTTCACACACCTCCATTCTGTGATTTCACACACCTCCATTCTGTGACTTCACACACCTTTATCGTTTGACTTCATAAAATGCATTCTTTGACTTCACACATCTTTATACCATGACTTCACACACCTCCATTCTATGAGTTCTCAGACCTCCATTCTATGAGTTCACACACCTCTATTTTGACTTCATACACCTATATTCTATGACTTCACAGATATTCATTCTTATTCAGAAACATCCATTCTATGACTTCACACACCTCAATTCTGTGATTTCACACACCTCCATTATGTGACTTCACACACCTTTATTGTTTGACTTCACACACCTCCATTGTTTGATTTCACACACCTCCATTGCATGACTTCACACACCTCCATTCTATGAGTTCACAAACCTCCATTCTATGAGTTCACACACCACCATTATGACTTCACACACCTCCATTCTGTGACTTCACACACCTCCATTCTGTGACTTCACACACCTCCATTCTATGACTTCACACACCTACATTCTGTGACTTCACACACCTCCATTCTGTTACTTCACACACCTCCATTTTGACTTCACACACTTCCATTCTTTGAATTCACACACCTCCATTCTGTGACTTCACACACCTCTATTTTTGGACTTCACACAACTCCATTCCATGACTTCACACATCTCCATTTTATGAGTTCGCACACCTCCATTTTGACTTCACACACCTCCATTCTATGACTTCACACACCTTCATTCTATGATTTCACAAACCTCCATTCTGTGACTTCACACACCTCCATTCTGAGTTCACACACCTCAATTCTGTGACTTCACACACCTCAATTCTGGCTTCACACACCTCCATTCTATGATTTCACACACTTCCATTCTATGACTTCACACACCTCCATTCTTTGAGTTCACACACCTCCGTTGTGAGTTCACACACCTCCATTCTGTGACTTCACACACCTCCATTCTTTGACTTCACACACCTCCATTCTGTGACTTCACACACCTCCATTCTATGACTTCACACACCTCCATTCTATGAATTCACATATCTCCATTCTGTGACTTCACACAACTCCATTCTATGACTTCCACACCTCCATTCTGGGACTTCACACACCTCCATTCTGAGTTCACACTCCTCCGTTCTGTGACTTAACACACCTTCATTCCGTGACTTCACACAACTTCATTCTATGATTTCACACACCTCCATTCTATGACTCAACACACCTCCATTCTTTGACTTCACACACCTCCATTTTGAGTTCACACACCTACATTCTGTGACTTCACACACCTCCATTTGTGACGTTACACACCACCATTTTGACTTCACAAACCTCCATTCTGTGACTTCACACACCTCCATTCTGTGACTTCACACACCTCCATTTTGACTTAACACACTTCCATTCTGTGACTTCACACACCTCCATTCTGTGACTTCGCACACTTCCATTGTTTGACTTCACACACCTCCATTCTTTGACTTCACACACCTCCATTCCATGACTTCACACACCTCTACTCTATCAGTTCACACACATGCATTCTATGAGTTCACACACCACCATTTTGACTTCACACACCTCCATTCTATGACATCACACACCTACATTCTTACTTCAGGAACATTCATTGTATGAATTCAGCCACCTCCATTCTATGACTTCACAAACCTCCATTGTATGACTTCACACACCTCCATTCTATGACTTCACACACCTCCTTCTATGACTTCACACACCTCCATTCTATGACTTCACACACCTCCATTCTGTGACTTCACACACATCCAATCTGACTTCACACAGCTCCATTCTATGACTTCACACACCTCCATTCTGTGACTTCACACACATCCATTCTATGACTTCACACACCTCCATTGTGACTTCACACAACTCCATTCTATGAGTTCACACACCTCCATTCTGACTTCACACACCTCCATTTTATGACTTCACACACCTTCATTCTGACTTCACACACCTCCATTCTATGACTTCACACAACTCCATTCTGACTTCACACACCTCCATTCTGTGACTTCACACACCTCCATTCCATGATTTCCCACACTTCCATTCCATGACTTCACACACCTCCATTCTATGAGTTCACACACCTCCATTTGTGACTCTACACACCATCTTTTTGACTTCACACACCTCCATTCTGTGATTTCACACACCTCCATTCTGTGACTTCACACACCTTTATTGTTTGACTTCACACACCTCCATTCTTTGACTTCACACACCTCCATTCCTTGACTTCACACACCTCCATTCTATGAGTTCACACACCTCCATTCTATGAGTTCACACACCTCCATTTTGACTTCACACACCTCCATTCTATGACTTCGCACACCTCCATTCTTTGACTTCACACACCTCCATTTTGAGTTCACACACCTACATTCTGTGACTTCACACACCTCCATTTGTGACGTTACACACCACCATTTTGACTTCACAAACCTCCATTCTGTGACTTCACACACCTCCATTCTGTGACTTCACACACCTCCATTTTGACTTAACACACTTCCATTCTGTGACTTCACACACCTCCATTCTGTGACTTCGCACACTTCCATTGTTTGACTTCACACACCTCCATTCTTTGACTTCACACACCTCCATTCCATGACTTCACACACCTCTACTCTATCAGTTCACACACATGCATTCTATGAGTTCACACACCACCATTTTGACTTCACACACCTCCATTCTATGACATCACACACCTACATTCTTACTTCAGGAACATTCATTGTATGAATTCAGCCACCTCCATTCTATGACTTCACAAACCTCCATTGTATGACTTCACACACCTACATTCTATGACTTCACACACCTCCATTCTATGACTTCACACACCTCCATTCTTTGACTTCACACACCTCCATTCTGTGACTTCACACACCTCCATTCTGAGTTCATAGACCTCCATTCTGTGACTTCACACACATCCAATCTGACTTCACACAGCTCCATTCTATGACTTCACACACCTCCATTCTGTGACTACACACACATCCATTCTATGACTTCACACACCTCCATTGTGACTTCACACAACTCCATTCTATGAGTTCACACACCTCCATTCTGACTTCACACACCTCCATTTTATAACTTCACACACCTTCATTCTGACTTCACACACCTCCATTCTATGACTTCACACAACTCCATTCTGACTTCACATACCTCCATTCTGTGACTTCACACACCTCCATTCCATGACTTCCCACACTTCCATTCCATGACTTCACACACCTCCATTCTTTGATTCAAACACCTCCATTCTATGAGTTCACACACCTCCATTTGTGACTCTACACACCACCTTTTTGACTTCACACACCTCCATTCTGTGATTTCACACACCTCCATTCTGTGACTTCACACACCTTTATTGTTTGACTTCACACACCTCCATTCTTTGACTTCACACACCTCCATTCCTTGACTTCACACACCTCCATTCTATGAGTTCACACACCTCCATTCTATGAGTTCACACACCTCCATTTTGACTTCACACACCTCCATTCTATGACTTCACACCCCTTCATTCTTACTTCAGAAACATCCATTCTATGACTAAACAAATCTCCGTTCTGTGCCTTCACACACCTCCATTTTGAGTTCACACACCTCCATTCTCTGAGTTCACACACCTCCATTCTGTGACTTAACACACCACCATACTATGACTTCACAGACCTCCATTCTGTGACTTCACACACCTCCATTCTGTGACTTCACACACCTCCATTGTGAGTTCACACACCTTCATTGTGTGACTTCACACACCTCAATTGTGTTACTTCACACACCTCCATTCTTTGACTTCACACACCTCCATTCTGTGACTTCACACACCTCCATTCTATGACTTCACACACCTACATCCTGTGACTTCACACACCTCCATTCTGTTACTTCACACACCTCCATTTTGACTTCACACACTTCCATTCTTTGAATTCACACACCTCCATTCTGTGACTTCACACACATTAACATTGTTTGACTTCACACACCTCTATTTTTGGACTTCACACAACTCCATTCCATGAATTCAGACATCTCCATTTTATGAGTTCGCACACCTCCATTTTGACTTCACACACCTCCATTCTATGACTTCACACACCTTCATTCTATGATTTCACAAACCTCCATTCTGTGACTTCACACACCTCAATTCTGGCTTCACACACCTCCATTCTATGATTTCACACACTTCCATTCTATGACTTCACACACCTCCATTCTTTGACTGCACACACCTCCATTGTGAGTTCACACACCTCAATTCTATGACTTCACACACCTCCATTCTATGAATTCACACACCTCCATTCTGTGACTTCACACAACTCCATTCTATGACTTCCCACACCTCCATTCTGGAACTTCACACACCTCCATTCTGAGTTCACACACCTCCGTTCTGTGACTTAACACACCTTCATTCCGTGACTTCACAAACCTTCATTCTATGATTTCACACACCTCCATTCTATGACTCCACACACCTCCATTATATGACTTCACACACCTATATTCTTTGACTTCGCACACCTCCATTCTTTGACTTCACACACCTCCATTTTGAGTTCACACACCTACATTCTGTGACTTCACACACCTCCATTTGTGACGTTACACACCACCATTTTGACTTCACAAACCTCCATTCTGTGACTTGACACACCTCCATTCTGTGACTTCACAAACCTCCATTTTGACTTCACACACTTCCATTCTGTGACTTCACACACCTCCATTCTGTGACTTCGCACACCTCCATTGTTTGACTTCACACACCTCCATTCTTTGACTTCACACACCTCCATTGTATGACTTCACACACCTCTACTCTATCAGTTCACACACATCCATTCTATGAGTTCACACACCACCATCTTGACTTCACACACCTCCATTCTATGACATCACACACGTACATTCTTACTTCAGGAACATCCATTGTATGAATTCACCCACCTCCATTCTATGACTTCACAAACCTCCATTGTATGACTTCACACACCTCCATTGTATGACTTCACACACCTCCATTCTGACTTCACACAACTCCATTCTATGACTTCACACACCTCCATTCTGTGACTTCACACACCTCCATTCTGAGTTCACACACCTCCATTCTATGACTTCACACACCTCCATTGTGACTTCACACACCTCCATTCTATGAGTTCACACACCTCCATTCTGACTTCACACACCTCCATTGTATGACTTCACACACCTCCATTCTGACTTCACACACCTCCATTCTATGACTTCACACAACTCCATTCTCACTTCACATACCTCCATTCTGTGGCTTCACACACCTCCATTCCATGACTTCCCACACTTCCTTTCGATGACTTCACACCCCTCCATTCTTTGACTTCACACACCTCCATTGTATGAGTTCACACACCTCCATTTGTGATTCTACACACCCCCTTTTTGACTTCACAAACCTCAATTCTGTGATTTCACACACCTCCATTCTGTGACTTCACACACCTTTATTGTTTGATTTCACACACCTGCATTCTTTGACTTCACAGACCTCCATTCTATGAGTTCACACACCTCTATTTTGACTTCACACACCTCCATTCTATGACTTCACACACCTTCATTCTTACTTCAGAAACATCCATTCTATGACTTCACGCACCTCCATTCTAGGACTTCACAAATCTCCGTTCTGTGACTTCACACACCTCCATTCTGATTTCACACACCTCCATTCTCTGAGTTCACACACCTCCATTCTGTGACTTCATACACCTCCTTTCTGTGACTACACACATCTCCATTCTGTGACTTCACACACCTCCATTCTATGACTTCACACACCTCCATTCTGTGACTTCACACACCTCCATTCTGTGACTTCACACGCCTCAATTTTGACTTCACACACTTCCATTTTTTGACTTCACATACCTCCACTCTGTGACTTCACACACCACCATTGTTTGACTTCCCACACCTCTATTTTTGGACTTCACACACCTCCATTCCATGACTTCACGCATCTCCATTTTATGAGTTCGCACACCTCCATTTTGACTTCACACACCTACATTCTGTGACATCACACACCTTCATTCTACTTCAGAAACATCCATTCTATGACTTCACACACCTCCATTCTATGACTTTACAAACCTCCATTCTGTGACTTCACACACCTCCATTCTGAGTTCACACACCTCAATTCTGTGACTTCACACACCTCAATTCTGGCTTCACAGACCTCCATTCTATGACTTCACACGATTCCTTTCTATGACTTCACACACCTCCATTCTTGGACTTCACACACCTCCATTGTGATTTCACACACCTCCATTCTATGCCTTCACACACCTCCATTATGACTTCACACAGCCTCATTCTATGACTTCACACACCTGCATTCTGTGCCTTCACACACCTCCATTCTATGACTTAACACACCTTCATTCTTACTTCACAAACATCCATTCTATGAGCACACACCTCCATTCCATGACTTCACACACTTCCATTCTATGACTTCACACACCTCTATTCTGTGAGTTCACACACCTCAATTCTGTGACTTCACACACCTCCATTATGACTTCACACACCTCCATTGTGATTTCACACACCTCCATTCTATGACTTCACACACCTCCATTATGACTTCACACAGCCTCATTCTATGACTTCACACACCTCCATTCTGTGCCTTCACACACCTACATTCTATGACTTAACACACCTTCATTCTGTGATTTCACACACCTCCATTCTGAGTTCACACACCTCCATTCTGTGACTTCACACACCTCCAATCTGACTTCACACAGCTCCATTCTATGACTTCACACACCTCCATACTGTGACTTCACACACCTCCATTCTATGATTTCACACACCTCCCTTGTGACTTCACACACCTCCATTCTATGACTTCACACACCTCCATTCTATGATTTCACACACCTCCCTTGTGACTTCACACACCTCCATTTTATGACTTCACACAACTCCATTCTGACTTCACACACCTCCATTCTATGACTTCACACACCTACATTCCATGACTTCACACACCTCCATTCTGTGATTTCACACACCTCCATTCTGTGACTTCACACACCTTTATCGTTTGACTTCATAAAATGCATTCTTTGACTTCACACATCTTTATACCATGACTTCACACACCTCCATTCTATGAGTTCTCAGACCTCCATTCTATGAGTTCACACACCTCTATTTTGACTTCATACACCTATATTCTATGACTTCACAGATATTCATTCTTATTCAGAAACATCCATTCTATGACTTCACACACCTCAATTCTGTGATTTCACACACCTCCATTATGTGACTTCACACACCTTTATTGTTTGACTTCACACACCTCCATTGTTTGATTTCACACACCTCCATTGCATGACTTCACACACCTCCATTCTATGAGTTCACAAACCTCCATTCTATGAGTTCACACACCACCATTATGACTTCACACACCTCCATTCTGTGACTTCACACACCTCCATTCTGTGACTTCACACACCTCCATTCTATGACTTCACACACCTACATTCTGTGACTTCACACACCTCCATTCTGTTACTTCACACACCTCCATTTTGACTTCACACACTTCCATTCTTTGAATTCACACACCTCCATTCTGTGACTTCACACACCTCTATTTTTGGACTTCACACAACTCCATTCCATGACTTCACACATCTCCATTTTATGAGTTCGCACACCTCCATTTTGACTTCACACACCTCCATTCTATGACTTCACACACCTTCATTCTATGATTTCACAAACCTCCATTCTGTGACTTCACACACCTCCATTCTGAGTTCACACACCTCAATTCTGTGACTTCACACACCTCAATTCTGGCTTCACACACCTCCATTCTATGATTTCACACACTTCCATTCTATGACTTCACACACCTCCATTCTTTGAGTTCACACACCTCCGTTGTGAGTTCACACACCTCCATTCTGTGACTTCACACACCTCCATTCTTTGACTTCACACACCTCCATTCTGTGACTTCACACACCTCCATTCTATGACTTCACACACCTCCATTCTATGAATTCACATATCTCCATTCTGTGACTTCACACAACTCCATTCTATGACTTCCACACCTCCATTCTGGGACTTCACACACCTCCATTCTGAGTTCACACTCCTCCGTTCTGTGACTTAACACACCTTCATTCCGTGACTTCACACAACTTCATTCTATGATTTCACACACCTCCATTCTATGACTCAACACACCTCCATTCTTTGACTTCACACACCTCCATTTTGAGTTCACACACCTACATTCTGTGACTTCACACACCTCCATTTGTGACGTTACACACCACCATTTTGACTTCACAAACCTCCATTCTGTGACTTCACACACCTCCATTCTGTGACTTCACACACCTCCATTTTGACTTAACACACTTCCATTCTGTGACTTCACACACCTCCATTCTGTGACTTCGCACACTTCCATTGTTTGACTTCACACACCTCCATTCTTTGACTTCACACACCTCCATTCCATGACTTCACACACCTCTACTCTATCAGTTCACAC
Source organism: Megascapheus bottae (assembly GCA_024803745.1). Classification (NCBI taxonomy): domain Eukaryota; kingdom Metazoa; phylum Chordata; class Mammalia; order Rodentia; family Geomyidae; genus Megascapheus; species Megascapheus bottae. The sequence continues at coordinate 221,422 of JANJXV010000186.1, read as the reverse complement.
ACATGCATTCTATGAGTTCACACACCACCATTTTGACTTCACACACCTCCATTCTATGACATCACACACCTACATTCTTACTTCAGGAACATTCATTGTATGAATTCAGCCACCTCCATTCTATGACTTCACAAACCTCCATTGTATGACTTCACACACCTCCATTCTATGACTTCACACACCTCCTTCTATGACTTCACACACCTCCATTCTATGACTTCACACACCTCCATTCTGTGACTTCACACACCTCCATTCTGAGTTCATAGACCTCCATTCTGTGACTTCACACACATCCAATCTGACTTCACACAGCTCCATTCTATGACTTCACACACCTCCATTCTGTGACTTCACACACATCCATTCTATGACTTCACACACCTCCATTGTGACTTCACACAACTCCATTCTATGAGTTCACACACCTCCATTCTGACTTCACACACCTCCATTTTATGACTTCACACACCTTCATTCTGACTTCACACACCTCCATTCTATGACTTCACACAACTCCATTCTGACTTCACACACCTCCATTCTGTGACTTCACACACCTCCATTCCATGATTTCCCACACTTCCATTCCATGACTTCACACACCTCCATTCTATGAGTTCACACACCTCCATTTGTGACTCTACACACCATCTTTTTGACTTCACACACCTCCATTCTGTGATTTCACACACCTCCATTCTGTGACTTCACACACCTTTATTGTTTGACTTCACACACCTCCATTCTTTGACTTCACACACCTCCATTCCTTGACTTCACACACCTCCATTCTATGAGTTCACACACCTCCATTCTATGAGTTCACACACCTCCATTTTGACTTCACACACCTCCATTCTATGACTTCGCACACCTCCATTCTTTGACTTCACACACCTCCATTTTGAGTTCACACACCTACATTCTGTGACTTCACACACCTCCATTTGTGACGTTACACACCACCATTTTGACTTCACAAACCTCCATTCTGTGACTTCACACACCTCCATTCTGTGACTTCACACACCTCCATTTTGACTTAACACACTTCCATTCTGTGACTTCACACACCTCCATTCTGTGACTTCGCACACTTCCATTGTTTGACTTCACACACCTCCATTCTTTGACTTCACACACCTCCATTCCATGACTTCACACACCTCTACTCTATCAGTTCACACACATGCATTCTATGAGTTCACACACCACCATTTTGACTTCACACACCTCCATTCTATGACATCACACACCTACATTCTTACTTCAGGAACATTCATTGTTTGAATTCAGCCACCTCCATTCAATGACTTCACAAACCTCCATTGTATGACTTCACACACCTACATTCTATGACTTCACACACCTCCATTCTATGACTTCACACACCTCCATTCTATGACTTCACACACCTCCATTCTGTGACTTCACACACCTCCATTCTGAGTTCATAGACCTCCATTCTGTGACTTCACACACATCCAATCTGACTTCACACAGCTCCATTCTATGACTTCACACACCTCCATCCTGTGACTTCACACACATCCATTCTATGACATCACACACCTCCATTGTGACTTCACACAACTCCATTCTATGAGTTCACACACCTCCATTCTGACTTCACACACCTCCATTTTATAACTTCACACACCTTCATTCTGACTTCACACACCTCCATTCTATGACTTCACACAACTCCATTCTGACTTCACACACCTCCATTCTGTGACTTCACACACCTCCATTCCATGACTTCCCACACTTTCACTCCATGACTTCACACACCTCCATTCTTTGACTTCAAACACCTCCATTCTATGAGTTCACACACCTCCATTTGTGACTCTACACACCACCTTTTTGACTTCACACACCTCCATTCTGTGATTTCACACACCTCCATTCTGTGACTTCACACACCTTTATTGTTTGACTTCACACACCTCCATTCTTTGACTTCACACACCTCCATTCCTTGACTTCACACACCTCCATTCTATGAGTTCACACACCTCCATTCTATGAGTTCACACACCTCCATTTTGACTTCACACACCTCCATTCTATGACTTCACACCCCTTCATTCTTACTTCAGAAACATCCATTCTATGACTAAACAAATCTCCGTTCTGTGACTTCACACACCTCCATTTTGAGTTCACACACCTCCATTCTCTGAGTTCACACACCTCCATTCTGTGACTTAACACACCACCATACTATGACTTCACAGACCTCCATTCTGTGACTTCACACACCTCCATTCTGTGACTTCACACACCTCCATTGTGAGTTCACACACCTTCATTGTGTGACTTCACACACCTCAATTGTGTTACTTCACACACCTCCATTCTTTGACTTCACACACCTCCATTCTGTGACTTCACACACCTCCATTCTATGACTTCACACACCTACATTCTGTGACTTCACACACCTCCATTCTGTTACTTCACACACCTCCATTTTGACTTCACACACTTCCATTCTTTGAATTCACACACCTCCATTCTGTGACTTCACACACATTAACATTGTTTGACTTCACACACCTCTATTTTTGGACTTCACACAACTCCATTCCATGACTTCAGACATCTCCATTTTATGAGTTCGCACACCTCCATTTTGACTTCACACACCTCCATTCTATGACTTCACACACCTTCATTCTATGATTTCACAAACCTCCATTCTGTGACTTCACACACCTCAATTCTGGCTTCACACACCTCCATTCTATGATTTCACACACTTCCTTCTATGACTTCACACACCTCCATTCTTTGACTGCACACACCTCCATTGTGAGTTCACACACCTCAATTCTATGACTTCACACACCTCCATTCTATGAATTCACACACCTCCATTCTGTGACTTCACACAACTCCATTCTATGACTTCCCACACCTCCATTCTGGAACTTCACACACCTCCATTCTGAGTTCACACACCTCCGTTCTGTGACTTAACACACCTTCATTCCGTGACTTCACAAACCTTCATTCTATGATTTCACACACCTCCATTCTATGACTCCACACACCTCCATTATATGACTTCACACACCTATATTCTTTGACTTCGCACACCTCCATTCTTTGACTTCACACACCTCCATTTTGAGTTCACACACCTACATTCTGTGACTTCACACACCTCCATTTGTGACGTTACACACCACCATTTTGACTTCACAAACCTCCATTCTGTGACTTGACACACCTCCATTCTGTGACTTCACAAACCTCCATTTTGACTTCACACACTTCCATTCTGTGACTTCACACACCTCCATTCTGTGACTTCGCACACCTCCATTGTTTGACTTCACACACCTCCATTCTTTGACTTCACACACCTCCATTGTATGACTTCACACACCTCTACTCTATCAGTTCACACACATCCATTCTATGAGTTCACACACCACCATCTTGACTTCACACACCTCCATTCTATGACATCACACACGTACATTCTTACTTCAGGAACATCCATTGTATGAATTCACCCACCTCCATTCTATGACTTCACAAACCTCCATTGTATGACTTCACACACCTCCATTGTATGACTTCACACACCTCCATTCTGACTTCACACAACTCCATTCTATGACTTCACACACCTCCATTCTGTGACTTCACACACCTCCATTCTGAGTTCACACACCTCCATTCTATGACTTCACACACCTCCATTGTGACTTCACACACCTCCATTCTATGAGTTCACACACCTCCATTCTGACTTCACACACCTCCATTGTATGACTTCACACACCTCCATTCTGACTTCACACACCTCCATTCTATGACTTCACACAACTCCATTCTCACTTCACACACCTCCATTCTGTGGCTTCACACACCTCCATTCCATGACTTCCCACACTTCCTTTCGATGACTTCACACCCCTCCATTCTTTGACTTCACACACCTCCATTGTATGAGTTCACACACCTCCATTTGTGATTCTACACACCCCCTTTTTGACTTCACAAACCTCAATTCTGTGATTTCACACACCTCCATTCTGTGACTTCACACACCTTTATTGTTTGATTTCACACACCTGCATTCTTTGACTTCACAGACCTCCATTCTATGAGTTCACACACCTCTATTTTGACTTCACACACCTCCATTCTATGACTTCACACACCTTCATTCTTACTTCAGAAACATCCATTCTATGACTTCACGCACCTCCATTCTAGGACTTCACAAATCTCCGTTCTGTGACTTCACACACCTCCATTCTGATTTCACACACCTCCATTCTCTGAGTTCACACACCTCCATTCTGTGACTTCATACACCTCCTTTCTGTGACTACACACATCTCCATTCTGTGACTTCACACACCTCCATTCTATGACTTCACACACCTCCATTCTGTGACTTCACACACCTCCATTCTGTGACTTCACACGCCTCAATTTTGACTTCACACACTTCCATTTTTTGACTTCACATACCTCCACTCTGTGACTTCACACACCACCATTGTTTGACTTCCCACACCTCTATTTTTGGACTTCACACACCTCCATTCCATGACTTCACGCATCTCCATTTTATGAGTTCGCACACCTCCATTTTGACTTCACACACCTACATTCTGTGACATCACACACCTTCATTCTACTTCAGAAACATCCATTCTATGACTTCACACACCTCCATTCTATGACTTTACAAACCTCCATTCTGTGACTTCACACACCTCCATTCTGAGTTCACACACCTCAATTCTGTGACTTCACACACCTCAATTCTGGCTTCACACACCTCCATTCTATGACTTCACACGATTCCTTTCTATGACTTCACACACCTCCATTCTTGGACTTCACACACCTCCATTGTGATTTCACACACCTCCATTCTATGCCTTCACACACCTCCATTATGACTTCACACAGCCTCATTCTATGACTTCACACACCTGCATTGTGTGCCTTCACACACCTCCATTCTATGACTTAACACACCTTCATTCTTACTTCACAAACATCCATTCTATGAGCACACACCTCCATTCCATGACTTCACACACTTCCATTCTATGACTTCACACACCTCTATTCTGTGAGTTCACACACCTCAATTCTGTGACTTCACACACCTCCATTATGACTTCACACACCTCCATTGTGATTTCACACACCTCCATTCTATGACTTCACACACCTCCATTATGACTTCACACAGCCTCATTCTATGACTTCACACACCTCCATTCTGTGCCTTCACACACCTCCATTCTATGACTTAACACACCTTCATTCTGTGATTTCACACACCTCCATTCTGAGTTCACACACCTCCATTCTGTGACTTCACACACCTCCAATCTGACTTCACACAGCTCCATTCTATGACTTCACACACCTCCATACTGTGACTTCACACACCTCCATTCTATGATTTCACACACCTCCCTTGTGACTTCACACACCTCCATTCTATGACTTCACACACCTCCATTCTATGATTTCACACACCTCCCTTGTGACTTCACACACCTCCATTTTATGACTTCACACAACTCCATTCTGACTTCACACACCTCCATTCTATGACTTCACACACCTACATTCCATGACTTCACACACCTCCATTCTGTGATTTCACACACCTCCATTCTGTGACTTCACACACCTTTATCGTTTGACTTCATAAAATGCATTCTTTGACTTCACACATCTTTATACCATGACTTCACACACCTCCATTCTATGAGTTCTCAGACCTCCATTCTATGAGTTCACACACCTCTATTTTGACTTCATACACCTATATTCTATGACTTCACAGATATTCATTCTTATTCAGAAACATCCATTCTATGACTTCACACACCTCAATTCTGTGATTTCACACACCTCCATTATGTGACTTCACACACCTTTATTGTTTGACTTCACACACCTCCATTGTTTGATTTCACACACCTCCATTGCATGACTTCACACACCTCCATTCTATGAGTTCACAAACCTCCATTCTATGAGTTCACACACCACCATTATGACTTCACACACCTCCATTCTGTGACTTCACACACCTCCATTCTGTGACTTCACACACCTTCATTCTATGACTTCACACACCTACATTCTGTGACTTCACACACCTCCATTCTGTTACTTCACACACCTCCATTTTGACTTCACACACTTCCATTCTTTGAATTCACACACCTCCATTCTGTGACTTCACACACCTCTATTTTTGGACTTCACACAACTCCATTCCATGACTTCACACATCTCCATTTTATGAGTTCGCACACCTCCATTTTGACTTCACACACCTCCATTCTATGACTTCACACACCTTCATTCTATGATTTCACAAACCTCCATTCTGTGACTTCACACACCTCCATTCTGAGTTCACACACCTCAATTCTGTGACTTCACACACCTCAATTCTGGCTTCACACACCTCCATTCTATGATTTCACACACTTCCATTCTATGACTTCACACACCTCCATTCTTTGAGTTCACACACCTCCGTTGTGAGTTCACACACCTCCATTCTGTGACTTCACACACCTCCATTCTTTGACTTCACACACCTCCATTCTGTGACTTCACACACCTCCATTCTATGACTTCACACACCTCCATTCTATGAATTCACATATCTCCATTCTGTGACTTCACACAACTCCATTCTATGACTTCCACACCTCCATTCTGGGACTTCACACACCTCCATTCTGAGTTCACACTCCTCCGTTCTGTGACTTAACACACCTTCATTCCGTGACTTCACACAACTTCATTCTATGATTTCACACACCTCCATTCTATGACTCAACACACCTCCATTCTTTGACTTCACACACCTCCATTTTGAGTTCACACACCTACATTCTGTGACTTCACACACCTCCATTTGTGACGTTACACACCACCATTTTGACTTCACAAACCTCCATTCTGTGACTTCACACACCTCCATTCTGTGACTTCACACACCTCCATTTTGACTTAACACACTTCCATTCTGTGACTTCACACACCTCCATTCTGTGACTTCGCACACTTCCATTGTTTGACTTCACACACCTCCATTCTTTGACTTCACACACCTCCATTCCATGACTTCACACACCTCTACTCTATCAGTTCACACACATGCATTCTATGAGTTCACACACCACCATTTTGACTTCACACACCTCCATTCTATGACATCACACACCTACATTCTTACTTCAGGAACATTCATTGTATGAATTCAGCCACCTCCATTCTATGACTTCACAAACCTCCATTGTATGACTTCACACACCTCCATTCTATGACTTCACACACCTCCTTCTATGACTTCACACACCTCCATTCTATGACTTCACACACCTCCATTCTGTGACTTCACACACCTCCATTCTGAGTTCATAGACCTCCATTCTGTGACTTCACACACATCCAATCTGACTTCACACAGCTCCATTCTATGACTTCACACACCTCCATTCTGTGACTTCACACACATCCATTCTATGACTTCACACACCTCCATTGTGACTTCACACAACTCCATTCTATGAGTTCACACACCTCCATTCTGACTTCACACACCTCCATTTTATGACTTCACACACCTTCATTCTGACTTCACACACCTCCATTCTATGACTTCACACAACTCCATTCTGACTTCACACACCTCCATTCTGTGACTTCACACACCTCCATTCCATGATTTCCCACACTTCCATTCCATGACTTCACACACCTCCATTCTATGAGTTCACACACCTCCATTTGTGACTCTACACACCATCTTTTTGACTTCACACACCTCCATTCTGTGATTTCACACACCTCCATTCTGTGACTTCACACACCTTTATTGTTTGACTTCACACACCTCCATTCTTTGACTTCACACACCTCCATTCCTTGACTTCACACACCTCCATTCTATGAGTTCACACACCTCCATTCTATGAGTTCACACACCTCCATTTTGACTTCACACACCTCCATTCTATGACTTCGCACACCTCCATTCTTTGACTTCACACACCTCCATTTTGAGTTCACACACCTACATTCTGTGACTTCACACACCTCCATTTGTGACGTTACACACCACCATTTTGACTTCACAAACCTCCATTCTGTGACTTCACACACCTCCATTCTGTGACTTCACACACCTCCATTTTGACTTAACACACTTCCATTCTGTGACTTCACACACCTCCATTCTGTGACTTCGCACACTTCCATTGTTTGACTTCACACACCTCCATTCTTTGACTTCACACACCTCCATTCCATGACTTCACACACCTCTACTCTATCAGTTCACACACATGCATTCTATGAGTTCACACACCACCATTTTGACTTCACACACCTCCATTCTATGACATCACACACCTACATTCTTACTTCAGGAACATTCATTGTTTGAATTCAGCCACCTCCATTCAATGACTTCACAAACCTCCATTGTATGACTTCACACACCTACATTCTATGACTTCACACACCTCCATTCTATGACTTCACACACCTCCATTCTATGACTTCACACACCTCCATTCTGTGACTTCACACACCTCCATTCTGAGTTCATAGACCTCCATTCTGTGACTTCACACACATCCAATCTGACTTCACACAGCTCCATTCTATGACTTCACACACCTCCATCCTGTGACTTCACACACATCCATTCTATGACATCACACACCTCCATTGTGACTTCACACAACTCCATTCTATGAGTTCACACACCTCCATTCTGACTTCACACACCTCCATTTTATAACTTCACACACCTTCATTCTGACTTCACACACCTCCATTCTATGACTTCACACAACTCCATTCTGACTTCACACACCTCCATTCTGTGACTTCACACACCTCCATTCCATGACTTCCCACACTTTCACTCCATGACTTCACACACCTCCATTCTTTGACTTCAAACACCTCCATTCTATGAGTTCACACACCTCCATTTGTGACTCTACACACCACCTTTTTGACTTCACACACCTCCATTCTGTGATTTCACACACCTCCATTCTGTGACTTCACACACCTTTATTGTTTGACTTCACACACCTCCATTCTTTGACTTCACACACCTCCATTCCTTGACTTCACACACCTCCATTCTATGAGTTCACACACCTCCATTCTATGAGTTCACACACCTCCATTTTGACTTCACACACCTCCATTCTATGACTTCACACCCCTTCATTCTTACTTCAGAAACATCCATTCTATGACTAAACAAATCTCCGTTCTGTGACTTCACACACCTCCATTTTGAGTTCACACACCTCCATTCTCTGAGTTCACACACCTCCATTCTGTGACTTAACACACCACCATACTATGACTTCACAGACCTCCATTCTGTGACTTCACACACCTCCATTCTGTGACTTCACACACCTCCATTGTGAGTTCACACACCTTCATTGTGTGACTTCACACACCTCAATTGTGTTACTTCACACACCTCCATTCTTTGACTTCACACACCTCCATTCTGTGACTTCACACACCTCCATTCTATGACTTCACACACCTACATTCTGTGACTTCACACACCTCCATTCTGTTACTTCACACACCTCCATTTTGACTTCACACACTTCCATTCTTTGAATTCACACACCTCCATTCTGTGACTTCACACACATTAACATTGTTTGACTTCACACACCTCTATTTTTGGACTTCACACAACTCCATTCCATGACTTCAGACATCTCCATTTTATGAGTTCGCACACCTCCATTTTGACTTCACACACCTCCATTCTATGACTTCACACACCTTCATTCTATGATTTCACAAACCTCCATTCTGTGACTTCACACACCTCAATTCTGGCTTCACACACCTCCATTCTATGATTTCACACACTTCCTTCTATGACTTCACACACCTCCATTCTTTGACTGCACACACCTCCATTGTGAGTTCACACACCTCAATTCTATGACTTCACACACCTCCATTCTATGAATTCACACACCTCCATTCTGTGACTTCACACAACTCCATTCTATGACTTCCCACACCTCCATTCTGGAACTTCACACACCTCCATTCTGAGTTCACACACCTCCGTTCTGTGACTTAACACACCTTCATTCCGTGACTTCACAAACCTTCATTCTATGATTTCACACACCTCCATTCTATGACTCCACACACCTCCATTATATGACTTCACACACCTATATTCTTTGACTTCGCACACCTCCATTCTTTGACTTCACACACCTCCATTTTGAGTTCACACACCTACATTCTGTGACTTCACACACCTCCATTTGTGACGTTACACACCACCATTTTGACTTCACAAACCTCCATTCTGTGACTTGACACACCTCCATTCTGTGACTTCACAAACCTCCATTTTGACTTCACACACTTCCATTCTGTGACTTCACACACCTCCATTCTGTGACTTCGCACACCTCCATTGTTTGACTTCACACACCTCCATTCTTTGACTTCACACACCTCCATTGTATGACTTCACACACCTCTACTCTATCAGTTCACACACATCCATTCTATGAGTTCACACACCACCATCTTGACTTCACACACCTCCATTCTATGACATCACACACGTACATTCTTACTTCAGGAACATCCATTGTATGAATTCACCCACCTCCATTCTATGACTTCACAAACCTCCATTGTATGACTTCACACACCTCCATTCTATGACTTCACACACCTCCATTCTATGACTTCACACACCTCCATTCTGACTTCACACACCTCCATTCAATGACTTCACACAACTCCATTCTGACTTCACACACCTCCATTCTATGACTTCCCACACCTCCATTCTGACTTCACACAACTCCATTCTATGACATCACACACCTCCATTCTGTGACTTCACACACCTCCATTCTGAGTTCACACACCTCCATTCTATGACTTCACACACCTCCATTGTGACTTCACACACCTCCATTCTATGAGTTCACACACCTCCATTCTGACTTCACACACCTCCATTGTATGACTTCACACACCTCCATTCTGACTTCACACACCTCCATTCTATGACTTCACACAACTCCATTCTCACTTCACACACCTCCATTCTGTGGCTTCACACACCTCCATTTCATGACTTCCCACACTTCCTTTCGATGACTTCACACCCCTCCATTCTTTGACTTCCCACACCTCCATTGTATGAGTTCACACACCTCCATTTGTGATTCTACACACCCCCTTTTTGACTTCACAAACCTCAATTCTGTGATTTCACACACCTCCATTCTGTGACTTCACACACCTTTATTGTTTGATTTCACACACCTGCATTCTTTGACTTCACACACCTCCATTCTATGAGTTCACACACCTCTATTTTGACTTCACACACCTCCATTCTATGACTTCACACACCTTCATTCTTACTTCAGAAACATCCATTCTATGACTTCACGCACCTCCATTCTAGGACTTCACAAATCTCCGTTCTGTGACTTCACACACCTTCATTCTGATTTCACACACCTCCATTCTCTGAGTTCACACACCTCCATTCTGTGACTTCATACACCTCCTTTCTGTGACTACACACATCTCCATTCTGTGACTTCACACACCTCCATTCTATGACTTCACACACCTCCATTCTGTGACTTCACACACCTCCATTCTGTGACTTCACACGCCTCAATTTTGACTTCACACACTTCCATTTTTTGACTTCACATCCCTCCACTCTGTGACTTCACACACCACCATTGTTTGACTTCCCACACCTCTATTTTTGGACTTCACACACCTCCATTCCATGACTTCACGCATCTCCATTTTATGAGTTCGCACACCTCCATTTTGACTTCACACACCTACATTCTGTGACATCACACACCTTCATTCTACTTCAGAAACATCCATTCTATGACTTCACACACCTCCATTCTATGACTTTACAAACCTCCATTCTGTGACTTCACACACCTCCATTCTGAGTTCACACACCTCAATTCTGTGACTTCACACACCTCAATTCTGGCTTCACACACCTCCATTCTATGACTTCACACGATTCCTTTCTATGACTTCACACACCTCCATTCTTGGACTTCACACACCTCCATTGTGATTTCACACACCTCCATTCTATGCCTTCACACACCTGCATTATGACTTCACACAGCCTCATTCTATGACTTCACACACCTGCATTCTGTGCCTTCACACACCTCCATTCTATGACTTAACACACCTTCATTCTTACTTCACAAACATCCATTCTATGAGCACACACCTCCATTCCATGACTTCACACACCTCCATTCTATGACTTCACACACCTCTATTCTGTGAGTTCACACACCTCAATTCTGTGACTTCACACACCTCCATTATGACTTCACACACCTCCATTGTGATTTCACACACCTCCATTCTATGACTTCACACACCTCCATTATGACTTCACACAGCCTCATTCTATGACTTCACACACCTCCATTCTGTGCCTTCACACACCTCCATTCTATGACTTAACACACCTTCATTCTGTGATTTCACACACCTCCATTCTGAGTTCACACACATCCATTCTGTGACTTCACACACCTCCAATCTGACTTCACACAGCTCCATTCTATGACTTCACACACCTCCATACTATGACTTCACACACCTCCATTCTATGATTTCACACACCTCCCTTGTGACTTCACACACCTCCATTCTATGACTTCACACACCTCCATTCTATGATTTCACACACCTCCCTTGTGACTTCACACACCTACATTTTATGACTTCACACAACTCCATTCTGACTTCACACACCTCCATTCTATGACTTCACACACCTACATTCCATGACTTCACACACCTCCATTCTGTGATTTCACACACCTCCATTCTGTGACTTCACACACCTTTATCGTTTGACTTCATAAAATGCATTCTTTGACTTCACACATCTTTATACCATGACTTCCACACCTCCATTCTATGAGTTCTCAGACCTCCATTCTATGAGTTCACACACCTCTATTTTGACTTCATACACCTATATTCTATGACTTCACAGATATTCATTCTTATTCAGAAACATCCATTCTATGACTTCACACACCTCCATTCTGTGATTTCACACACCTCCATTATGTGACTTCACACACCTTTATTGTTTGACTTCACACACCTCCATTGTTTGACTTCACACACCTCCATTGCATGACTTCACACACCTCCATTCTATGAGTTCACAAACCTCCATTCTATGAGTTCACACACCACCATTATGACTTCACACACCTCCATTCTGTGACTTCACACACTTCCATTCTGTGACTTCACACACCTCCATTCTGTGACTTCACACACCTACATTCTGTGACTTCACACACCTCCATTCTGTTACTTCACACACCTCCATTTTGACTTCACACACTTCCATTCTTTGAATTCACACACCTCCATTCTGTGACTTCACACACCTCTATTTTTGGACTTCACACAACTCCATTCCATGACTTCACACATCTCCATTTTATGAGTTCGCACACCTCCATTTTGACTTCACAAACCTCCATTCTATGACTTCACACACCTTCATTCTATGATTTCACAAACCTCCATTCTGTGACTTCACACACCTCCATTCTGAGTTCACACACCTCAATTCTGTGACTTCACACACCTCAATTCTGGCTTCACACACCTCCATTCTATGATTTCACACACTTCCATTCTATGACTTCACACACCTCCATTCTTTGACTTCACACACCTCCGTTGTGAGTTCACACACCTCCATTCTGTGACTTCACACACCTCCATTCTTTGACTTCACACACCTCCATTCTCTGACTTCACACACCTCCATTCTATGACTTCACACACCTCCATTCTATGAATTCACATATCTCCATTCTGTGACTTCACACACCTCCATTCTATGACTCAACACACCTCCATTCTTTGACTTCACACACCTCCATTTTGAGTTCACACACCTACATTCTGTGACTTCACACACCTCCATTTGTGACGTTACACACCACCATTTTGACTTCACAAACCTCCATTCTGTGACTTCACACACCTCCATTCTGTGACTTCACACACCTCCATTTTGACTTAACACACTTCCATTCTGTGACTTCACACACCTCCATTCTGTGACTTCGCACACTTCCATTGTTTGACTTCACACACCTCCATTCTTTGACTTCACACACCTCCATTCCATGACTTCACACACCTCTACTCTATCAGTTCACACACATGCATTCTATGAGTTCACACACCACCATTTTGACTTCACACACCTCCATTCTATGACATCACACACCTACATTCTTACTTCAGGAACATTCATTGTATGAATTCAGCCACCTCCATTCTATGACTTCACAAACCTCCATTGTATGACTTCACACACCTCCATTCTATGACTTCACACACCTCCTTCTATGACTTCACACACCTCCATTCTATGACTTCACACACCTCCATTCTGTGACTTCACACACCTCCATTCTGAGTTCATAGACCTCCATTCTGTGACTTCACACACATCCAATCTGACTTCACACAGCTCCATTCTATGACTTCACACACCTCCATTCTGTGACTTCACACACATCCATTCTATAACTTCACACACCTCCATTGTGATTTCACACAACTCCATTCTATGAGTTCACACACCTCCATTCTGACTTCACACACCTCCATTTTATGACTTCACACACCTTCATTCTGACTTCACACACCTCCATTCTATGACTTCACACAACTCCATTCTGACTTCACACACCTCCATTCTGTGACTTCACACACCTCCATTCCATGACTTCCCACACTTCCATTCCATGACTTCACACACCTCCATTCTTTGACTTCACACACCTCCATTCTATGAGTTCACACACCTCCATTTGTGACTCAACACACCATCTTTTTGACTTCACACACCTCCATTCTGTGATTTCACACACCTCCGTTCTGTGACTTCACACACCTTTATTGTTTGACTTCACACACCTCCATTCTTTGACTTCACACACCTCCATTCCTTGA
Organism: Megascapheus bottae; assembly: GCA_024803745.1. Lineage (NCBI taxonomy): Eukaryota > Metazoa > Chordata > Mammalia > Rodentia > Geomyidae > Megascapheus > Megascapheus bottae. Next base: position 206,293 of record JANJXV010000186.1, on the reverse strand, counting down.
CTTCACACACCTCCATTCTATGAGTTCACAAACCTCCATTCTATGAGTTCACACACCTCCATTTTGACTTCACACACCTCCATTCTATGACTTCGCACACCTCCATTCTTTGACTTCACACACCTCCATTTTGAGTTCACACACCTACATTCTGTGACTTCACACACCTCCATTTGTGACGTTACACACCACCATTTTGACTTCACAAACCTCCATTCTGTGACTTCACACACCTCCATTCTGTGACTTCACACACCTCCATTTTGACTTAACACACTTCCATTCTGTGACTTCACACACCTCCATTCTGTGACTTCGCACACTTCCATTGTTTGACTTCACACACCTCCATTCTTTGACTTCACACACCTCCATTCCATGACTTCACACACCTCTACTCTATCAGTTCACACACATGCATTCTATGAGTTCACACACCACCATTTTGACTTCACACACCTCCATTCTATGACATAACACACCTACATTCTTACTTCAGGAACATTCATTGTATGAATTCATCCACCTCCATTCTATGACTTCACAAACCTCCATTGTATGACTTCACACACCTCCATTCTATGACTTCACACACCTCCATTCTATGACTTCACACACCTCCATTCTATGACTTCACACACCTCCATTCTGTGACTTCACACACCTCCATTCTGAGTTCATAGACCTCCATTCTGTGACTTCACACACATCCAATCTGACTTCACACAGCTCCATTCTATGACTTCACACACCTCCATTCTGTGACTTCACACACATCCATTCTATGACTTCACACACCTCCATTGTGACTTCACACAACTCCATTCTATGAGTTCACACACCTCCATTCTGACTTCACACACCTCCATTTTATAACTTCACACACCTTCATTCTGACTTCACACACCTCCATTCTATGACTTCACACAACTCCATTCTGACTTCACACACCTCCATTCTGTGACTTCACACACCTCCATTCCATGACTTCCCACACTTCCATTCCATGACTTCACACACCTCCATTCTTTGACTTCACACACCTCCATTCTATGAGTTCACACACATCCATTTGTGACTCTACACACCACCTTTTTGACTTCACACACCTCCATTCTGTGATTTCACACACCTCCATTCTGTGACTTCACACACCTTTATTGTTTGACTTCACACACCTCCATTCTTTGACTTCACACACCTCCATTCCTTGACTTCACACACCTCCATTCTATGAGTTCACACACCTCCATTCTATGAGTTCACACACCTCCATTTTGACTTCACACACCTCCATTCTATGACTTCACACCCCTTCATTCTTACTTCAGAAACATCCATTCTATGACTAAACAAATCTCCGTTCTGTGACTTCACACACCTCCATTTTGAGTTCACACACCTCCATTCTCTGAGTTCACACACCTCCATTCTGTGACTTAACACACCACCATTCTATGACTTCACAGACCTCCATTCTGTGACTTCACACACCTCCATTCTGTGACTTCACACACCTCCATTGTGAGTTCACACACCTTCATTGTGTGACTTCACACACCTCAATTGTGTGACTTCACACACCTCCATTCTGTGACTTCACACACCTACATTCTATGATTTCATACACCTCCATTTTGTGACTTCACACACCTCCATTCTGGGACTTCACACACCTACATTCTATGACTTCATACACGTCCATTCTGTGACTTCACACACCACCATTGTTTGACTTCACACACCTCCATTTTTGGACTTCACGCACCTCCATTCCATGACTTCACACATCTCCATTTTATAAGTTCACACACCTCCATTTTGACTTCACACACCTCCATTATATGACTTCACACACCTTCATTCTACTTCAGAAACATCCATTCTACGACTTCACACACCTCTATTCTATGACTTCACACACATTCATTCTTTGACTGCACACACCTCCATTCTATGAGTTCACACACCTCCATTTGTGACTCTACACCCCACCTTTTTGACTTCACACACCTCCATCCTGTGATTTCACACACCTCCATTCCATGACTTGACACACTTCCATTCTATGAGTTCACACACCTCCATTCTATGAATTCACAAACCTCCATTTTGACTTCACACACCTCCATTCTATGACGTCACGCTCCTTCATTCTTACTTCAGAAACATCCATTCTATGACTTCACGTACTTCCATTCTATGACTTCACAAATCTCCGTTCTGTGACTTCACACACCTCCATTCTGAGTTCACACACCTCCATTCTCTGACTTCACACACCTCCATTCTGTGACTAAACACACCTCCCTTCTGTGACTTAACAGACCTCCATTCTGTGACTTCACAAACCTTTATTGTTTGACTTCACACACCTTTATTGTTTGACTTCACACACCTCCATTGTGAGTTCACACACCTCCATTCTGTGACTTCACACACCTCCATTCTGTGACTTCACACACCTCCATTCTGTGACTTCACACATCTCCATTCTGTGACTTCACACACCTCCATTCTGTGACTTCACACACCTCGATTCAATGACTTCACACACCTCCATTCGATGACTTCACACACCTCCATTCTTTGACTTCACACTCCACCATTGTTTGACTTCACCCACCTCCATTTTTGGACTTCACACACCTCCATTCCATGACTTCAAACATCTCCATTTTATGATTTCACACACGTCCATTTTGACTTCACACACCTCCATTCTATGACTTCACACACCTCCATTCTACTTCGGAAACATCCATTCTATGACTTGACACACCTCCATTCTATGACTTCACAAACCTCCATTCTGTGACTTCACACACCTCCATTCTGAGTTCACACACCTCAATTCTGTGACTTCACACACCTCAATTCTGGCTTCACACACCTCCATTCTATAACTTCACACAATTCCATTCTATGACTTCACACACCTCCATTCTTTGACTTCACACACGTCCATTGTGAGTTCACACATCTCCATTCTATGACTTCACACACCTCCATTCTGACTTCACACAGCTCCATTCTATGACTTCACACACCTCCATTCTGTGCCTTCAAACACCTCCATTCTATGACTTCACACACCTCCATTCTATGACTTCACACACCTCCATTCTGTGACTTCACACACCTCAATTCTGTGACTTCACACACCTCCATTATGACTTCACACACCTCCATTCTATGACTTCACACACCTACATTCTATGACTTCACACCTCCATTCTGTGACTTCACACACCTCCATTCTGTGAGTTCACACTCCTCAAATCTGACTTCACACTGCTCCATTCTATGATTTCACACACCTCCATACTGTGACTTCACACACCTTCATTGTGACTTCACACCTCCATTCTATGAGTTCACACACCTCCATTCTGACTTCACACACCTCCATTCTATGACTTCCCACACCTCCATTCTGACTTCACACACCTACATTCTATGACTTCACACAACTCCATTCTGACTTCACACACCGCCATTCTGTGACTTCACACACCTCCATTCCATGACTTCACACACCTCCAATCGATGACTTCACACACCTCCATTCTTTGACTTCACACACCTCCATTCTATGAGTTCACACACCTCCATTTGTGACTCTACACACCACATTTTGAATTCACACACCTCCATTCTGTGATTTCACACACCTCCATTCTGTGACTTCACACACCTTTATTGTTTGACTTCACACACCTCCATTCTTTGACTTCACACACCCTCATTCCATGACTTCACACACCTCCATTCTATGAGTTCACACACCTAAATTCTATGAGTTCACACACCTCCATTTTGACTTCACACACCTCCATTCTATGACTTCACACACCTTCATTCTTACTTCAGAAACATCCATTCTATGACTTCGCACACCTCCATTCTATGACTTCACACACCTCCATTCTGTGACTTCACACACCTCCATTCCATGACTTCACACACCTCCATTCTTTGACTTCACACACCTCCATTCTATGAGTTCACACACCTCCATTTGTGAATCTACACACCACCTTTTTGACTTCACACACCTCCATTCTGTGATTTCACACACCTCCATTCTGTGACTTCACACAACTTTATTGTTTGACTTCACACCTCCATTCTTTGACTTCACACACCTCCATTCCATGACTTCACACACTTCAATTCTATGAGTTCACACACCTCCATTCTATGAGTTCACACACCTCCATTCTGTGACTTCACACACCTCCATTTGACTTCACACACTTCCATTCTTTGACTTCACACACCTCCATTCTGTGACTTCACACACCTCCATTCTGTGACTTCACACACCTCCATTCTGTGACTTCACACACCTCCATTTTGACTTCACACACTTCCATTCTTTGACTTCACACACCACCATTGTTTGACTTCACACACCTCCCTTTTTGTACTTCAAACACCTCCTTTCCATGACTTCACACGTCTCAATTTTATGAGTTCGCACACCTCCATTTTGACTTCACACACCTCCATTCTATGACTTCACCCACCTCCATTCTACTTCAGAAACATCCATTCTCTGACTTCACACACCTCCATTCTATGACTTCACAAACCTCCATTCTGTGACTTCACACACCTTCACTCTGAGTTCACACACCTCAATTCTGTACTTCACACACCTCAATTCTGGCTTCACACACCTTCATTCTATGACTTCACACACTTCCATTCTCTGACTTCACACACCTCCATTCTATGACTTCACACACCTCAATGTGTGACTTCACACACCTCAATTCTGTGACTTCACACACCTCCATTCTGTGCCTTCAAACACCTCCATTCTATGACTTAACACACATTCATTCTTACTTCACAAACATCAGTTCTATGACTTCACACACCTCCATTCTATGACTTCACACACCTCCATTCTATGACTTCACACACCTCCATGTGTGACTTCACACACCTCCATTATGACTTCACACACCTCCATTCTATAACTTCACACACCTCCATTCTATGACTTCACACCTCCATTCTGTGACTTCAAACATCTCCATTCTGAGTTCACACACCTCCATTCTGTGACTTCACACTCCTCAAATCTGACTTCACACAGCTCTATTCTATGATTTCACACACCTCCATACTGTGACTTCACAAACCTCCATTCTATGACTTCACACACCTCCATAGTGACTTCACACCTCCATTCTATGAGTTCACACACCTCCATTCTGACTTCACACACCTCCATTCTATGACTTCACACACCTCCATTCTGACTTCACACACCTACATTCTATGACTTCACACAACTCCATTCTGACTTCACACACCGCCATTCTGTGACTTCATACACCTCCATTCCATGACTTCACACACCTCCTTTCGATGACTTCACACACCTCCATTCTGTGACTTCACACTCCTCCATTCTGTGACTTCACACACCTCCATTTTGACTTCACACACTTCCATTCTTTGACTTCACACACCTCCATTCTGTGACTTTACACACCACCATTGTTTGACTTCACACACCTTCATTGTTTGACTTCACACACCTCCATTCTTTGACTTCACACACCTTCATTCCATGACTTCACACACCTCCATTCTATGAGTTCACACACCTCAATTCTATGAGTTCACACACCTCCATTTTGACTTCACACACCTCCATTCTAAGACTTCACACACCTTCATTCTTACTTCAGAAACATCCATTCTATGACTTCGCACACCTCCATTCTATGACTTCACACACCTTCATTCTGTGACTTCACACACCTCCATTCCATGACTTCACACACCTCCATTCTTTGACTTCACACCCCTCCATTCTATGAGTTCACACACCTCCATTTGTGACTCTACACACCACCTTTTTGACTTCACACACCTCCATTCTGTGATTTCACACACCTCCATTCTGTGACTTCACACACCTTTATTGTTTGACTTCACACCTCCATTCTTTGACTTTACACACCTCCATTCCATGACTTCACACACTTCCATTCTATGAGTTCACACACCTCCATTCTATGAGTTCACACACCTGCATTTTGACTTCACACGCCTCCATTCTCTGACTTCACACACCTCCATTCTGTGACTTCACACTCCTCCATTCTGTGACTTCACACACCTCCATTCTATGACTTCACACACTTCCATTCTGTGACTTCACACACCTCCATTCTGTGACTTCACACACCTTCATTCTCACTTCAGAAACATCCATTCTATGACTTCGCACACCTCCATTCTATGACTTCACACACCTTCATTCTGTGACTTCACACACCTCCATTCCATGACTTCACACACCTCCATTCTTTGACTTCACACACCTCCATTCTATGAGTTCACACACCTCCATTTGTGACTCTACACACCACCTTTTTGACTTCACACACCTCCATTCTGTGATTTCACACACCTCCATTCTATGACTTCACACACCTCCATTCTGTGACTTCACACTCCTCCATTCTGTGACTTCACACACCTCCATTCTATGACTTCACACACTTCCATACTGTGACTTCACACACCTCCATTCTGTGACTTCGCACACCTCCATTGTTTGACTTCACACACCTCAATTCTTTGACTTCACACACCTCCATTAAATGACTTCACACACCTCTACTCTACCAGTTCACACACCTACATTCTTACTTCAGGTACATCCATTGTATGAATTCACCCACCTCCATTCTATGACTTCACACACCTCCATTGTATGACTTCACACACCTCCATTCTATGAATTCACACACCTCCATTCTATGACTTCACACACCTCCATTCTATGACTTCACACACCTCCATTCTGTGACTTCACACACCTCCATTCTATGAGTTCACACACCTGCATTGTGACTTCACACACCACCATTCTATGACTTCACACACCTCCATTCTGACTTCACACACCTCCATTCTGACTTCACAAACATCAATTCTGTGACTTCACACACCTCCATTTTTTTGACTTCAGACACCTCCATTGTGAGTTCACACACCTTCATTCTATGACTTCACACACCTCCATTCTGACTTCACAAAACTGTATTCTATGACTTCACACACCTCCATTCTGTGCCTTCCCACACCTCCATTCTATGACTTCACACACCTCCATTCTGTGACTTCACACATCTCAATTCTGTGACTTCACACACCTACATTATGACTTAACACACCTCCATTCTATGACTTCACACACCTCCATTCTATGACTTCCCACACCTCCATTCTGTGACTTCACACACCTCCATTCTATGACTTCACACACCTTCATTCTGACTTCACACACCTCCATTCTATGACTTCACACAACTCCATTCTGACTTCACACACCTCCATTCTGTGACTTCACACACCTCCATTCCATGACTTCCCACACTTCCATTCGATGACTTCACACACCTCCATTCTTTGACTTCACACACCTCCATTCTATGAGTTCACACACCTCCATTTGTGACTCTACACACCACCTATTTGACTTCACAAACCTCCATTCTGTGATTTCACACACCTCCATTCTGTGACTACACACACCTTTATTGTTTGACTTCACACACCTCCATTCTTTGACTTCACACAATTCCATTCCATGACTTCACACACCTCTATTCTATGAGTTCACACACCTCCATTCTATGAGTTCACACACCTCCATTTTGACTTCACACACCTCCATTCTATGACTTCACACACCTTCATTCTTACTTTAGAAACATCCATTCTATGACTTCACGCACCTCCATTCTATGACTTCACAAATCTCCGTTCTGTGACTTCACACACCTTCATTCTGTGACTTCACACACCTCCATTCCATGACTTCACACACCTCCATTCTTTGACTTCACACACCTCCATTCTATGAGTTCACACACCTCCATTTGTGACTCTACACACCACCTTTTTGACTTCACACACCTCCATTCTGTGATTTCACACACCTCCATTCTATGACTTCACACACCTCCATTCTGTGACTTCACACTCCTCCATTCTGTGACTTCACACACCTCCATTCTATGACTTCACACACTTCCATTCTGTGACTTCACACACCTCCATTCTGTGACTTCGCACACCTCCATTGTTTGACTTCACACGCCTCAATTCTTTGACTTCACACACCTCCATTAAATGACTTCACACACCTCTACTCTACCAGTTCACACACCTACATTCTTACTTCAGGTACATCCATTGTATGAATTCACCCACCTCCATTCTATGACTTCACACACCTCCATTGTATGACTTCACACACCTCCATTCTATGAATTCACACACCTCCATTCTATGACTTCACACACCTCCATTCTATGACTTCACACACCTCCATTCTGTGACTTCACACACCTCCATTCTATGAGTTCACACACCTGCATTGTGACTTCACACACCACCATTCTATGACTTCACACACCTCCATTCTGACTTCACACACCTCCATTCTGACTTCACAAACATCAATTCTGTGACTTCACACACCTCCATTTTTTTGACTTCAGACACCTCCATTGTGAGTTCACACACCTTCATTCTATGACTTCACACACCTCCATTCTGACTTCACAAAACTGTATTCTATGACTTCACACACCTCCATTCTGTGCCTTCACACACCTCCATTCTATGACTTCACACACCTCCATTCTGTGACTTCACACATCTCAATTCTGTGACTTCACACACCAACATTATGACTTAACACACCTCCATTCTATGACTTCACACACCTCCATTCTATGACTTCACACACCTCCATTCTGTGACTTCACACACCTCCATTCTATGACTTCACACACCTTCATTCTGACTTCACACACCTCCATTCTATGACTTCACACAACTCCATTCTGACTTCACACACCTCCATTCTGTGACTTCACACACCTCCATTCCATGACTTCCCACACTTCCATTCGATGACTTCACACACCTCCATTCTTTGACTTCACACACCTCCATTCTATGAGTTCACACACCTCCATTTGTGACTCTACACACCACCTATTTGACTTCACAAACCTCCATTCTGTGATTTCACACACCTCCATTCTGTGACTACACACACCTTTATTGTTTGACTTCACACACCTCCATTCTTTGACTTCACACAATTCCATTCCATGACTTCACACACCTCCATTCTATGAGTTCACACACCTCCATTCTATGAGTTCACACACCTCCATTTTGACTTCACACACCTCCATTCTATGACTTCACACACCTTCATTCTTACTTTAGAAACATCCATTCTATGACTTCACGCACCTCCATTCTATGACTTCACAAATCTCCGTTCTGTGACTTCACACACCTTCATTCTGAATTCACACACCTCCATTCTATGACTTCACACACCTCCATTCTGTGACTTCACACACCTCCATTCTATGAGTTCACACACCTGCATTGTGACTTCACACACCTCCATTCTATGACTTCACACACCTCCATTCTGACTTCACACACCTCCATTCTGACTTCACAAATATCAATTCTGTGACTTCACACACCTCCATTTTTTGACTTCACACACCTCCATTGTGAGTTCACACACCTTCATTCTATGACTTCACACACCTCCATTCTGACTTCACAAAACTCTATTATATGACTTCACACACCTCCATTCTGTGCCTTCACACATCTCCATTCTAGGACTTCACACACCTTCATTCTTACTTCACAAACATCCATTCTATGACTTCACACACCTCCATTCTATGACTTCACACACCTCCATTCTAAGACTTCACACACCTCCATTCTGTGACTTCACACATCTCAATTCTGTGACTTCACACACCTACATTATGACTTCACACACCTCCATTCTATGACTTCACACACCTCCATTCTATGACTTCGCACACCTCCATTCGGTGACTTCACACACCTCCATTCTGAGTTCACAGACCTCCATTCTGTGACGTCACACACCTCCAATCTGACTTCACACAGCTCCATTCTATGACTTCACAAACCTCCATTCTGTGACTTCACACACCTCCATTCTATGACTTCACACACCTCCATTGTGACTTCACACACCTCCATTCTATGAGTTCACACACCTCCATTCTGACTTCACACACCTCCATTCTTTGACTTCACACACCTTCATTCTGACTTCACACACCTCCATTCTATGACTTCACACAACTCCATTCTGACTTCACACACCTCCATTCTGTGACTTCACACACCTCCATTCCATGACTTCCCACACTTCCATTCGATGACTTCACACACCTCCATTCTTTGACTTCACACACCTCCATTCTATGAGTTCACACACCTCCATTTGTGACTCTACACACCACCTATTTGACTTCACAAACCTCCATTCTGTGATTTCACACACCTCCATTTTGTGACTACACACACCTTTATTGTTTGACTTCACACACCTCCATTCTTTGACTTCACACAATTCCATTCCATGACTTCACACACCTCCATTCTATGAGTTCACACACCTCCATTCTATGAGTTCACACACCTCCATTTTGACTTCACACACCTCCATTCTATGACTTCACACACCTTCATTCTTACTTTAGAAACATCCATTCTATGACTTCACGCACCTCCATTCTATGACTTCACAAATCTCCGTTCTGTGACTTCACACACCTTCATTCTGAGTTCACACACCTCAATTCTGTGACTTCACACACCTCAATTCTGGCTTCACACACCTCCATTCTATAACTTCACACAATTCCATTCTATGACTTCATACACCTCCATTCTTTGACTTCACACACCTCCATTGTGAGTTCACACACCTCCATTCTATGACTTCACACACCTCCATTCTGACTTCACACAGCTCCATTCTATGACTTCACACACCTCCATTCTGTGCCTTCAAATACCTCCATTCTATGACTTCACACACCTCCGTTCTATGACTTCACACACCTCCATTCTGTGACTTCACACACCTCAATTCTGTGACTTCACACACCTCCATTATGACTTCACACACCTCCATTCTATGACTTCACACACCTACATTCTATGACTTCACACCTCCATTCTGTGACTTCACACACCTCAATTCTGTGACTTCACACACCTCAATTCTGTGACTTCACACACCTCCATTATGACTTCACACACCTCCATTCTTTGACTTCACACTCCACCATTGTTTGACTTCACCCACCTCCATTTTTGGACTTCACACACCTCCATTCCATGACTTCACACATCTCCATTTTATGAGTTCACACACGTCCATTTTTACTTCACACACCTCCATTCTATGACTTCACACACCTCCATTCTACTTCGGAATCATCCATTCTATGACTTGACACACCTCCATTCTATGACTTCACAATCCTCCATTCTGTGACTTCACACACCTCCATTCTGAGTTCACACACCTCAATTCTGTGACTTCACACACCTCAATTCTGGCTTCACACACCTCCATTCTATAACTTCACACAATTCCATTCTATGACTTCACACACCTCCATTCTTTGACTTCACACACGTCCATTGTGAGTTCACACATCTCCATTCTATGAGTTCACACACCTCCATTCTGACTTCATACAGCTCCATTCTATGACTTCACACACCTCCATTCTGTGCCTTCAAACACCTCCATTCTATGACTTCACACACCTCCATTCTATGACTTCACACACCTCCATTCTGTGACTTCACACACCTCAATTCTGTGACTTCACACACCTCCATTATGACTTCACACACCTCCATTCTATGACTTCACACACCTACATTCTATGACTTCACACCTCCATTCTGTGACTTCACACACCTCAATTCTGTGAGTTCACACTCCTCAAATCTGACTTCACACAGCTCCATTCTATGATTTCACACACCTCCATACTGTGACTTCACACACCTTCATTGTGACTTCACACCTCCATTCTATGAGTTCACACACCTCCATTCTGACTTCACACACCTCCATTCTATGACTTCCCACACCTCCATTCTGACTTCACACACCTACATTCTATGACTTCACAAAACTCCATTCTGTCTTCACACCCCGCCATTCTGTGACTTCACACACCTCCATTCCATGACTTCACACACCTCCAATCGATGACTTCACACACCTCCATTCTTTGACTTCACACACCTCCATTCTATGAGTTCACACACCTCCATTTGTGACTCTACACACCACATTTTGAATTCACACACCTCCATTCTGTGATTTCACACACCTCCAATCTGTGACTTCACACACCTTTATTGTTTGACTTCACACACCTCCATTCTTTGACTTCACACACCTTCATTCCATGACTTCACACACCTCCATTCTATGAGTTCACACACCTCAATTCTATGAGTTCACACACCTCCATTTTGTGACTTCACACACCTCCATTCTGTGACTTCACACACCTCCATTTTGACTTCACACACTTCCATTCTTTGACTTCACACAACTCCATTCTGTCTTCACACCCCGCCATTCTGTGACTTCACACACCTCCATTCCATGACTTCACACACCTCCAATCGATGACTTCACACACCTCCATTCTTTGACTTCACACACCTCCATTCTATGAGTTCACACACCTCCATTTGTGACTCTACACACCACATTTTGAATTCACACACCTCCATTCTGTGATTTCACACACCTCCATTCTGTGACTTCACACACCTTTATTGTTTGACTTCACACACCTCCATTTTTTGACTTCACACACCTTCATACCATGACTTCACACACCTCCATTCTATGAGTTCACACACCTCAATTCTATGAGTTCACACACCTCCATTTTGTGACTTCACACACCTCCATTCTGTGACTTCACACACCTCCATTTTGACTTCACACACTTCCATTCTTTGACTTCACACACCTCCATTCTTAGACTTCACATACCACCATTGTTTGACTTCACACACCTCCCTTTTTGTACTTCAAACACCTCCTTTCCATGACTTCACACGTCTCAATTTTATGAGTTCGCACACCTCCATTTTGACTTCACACACCTCCATTCTATGACTTCACCCACCTCCATTCTACTTCAGAAACATCCATTCTCTGACTTCACACACCTCCATTCTATGACTTCACAAACCTCCATTCTGTGACTTCACACACCTTCACTCTGAGTTCACACACCTCAATTCTGTACTTCACACACCTCAATTCTGGCTTCACACACCTTCATTCTATGACTTCACACACTTCCATTCTCTGACTTCACACACCTCCATTCTATGACTTCACACACCTCCATGTGTGACTTCACACACCTCAATTCTGTGACTTCACACACCTCCATTCTGTGCCTTCAAACACCTCCATTCTATGACTTAACACACATTCATTCTTACTTCACAAACATCAGTTCTATGACTTCACACACCTCCATTCTATGACTTAACACACCTCCATTCTATGACTTCACACACCTCCATGTGTAACTTCACACACCTCCATTATGACTTCACACACCTCCATTCTATAACTTCACACACCTCCATTCTATGACTTCACACCTCCATTCTGTGACTTCACACATCTCCATTCTGAGTTCACACACCTCCATTCTGTGACTTCACACTCCTCAAATCTGACTTCACACAGCTCTATTCTATGATTTCACACACCTCCATACTGTGACTTCACAAACCTCCATTCTATGACTTCACACACCTCCATTGTGACTTCACACCTCCATTCTATGAGTTTACACACCTCCATTCTGACTTCACACACCCCCATTCTATGACTTCACACACCTCCATTCTGACTTCACACACCTACATTCTATGACTTCACACAACTCCATTCTGACTTCACACACCGCCATTCTGTGACTTCATACACCTCCATTCCATGACTTCACACACCTCCTTTCGATGACTTCACACACCTCCATTCTGTGACTTCACAGTCCTCCATTCTGTGACATCACACACCTCCATTTTGACTTCACACACTTCCATTCTTTGACTTCACACACCTCCATTCTGTGACTTTACACACCACCATTGTTTGACTTCACACAACTTCATTGTTTGACTTCACACACCTCCATTCTTTGACTTCACACACCTTCATTCCATGACTTCACACACCTCCATTCTATGAGTTCACACACCTCAATTCTATGAGTTCACACACCTCCATTTTGACTTCACACACCTCCATTCTATGACTTCACACACCTTCATTCTTACTTCAGAAACATCCATTCTATGACTTCGCACATCTCCATTCTATGACTTCACACACCTTCATTCTGTGACTTCACACACCTCCATTCCATGACTTCACACACCTCCATTCTTTGACTTCACACCCCTCCATTCTATGAGTTCACACACCTCCATTTGTGACTCTACACACCACCTTTTTGACTTCACACACCTCCATTCTGTGATTTCACACACCTCCATTCTGTGACTTCACACACCTTTATTGTTTGACTTCACACCTCCATTCTTTGACTTTACACACCTCCATTCCATGACTTCACACACTTCCATTCTATGAGTTCACACACCTCCATTCTATGAGTTCACACACCTGCATTTTGACTTCACACGCCTCCATTCTCTGACTTCACACACCTCCATTCTGTGACTTCACACTCCTCCATTCTGTGACTTCACACACCTCCATTCTATGACTTCAAACACTTCCATTCTGTGACTTCACACACCTCCATTCTGTGACTTCACACACCTTCATTCTCACTTCAGAAACATCCATTCTATGACTTCGCACACCTCCATTCTATGACTTCACACACCTTCATTCTGTGACTTCACACACCTCCATTCCATGACTTCACACACCTCCATTCTTTGACTTCACACACCTCCATTCTATGAGTTCACACACCTCCATTTGTGACTCTACACACCACCTTTTTTGACTTCACACACCTCCATTCTGTGATTTCACACACCTCCATTCTGTGACTTCACACACTTTATTGTTTGACTTCACACCTCCATTCTTTGACTTCACACACCTCCATTCCATGACTTCACACACTTCCATTCTATGAGTTCACACACCTCCATTCTATGAGTTCACACACCTCCATTTTGACTTCACACACCTCCATTCTATGACTTCACACACCTCCATTCTGTGACTTCACACTCCTCCATTCTGTGACTTCACACACCTCCATTCTATGACTTCACACACTTCCATTCTGTGATTTCACACACCTCCATTCTGTGACTTCGCACACCTCCATTGTTTGACTTCACACACCTCAATTCTTTGACTTCACACACCTCCATTAAATGACTTCACACACCTCTACTCTACCAGTTCACACACCTACATTCTTACTTCAGGTACATCCATTGTATGAATTCACCCACCTCCATTCTATGACTTCACACACCTCCATTGTATGACTTCACACACCTCCATTCTATGAATTCACACACCTCCATTCTATGACTTCACACACCTCCATTCTATGACTTCACACACCTCCATTCTGTGACTTCACACACCTCCATTCTTTGAGTTCACACACCTCCATTTTGACTTCACACAACTCCATTTTATGACTTCACACAACTCCATTCTGACTTCACACACCTCCATTCTGTGACTTTACACACCTCCATTCCATGACTTCCCACACCTCCATTCGATGACTTCACACACCTCCATTATGTGACTTCACACACCTCCATTCTATGAGTTCACACACCTCCATTCTGACTTCACACACCTCCATTTGTGACTCTACACACCACCTATTTGACTTCACAAACCTCCATTCTGTGATTTCACACACCTCCATTCTGTGACTACACACACCTTTATTGTTTGACTTCACACACCTCCATTCTTTGACTTCACACAATTCCATTCCATGACTTCACACACCTCCATTCTATGAGTTCACACACCTCCATTCTATGAGTTCACACACCTCCATTTTGACTTCACACACCTCCATTCTATGACTTCACACACCTTCATTCTTACTTTAGAAACATCCATTCTATGACTTCACGCACCTCCATTCTATGACTTCACAAATCTCCGTTCTGTGACTTCACACACCTTCATTCTGAGTTCACACACCTCCATTCTATGACTTCACACACCTCCATTCTGTGACTTCACACACCTCCATTCTATGAGTTCACACACCTGCATTGTGACTTCACACACCTCCATTCTATGACTTCATACACCTCCATTCTGACTTCACACACCTCCATTCTGACTTCACAAATATCAATTCTGTGACTTCACACACCTCCATTTTTTGACTTCACACACCTCCATTGTGAGTGCACACACCTTCATTCTATGACTTCACACACCTCCATTCTGACTTCACAAAACTCTATTATATGACTTCACACACCTCCATTCTGTGCCTTCACACATCTCCATTCTAGGACTTCACACACCTTCATTCTTACTTCACAAACATCCATTCTATGACTTCACACACCTCCATTCTATGACTTCACACACCTCCATTCTATGACTTCACACACCTCCATTCTGTGACTTCACACATCTCAATTCTGTGACTTCACACACCTACATTATGACTTCACACACCTCCATTCTATGACTTCACACACCTCCATTCTGTGACTTCACACACCTCCATTCTGAGTTCACAGACCTCCATTCTGTGACGTCACACACCTCCAATCTGACTTCACACAGCTCCATTCTATGACTTCACACACCTTCATTCTGTGACTTCACACACCTCCATTCTATGACTTCACACACCTCCATTGTGACTTCACACACCTCCATTCTATGAGTTCACACACCTCCATTCTGACTTCACACACCTCCATTCTATGACTTCACACACCTTCATTCTGACTTCACACACCTCCATTCTATGACTTCACACAACTCCATTCTGACTTCACACACCTCCATTCTGTGACTTCACACACCTCCATTCCATGACTTCCCACACTTCCATTCGATGACTTCACACACCTCCATTCTTTGACTTCACACACCTCCATTCTATGAGTTCACACACCTCCATTTGTGACTCTACACACCACCTATTTGACTTCACAAACCTCCATTCTGTGATTTCACACACCTCCATTCTGTGACTACACACACCTTTATTGTTTGACTTCACACACCTCAATTCTTTGACTTCACACAATTCCATTCCATGACTTCACACACCTCCATTCTATGAGTTCACACACCTCCATTCTATGAGTTCACACACCTCCATTTTGACTTCACACACCTCCATTCTATGACTTCACACACCTTCATTCTTACTTTAGAAACATCCATTCTATGACTTCACGCACCTCCATTCTATGACTTCACAAATCTCCGTTCTGTGACTTCACACACCTTCATTCTGAGTTCACAGACCTCCATTCTATGACTTCACACACCTCCATTCTGTGACTTCACACACCTCCATTCTATGAGTTCACACACCTGCATTGTGACTTCACACACCTCCATTCTATGACTTCACACACCTCCATTCTGACTTCACACACCTCCATTCTGACTTCACAAATATCAATTCTGTGACTTCACACACCTCCATTTTTTGACTTCACACACCTCCATTGTGAGTTCACACACCTTCATTCTATGACTTCACACACCTCCATTCTGACTTCACAAAACTCTATTATATGACTTCACACACCTCCATTCTGTGCCTTCACACATCTCCATTCTAGGACTTCACACACCTTCATTCTTACTTCACAAACATCCATTCTATGACTTCACACACCTCCATTCTATGACTTCACACACCTCCATTCTATGACTTCACACACCTCCATTCTGTGACTTCACACATCTCAATTCTGTGACTTCACACACCTACATTATGACTTCACACACCTCCATTCTATGACTTCACACACCTCCATTCTATGACTTCACACACCTCCATTCTGTGACTTCACACACCTCCATTCTGAGTTCACAGACCTCCATTCTGTGACGTCACACACCTCCAATCTGACTTCACACAGCTCCATTCTATGACTTCACACACCTCCATTCTGTGACTTCACACACCTCCATTCTATGACTTCACACACCTCCATTGTGACTTCACACACCTCCATTCTATGAGTTCACACACCTCCATTCTGACTTCACACACCTCCATTCTTTGACTTCACACACCTTCATTCTGACTTCACACACCTCCATTCTATGACTTCACACAACTCCATTCTGACTTCACACACCTCCATTCTGTGACTTCACACACCTCCATTCCATGACTTCCCACACTTCCATTCGATGACTTCGCACACCTCCATTCTTTGACTTCACACACCTCCATTCTATGAGTTCACACACCTCCATTTGTGACTCTACACACCACCTATTTGACTTCACAAACCTCCATTCTGTGATTTCACACACCTCCATTCTGTGACTACACACACCTTTATTGTTTGACTTCACACACCTCCATTCTTTGACTTCACACAATTCCATTCCATGACTTCACACACCTCCATTCTATGAGTTCACACACCTCCATTCTATGAGTTCACACACCTCCATTTTGACTTCACACACCTCCATTCTATGACTTCACACACCTTCATTCTTACTTTAGAAACATCCATTCTATGACTTCACGCACCTCCATTCTATGACTTCACAAATCTCCGTTCTGTGACTTCACACACCTTCATTCTGAGTTCACACACCTCCATTCTATGACTTCACACACCTCCATTCTGTGACTTCACACACCTCCATTCTATGAGTTCACACACCTGCATTGTGACTTCACACACCTCCATTCTATGACTTCACACACCTCCATTCTGACTTCACACACCTCCATTCTGACTTCACAAATATCAATTCTGTGACTTCACACACCTCCATTTTTTGACTTCACACACCTCCATTGTGAGTTCACACACCTTCATTCTATGACTTCACACACCTCCATTCTGACTTCACAAAACTCTATTATATGACTTCACACACCTCCATTCTGTGCCTTCACACATCTCCATTCTAGGACTTCACACACCTTCATTCTTACTTCACAAACATCCATTCTATGACTTCACACACCTCCATTCTATGACTTCACACACCTCCATTCTATGACTTCACACACCTCCATTCTGTGACTTCACACATCTCAATTCTGTGACTTCACACACCTACATTATGACTTCACACACCTCCATTCTATGACTTCACACACCTCCATTCTATGACTTCACACACCTCCATTCTGTGACTTCACGAACCTCCATTCTGAGTTCACAGACCTCCATTCTGTGACGTCACACACCTCCAATCTGACTTCACACAGCTCCATTCTATGACTTCACACACCTCCATTCTGTGACTTCACACACCTCCATTCTATGACTTCACACACCTCCATTGTGACTTCACACACCTCCATTCTATGAATTCACACACCTCCATTCTGACTTCACACACCTCCATTCTTTGACTTCACACACCTTCATTCTGACTTCACACACCTCCATTCTATGACTTCACACAACTCCATTCTGACTTCACACACCTCCATTCTGTGACTTCACACACCTCCATTCCATGACTTCCCACACTTCCATTCGATGACTTCACACACCTCCATTCTTTGACTTCACACACCTCCATTCTATGAGTTCACACACCTCCATTTGTGACTCTACACACCACCTATTTGACTTCACAAACCTCCATTCTGTGATTTCACACACCTCCATTCTGTGACTACACACACCTTTATTGTTTGACTTCACACACCTCAATTCTTTGACTTCACACAATTCCATTCCATGACTTCACACACCTCCATTCTATGAGTTCACACACCTCCATTCTATGAGTTCACACACCTCCATTTTGACTTCACACACCTCCATTCTATGACTTCACACACCTTCATTCTTACTTTAGAAACATCCATTCTATGACTTCACGCACCTCCATTCTATGACTTCACAAATCTCCGTTCTGTGACTTCACACACCTTCATTCTGAGTTCACACACCTCAATTCTGTGACTTCACACACCTCAATTCTGGCTTCACACACCTCCATTCTATAACTTCACACAATTCCATTCTATGACTTCATACACCTCCATTCTTTGACTTCACACACCTCCATTGTGAGTTCACACACCTCCATTCTATGACTTCACACACCTCCATTCTGACTTCACACAGCTCCATTCTATGACTTCACACACCTCCATTCTGTGCCTTCAAACACCTCCATTCTATGACTTCACACACCTCCGTTCTATGACTTCACACACCTCCATTCTGTGACTTCACACACCTCAATTCTGTGACTTCACACACCTCCATTATGACTTCACACACCTCCATTCTATGACTTCACACACCTACATTCTATGACTTCACACCTCCATTCTGTGACTTCACACACCTCAATTCTGTGACTTCACACACCTCAATTCTGTGACTTCACACACCTCCATTATGACTTCACACACCTCCATTCTTTGACTTCACACTCCACCATTGTTTGACTTCACCCACCTCCATTTTTGGACTTCACACACCTGCATTCCATGACTTCACACATCTCCATTTTATGAGTTCACACACGTCCATTTTGACTTCACACACCTCCATTCTATGACTTCACACACCTCCATTCTACTTCGGAATCATCCATTCTATGACTTGACACACCTCCATTCTATGACTTCACAATCCTCCATTCTGTGACTTCACACACCTCCATTCTGAGTTCACACACCTCAATTCTGTGACTTCACACACCTCAATTCTGGCTTCACACACCTCCATTCTATAACTTCACACAATTCCATTCTATGACTTCACACACCTCCATTCTTTGACTTCACACACGTCCATTGTGAGTTCACACATCTCCATTCTATGACTTCACACACCTCCATTCTGACTTCACACAGCTCCATTCTATGACTTCACACACCTCCATTCTGACTTCACACACCTCCATTCTATGACTTCCCACACCTCCATTCTGACTTCACACACCTACATTCTATGACTTCACACAACTCCATTCTGACTTCACACACCGCCATTCTGTGACTTCACACACCTCCATTCCATGACTTCACACACCTCCAATCGATGACTTCACACACCTCCATTCTTTGACTTCACACACCTCCATTCTATGAGTTCACACACCTCCATTTGTGACTCTACACACCACATTTTGAATTCACACACCTCCATTCTGTGATTTCACACACCTCCATTCTGTGACTTCACACACCTTTATTGTTTGACTTCACACACCTCCATTCTTTGACTTCACACACCTTCATTCCATGACTTCACACACCTCCATTCTATGAGTTCACACACCTCAATTCTATGAGTTCACACACCTCCATTTTGACTTCACACACCTCCATTCTATGACTTCACACACCTTCATTCTTACTTTAGAAACATCCATTCTATGACTTCGCACACCTCCATTCTATGACTTCACACACCTCCATTCTGTGACTTCACACACCTCCATTCCATGACTTCACACACCTCCATTCTTTGACTTCACACACCTCCATTCTATGAGTTCACACACCTCCATTTGTGAATCTACACACCACCTTTTTGACTTCACACACCTCCATTCTGTGATTTCACACACCTCCATTCTGTGACTTCACACAACTTTATTGTTTGACTTCACACCTCCATTCTTTGACTTCACACACCTCCATTCCATGACTTCACACACTTCAATTTTATGAGTTCACACACCTCCATTCTATGAGTTCACACACCTCCATTCTGTGACTTCACACACCTCCATTTGACTTCACACACTTCCATTCTTTGACTTCACACACCTCCATTCTGTGACTTCACACACCTCCATTCTGTGACTTCACACACCTCCATTCTGTGACTTCACACACCTCCATTTTGACTTCACACACTTCCATTCTTTGACTTCACACACCTCCATTCTGAGACTTCACACACCACCATTGTTTGACTTCACACACCTTCATTCTGAGTTCACACACCTCAATTCTGTGACTTCACACACCTCAATTCTGGCTTCACACACCTTCATTCTATGACTTCACACACTTCCATTCTCTGACTTCACACACCTCCATTCTATGACTTCACACACCTCCATGTGTGACTTCACACACCTCAAATCTGTGACTTCACACACCTCCATTCTGTGCCTTCAAACACCTCCATTCTATGACTTAACACACATTCATTCTTACTTCACAAACATCAGTTCTATGACTTCACACACCTCCATTCTATGACTTCACACACCTCCATTCTATGATTTCACACACCTCCATGTGTGACTTCACACACCTCCATTATGACTTCACACACCTCCATTCTATAACTTCACACACCTCCATTCTATGACTTCACACCTCCATTCTGTGACTTCACACATCTCCATTCTGAGTTCACACACCTCCATTCTGTGACTTCACACTTCTCAAATCTGACTTCACACAGCTCTATTCTATGATTTCACACACCTCCATACTGTGACTTCACAAACCTCCGTTCTATGACTTCACACACCTCCATTCTGACTTCACACACCTACATTCTGTGACTTCACACAACTCCATTCTGACTTCACACACCGCCATTCTGTGACTTCACGCACCTCCATTCCATGACTTCACACACCTCCTTTCGATGACTTCACACACCTCCATTCTGTGACTTCACACACCTCCGTTCTGTGACTTCACACACCTCCATTTTGACTTCACACACTTCCATTCTTTGACTTCACACACCTCCATTCTGTGACTTTACACACCACCATTGTTTGACTTCACAAACCTTCATTGTTTGACTTCACACACCTCCATTCTGTGACTTCACACACTTCCATTCTTTGACTTCACACACCTCCATTCTGTGACTTTACACACCACCATTGTTTGACTTCACACACCTTCATTGTTTGACTTCACACACCACCATTCTATGACTTCACACACCTCCATTCTGACTTCACACACCTCCATTCTGACTTCACAAACATCAATTCTGTGACTTCACACACCTCCATTTTTTTGACTTCAGACACCTCCATTGTGAGTTCACACACCTTCATTCTATGACCTCACACACCTCCATTCTGACTTCACAAAACTGTATTCTATGACTTCACACACCTCCATTCTGTGCCTTCACACACCTCCATTCTATGACTTCACACACCTCCATTCTGTGACTTCACACATCTCAATTCTGTGACTTCACACACCTACATTATGACTTAACACACCTCCATTCTATGACTTCACACACCTCCATTCTATGACTTCACACACCTCCATTCTGTGACTTCACACACCTCCATTCTATGACTTCACACACCTTCATTCTGACTTCACACACCTCCATTCTATGACTTCACACAACTCCATTCTGACTTCACACACCTCCATTCTGTGACTTCACACACCTCCATTCCATGACTTCCCACACTTCCATTCGATGACTTCACACACCTCCATTCTTTGACTTCACACACCTCCATTCTATGAGTTCACACACCTCCATTTGTGACTCTACACACCACCTATTTGACTTCACAAACCTCCATTCTGTGATTTCACACACCTCCATTCTGTGACTACACACACCTTTATTGTTTGACTTCACACACCTCCATTCTTTGACTTCACACAATTCCATTCCATGACTTCACACACCTCCATTCTATGAGTTCACACACCTCCATTCTATGAGTTCACACACCTCCATTTTGACTTCACACACCTCCATTCTATGACTTCACACACCTTCATTCTTACTTTAGAAACATCCATTCTATGACTTCACGCACCTCCATTCTATGACTTCACAAATCTCCGTTCTGTGACTTCACACACCTTCATTCTGAGTTCACACACCTCCATTCTATGACTTCACACACCTCCATTCTGTGACTTCACACACCTCCATTCTATGAGTTCACACACCTGCATTGTGACTTCACACACCTCCATTCTATGACTTCACACACCTCCATTCTGACTTCACACACCTCCATTCTGACTTCACAAATATCAATTCTGTGACTTCACACACCTCCATTTTTTGACTTCACACACCTCCATTGTGAGTTCACACACCTTCATTCTATGACTTCACACACCTCCATTCTGACTTCACAAAACTCTATTATATGACTTCACACACCTCCATTCTGTGCCTTCACACATCTCCATTCTAGGACTTCACACACCTTCATTCTTACTTCACAAACATCCATTCTATGACTTCACACACCTCCATTCTATGACTTCACACACCTCCATTCTATGACTTCACACACCTCCATTCTGTGACTTCACACATCTCAATTCTGTGACTTCACACACCTACATTATGACTGCACACACCTCCATTCTATGACTTCACACACCTCCATTCTATGACTTCGCACACCTCCATTCGGTGACTTCACAGAACTCCATTCTGAGTTCACAGACCTCCATTCTGTGACGTCACACACCTCCAATCTGACTTCACACAGCTCCATTCTATGACTTCACACACCTCCATTCTGTGACTTCACACACCTCCATTCTATGACTTCACACACCTCCATTGTGACTTCACACACCTCCATTCTATGAGTTCACACACCTCCATTCTGACTTCACACACCTCCATTCTTTGACTTCACACACCTTCATTCTGACTTCACACACCTCCATTCTATGACTTCACACAACTCCATTCTGACTTCACACACCTCCATTCTGTGACTTCACACACCTCCATTCCATGACTTCCCACACTTCCATTCGATGACTTCACACACCTCCATTCTTTGACTTCACACACCTCCATTCTATGAGTTCACACACCTCCATTTGTGACTCTACACACCACCTATTTGACTTCACAAACCTCCATTCTGTGATTTCACACACCTCCATTCTGTGACTACACACACCTTTATTGTTTGACTTCACACACCTCAATTCTTTGACTTCACACAATTCCATTCCATGACTTCACACACCTCCATTCTATGAGTTCACACACCTCCATTCTATGAGTTCACACACCTCCATTTTGACTTCACACACCTCCATTCTATGACTTCACACACCTTCATTCTTACTTTAGAAACATCCATTCTATGACTTCACGCACCTCCATTCTATGACTTCACAAATCTCCGTTCTGTGACTTCACACACCTTCATTCTGAGTTCACACACCTCAATTCTGTGACTTCACACACCTCAATTCTGGCTTCACACACCTCCATTCTATAACTTCACACAATTCCATTCTATGACTTCATACACCTCCATTCTTTGACTTCACACACCTCCATTGTGAGTTCACACACCTCCATTCTATGACTTCACACACCTCCATTCTGACTTCACACAGCTCCATTCTATGACTTCACACACCTCCATTCTGTGCCTTCAAACACCTCCATTCTATGACTTCACACACCTCCGTTCTATGACTTCACACACCTCCATTCTGTGACTTCACACACCTCAATTCTGTGACTTCACACACCTCCATTATGACTTCACACACCTCCATTCTATGACTTCACACACCTACATTCTATGACTTCACACCTCCATTCTGTGACTTCACACACCTCAATTCTGTGACTTCACACACCTCAATTCTGTGACTTCACACACCTCCATTATGACTTCACACACCTCCATTCTTTGACTTCACACTCCACCATTGTTTGACTTCACCCACCTCCATTTTTGGACTTCACACACCTGCATTCCATGACTTCACACATCTCCATTTTATGAGTTCACACACGTCCATTTTGACTTCACACACCTCCATTCTATGACTTCACACACCTCCATTCTACTTCGGAATCATCCATTCTATGACTTGACACACCTCCATTCTATGACTTCACAATCCTCCATTCTGTGACTTCACACACCTCCATTCTGAGTTCACACACCTCAATTCTGTGACTTCACACACCTCAATTCTGGCTTCACACACCTCCATTCTATAACTTCACACAATTCCATTCTATGACTTCACACACCTCCATTCTTTGACTTCACACACGTCCATTGTGAGTTCACACATCTCCATTCTATGACTTCACACACCTCCATTCTGACTTCACACAGCTCCATTCTATGACTTCACACACCTCCATTCTGACTTCACACACCTCCATTCTATGACTTCCCACACCTCCATTCTGACTTCACACACCTACATTCTATGACTTCACACAACTCCATTCTGACTTCACACACCGCCATTCTGTGACTTCACACACCTCCATTCTTTGACTTCACACACCTCCATTCTATGAGTTCACACACCTCCATTTGTGACTCTACACACCACATTTTGAATTCACACACCTCCATTCTGTGATTTCACACACCTCCATTCTGTGACTTCACACACCTTTATTGTTTGACTTCACACACCTCCATTCTTTGACTTCACACACCTTCATTCCATGACTTCACACACCTCCATTCTATGAGTTCACACACCTCAATTCTATGAGTTCACACACCTCCATTTTGACTTCACACACCTCCATTCTATGACTTCACACACCTTCATTCTTAGTTTAGAAACATCCATTCTATGACTTCGCACACCTCCATTCTATGACTTCACACACCTCCATTCTGTGACTTCACACACCTCCATTCCATGACTTCACACACCTCCATTCTTTGACTTCACACACCTCCATTCTATGAGTTCACACACCTCCATTTGTGAATCTACACACCACCTTTTTGACTTCACACACCTCCATTCTGTGATTTCACACACCTCCATTCTGTGACTTCACACAACTTTATTGTTTGACTTCACACCTCCATTCTTTGACTTCACACACCTCCATTCCATGACTTCACACACTTCAATTTTATGAGTTCACACACCTCCATTCTATGAGTTCACACACCTCCATTCTGTGACTTCACACACCTCCATTTGACTTCACACACTTCCATTCTTTGACTTCACACACCTCCATTCTGTGACTTCACACACCTCCATTCTGTGACTTCACACACCTCCATTCTGTGACTTCACACACCTCCATTTTGACTTCACACACTTCCATTCTTTGACTTCACACACCTCCATTCTGAGACTTCACACACCACCATTGTTTGACTTCACACACCTTCATTCTGAGTTCACACACCTCAATTCTGTGACTTCACACACCTCAATTCTGGCTTCACACACCTTCATTCTATGACTTCACACACTTCCATTCTCTGACTTCACACACCTCCATTCTATGACTTCACACACCTCCATGTGTGACTTCACACACCTCAAATCTGTGACTTCACACACCTCCATTCTGTGCCTTCAAACACCTCCATTCTATGACTTAACACACATTCATTCTTCCTTCACAAACATCAGTTCTATGACTTCACACACCTCCATTCTATGACTTCACACACCTCCATTCTATGATTTCACACACCTCCATGTGTGACTTCACACACCTCCATTATGACTTCACACACCTCCATTCTATAACTTCACACACCTCCATTCTATGACTTCACACCTCCATTCTGTGACTTCACACATCTCCATTCTGAGTTCACACACCTCCATTCTGTGACTTCACACTTCTCAAATCTGACTTCACACAGCTCTATTCTATGATTTCACACACCTCCATACTGTGACTTCACAAACCTCCGTTCTATGACTTCACACACCTCCATTCTGACTTCACACACCTACATTCTGTGACTTCACACAACTCCATTCTGACTTCACACACCGCCATTCTGTGACTTCACGCACCTCCATTCCATGACTTCACACACCTCCTTTCGATGACTTCACACACCTCCATTCTGTGACTTCACACACCTCCGTTCTGTGACTTCACACACCTCCATTTTGACTTCACACACTTCCATTCTTTGACTTCACACACCTCCATTCTGTGACTTTACACACCACCATTGTTTGACTTCACAAACCTTCATTGTTTGACTTCACACACCTCCATTCTGTGACTTCACACACTTCCATTCTTTGACTTCACACACCTCCATTCTGTGACTTTACACACCACCATTGTTTGACTTCACACACCTTCATTGTTTGACTTCACACACCACCATTCTATGACTTCACACACCTCCATTCTGACTTCACACACCTCCATTCTGACTTCACAAACATCAATTCTGTGACTTCACACACCTCCATTTTTTTGACTTCAGACACCTCCATTGTGAGTTCACACACCTTCATTCTATGACTTCACACACCTCCATTCTGACTTCACAAAACTGTATTCTATGACTTCACACACCTCCATTCTGTGCCTTCACACACCTCCATTCTATGACTTCACACACCTCCATTCTGTGACTTCACACATCTCAATTCTGTGACTTCACACACCTACATTATGACTTAACACACCTCCATTCTATGACTTCACACACCTCCATTCTATGACTTCACACACCTCCATTCTGTGACTTCACACATCTCAATTCTGTGACTTCACACACCTAAATTATGACTTAACACACCTCCATTCCATGACTTCCCACACTTCCATTCGATGACTTCACACACCTCCATTCTTTGACTTCACACACCTCCATTCTATGAGTTCACACACCTCCATTTGTGACTCTACACACCACCTATTTGACTTCACAAACCTCCATTCTGTGATTTCACACACCTCCATTCTGTGACTACACACACCTTTATTGTTTGACTTCACACACCTCCATTCTTTGACTTCACACAATTCCATTCCATGACTTCACACACCTCCATTCTATGAGTTCACACACCTCCATTCTATGAGTTCACACACCTCCATTTTGACTTCACACACCTCCATTCTATGACTTCACACACCTTCATTCTTACTTTAGAAACATCCATTCTATGACTTCACGCACCTCCATTCTATGACTTCACAAATCTCCGTTCTGTGACTTCACACACCTTCATTCTGAGTTCACACACCTCCATTCTATGACTTCACACACCTCCATTCTGTGACTTCACACACCTCCATTCTATGAGTTCACACACCTGCATTGTGACTTCACACACCTCCATTCTATGACTTCACACACCTCCATTCTGACTTCACACACCTCCATTCTGACTTCACAAATATCAATTCTGTGACTTCACACACCTCCATTTTTTGACTTCACACACCTCCATTGTGAGTTCACACACCTTCATTCTATGACTTCACACACCTCCATTCTGACTTCACAAAACTCTATTATATGACTTCACACACCTCCATTCTGTGCCTTCACACATCTCCATTCTAGGACTTCACACACCTTCATTCTTACTTCACAAACATCCATTCTATGACTTCACACACCTCCATTCTATGACTTCACACACCTCCATTCTATGACTTCACACACCTCCATTCTGTGACTTCACACATCTCAATTCTGTGACTTCACACACCTACATTATGACTGCACACACCTCCATTCTATGACTTCACACACCTCCATTCTATGACTTCGCACACCTCCATTCGGTGACTTCACAGACCTCCATTCTGAGTTCACAGACCTCCATTCTGTGACGTCACACACCTCCAATCTGACTTCACACAGCTCCATTCTATGACTTCACACACCTCCATTCTGTGACTTCACACACCTCCATTCTATGACTTCACACACCTCCATTGTGACTTCACACACCTCCATTCTATGAGTTCACACACCTCCATTCTGACTTCACACACCTCCATTCTTTGACTTCACACACCTTCATTCTGACTTCACACACCTCCATTCTATGACTTCACACAACTCCATTCTGACTTCACACACCTCCATTCTGTGACTTCACACACCTCCATTCCATGACTTCCCACACTTCCATTCGATGACTTCACACACCTCCATTCTTTGACTTCACACACCTCCATTCTATGAGTTCACACACCTCCATTTGTGACTCTACACACCACCTATTTGACTTCACAAACCTCCATTCTGTGATTTCACACACCTCCATTTTGTGACTACACACACCTTTATTGTTTGACTTCACACACCTCCATTCTGTGACTTCACACAATTCCATTCCATGACTTCACACACCTCCATTCTATGAGTTCACACACCTCCATTCTATGAGTTCACACACCTCCATTTTGACTTCACACACCTCCATTCTATGACTTCACACACCTTCATTCTTACTTTAGAAACATCCATTCTATGACTTCACGCACCTCCATTCAATGACTTCACAAATCTCCGTTCTGTGACTTCACACACCTTCATTCTGAGTTCACACACCTCAATTCTGTGACTTCACACACCTCAATTCTGGCTTCACACACCTCCATTCTATAACTTCACACAATTCCATTCTATGACTTCATACACCTCCATTCTTTGACTTCACACACCTCCATTGTGAGTTCACACACCTCCATTCTATGACTTCACACACCTCCATTCTGACTTCACACAGCTCCATTCTATGACTTCACACACCTCCATTCTGTGCCTTCAAATACCTCCATTCTATGACTTCACACACCTCCGTTCTATGACTTCACACACCTCCATTCTGTGACTTCACACACCTCAATTCTGTGACTTCACACACCTCCATTATGACTTCACACACCTCCATTCTATGACTTCACACACCTACATTCTATGACTTCACACCTCCATTCTGTGACTTCACACACCTCAATTCTGTGACTTCACACACCTCAATTCTGTGACTTCACACACCTCCATTATGACTTCACACACCTCCATTCTTTGACTTCACACTCCACCATTGTTTGACTTCACCCACCTCCATTTTTGGACTTCACACACCTCCATTCCATGACTTCACACATCTCCATTTTATGAGTTCACACACGTCCATTTTTACTTCACACACCTCCATTCTATGACTTCACACACCTCCATTCTACTTCGGAATCATCCATTCTATGACTTGACACACCTCCATTCTATGACTTCACAATCCTCCATTCTGTGACTTCACACACCTCCATTCTGAGTTCACACACCTCAATTCTGTGACTTCACACACCTCAATTCTGGCTTCACACACCTCCATTCTATAACTTCACACAATTCCATTCTATGACTTCACACACCTCCATTCTTTGACTTCACACACGTCCATTGTGAGTTCACACATCTCCATTCTATGACTTCACACACCTCCATTCTGACTTCATACAGCTCCATTCTATGACTTCACACACCTCCATTCTGTGCCTTCAAACACCTCCATTCTATGACTTCACACACCTCCATTCTATGACTTCACACACCTCCATTCTGTGACTTCACACACCTCAATTCTGTGACTTCACACACCTCCATTCTATGAGTTCACACACCTGCATTGTGACTTCACACACCTCCATTCTATGACTTCACACACCTCCATTCTGACTTCACACACCTCCATTCTGACTTCACAAATATCAATTCTGTGACTTCACACACCTCCATTTTTTGACTTCACACACCTCCATTGTGAGTTCACACACCTTCATTCTATGACTTCACACACCTCCATTCTGACTTCACAAAACTCTATTATATGACTTCACACACCTCCATTCTGTGCCTTCACACATCTCCATTCTAGGACTTCACACACCTTCATTCTTACTTCACAAACATCCATTCTATGACTTCACACACCTCCATTCTATGACTTCACACACCTCCATTCTATGACTTCACACACCTCCATTCTGTGACTTCACACATCTCAATTCTGTGACTTCACACACCTACATTATGACTGCACACACCTCCATTCTATGACTTCACACACCTCCATTCTATGACTTCGCACACCTCCATTCGGTGACTTCACAGACCTCCATTCTGAGTTCACAGACCTCCATTCTGTGACGTCACACACCTCCAATCTGACTTCACACAGCTCCATTCTATGACTTCACACACCTCCATTCTGTGACTTCACACACCTCCATTCTATGACTTCACACACCTCCATTGTGACTTCACACACCTCCATTCTATGAGTTCACACACCTCCATTCTGACTTCACACACCTCCATTCTTTGACTTCACACACCTTCATTCTGACTTCACACACCTCCATTCTATGACTTCACACAACTCCATTCTGACTTCACACACCTCCATTCTGTGACTTCACACACCTCCATTCCATGACTTCCCACACTTCCATTCGATGACTTCACACACCTCCATTCTTTGACTTCACACACCTCCATTCTATGAGTTCACACACCTCCATTTGTGACTCTACACACCACCTATTTGACTTCACAAACCTCCATTCTGTGATTTCACACACCTCCATTCTGTGACTACACACACCTTTATTGTTTGACTTCACACACCTCAATTCTTTGACTTCACACAATTCCATTCCATGACTTCACACACCTCCATTCTATGAGTTCACACACCTCCATTCTATGAGTTCACACACCTCCATTTTGACTTCACACACCTCCATTCTATGACTTCACACACCTTCATTCTTACTTTAGAAACATCCATTCTATGACTTCACGCACCTCCATTCTATGACTTCACAAATCTCCGTTCTGTGACTTCACACACCTTCATTCTGAGTTCACACACCTCAATTCTGTGACTTCACACACCTCAATTCTGGCTTCACACACCTCCATTCTATAACTTCACACAATTCCATTCTATGACTTCATACACCTCCATTCTTTGACTTCACACACCTCCATTGTGAGTTCACACACCTCCATTCTATGACTTCACACACCTCCATTCTGACTTCACACAGCTCCATTCTATGACTTCACACACCTCCATTCTGTGCCTTCAAACACCTCCATTCTATGACTTCACACACCTCCGTTCTATGACTTCACACACCTCCATTCTGTGACTTCACACACCTCAATTCTGTGACTTCACACACCTCCATTATGACTTCACACACCTCCATTCTATGACTTCACACACCTACATTCTATGACTTCACACCTCCATTCTGTGACTTCACACACCTCAATTCTGTGACTTCACACACCTCAATTCTGTGACTTCACACACCTCCATTATGACTTCACACACCTCCATTCTTTGACTTCACACTCCACCATTGTTTGACTTCACCCACCTCCATTTTTGGACTTCACACACCTGCATTCCATGACTTCACACATCTCCATTTTATGAGTTCACACACGTCCATTTTGACTTCACACACCTCCATTCTATGACTTCACACACCTCCATTCTACTTCGGAATCATCCATTCTATGACTTGACACACCTCCATTCTATGACTTCACAATCCTCCATTCTGTGACTTCACACACCTCCATTCTGAGTTCACACACCTCAATTCTGTGACTTCACACACCTCAATTCTGGCTTCACACACCTCCATTCTATAACTTCACACAATTCCATTCTATGACTTCACACACCTCCATTCTTTGACTTCACACACGTCCATTGTGAGTTCACACATCTCCATTCTATGACTTCACACACCTCCATTCTGACTTCACACAGCTCCATTCTATGACTTCACACACCTCCATTCTGACTTCACACACCTCCATTCTATGACTTCCCACACCTCCATTCTGACTTCACACACCTACATTCTATGACTTCACACAACTCCATTCTGACTTCACACACCGCCATTCTGTGACTTCACACACCTCCATTCTTTGACTTCACACACCTCCATTCTATGAGTTCACACACCTCCATTTGTGACTCTACACACCACATTTTGAATTCACACACCTCCATTCTGTGATTTCACACACCTCCATTCTGTGACTTCACACACCTTTATTGTTTGACTTCACACACCTCCATTCTTTGACTTCACACACCTTCATTCCATGACTTCACACACCTCCATTCTATGAGTTCACACACCTCAATTCTATGAGTTCACACACCTCCATTTTGACTTCACACACCTCCATTCTATGACTTCACACACCTTCATTCTTAGTTTAGAAACATCCATTCTATGACTTCGCACACCTCCATTCTATGACTTCACACACCTCCATTCTGTGACTTCACACACCTCCATTCCATGACTTCACACACCTCCATTCTTTGACTTCACACACCTCCATTCTATGAGTTCACACACCTCCATTTGTGAATCTACACACCACCTTTTTGACTTCACACACCTCCATTCTGTGATTTCACACACCTCCATTCTGTGACTTCACACAACTTTATTGTTTGACTTCACACCTCCATTCTTTGACTTCACACACCTCCATTCCATGACTTCACACACTTCAATTTTATGAGTTCACACACCTCCATTCTATGAGTTCACACACCTCCATTCTGTGACTTCACACACCTCCATTTGACTTCACACACTTCCATTCTTTGACTTCACACACCTCCATTCTGTGACTTCACACACCTCCATTCTGTGACTTCACACACCTCCATTCTGTGACTTCACACACCTCCATTTTGACTTCACACACTTCCATTCTTTGACTTCACACACCTCCATTCTGAGACTTCACACACCACCATTGTTTGACTTCACACACCTTCATTCTGAGTTCACACACCTCAATTCTGTGACTTCACACACCTCAATTCTGGCTTCACACACCTTCATTCTATGACTTCACACACTTCCATTCTCTGACTTCACACACCTCCATTCTATGACTTCACACACCTCCATGTGTGACTTCACACACCTCAAATCTGTGACTTCACACACCTCCATTCTGTGCCTTCAAACACCTCCATTCTATGACTTAACACACATTCATTCTTCCTTCACAAACATCAGTTCTATGACTTCACACACCTCCATTCTATGACTTCACACACCTCCATTCTATGATTTCACACACCTCCATGTGTGACTTCACACACCTCCATTATGACTTCACACACCTCCATTCTATAACTTCACACACCTCCATTCTATGACTTCACACCTCCATTCTGTGACTTCACACATCTCCATTCTGAGTTCACACACCTCCATTCTGTGACTTCACACTTCTCAAATCTGACTTCACACAGCTCTATTCTATGATTTCACACACCTCCATACTGTGACTTCACAAACCTCCGTTCTATGACTTCACACACCTCCATTCTGACTTCACACACCTACATTCTGTGACTTCACACAACTCCATTCTGACTTCACACACCGCCATTCTGTGACTTCACGCACCTCCATTCCATGACTTCACACACCTCCTTTCGATGACTTCACACACCTCCATTCTGTGACTTCACACACCTCCGTTCTGTGACTTCACACACCTCCATTTTGACTTCACACACTTCCATTCTTTGACTTCACACACCTCCATTCTGTGACTTTACACACCACCATTGTTTGACTTCACAAACCTTCATTGTTTGACTTCACACACCTCCATTCTGTGACTTCACACACTTCCATTCTTTGACTTCACACACCTCCATTCTGTGACTTTACACACCACCATTGTTTGACTTCACACACCTTCATTGTTTGACTTCACACACCACCATTCTATGACTTCACACACCTCCATTCTGACTTCACACACCTCCATTCTGACTTCACAAACATCAATTCTGTGACTTCACACACCTCCATTTTTTTGACTTCAGACACCTCCATTGTGAGTTCACACACCTTCATTCTATGACTTCACACACCTCCATTCTGACTTCACAAAACTGTATTCTATGACTTCACACACCTCCATTCTGTGCCTTCACACACCTCCATTCTATGACTTCACACACCTCCATTCTGTGACTTCACACATCTCAATTCTGTGACTTCACACACCTACATTATGACTTAACACACCTCCATTCTATGACTTCACACACCTCCATTCTATGACTTCACACACCTCCATTCTGTGACTTCACACATCTCAATTCTGTGACTTCACACACCTAAATTATGACTTAACACACCTCCATTCCATGACTTCCCACACTTCCATTCGATGACTTCACACACCTCCATTCTTTGACTTCACACACCTCCATTCTATGAGTTCACACACCTCCATTTGTGACTCTACACACCACCTATTTGACTTCACAAACCTCCATTCTGTGATTTCACACACCTCCATTCTGTGACTACACACACCTTTATTGTTTGACTTCACACACCTCCATTCTTTGACTTCACACAATTCCATTCCATGACTTCACACACCTCCATTCTATGAGTTCACACACCTCCATTCTATGAGTTCACACACCTCCATTTTGACTTCACACACCTCCATTCTATGACTTCACACACCTTCATTCTTACTTTAGAAACATCCATTCTATGACTTCACGCACCTCCATTCTATGACTTCACAAATCTCCGTTCTGTGACTTCACACACCTTCATTCTGAGTTCACACACCTCCATTCTATGACTTCACACACCTCCATTCTGTGACTTCACACACCTCCATTCTATGAGTTCACACACCTGCATTGTGACTTCACACACCTCCATTCTATGACTTCACACACCTCCATTCTGACTTCACACACCTCCATTCTGACTTCACAAATATCAATTCTGTGACTTCACACACCTCCATTTTTTGACTTCACACACCTCCATTGTGAGTTCACACACCTTCATTCTATGACTTCACACACCTCCATTCTGACTTCACAAAACTCTATTATATGACTTCACACACCTCCATTCTGTGCCTTCACACATCTCCATTCTAGGACTTCACACACCTTCATTCTTACTTCACAAACATCCATTCTATGACTTCACACACCTCCATTCTATGACTTCACACACCTCCATTCTATGACTTCACACACCTCCATTCTGTGACTTCACACATCTCAATTCTGTGACTTCACACACCTACATTATGACTGCACACACCTCCATTCTATGACTTCACACACCTCCATTCTATGACTTCGCACACCTCCATTCGGTGACTTCACAGACCTCCATTCTGAGTTCACAGACCTCCATTCTGTGACGTCACACACCTCCAATCTGACTTCACACAGCTCCATTCTATGACTTCACACACCTCCATTCTGTGACTTCACACACCTCCATTCTATGACTTCACACACCTCCATTGTGACTTCACACACCTCCATTCTATGAGTTCACACACCTCCATTCTGACTTCACACACCTCCATTCTTTGACTTCACACACCTTCATTCTGACTTCACACACCTCCATTCTATGACTTCACACAACTCCATTCTGACTTCACACACCTCCATTCTGTGACTTCACACACCTCCATTCCATGACTTCCCACACTTCCATTCGATGACTTCACACACCTCCATTCTTTGACTTCACACACCTCCATTCTATGAGTTCACACACCTCCATTTGTGACTCTACACACCACCTATTTGACTTCACAAACCTCCATTCTGTGATTTCACACACCTCCATTTTGTGACTACACACACCTTTATTGTTTGACTTCACACACCTCCATTCTGTGACTTCACACAATTCCATTCCATGACTTCACACACCTCCATTCTATGAGTTCACACACCTCCATTCTATGAGTTCACACACCTCCATTTTGACTTCACACACCTCCATTCTATGACTTCACACACCTTCATTCTTACTTTAGAAACATCCATTCTATGACTTCACGCACCTCCATTCAATGACTTCACAAATCTCCGTTCTGTGACTTCACACACCTTCATTCTGAGTTCACACACCTCAATTCTGTGACTTCACACACCTCAATTCTGGCTTCACACACCTCCATTCTATAACTTCACACAATTCCATTCTATGACTTCATACACCTCCATTCTTTGACTTCACACACCTCCATTGTGAGTTCACACACCTCCATTCTATGACTTCACACACCTCCATTCTGACTTCACACAGCTCCATTCTATGACTTCACACACCTCCATTCTGTGCCTTCAAATACCTCCATTCTATGACTTCACACACCTCCGTTCTATGACTTCACACACCTCCATTCTGTGACTTCACACACCTCAATTCTGTGACTTCACACACCTCCATTATGACTTCACACACCTCCATTCTATGACTTCACACACCTACATTCTATGACTTCACACCTCCATTCTGTGACTTCACACACCTCAATTCTGTGACTTCACACACCTCAATTCTGTGACTTCACACACCTCCATTATGACTTCACACACCTCCATTCTTTGACTTCACACTCCACCATTGTTTGACTTCACCCACCTCCATTTTTGGACTTCACACACCTCCATTCCATGACTTCACACATCTCCATTTTATGAGTTCACACACGTCCATTTTTACTTCACACACCTCCATTCTATGACTTCACACACCTCCATTCTACTTCGGAATCATCCATTCTATGACTTGACACACCTCCATTCTATGACTTCACAATCCTCCATTCTGTGACTTCACACACCTCCATTCTGAGTTCACACACCTCAATTCTGTGACTTCACACACCTCAATTCTGGCTTCACACACCTCCATTCTATAACTTCACACAATTCCATTCTATGACTTCACACACCTCCATTCTTTGACTTCACACACGTCCATTGTGAGTTCACACATCTCCATTCTATGACTTCACACACCTCCATTCTGACTTCATACAGCTCCATTCTATGACTTCACACACCTCCATTCTGTGCCTTCAAACACCTCCATTCTATGACTTCACACACCTCCATTCTATGACTTCACACACCTCCATTCTGTGACTTCACACACCTCAATTCTGTGACTTCACACACCTCCATTATGACTTCACACACCTCCATTCTATGACTTCACACACCTACATTCTATGACTTCACACCTCCATTCTGTGACTTCACACACCTCAATTCTGTGAGTTCACACTCCTCAAATCTGACTTCACACAGCTCCATTCTATGATTTCACACACCTCCATACTGTGACTTCACACACCTTCATTGTGACTTCACACCTCCATTCTATGAGTTCACACACCTCCATTCTGACTTCACACACCTCCATTCTATGACTTCCCACACCTCCATTCTGACTTCACACACCTACATTCTATGACTTCACAAAACTCCATTCTGTCTTCACACCCCGCCATTCTGTGACTTCACACACCTCCATTCCATGACTTCACACACCTCCAATCGATGACTTCACACACCTCCATTCTTTGACTTCACACACCTCCATTCTATGAGTTCACACACCTCCATTTGTGACTCTACACACCACATTTTGAATTCACACACCTCCATTCTGTGATTTCACACACCTCCAATCTGTGACTTCACACACCTTTATTGTTTGACTTCACACACCTCCATTCTTTGACTTCACACACCTTCATTCCATGACTTCACACACCTCCATTCTATGAGTTCACACACCTCAATTCTATGAGTTCACACACCTCCATTTTGTGACTTCACACACCTCCATTCTGTGACTTCACACACCTCCATTTTGACTTCACACACTTCCATTCTTTGACTTCACACACCTCCATTCTGAGACTTCACATACCACCATTGTTTGACTTCACACACCTCCCTTTTTGTACTTCAAACACCTCCTTTCCATGACTTCACACGTCTCAATTTTATGAGTTCGCACACCTCCATTTTGACTTCACACACCTCCATTCTATGACTTCACCCACCTCCATTCTACTTCAGAAACATCCATTCTCTGACTTCACACACCTCCATTCTATGACTTCACAAACCTCCATTCTGTGACTTCACACACCTTCACTCTGAGTTCACACACCTCAA
Source organism: Megascapheus bottae (assembly GCA_024803745.1). Classification (NCBI taxonomy): domain Eukaryota; kingdom Metazoa; phylum Chordata; class Mammalia; order Rodentia; family Geomyidae; genus Megascapheus; species Megascapheus bottae. The sequence continues at coordinate 166,346 of JANJXV010000186.1, read as the reverse complement.
TTCTGTACTTCACACACCTCAATTCTGGCTTCACACACCTTCATTCTATGACTTCACACACTTCCATTCTCTGACTTCACACACCTCCATTCTATGACTTCACACACCTCCATGTGTGACTTCACACACCTCAATTCTGTGACTTCACACACCTCCATTCTGTGCCTTCAAACACCTCCATTCTATGACTTAACACACATTCATTCTTACTTCACAAACATCAGTTCTATGACTTCATACACCTCCATTCTATGACTTCACACACCTCCATTCTATGACTTCACACACCTCCATGTGTGACTTCACACACCTCCATTATGACTTCACACACCTCCATTCTATAACTTCACACACCTCCATTCTATGACTTCACACCTCCATTCTGTGACTTCACACATCTCCATTCTGAGTTCACACACCTCCATTCTGTGACTTCACACTCCTCAAATCTGACTTCACACAGCTCTATTCTATGATTTCACACACCTCCATACTGTGACTTCACAAACCTCCATTCTATGACTTCACACACCTCCATTGTGACTTCACACCTCCATTCTATGAGTTCACACACCTCCATTCTGACTTCACACACCTCCATTCTATGACTTCACACACCTCCATTCTGACTTCACACACCTACATTCTATGACTTCACACAACTCCATTCTGACTTCACACACCGCCATTCTGTGACTTCATACACCTCCATTCCATGACTTCACACACCTCCTTTCGATGACTTCACACACCTCCATTCTGTGACTTCACACTCCTCCATTCTGTGACTTCACACACCTCCATTTTGACTTCACACACTTCCATTCTTTGACTTCACACACCTCCATTCTGTGACTTTACACACCACCATTGTTTGACTTCACACACCTTCATTGTTTGACTTCACACACCTCCATTCTTTGACTTCACACACCTTCATTCCATGACTTCACACACCTCCATTCTATGAGTTCACACACCTCAATTCTATGAGTTCACACACCTCCATTTTGACTTCACACACCTCCATTCTATGACTTCACACACCTTCATTCTTACTTCAGAAACATCCATTCTATGACTTCGCACACCTCCATTCTATGACTTCACACACCTTCATTCTGTGACTTCACACACCTCCATTCCATGACTTCACACACCTCCATTCTTTGACTTCACACCCCTCCATTCTATGAGTTCACACACCTCCATTTGTGACTCTACACACCACCTTTTTGACTTCACACACCTCCATTCTGTGATTTCACACACCTCCATTCTGTGACTTCACACACCTTTATTGTTTGACTTCACACCTCCATTCTTTGACTTTACACACCTCCATTCCATGACTTCACACACTTCCATTCTATGAGTTCACACACCTCCATTCTATGAGTTCACACACCTGCATTTTGACTTCACACGCCTCCATTCTCTGACTTCAGACACCTCCATTCTGTGACTTCACACTCCTCCATTCTGTGACTTCACACACCTCCATTCTATGACTTCAAACACTTCCATTCTGTGACTTCACACACCTCCATTCTGTGACTTCACACACCTTCATTCTCACTTCAGAAACATCCATTCTATGACTTCGCACACCTCCATTCTATGACTTCACACACCTTCATTCGGTGACTTCACACACCTCCATTCCATGACTTCACACACCTCCATTCTTTGACTTCACACACCTCCATTCTATGAGTTCACACACCTCCATTTGTGACTCTACACACCACCTTTGTGACTTCACACACCTCCATTCTGTGACTTCACACACCTTTATTGTTTGACTTCACACCTCCATTCTTTGACTTCACACACCTCCATTCCATGACTTCACACACTTCCATTCTATGAGTTCACACACCTCCATTCTATGAGTTCACACACCTCCATTGTGACTTCACACACCTCCATTCTATGACTTCACACACCTCCATTCTGTGACTTCACACTCCTCCATTCTGTGACTTCACACACCTCCATTCTATGACTTCACACACTTCCATTCTGTGATTTCACACACCTCCATTCTGTGACTTCGCACACCTCCATTGTTTGACTTCACACACCTCAATTCTTTGACTTCACACACCTCCATTAAATGACTTCACACACCTCTACTCTACCAGTTCACACACCTACATTCTTACTTCAGGTACATCCATTGTATGAATTCACCCACCTCCATTCTATGACTTCACACACCTCCATTGTATGACTTCACACACCTCCATTCTATGAATTCACACACCTCCATTCTATGACTTCACACACCTCCATTCTATGACTTCACACACCTCCATTCTGTGACTTCACACACCTCCATTCTTTGAGTTCACACACCTCCATTTTGACTTCACACAACTCCATTTTATGACTTCACACAACTCCATTCTGACTTCACACACCTGCATTCTGTGACTTTACACACCTCCATTCCATGACTTCCCACACCTCCATTCGATGACTTCACACACCTCCATTATGTGACTTCACACACCTCCATTCTATGAGTTCACACACCTCCATTCTGACTTCACACACCTCCATTTGTGACTCTACACACCACCTATTTGACTTCACAAACCTCCATTCTGTGATTTCACACACCTCCATTCTGTGACTACACACACCTTTATTGTTTGACTTCACACACCTCCATTCTTTGACTTCACACAATTCCATTCCATGACTTCACACACCTCCATTCTATGAGTTCACACACCTCCATTCTATGAGTTCACACACCTCCATTTTGACTTCACACACCTCCATTCTATGACTTCACACACCTTCATTCTTACTTTAGAAACATCCATTCTATGACTTCACGCACCTCCATTCTATGACTTCACAAATCTCCGTTCTGTGACTTCACACACCTTCATTCTGAGTTCACACACCTCCATTCTATGACTTCACACACCTCCATTCTGTGACTTCACACACCTCCATTCTATGAGTTCACACACCTGCATTGTGACTTCACACACCTCCATTCTATGACTTCATACACCTCCATTCTGACTTCACACACCTCCATTCTGACTTCACAAATATCAATTCTGTGACTTCACACACCTCCATTTTTTGACTTCACACACCTCCATTGTGAGTTCACACACCTTCATTCTATGACTTCACACACCTCCATTCTGACTTCACAAAACTCTATTATATGACTTCACACACCTCCATTCTGTGCCTTCACACATCTCCATTCTAGGACTTCACACACCTTCATTCTTACTTCACAAACATCCATTCTATGACTTCACACACCTCCATTCTATGACTTCACACACCTCCATTCTATGACTTCACACACCTCCATTCTGTGACTTCACACATCTCAATTCTGTGACTTCACACACCTACATTATGACTTCACACACCTCCATTCTATGACGTCACACACCTCCATTCTATGACTTCTCACACCTCCATTCGGTGACTTCACACACCTCCATTCTGAGTTCACAGACCTCCATTCTGTGACGTCACACACCTCCAATCTGACTTCACACAGCTCCATTCTATGACTTCACACACCTCCATTCTGTGACTTCACACACCTCCATTCTATGACTTCACACACCTCCATTGTGACTTCACACACCTCCATTCTATGAGTTCACACACCTCCATTCTGACTTCACACACCTCCATTCTTTGACTTCACACACCTTCATTCTGACTTCACACACCTCCATTCTATGACTTCACACAACTCCATTCTGACTTCATACAGCTCCATTCTGTGACTTCACACACCTCCATTCCATGACTTCCCACACTTCCATTCGATGACTTCACACACCTCCATTCTTTGATTTCACACACCTCCATTCTATGAGTTCACACACCTCCATTTGTGACTCTACACACCACCTATTTGACTTCACAAACCTCCATTCTGTGATTTCACACACCTCCATTTTGTGACTACACACACCTTTATTGTTTGACTTCACACACCTCCATTCTGTGACTTCACACAATTCCATTTCATGACTTCACACACCTCCATTCTATGAGTTCACACACCTCCATTCTATGAGTTCACACACCTCCATTTTGACTTCACACACCTCCATTCTATGACTTCACACACCTTCATTCTTACTTTAGAAACATCCATTCTATGACTTCACGCACCTCCATTCTATGACTTCACAAATCTCCGTTCTGTGACTTCACACACCTTCATTCTGAGTTCACACACCTCAATTCTGTGACTTCACACACCTCAATTCTGGCTTCACACACCTCCATTCTATAACTTCACACAATTCCATTCTATGACTTCATACACCTCCATTATTTGACTTCACACACCTCCATTGTGAGTTCACACACCTCCATTCTATGACTTCACACACCTCCATTCTGACTTCACACAGCTCCATTCTATGACTTCACACACCTCCATTCTGTGCCTTCAAATACCTCCATTCTATGACTTCACACACCTCCGTTCTATGACTTCACACACCTCCATTCTGTGACTTCACACACCTCAATTCTGTGACTTCACACACCTCCATTATGACTTCACACACCTCCATTCTATGACTTCACACACCTACATTCTATGACTTCACACCTCCATTCTGTGACTTCACACACCTCAATTCTGTGACTTCACACACCTTAATTCTGTGACTTCACACACCTCCATTATGACTTCACACACCTCCATTCTTTGACTTCACACTCCACCATTGTTTGACTTCACCCACCTCCATTTTTGGACTTCACACACCTCCATTCCATGACTTCACACATCTCCATTTTATGAGTTCACACACGTCCATTTTTACTTCACACACCTCCATTCTATGACTTCACACACCTCCATTCTACTTCGGAATCATCCATTCTATGACTTGACACACCTCCATTCTATGACTTCACAATCCTCCATTCTGTGACTTCACACACCTCCATTCTGAGTTCACACACCTCAATTCTGTGACTTCACACACCTCAATTCTGGCTTCACACACCTCCATTCTATAACTTCACACAATTCCATTCTATGACTTCACACACCTCCATTCTTTGACTTCACACACGTCCATTGTGAGTTCACACATCTCCATTCTATGACTTCACACACCTCCATTCTGACTTCATACAGCTCCATTCTATGACTTCACACACCTCCATTCTGTGCCTTCAAACACCTCCATTCTATGACTTCACACACCTCCATTCTATGACTTCACACACCTCCATTCTGTGACTTCACACACCTCAATTCTGTGACTTCACACACCTCCATTATGACTTCACACACCTCCATTCTATGACTTCACACACCTACATTCTATGACTTCACACCTCCATTCTGTGACTTCACACACCTCAATTCTGTGAGTTCACACTCCTCAAATCTGACTTCACACAGCTCCATTCTATGATTTCACACACCTCCATACTGTGACTTCACACACCTTCATTGTGACTTCACACCTCCATTCTATGAGTTCACACACCTCCATTCTGACTTCACACACCTCCATTCTATGACTTCCCACACCTCCATTCTGACTTCACACACCTACATTCTATGACTTCACACAACTCCATTCTGACTTCACACCCCGCCATTCTGTGACTTCACACACCTCCATTCCATGACTTCACACACCTCCAATCGATGACTTCACACACCTCCATTCTTTGACTTCACACACCTCCATTCTATGAGTTCACACACCTCCATTTGTGACTCTACACACCACATTTTGAATTCACACACCTCCATTCTGTGATTTCACACACCTCCATTCTGTGACTTCACACACCTTTATTGTTTGACTTCACACACCTCCATTCTTTGACTTCACACACCTTCATTCCATGACTTCACACACCTCCATTCTATGAGTTCACACACCTCAATTCTATGAGTTCACACACCTCCATTTTGTGACTTCACACACCTCCATTCTTGACTTCACACACCTCCATTTTGACTTCACACACTTCCATTCTTTGACTTCACACACCTCCATTCTGAGACTTCACATACCACCATTGTTTGACTTCACACACCTCCCTTTTTGTACTTCAAACACCTCCTTTCCATGACTTCACACGTCTCAATTTTATGAGTTCGCACACCTCCATTTTGACTTCACACACGTCCATTCTATGACTTCACCCACCTCCATTCTACTTCAGAAACATCCATTCTCTGACTTCACACACCTCCATTCTATGACTTCACAAACCTCCATTCTGTGACTTCACACACCTTCACTCTGAGTTCACACACCTCAATTCTGTACTTCACACACCTCAATTCTGGCTTCACACACCTTCATTCTATGACTTCACACACTTCCATTCTCTGACTTCACACACCTCCATTCTATGACTTCACACACCTCCATGTGTGACTTCACACACCTCAATTCTGTGACTTCACACACCTCCATTCTGTGCCTTCAAACACCTCCATTCTATGACTTAACACACATTCATTCTTACTTCACAAACATCAGTTCTATGACTTCACACACCTCCATTCTATGACTTCACACAACTCCATTCTATGACTTCACACACCTCCATGTGTGACTTCACACACCTCCATTATGACTTCACACACCTCCATTCTATAACTTCACACACCTCCATTCTATGACTTCACACATCCATTCTGTGACTTCACACATCTCCATTCTGAGTTCACACACCTCCATTCTGTGACTTCACACTCCTCAAATCTGACTTCACACAGCTCTATTCTATGATTTCACACACCTCCATACTGTGACTTCACAAACCTCCATTCTATGACTTCACACACCTCCATTGTGACTTCACACCTCCATTCTATGAGTTCACACACCTCCATTCTGACTTCACACACCTCCATTCTATGACTTCACACACCTCCATTCTGACTTCACACACCTACATTCTATGACTTCACACAACTCCATTCTGACTTCACACACCGCCATTCTGTGACTTCATACACCTCCATTCCATGACTTCACACACCTCCTTTCGATGACTTCACACACCTCCATTCTGTGACTTCACACTCCTCCATTCTGTGACTTCACACACCTCCATTTTGACTTCACACACTTCCATTCTTTGACTTCACACACCTCCATTCTGTGACTTTACACACCACCATTGTTTGACTTCACACACCTTCATTGTTTGACTTCACACACCTCCATTCTTTGACTTCACACACCTTCATTCCATGACTTCACACACCTCCATTCTATGAGTTCACACACCTCAATTCTATGAGTTCACACACCTCCATTTTGACTTCACACACCTCCATTCTATGACTTCACACACCTTCATTCTTACTTCAGAAACATCCATTCTATGACTTCGCACACCTCCATTCTATGACTTCACACACCTTCATTCTGTGACTTCACACACCTCCATTCCATGACTTCACACACCTCCATTCTTTGACTTCACACCCCTCCATTCTATGAGTTCACACACCTCCATTTGTGACTCTACACACCACCTTTTTATCTTCACACACCTCCATTCTGTGATTTCACACACCTCCATTCTGTGACTTCACACACCTTTATTGTTTGACTTCACACCTCCATTCTTTGACTTTACACACCTCCATTCCATGACTTCACACACTTCCATTCTATGAGTTCACACACCTCCATTCTATGAGTTCACACACCTGCATTTTGACTTCACACGCCTCCATTCTCTGACTTCAGACACCTCCATTCTGTGACTTCACACTCCTCCATTCTGTGACTTCACACACCTCCATTCTATGACTTCAAACACTTCCATTCTGTGACTTCACACACCTCCATTCTGTGACTTCACACACCTTCATTCTCACTTCAGAAACATCCATTCTATGACTTCGCACACCTCCATTCTATGACTTCACACACCTTCATTCGGTGACTTCACACACCTCCATTCCATGACTTCACACACCTCCATTCTTTGACTTCACACACCTCCATTCTATGAGTTCACACACCTCCATTTGTGACTCTACACACCACCTTTGTGACTTCACACACCTCCATTCTGTGACTTCACACACCTTTATTGTTTGACTTCACACCTCCATTCTTTGACTTCACACACCTCCATTCCATGACTTCACACACTTCCATTCTATGAGTTCACACACCTCCATTCTATGAGTTCACACACCTCCATTTTGACTTCACACACCTCCATTCTATGACTTCACACACCTCCATTCTGTGACTTCACACTCCTCCAATCTGTGACTTCACACACCTCCATTCTATGACTTCACACACTTCCATTCTGTGATTTCACACACCTCCATTCTGTGACTTCGCACACCTCCATTGTTTGACTTCACACACCTCAATTCTTTGACTTCACACACCTCCATTAAATGACTTCACACACCTCTACTCTACCAGTTCACACACCTACATTCTTACTTCAGGTACATCCATTGTATGAATTCACCCACCTCCATTCTATGACTTCACACACCTCCATTGTATGACTTCACACACCTCCATTCTATGAATTCACACACCTCCATTCTATGACTTCACACACCTCCATTCTATGACTTCACACACCTCCATTCTGTGACTTCACACACCTCCATTCTTTGAGTTCACACACCTCCATTTTGACTTCACACAACTCCATTTTATGACTTCACACAACTCCATTCTGACTTCACACACCTCCATTCTGTGACTTTACACACCTCCATTCCATGACTTCCCACACCTCCATTCGATGACTTCACACACCTCCATTATGTGACTTCACACACCTCCATTCTATGAGTTCACACACCTCCATTCTGACTTCACACACCTCCATTTGTGACTCTACACACCACCTATTTGACTTCACAAACCTCCATTCTGTGATTTCACACACCTCCATTCTGTGACTACACACACCTTTATTGTTTGACTTCACACACCTCCATTCTTTGACTTCACACAATTCCATTCCATGACTTCACACACCTCCATTCTATGAGTTCACACACCTCCATTCTATGAGTTCACACACCTCCATTTTGACTTCACACACCTCCATTCTATGACTTCACACACCTTCATTCTTACTTTAGAAACATCCATTCTATGACTTCACGCACCTCCATTCTATGACTTCACAAATCTCCGTTCTGTGACTTCACACACCTTCATTCTGAGTTCACACACCTCCATTCTATGACTTCACACACCTCCATTCTGTGACTTCACACACCTCCATTCTATGAGTTCACACACCTGCATTGTGACTTCACACACCTCCATTCTATGACTTCATACACCTCCATTCTGACTTCACACACCTCCATTCTGACTTCACAAATATCAATTCTGTGACTTCACACACCTCCATTTTTTGACTTCACACACCTCCATTGTGAGTTCACACACCTTCATTCTATGACTTCACACACCTCCATTCTGACTTCACAAAACTCTATTATATGACTTCACACACCTCCATTCTGTGCCTTCACACATCTCCATTCTAGGACTTCACACACCTTCATTCTTACTTCACAAACATCCATTCTATGACGTCACACACCTCCATTCTATGACTTCGCACACCTCCATTCGGTGACTTCACACACCTCCATTCTGAGTTCACAGACCTCCATTCTGTGACGTCACACACCTCCAATCTGACTTCACACAGCTCCATTCTATGACTTCACACACCTCCATTCTGTGACTTCACACACCTCCATTCTATGACTTCACACACCTCCATTGTGACTTCACACACCTCCATTCTATGAGTTCACACACCTCCATTCTGACTTCACACACCTCCATTCTTTGACTTCACACACCTTCATACTGACTTCAAACACCTCCATTCTATGACTTCACACAACTCCATTCTGACTTCACACACCTCCATTCTGTGACTTCACACACCTCCATTCCATGACTTCCCACACTTCCATTCGATGACTTCACACACCTCCATTCTTTGACTTCACACACCTCCATTCTATGAGTTCACACACCTCCATTTGTGACTCTACACACCACCTATTTGACTTCACAAACCTCCATTCTGTGATTTCACACACCTCCATTTTGTGACTACACACACCTTTATTGTTTGACTTCACACACCTCCATTCTGTGACTTCACACAATTCCATTCCATGACTTCACACACCTCCATTCTATGAGTTCACACACCTCCATTCTATGAGTTCACACACCTCCATTTTGACTTCACACACCTCCATTCTATGACTTCACAAATCTCCGTTCTGTGACTTCACACACCTTCATTCTGAGTTCACACACCTCAATTCTGTGACTTCACACACCTCAATTCTGGCTTCACACACCTCCATTCTATAACTTCACACAATTCCATTCTATGACTTCATACACCTCCATTCTTTGACTTCACACACCTCCATTGTGAGTTCACACACCTCCATTCTATGACTTCACACACCTCCATTCTGACTTCACACAGCTCCATTCTATGACTTCACACACCTCCATTCTGTGCCTTCAAATACCTCCATTCTATGACTTCACACACCTCCGTTCTATGACTTCACACACCTCCATTCTGTGACTTCACACACCTCAATTCTGTGACTTCACACACCTCCATTATGACTTCACACACCTCCATTCTATGACTTCACACACCTACATTCTATGACTTCACACCTCCATTCTGTGACTTCACACACCTCAATTCTGTGACTTCACACACCTCAATTCTGTGACTTCACACACCTCCATTATGACTTCACACACCTCCATTCTTTGACTTCACACTCCACCATTGTTTGACTTCACCCACCTCCATTTTTGGACTTCACACACCTCCATTCCATGACTTCACACATCTCCATTTTATGAGTTCACACACGTCCATTTTTACTTCACACACCTCCATTCTATGACTTCACACACCTCCATTCTACTTCGGAATCATCCATTCTATGACTTGACACACCTCCATTCTATGACTTCACAATCCTCCATTCTGTGACTTCACACACCTCCATTCTGAGTTCACACACCTCAATTCTGTGACTTCACACACCTCAATTCTGGCTTCACACACCTCCATTCTATAACTTCACACAATTCCATTCTATGACTTCACACACCTCCATTCTTTGACTTCACACACGTCCATTGTGAGTTCACACATCTCCATTCTATGACTTCACACACCTCCATTCTGACTTCATACAGCTCCATTCTATGACTTCACACACCTCCATTCTGTGCCTTCAAACACCTCCATTCTATGACTTCACACACCTCCATTCTATGACTTCACACACCTCCATTCTGTGACTTCACACACCTCAATTCTGTGACTTCACACACCTCCATTATGACTTCACACACCTCCATTCTATGACTTCACACACCTACATTCTATGACTTCACACCTCCATTCTGTGACTTCACACACCTCAATTCTGTGAGTTCACACTCCTCAAATCTGACTTCACACAGCTCCATTCTATGATTTCACACACCTCCATACTGTGACTTCACACACCTTCATTGTGACTTCACACCTCCATTCTATGAGTTCACACACCTCCATTCTGACTTCACACACCTCCATTCTATGACTTCCCACACCTCCATTCTGACTTCACACACCTACATTCTATGACTTCACACAACTCCATTCTGACTTCACACCCCGCCATTCTGTGACTTCACACACCTCCATTCCATGACTTCACACACCTCCAATCGATGACTTCACACACCTCCATTCTTTGACTTCACACACCTCCATTCTATGAGTTCACACACCTCCATTTGTGACTCTACACACCACATTTTGAATTCACACACCTCCATTCTGTGATTTCACACACCTCCATTCTGTGACTTCACACACCTTTATTGTTTGACTTCACACACCTCCATTCTTTGACTTCACACACCTTCATTCCATGACTTCACACACCTCCATTCTATGAGTTCACACACCTCAATTCTATGAGTTCACACACCTCCATTTTGTGACTTCACACACCTCCATTCTGTGACTTCACACACCTCCATTTTGACTTCACACACTTCCATTCTTTGACTTCACACACCTCCATTCTGAGACTTCACATACCACCATTGTTTGACTTCACACACCTCCCTTTTTGTACTTCAAACACCTCCTTTCCATGACTTCACACGTCTCAATTTTATGAGTTCGCACACCTCCATTTTGACTTCACACACCTCCATTCTATGACTTCACCCACCTCCATTCTACTTCAGAAACATCCATTCTCTGACTTCACACACCTCCATTCTATGACTTCACAAACCTCCATTCTGTGACTTCACACACCTCCATTTTGACTTCACACACTTCCATTCTTTGACTTCACACACCTCCATTCTGTGACTTTACACACCACCATTGTTTGACTTCACACACCTTCATTGTTTGACTTCACACACCTCCATTCTTTGACTTCACACACCTTCATTCCATGACTTCACACACCTCCATTCTATGAGTTCACACACCTCAATTCTATGAGTTCACACACCTCCATTTTGACTTCACACACCTCCATTCTATGACTTCACACACCTTCATTCTTACTTCAGAAACATCCATTCTATGACTTCGCACACCTCCATTCTATGACTTCACACACCTTCATTCTGTGACTTCACACACCTCCATTCCATGACTTCACACACCTCCATTCTTTGACTTCACACCCCTCCATTCTATGAGTTCACACACCTCCATTTGTGACTCTACACACCACCTTTTTATCTTCACACACCTCCATTCTGTGATTTCACACACCTCCATTCTGTGACTTCACACACCTTTATTGTTTGACTTCACACCTCCATTCTTTGACTTTACACACCTCCATTCCATGACTTCACACACTTCCATTCTATGAGTTCACACACCTCCATTCTATGAGTTCACACACCTGCATTTTGACTTCACACGCCTCCATTCTCTGACTTCAGACACCTCCATTCTGTGACTTCACACTCCTCCATTCTGTGACTTCACACACCTCCATTCTATGACTTCAAACACTTCCATTCTGTGACTTCACACACCTCCATTCTGTGACTTCACACACCTTCATTCTCACTTCAGAAACATCCATTCTATGACTTCGCACACCTCCATTCTATGACTTCACACACCTTCATTCGGTGACTTCACACACCTCCATTCCATGACTTCACACACCTCCATTCTTTGACTTCACACACCTCCATTCTATGAGTTCACACACCTCCATTTGTGACTCTACACACCACCTTTGTGACTTCACACACCTCCATTCTGTGACTTCACACACCTTTATTGTTTGACTTCACACCTCCATTCTTTGACTTCACACACCTCCATTCCATGACTTCACACACTTCCATTCTATGAGTTCACACACCTCCATTCTATGAGTTCACACACCTCCATTTTGACTTCACACACCTCCATTCTATGACTTCACACACCTCCATTCTGTGACTTCACACTCCTCCAATCTGTGACTTCACACACCTCCATTCTATGACTTCACACACTTCCATTCTGTGATTTCACACACCTCCATTCTGTGACTTCGCACACCTCCATTGTTTGACTTCACACACCTCAATTCTTTGACTTCACACACCTCCATTAAATGACTTCACACACCTCTACTCTACCAGTTCACACACCTACATTCTTACTTCAGGTACATCCATTGTATGAATTCACCCACCTCCATTCTATGACTTCACACACCTCCATTGTATGACTTCACACACCTCCATTCTATGAATTCACACACCTCCATTCTATGACTTCACACACCTCCATTCTATGACTTCACACACCTCCATTCTGTGACTTCACACACCTCCATTCTTTGAGTTCACACACCTCCATTTTGACTTCACACAACTCCATTTTATGACTTCACACAACTCCATTCTGACTTCACACACCTCCATTCTGTGACTTTACACACCTCCATTCCATGACTTCCCACACCTCCATTCGATGACTTCACACACCTCCATTATGTGACTTCACACACCTCCATTCTATGAGTTCACACACCTCCATTCTGACTTCACACACCTCCATTTGTGACTCTACACACCACCTATTTGACTTCACAAACCTCCATTCTGTGATTTCACACACCTCCATTCTGTGACTACACACACCTTTATTGTTTGACTTCACACACCTCCATTCTTTGACTTCACACAATTCCATTCCATGACTTCACACACCTCCATTCTATGAGTTCACACACCTCCATTCTATGAGTTCACACACCTCCATTTTGACTTCACACACCTCCATTCTATGACTTCACACACCTTCATTCTTACTTTAGAAACATCCATTCTATGACTTCACGCACCTCCATTCTATGACTTCACAAATCTCCGTTCTGTGACTTCACACACCTTCATTCTGAGTTCACACACCTCCATTCTATGACTTCACACACCTCCATTCTGTGACTTCACACACCTCCATTCTATGAGTTCACACACCTGCATTGTGACTTCACACACCTCCATTCTATGACTTCATACACCTCCATTCTGACTTCACACACCTCCATTCTGACTTCACAAATATCAATTCTGTGACTTCACACACCTCCATTTTTTGACTTCACACACCTCCATTGTGAGTTCACACACCTTCATTCTATGACTTCACACACCTCCATTCTGACTTCACAAAACTCTATTATATGACTTCACACACCTCCATTCTGTGCCTTCACACATCTCCATTCTAGGACTTCACACACCTTCATTCTTACTTCACAAACATCCATTCTATGACGTCACACACCTCCATTCTATGACTTCGCACACCTCCATTCGGTGACTTCACACACCTCCATTCTGAGTTCACAGACCTCCATTCTGTGACGTCACACACCTCCAATCTGACTTCACACAGCTCCATTCTATGACTTCACACACCTCCATTCTGTGACTTCACACACCTCCATTCTATGACTTCACACACCTCCATTGTGACTTCACACACCTCCATTCTATGAGTTCACACACCTCCATTCTGACTTCACACACCTCCATTCTTTGACTTCACACACCTTCATACTGACTTCAAACACCTCCATTCTATGACTTCACACAACTCCATTCTGACTTCACACACCTCCATTCTGTGACTTCACACACCTCCATTCCATGACTTCCCACACTTCCATTCGATGACTTCACACACCTCCATTCTTTGACTTCACACACCTCCATTCTATGAGTTCACACACCTCCATTTGTGACTCTACACACCACCTATTTGACTTCACAAACCTCCATTCTGTGATTTCACACACCTCCATTTTGTGACTACACACACCTTTATTGTTTGACTTCACACACCTCCATTCTGTGACTTCACACAATTCCATTCCATGACTTCACACACTTCCATTCTATGAGTTCACACACCTCCATTCTATGAGTTCACACACCTCCATTTTGACTTCACACACCTCCATTCTATGACTTCACAAATCTCCGTTCTGTGACTTCACACACCTTCATTCTGAGTTCACACACCTCAATTCTGTGACTTCACACACCTCAATTCTGGCTTCACACACCTCCATTCTATAACTTCACACAATTCCATTCTATGACTTCATACACCTCCATTCTTTGACTTCACACACCTCCATTGTGAGTTCACACACCTCCATTCTATGACTTCACACACCTCCATTCTGACTTCACACAGCTCCATTCTATGACTTCACACACCTCCATTCTGTGCCTTCAAATACCTCCATTCTATGACTTCACACACCTCCGTTCTATGACTTCACACACCTCCATTCTGTGACTTCACACACCTCAATTCTGTGACTTCACACACCTCCATTATGACTTCACACACCTCCATTCTATGACTTCACACACCTACATTCTATGACTTCACACCTCCATTCTGTGACTTCACACACCTCAATTCTGTGACTTCACACACCTCAATTCTGTGACTTCACACACCTCCATTATGACTTCACACACCTCCATTCTTTGACTTCACACTCCACCATTGTTTGACTTCACCCACCTCCATTTTTGGACTTCACACACCTCCATTCCATGACTTCACACATCTCCATTTTATGAGTTCACACACGTCCATTTTTACTTCACACACCTCCATTCTATGACTTCACACACCTCCATTCTACTTCGGAATCATCCATTCTATGACTTGACACACCTCCATTCTATGACTTCACAATCCTCCATTCTGTGACTTCACACACCTCCATTCTGAGTTCACACACCTCAATTCTGTGACTTCACACACCTCAATTCTGGCTTCACACACCTCCATTCTATAACTTCACACAATTCCATTCTATGACTTCACACACCTCCATTCTTTGACTTCACACACGTCCATTGTGAGTTCACACATCTCCATTCTATGACTTCACACACCTCCATTCTGACTTCATACAGCTCCATTCTATGACTTCACACACCTCCATTCTGTGCCTTCAAACACCTCCATTCTATGACTTCACACACCTCCATTCTATGACTTCACACACCTCCATTCTGTGACTTCACACACCTCAATTCTGTGACTTCACACACCTCCATTATGACTTCACACACCTCCATTCTATGACTTCACACACCTACATTCTATGACTTCACACCTCCATTCTGTGACTTCACACACCTCAATTCTGTGAGTTCACACTCCTCAAATCTGACTTCACACAGCTCCATTCTATGATTTCACACACCTCCATACTGTGACTTCACACACCTTCATTGTGACTTCACACCTCCATTCTATGAGTTCACACACCTCCATTCTGACTTCACACACCTCCATTCTATGACTTCCCACACCTCCATTCTGACTTCACACACCTACATTCTATGACTTCACACAACTCCATTCTGACTTCACACCCCGCCATTCTGTGACTTCACACACCTCCATTCCATGACTTCACACACCTCCAATCGATGACTTCACACACCTCCATTCTTTGACTTCACACACCTCCATTCTATGAGTTCACACACCTCCATTTGTGACTCTACACACCACATTTTGAATTCACACACCTCCATTCTGTGATTTCACACACCTCCATTCTGTGACTTCACACACCTTTATTGTTTGACTTCACACACCTCCATTCTTTGACTTCACACACCTTCATTCCATGACTTCACACACCTCCATTCTATGAGTTCACACACCTCAATTCTATGAGTTCACACACCTCCATTTTGTGACTTCACACACCTCCATTCTGTGACTTCACACACCTCCATTTTGACTTCACACACTTCCATTCTTTGACTTCACACACCTCCATTCTGAGACTTCACATACCACCATTGTTTGACTTCACACACCTCCCTTTTTGTACTTCAAACACCTCCTTTCCATGACTTCACACGTCTCAATTTTATGAGTTCGCACACCTCCATTTTGACTTCACACACCTCCATTCTATGACTTCACCCACCTCCATTCTACTTCAGAAACATCCATTCTCTGACTTCACACACCTCCATTCTATGACTTCACAAACCTCCATTCTGTGACTTCACACACCTTCACTCTGAGTTCACACACCTCAATTCTGTACTTCACACACCTCAATTCTGGCTTCACACACCTTCATTCTATGACTTCACACACTTCCATTCTCTGACTTCACACACCTCCATTCTATGACTTCACACACCTCCATGTGTGACTTCACACACCTCAATTCTGTGACTTCACACACCTCCATTCTGTGCCTTCAAACACCTCCATTCTATGACTTAACACACATTCATTCTTACTTCACAAACATCAGTTCTATGACTTCACACACCTCCATTCTATGACTTCACACACCTCCATTCTATGACTTCACACACCTCCATGTGTGACTTCACACACCTCCATTATGACTTCACACACCTCCATTCTATAACTTCACACACCTCCATTCTATGACTTCACACATCCATTCTGTGACTTCACACATCTCCATTCTGAGTTCACACACCTCCATTCTGTGACTTCACACTCCTCAAATCTGACTTCACACAGCTCTATTCTATGATTTCACACACCTCCATACTGTGACTTTACAAACCTCCATTCTATGACTTCACACACCTCCATTGTGACTTCACACCTCCATTCTGTGAGTTCACACACCTCCATTCTGACTTCACACACCTCCATTCTATGACTTCACACACCTCCATTCTGACTTCACACACCTACATTCTATGACTTCACACAACTCCATTCTGACTTCACACACCGCCATTCTGTGACTTCATACACCTCCATTCCATGACTTCACACACCTCCGTTCGATGACTTCACACACCTCCATTCTGTGACTTCACACTCCTCCATTCTGTGACTTCACACACCTCCATTTTGACTTCACACACTTCCATTCTTTGACTTCACACACCTCCATTCTGTGACTTTACACACCACCATTGTTTGACTTCACACACCTTCATTGTTTGACTTCACACACCTCCATTCTTTGACTTCACACACCTTCATTCCATGACTTCACACACCTCCATTCTATGAGTTCACACACCTCAATTCTATGAGTTCACACACCTCCATTTTGACTTCACACACCTCCATTCTATGACTTCACACACCTTCATTCTTACTTCAGAAACATCCATTCTATGACTTCGCACACCTCCATTCTATGACTTCACACACCTTCATTCTGTGACTTCACACACCTCCATTCCATGACTTCACATACCTCCATTCTTTGACTTCACACCCCTCCATTCTAAGAGTTCACACACCTCCATTTGTGACTCTACACACCACCTTTTTGACTTCACACACCTCCATTCTGTGATTTCACACACCTCCATTCTGTGACTTCACACACCTTTATTGTTTGACTTCACACCTCCATTCTTTGACTTTACACACCTCCATTCCATGACTTCACACACTTCCATTCTATGAGTTCACACACCTCCATTCTATGAGTTCACACACCTGCATTTTGACTTCACACGCCTCCATTCTCTGACTTCAGACACCTCCATTCTGTGACTTCACACTCCTCCATTCTGTGACTTCACACACCTCCATTCTATGACTTCAAACACTTCCATTCTGTGACTTCACACACCTCCATTCTGTGACTTCACACACCTTCATTCTCACTTCAGAAACATCCATTCTATGACTTCGCACACCTCCATTCTATGACTTCACACACCTTCATTCTGTGATTTCACACACCTCCATTCCATGACTTCACACACCTCCATTCTTTGACTTCACACACCTCCATTCTATGAGTTCACACACCTCCATTTGTGACTCTACACACCACCTTTGTGACTTCACACACCTCCATTCTGTGATTTCACACACCTCCATTCTGTGACTTCACACACCTTTATTGTTTGACTTCACACCTCCATTCTTTGACTTCACACACCTCCATTCCATGACTCAACACACTTCCATTCTATGAGTTCACACACCTCCATTCTATGAGTTCACACACCTCCATTTTGACTTCACACACCTCCATTCTATGACTTCACACACCTCCATTCTGTGACTTCACACTCCTCCATTCTGTGACTTCACACACCTCCATTCTATGACTTCACACACTTCCATTCTGTGATTTCACACACCTCCATTCTGTGACTTCGCACACCTCCATTGTTTGACTTCACACACCTCAATTCTTTGACTTCACACACCTCCATTAAATGACTTCACACACCTCTACTCTACCAGTTCACACACCTACATTCTTACTTCAGGTACATCCATTGTATGAATTCACCCACCTCCATTCTATGACTTCACACACCTCCATTGTATGACTTCACACACCTCCATTCTATGAATTCACACACCTCCATTCTATGACTTCACACACCTCCATTCTATGACTTCACACACCTCCATTCTGTGACTTCACACACCTCCATTCTTTGAGTTCACACACCTCCATTTTGACTTCACACAACTCCATTTTATGACTTCACACAACTCCATTCTGACTTCACACACCTCCATTCTGTGACTTTACACACCTCCATTCCATGACTTCCCACACCTCCATTCGATGACTTCACACACCTCCATTATGTGACTTCACACACCTCCATTCTATGAGTTCACACACCTCCATTCTGACTTCACACACCTCCATTTGTGACTCTACACACCACCTATTTGACTTCACAAACTTCCATTCTGTGATTTCACACACCTCCATTCTGTGACTACACACACCTTTATTGCTTGACTTCACACACCTCCATTCTTTGACTTCACACAATTCCATTCCATGACTTCACACACCTCCATTCTATGAGTTCACACACCTCCATTCTATGAGTTCACACACCTCCATTTTGACTTCACACACCTCCATTCTATGACTTCACACACCTTCATTCTGTGACTTCACACACCTCCATTCCATGACTTCACATACCTCCATTCTTTGACTTCACACCCCTCCATTCTATGAGTTCACACACCTCCATTTGTGACTCTACACACCACCTTTTTGACTTCACACACCTCCATTCTGTGATTTCACACACCTCCATTCTGTAACTTCACACACCTTTATTGTTTGACTTCACACCTCCATTCTTTGACTTTACACACCTCCATTCCATGACTTCACACACTTCCATTCTATGAGTTCACACACCTCCATTCTATGAGTTCACACACCTGCATTTTGACTTCACACGCCTCCATTCTCTGACTTCAGACACCTCCATTCTGTGACTTCACACTCCTCCATTCTGTGACTTCACACACCTCCATTCTATGACTTCAAACACTTCCATTCTGTGACTTCACACACCTCCATTCTGTGACTTCACACACCTTCATTCTCACTTCAGAAACATCCATTCTATGACTTCGCACACCTCCATTCTATGACTTCACACACCTTCATTCGGTGACTTCACACACCTCCATTCCATGACTTCACACACCTCCATTCTTTGACTTCACACACCTCCATTCTATGAGTTCACACACCTCCATTTGTGACTCTACACACCACCTTTGTGACTTCACACACCTCCATTCTGTGACTTCACACACCTTTATTGTTTGACTTCACACCTCCATTCTTTGACTTCACACACCTCCATTCCATGACTTCACACACTTCCATTCTATGAGTTCACACACCTCCATTCTATGAGTTCACACACCTCCATTTTGACTTCACACACCTCCATTCTATGACTTCACACACCTCCATTCTGTGACTTCACACTCCTCCAATCTGTGACTTCACACACCTCCATTCTATGACTTCACACACTTCCATTCTGTGATTTCACACACCTCCATTCTGTGACTTCGCACACCTCCATTGTTTGACTTCACACACCTCAATTCTTTGACTTCACACACCTCCATTAAATGACTTCACACACCTCTACTCTACCAGTTCACACACCTACATTCTTACTTCAGGTACATCCATTGTATGAATTCACCCACCTCCATTCTATGACTTCACACACCTCCATTGTATGTCTTCACACACCTCCATTCTATGAATTCACACACCTCCATTCTATGACTTCACACACCTCCATTCTATGACTTCACACACCTCCATTCTGTGACTTCACACACCTCCATTCTTTGAGTTCACACACCTCCATTTTGACTTCACACAACTCCATTTTATGACTTCACACAACTCCATTCTGACTTCACACACCTCCATTCTGTGACTTTACACACCTCCATTCCATGACTTCCCACACCTCCATTCGATGACTTCACACACCTCCATTATGTGACTTCACACACCTCCATTCTATGAGTTCACACACCTCCATTCTGACTTCACACACCTCCATTTGTGACTCTACACACCACCTATTTGACTTCACAAACCTCCATTCTGTGATTTCACACACCTCCATTCTGTGACTACACACACCTTTATTGTTTGACTTCACACACCTCCATTCTTTGACTTCACACAATTCCATTCCATGACTTCACACACCTCCATTCTATGAGTTCACACACCTCCATTCTATGAGTTCACACACCTCCATTTTGACTTCACACACCTCCATTCTATGACTTCACACACCTTCATTCTTACTTTAGAAACATCCATTCTATGACTTCACGCACCTCCATTCTATGACTTCACAAATCTCCGTTCTGTGACTTCACACACCTTCATTCTGAGTTCACACACCTCCATTCTATGACTTCACACACCTCCATTCTGTGACTTCACACACCTCCATTCTATGAGTTCACACACCTGCATTGTGACTTCACACACCTCCATTCTATGACTTCATACACCTCCATTCTGACTTCACACACCTCCATTCTGACTTCACAAATATCAATTCTGTGACTTCACACACCTCCATTTTTTGACTTCACACACCTCCATTGTGAGTTCACACACCTTCATTCTATGACTTCACACACCTCCATTCTGACTTCACAAAACTCTATTATATGACTTCACACACCTCCATTCTGTGCCTTCACACATCTCCATTCTAGGACTTCACACACCTTCATTCTTACTTCACAAACATCCATTCTATGACGTCACACACCTCCATTCTATGACTTCGCACACCTCCATTCGGTGACTTCACACACCTCCATTCTGGGTTCACAGACCTCCATTCTGTGACGTCACACACCTCCAATCTGACTTCACACAGCTCCATTCTATGACTTCACACACCTCCATTCTGTGACTTCACACACCTCCATTCTATGACTTCACACACCTCCATTGTGACTTCACACACCTCCATTCTATGAGTTCACACACCTCCATTCTGACTTCACACACCTCCATTCTTTGACTTCACACACCTTCATACTGACTTCAAACACCTCCATTCTATGACTTCACACAACTCCATTCTGACTTCACACACCTCCATTCTGTGACTTCACACACCTCCATTCCATGACTTCCCACACTTCCATTCGATGACTTCACACACCTCCATTCTTTGACTTCACACACCTCCATTCTATGAGTTCACACACCTCCATTTGTGACTCTACACACCACCTATTTGACTTCACAAACCTCCATTCTGTGATTTCACACACCTCCATTTTGTGACTACACACACCTTTATTGTTTGACTTCACACACCTCCATTCTGTGACTTCACACAATTCCATTCCATGACTTCACACACCTCCATTCTATGAGTTCACACACCTCCATTCTATGAGTTCACACACCTCCATTTTGACTTCACACACCTCCATTCTATGACTTCACAAATCTCCGTTCTGTGACTTCACACACCTTCATTCTGAGTTCACACACCTCAATTCTGTGACTTCACACACCTCAATTCTGGCTTCACACACCTCCATTCTATAACTTCACACAATTCCATTCTATGACTTCATACACCTCCATTCTTTGACTTCACACACCTCCATTGTGAGTTCACACACCTCCATTCTATGACTTCACACACCTCCATTCTGACTTCACACAGCTCCATTCTATGACTTCACACACCTCCATTCTGTGCCTTCAAATACCTCCATTCTATGACTTCACACACCTCCGTTCTATGACTTCACACACCTCCATTCTGTGACTTCACACACCTCAATTCTGTGACTTCACACACCTCCATTATGACTTCACACACCTCCATTCTATGACTTCACACACCTACATTCTATGACTTCACACCTCCATTCTGTGACTTCACACACCTCAATTCTGTGACTTCACACACCTCAATTCTGTGACTTCACACACCTCCATTATGACTTCACACACCTCCATTCTTTGACTTCACACTCCACCATTGTTTGACTTCACCCACCTCCAATTTTGGACTTCACACACCTCCATTCCATGACTTCACACATCTCCATTTTATGAGTTCACACACGTCCATTTTTACTTCACACACCTCCATTCTATGACTTCACACACCTCCATTCTACTTCGGAATCATCCATTCTATGACTTGACACACCTCCATTCTATGACTTCACAATCCTCCATTCTGTGACTTCACACACCTCCATTCTGAGTTCACACACCTCAATTCTGTGACTTCACACACCTCAATTCTGGCTTCACACACCTCCATTCTATAACTTCACACAATTCCATTCTATGACTTCACACACCTCCATTCTTTGACTTCACACACGTCCATTGTGAGTTCACACATCTCCATTCTATGACTTCACACACCTCCATTCTGACTTCATACAGCTCCATTCTATGACTTCACACACCTCCATTCTGTGCCTTCAAACACCTCCATTCTATGACTTCACACACCTCCATTCTATGACTTCACACACCTCCATTCTGTGACTTCACACACCTCAATTCTGTGACTTCACACACCTCCATTATGACTTCACACACCTCCATTCTATGACTTCACACACCTACATTCTATGACTTCACACCTCCATTCTGTGACTTCACACACCTCAATTCTGTGAGTTCACACTCCTCAAATCTGACTTCACACAGCTCCATTCTATGATTTCACACACCTCCATACTGTGACTTCACACACCTTCATTGTGACTTCACACCTCCATTCTATGAGTTCACACACCTCCATTCTGACTTCACACACCTCCATTCTATGACTTCCCACACCTCCATTCTGACTTCACACACCTACATTCTATGACTTCACACAACTCCATTCTGACTTCACACCCCGCCATTCTGTGACTTCACACACCTCCATTCCATGACTTCACACACCTCCAATCGATGACTTCACACACCTCCATTCTTTGACTTCACACACCTCCATTCTATGAGTTCACACACCTCCATTTGTGACTCTACACACCACATTTTGAATTCACACACCTCCATTCTGTGATTTCACACACCTCCATTCTGTGACTTCACACACCTTTATTGTTTGACTTCACACACCTCCATTCTTTGACTTCACACACCTTCATTCCATGACTTCACACACCTCCATTCTATGAGTTCACACACCTCAATTCTATGAGTTCACACACCTCCATTTTGTGACTTCACACACCTCCATTCTGTGACTTCACACACCTCCATTTTGACTTCACACACTTCCATTCTTTGACTTCACACACCTCCATTCTGAGACTTCACATACCACCATTGTTTGACTTCACACACCTCCCTTTTTGTACTTCAAACACCTCCTTTCCATGACTTCACACGTCTCAATTTTATGAGTTCGCACACCTCCATTTTGACTTCACACACCTCCATTCTATGACTTCACCCACCTCCATTCTACTTCAGAAACATCCATTCTCTGACTTCACACACCTCCATTCTATGACTTCACAAACCTCCATTCTGTGACTTCACACACCTTCACTCTGAGTTCACACACCTCAATTCTGTACTTCACACACCTCAATTCTGGCTTCACACACCTTCATTCTATGACTTCACACACTTCCATTCTCTGACTTCACACACCTCCATTCTATGACTTCACACACCTCCATGTGTGACTTCACACACCTCAATTCTGTGACTTCACACACCTCCATTCTGTGCCTTCAAACACCTCCATTCTATGACTTAACACACATTCATTCTTACTTCACAAACATCAGTTCTATGACTTCACACACCTCCATTCTATGACTTCACACACCTCCATTCTATGACTTCACACACCTCCATGTGTGACTTCACACACCTCCATTATGACTTCACACACCTCCATTCTATAACTTCACACACCTCCATTCTATGACTTCACACATCCATTCTGTGACTTCACACATCTCCATTCTGAGTTCACACACCTCCATTCTGTGACTTCACACTCCTCAAATCTGACTTCACACAGCTCTATTCTATGATTTCACACACCTCCATACTGTGACTTTACAAACCTCCATTCTATGACTTCACACACCTCCATTGTGACTTCACACCTCCATTCTGTGAGTTCACACACCTCCATTCTGACTTCACACACCTCCATTCTATGACTTCACACACCTCCATTCTGACTTCACACACCTACATTCTATGACTTCACACAACTCCATTCTGACTTCACACACCGCCATTCTGTGACTTCATACACCTCCATTCCATGACTTCACACACCTCCGTTCGATGACTTCACACACCTCCATTCTGTGACTTCACACTCCTCCATTCTGTGACTTCACACACCTCCATTTTGACTTCACACACTTCCATTCTTTGACTTCACACACCTCCATTCTGTGACTTTACACCCCACCATTGTTTGACTTCACACACCTTCATTGTTTGACTTCACACACCTCCATTCTTTGACTTCACACACCTTCATTCCATGACTTCACACACCTCCATTCTATGAGTTCACACACCTCAATTCTATGAGTTCACACACCTCCATTTTGACTTCACACACCTCCATTCTATGACTTCACACACCTTCATTCTTACTTCAGAAACATCCATTCTATGACTTCGCACACCTCCATTCTATGACTTCACACACCTTCATTCTGTGACTTCACACACCTCCATTCCATGACTTCACATACCTCCATTCTTTGACTTCACACCCCTCCATTCTAAGAGTTCACACACCTCCATTTGTGACTCTACACACCACCTTTTTGACTTCACACACCTCCATTCTGTGATTTCACACACCTCCATTCTGTGACTTCACACACCTTTATTGTTTGACTTCACACCTCCATTCTTTGACTTTACACACCTCCATTCCATGACTTCACACACTTCCATTCTATGAGTTCACACACCTCCATTCTATGAGTTCACACACCTGCATTTTGACTTCACACGCCTCCATTCTCTGACTTCAGACACCTCCATTCTGTGACTTCACACTCCTCCATTCTGTGACTTCACACACCTCCATTCTATGACTTCAAACACTTCCATTCTGTGACTTCACACACCTCCATTCTATGACTTCACACACCTTCATTCTGTGACTTCACACACCTCCATTCCATGACTTCACACACCTCCATTCTTTGACTTCACACACCTCCATTCTATGAGTTCACACACCTCCATTTGTGACTCTACACACCACCTTTGTGACTTCACACACCTCCATTCTGTGATTTCACACACCTCCATTCTGTGACTTCACACACCTTTATTGTTTGACTTCACACCTCCATTCTTTGACTTCACACACCTCCATTCCATGACTCAACACACTTCCATTCTATGAGTTCACACACCTCCATTCTATGAGTTCACACACCTCCATTTTGACTTCACACACCTCCATTCTATGACTTCACACACCTCCATTCTGTGACTTCACACTCCTCCATTCTGTGACTTCACACACCTCCATTCTATGACTTCACACACTTCCATTCTGTGATTTCACACACCTCCATTCTGTGACTTCGCACACCTCCATTGTTTGACTTCACACACCTCAATTCTTTGACTTCACACACCTCCATTAAATGACTTCACACACCTCTACTCTACCAGTTCACACACCTACATTCTTACTTCAGGTACATCCATTGTATGAATTCACCCACCTCCATTCTATGACTTCACACACCTCCATTGTATGACTTCACACACCTCCATTCTATGAATTCACACACCTCCATTCTATGACTTCACACACCTCCATTCTATGACTTCACACACCTCCATTCTGTGACTTCACACACCTCCATTCTTTGAGTTCACACACCTCCATTTTGACTTCACACAACTCCATTTTATGACTTCACACAACTCCATTCTGACTTCACACACCTCCATTCTGTGACTTTACACACCTCCATTCCATGACTTCCCACACCTCCATTCGATGACTTCACACACCTCCATTATGTGACTTCACACACCTCCATTCTATGAGTTCACACACCTCCATTCTGACTTCACACACCTCCATTTGTGACTCTACACACCACCTATTTGACTTCACAAACTTCCATTCTGTGATTTCACACACCTCCATTCTGTGACTACACACACCTTTATTGCTTGACTTCACACACCTCCATTCTTTGACTTCACACAATTCCATTCCATGACTTCACACACCTCCATTCTATGAGTTCACACACCTCCATTCTATGAGTTCACACACCTCCATTTTGACTTCACACACCTCCATTCTATGACTTCACACACCTTCATTCTGTGACTTCACACACCTCCATTCCATGACTTCACATACCTCCATTCTTTGACTTCACACCCCTCCATTCTATGAGTTCACACACCTCCATTTGTGACTCTACACACCACCTTTTTGACTTCACACACCTCCATTCTGTGATTTCACACACCTCCATTCTGTAACTTCACACACCTTTATTGTTTGACTTCACACCTCCATTCTTTGACTTTACACACCTCCATTCCATGACTTCACACACTTCCATTCTATGAGTTCACACACCTCCATTCTATGAGTTCACACACCTGCATTTTGACTTCACACGCCTCCATTCTCTGACTTCAGACACCTCCATTCTGTGACTTCACACTCCTCCATTCTGTGACTTCACACACCTCCATTCTATGACTTCAAACACTTCCATTCTGTGACTTCACACACCTCCATTCTGTGACTTCACACACCTTCATTCTCACTTCAGAAACATCCATTCTATGACTTCGCACACCTCCATTCTATGACTTCACACACCTTCATTCGGTGACTTCACACACCTCCATTCCATGACTTCACACACCTCCATTCTTTGACTTCACACACCTCCATTCTATGAGTTCACACACCTCCATTTGTGACTCTACACACCACCTTTGTGACTTCACACACCTCCATTCTGTGACTTCACACACCTTTATTGTTTGACTTCACACCTCCATTCTTTGACTTCACACACCTCCATTCCATGACTTCACACACTTCCATTCTATGAGTTCACACACCTCCATTCTATGAGTTCACACACCTCCATTTTGACTTCACACACCTCCATTCTATGACTTCACACACCTCCATTCTGTGACTTCACACTCCTCCAATCTGTGACTTCACACACCTCCATTCTATGACTTCACACACTTCCATTCTGTGATTTCACACACCTCCATTCTGTGACTTCGCACACCTCCATTGTTTGACTTCACACACCTCAATTCTTTGACTTCACACACCTCCATTAAATGACTTCACACACCTCTACTCTACCAGTTCACACACCTACATTCTTACTTCAGGTACATCCATTGTATGAATTCACCCACCTCCATTCTATGACTTCACACACCTCCATTGTATGTCTTCACACACCTCCATTCTATGAATTCACACACCTCCATTCTATGACTTCACACACCTCCATTCTATGACTTCACACACCTCCATTCTGTGACTTCACACACCTCCATTCTTTGAGTTCACACACCTCCATTTTGACTTCACACAACTCCATTTTATGACTTCACACAACTCCATTCTGACTTCACACACCTGCATTCTGTGACTTTACACACCTCCATTCCATGACTTCCCACACCTCCATTCGATGACTTCACACACCTCCATTATGTGACTTCACACACCTCCATTCTATGAGTTCACACACCTCCATTCTGACTTCACACACCTCCATTTGTGACTCTACACACCACCTATTTGACTTCACAAACCTCCATTCTGTGATTTCACACACCTCCATTCTGTGACTACACACACCTTTATTGTTTGACTTCGCACACCTCCATTCTTTGACTTCACACAATTCCATTCCATGACTTCACACACCTCCATTCTATGAGTTCACACACCTCCATTCTATGAGTTCACACACCTCCATTTTGACTTCACACACCTCCATTCTATGACTTCACACACCTTCATTCTTACTTTAGAAACATCCATTCTATGACTTCACGCACCTCCATTCTATGACTTCACAAATCTCCGTTCTGTGACTTCACACACCTTCATTCTGAGTTCACACACCTCCATTCTATGACTTCACACACCTCCATTCTGTGACTTCACACACCTCCATTCTATGAGTTCACACACCTGCATTGTGACTTCACACACCTCCATTGTATGACTTCATACACCTCCATTCTGACTTCACACACCTCCATTCTTACTTCACAAATATCAATTCTGTGACTTCACACACCTCCATTTTTTTACTTCACACACCTCCATTGTGAGTTCACACACCTTCATTCTATGACTTCACACACCTCCATTCTGACTTCACAAAACTCTATTATATGACTTCACACACCTCCATTCTGTGCCTTCACACATCTCCATTCTAGGACTTCACACACCTTCATTCTTACTTCACAAACATCCATTCTATGACTTCACACACCTCCATTCTATGACTTCACACACCTCCATTCTATGACTTCACACACCTCCATTCTGTGACTTCACACATCTCAATTCTGTGACTTCACACACCTACATTATGACTTCACACACCTCCATTCTATGACTTCACACACCTCCATTCTATGACTTCGCACACCTCCATTCGGTGACTTCACACACCTCCATTCTGAGTTCACAGACCTCCATTCTGTGACGTCACACACCTCCAATCTGACTTCACACAGCTCCATTCTATGACTTCACACACCTCCATTCTGTGACTTCACACACCTCCATTCTATGACTTCACACACCTCCATTGTGACTTCACACACCTCCATTCTATGAGTTCACACACCTCCATTCTGACTTCACACACCTCCATTCTTTGACTTCACACACCTTCATACTGACTTCAAACACCTCCATTCTATGACTTCACACAACTCCATTCTGACTTCACACACCTCCATTCTGTGACTTCACACACCTCCATTCCATGACTTCCCACACTTCCATTCGATGACTTCACACACCTCCATTCTTTGACTTCACACACCTCCATTCTATGAGTTCACACACCTCCATTTGTGACTCTACACACCACCTATTTGACTTCACAAACCTCCATTCTGTGATTTCACACACCTCCATTTTGTGACTACACACACCTTTATTGTTTGACTTCACACACCTCCATTCTGTGACTTCACACAATTCCATTCCATGACTTCACACACCTCCATTCTATGAGTTCACACACCTCCATTCTATGAGTTCACACACCTCAATTTTGACTTCACACACCTCCATTCTATGACTTCACACACCTTCATTCTTACTTTAGAAACATCCATTCTATGACTTCACGCACCTCCATTCTATGACTTCACAAATCTCCGTTCTGTGACTTCACACACCTTCATTCTGAGTTCACACACCTCAATTCTGTGACTTCACACACCTCAATTCTGGCTTCACACACCTCCATTCTATAACTTCACACAATTCCATTCTATGACTTCATACACCTCCATTCTTTGATTTCACACACCTCCATTGTGAGTTCACACACCTCCATTCTATGACTTCACACACCTCCATTCTGACTTCACACAGCTCCATTCTATGACTTCACACACCTCCATTCTGTGCCTTCAAATACCTCCATTCTATGACTTCACACACCTCCGTTCTATGACTTCACACACCTCCATTCTGTGACTTCACACACCTCAATTCTGTGACTTCACACACCTCCATTATGACTTCACACACCTCCATTCTATGACTTCACACACCTACATTCTATGACTTCACACCTCCATTCTGTGACTTCACACACCTCAATTCTGTGACTTCACACACCTCCATTATGACTTCACACACCTCCATTCTTTGACTTCACACTCCACCATTGTTTGACTTCACCCACCTCCATTTTTGGACTTCACACACCTCCATTCCATGACTTCACACATCTCCATTTTATGAGTTCACACACGTCCATTTTTACTTCACACTCCTCCATTCTATGACTTCACACACCTCCATTCTACTTCGGAATCATCCATTCTATGACTTGACACACCTCCATTCTATGACTTCACAATCCTCCATTCTGTGACTTCACACACCTCCATTCTGAGTTCACACACCTCAATTCTGTGACTTCACACACCTCAATTCTGGCTTCACACACCTCCATTCTATAACTTCACACAATTCCATTCTATGACTTCACACACCTCCATTCTTTGACTTCACACACGTCCATTGTGAGTTCACACATCTCCATTCTATGACTTCACACACCTCCATTCTGACTTCATACAGCTCCATTCTATGACTTCACACACCTCCATTCTGTGCCTTCAAACACCTCCATTCTATGACTTCACACACCTCCATTCTATGACTTCACACACCTCCATTCTGTGACTTCACACACCTCAATTCTGTGACTTCACACACCTCCATTATGACTTCACACACCTCCATTCTATGACTTCACACACCTACATTCTATGACTTCACACCTCCATTCTGTGACTTCACACACCTCAATTCTGTGAGTTCACACTCCTCAAATCTGACTTCACACAGCTCCATTCTATGATTTCACACACCTCCATACTGTGACTTCACACACCTTCATTGTGACTTCACACCTCCATTCTATGAGTTCACACACCTCCATTCTGACTTCACACACCTCCATTCTATGACTTCCCACACCTCCATTCTGACTTCACACACCTACATTCTATGACTTCACACAACTCCATTCTGACTTCACACCCCGCCATTCTGTGACTTCACACACCTCCATTCCATGACTTCACACACCTCCAATCGATGACTTCACA
The DNA here is from genome assembly GCA_024803745.1 of Megascapheus bottae. Lineage (NCBI taxonomy): Eukaryota > Metazoa > Chordata > Mammalia > Rodentia > Geomyidae > Megascapheus > Megascapheus bottae. Next base: position 133,498 of record JANJXV010000186.1, on the reverse strand, counting down.
CACCTCCATTCTTTGACTTCACACACCTCCATTCTATGAGTTCACACACCTCCATTTGTGACTCTACACACCACATTTTGAATTCACACACCTCCATTCTGTGATTTCACACACCTCCATTCTGTGACTTCACACACCTTTATTGTTTGACTTCACACACCTCCATTCTTTGACTTCACACACCTTCATTCCATGACTTCACACACCTCCATTCTATGAGTTCACACACCTCAATTCTATGAGTTCACACACCTCCATTTTGTGACTTCACACACCTCCATTCTGTGACTTCACACACCTCCATTTTGACTTCACACACTTCCATTCTTTGACTTCACACACCTCCATTCTGAGACTTCACATACCACCATTGTTTGACTTCACACACCTCCCTTTTTGTACTTCAAACACCTCCTTTCCATGACTTCACACGTCTCAATTTTATGAGTTCGCACACCTCCATTTTGACTTCACACACCTCCATTCTATGACTTCACCCACCTCCATTCTACTTCAGAAACATCCATTCTCTGACTTCACACACCTCCATTCTATGACTTCACAAACCTCCATTCTGTGACTTCACACACCTTCACTCTGAGTTCACACACCTCAATTCTGTACTTCACACACCTCAATTCTGGCTTCACACACCTTCATTCTATGACTTCACACACTTCCATTCTCTGACTTCACACACCTCCATTCTATGACTTCACACACCTCCATGTGTGACTTCACACACCTCAATTCTGTGACTTCACACACCTCCATTCTGTGCCTTCAAACACCTCCATTCTATGACTTAACACACATTCATTCTTACTTCACAAACATCAGTTCTATGACTTCACACACCTCCATTCTATGACTTCACACACCTCCATTCTATGACTTCACACACCTCCATGTGTGACTTCACACACCTCCATTATGACTTCACACACCTCCATTCTATAACTTCACACACCTCCATTCTATGACTTCACACATCCATTCTGTGACTTCACACATCTCCATTCTGAGTTCACACACCTCCATTCTGTGACTTCACACTCCTCAAATCTGACTTCACACAGCTCTATTCTATGATTTCACACACCTCCATACTGTGACTTCACAAACCTCCATTCTATGACTTCACACACCTCCATTGTGACTTCACACCTCCATTCTGTGAGTTCACACACCTCCATTCTGACTTCACACACCTCCATTCTATGACTTCACACACCTCCATTCTGACTTCACACACCTACATTCTATGACTTCACACAACTCCATTCTGATTTCACACACCGCCATTCTGTGACTTCATACACCTCCATTCCATGACTTCACACACCTCCTTTCGATGACTTCACACACCTCCATTCTGTGACTTCACACTCCTCCATTCTGTGACTTCACACACCTCCATTTTGACTTCACACACTTCCATTCTTTGACTTCACACACCTCCATTCTGTGACTTTACACACCACCATTGTTTGACTTCACACACCTTCATTGTTTGACTTCACACACCTCCATTCTTTGACTTCACACACCTTCATTCCATGACTTCACACACCTCCATTCTATGAGTTCACACACCTCAATTCTATGAGTTCACACACCTCCATTTTGACTTCACACACCTCCATTCTATGACTTCACACACCTTCATTCTTACTTCAGAAACATCCATTCTATGACTTCGCACACCTCCATTCTATGACTTCACACACCTTCATTCTGTGACTTCACACACCTCCATTCCATGACTTCACATACCTCCATTCTTTGACTTCACACCCCTCCATTCTATGAGTTCACACACCTCCATTTGTGACTCTACACACCACCTTTTTGACTTCACACACCTCCATTCTGTGATTTCACACACCTCCATTCTGTGACTTCACACACCTTTATTGTTTGACTTCACACCTCCATTCTTTGACTTTACACACCTCCATTCCATGACTTCACACACTTCCATTCTATGAGTTCACACACCTCCATTCTATGAGTTCACACACCTGCATTTTGACTTCACACGCCTCCATTCTCTGACTTCAGACACCTCCATTCTGTGACTTCACACTCCTCCATTCTGTGACTTCACACACCTCCATTCTATGACTTCAAACACTTCCATTCTGTGACTTCACACACCTCCATTCTGTGACTTCACACACCTTCATTCTCACTTCAGAAACATCCATTCTATGACTTCGCACACCTCCATTCTATGACTTCACACACCTTCATTCTGTGACTTCACACACCTCCATTCCATGACTTCACACACCTCCATTCTTTGACTTCACACACCTCCATTCTATGAGTTCACACACCTCCATTTGTGACTCTACACACCACCTTTGTGACTTCACACACCTCCATTCTGTGATTTCACACACCTCCATTCTGTGACTTCACACACCTTTATTGTTTGACTTCACACCTCCATTCTTTGACTTCACACACCTCCATTCCATGACTCAACACACTTCCATTCTATGAGTTCACACACCTCCATTCTATGAGTTCACACACCTCCATTTTGACTTCACACACCTCCATTCTATGACTTCACACACCTCCATTCTGTGACTTCACACTCCTCCATTCTGTGACTTCACACACCTCCATTCTATGACTTCACACACTTCCATTCTGTGATTTCACACACCTCCATTCTGTGACTTCGCACACCTCCATTGTTTGACTTCACACACCTCAATTCTTTGACTTCACACACCTCCATTAAATGACTTCACACACCTCTACTCTACCAGTTCACACACCTACATTCTTACTTCAGGTACATCCATTGTATGAATTCACCCACCTCCATTCTATGACTTCACACACCTCCATTGTATGACTTCACACACCTCCATTCTATGAATTCACACACCTCCATTCTATGACTTCACACACCTCCATTCTATGACTTCACACACCTCCATTCTGTGACTTCACACACCTCCATTCTTTGAGTTCACACACCTCCATTTTGACTTCACACAACTCCATTTTATGACTTCACACAACTCCATTCTGACTTCACACACCTCCATTCTGTGACTTTACACACCTCCATTCCATGACTTCCCACACCTCCATTCGATGACTTCACACACCTCCATTATGTGACTTCACACACCTCCATTCTATGAGTTCACACACCTCCATTCTGACTTCACACACCTCCATTTGTGACTCTACACACCACCTATTTGACTTCACAAACCTCCATTCTGTGATTTCACACACCTCCATTCTGTGACTACACACACCTTTATTGCTTGACTTCACACACCTCCATTCTTTGACTTCACACAATTCCATTCCATGACTTCACACACCTCCATTCTATGAGTTCACACACCTCCATTCTATGAGTTCACACACCTCCATTTTGACTTCACACACCTCCATTCTATGACTTCACACACCTTCATTCTTACTTTAGAAACATCCATTCTATGACTTCACGCACCTCCATTCTATGACTTCACAAATCTCCGTTCTGTGACTTCACACACCTTCATTCTGAGTTCACACACCTCCATTCTATGACTTCACACACCTCCATTCTGTGACTTCACACACCTCCATTCTATGAGTTCACACACCTGCATTGTGACTTCACACACCTCCATTCTATGACTTCATACACCTCCATTCTGACTTCACACACCTCCATTCTGACTTCACAAAAATCAAGTCCGTGACTTCACACACCTCCATTTTTTGACTTCACACACCTCCATTGTGAGTTCACACACCTTCATTCTATGACTTCACACACCTCCATTCTGACTTCACAAAACTCTATTATATGACTTCACACACCTCCATTCTGTGCCTTCACACATCTCCATTCTAGGACTTCACACACCTTCATTCTTACTTCACAAACATCCATTCTATGACTTCACACACCTCCATTCTATGACTTCACACACCTCCATTCTATGACTTCACACACCTCCATTCTGTGACTTCACACATCTCAATTCTGTGACTTCACACACCTACATTATGACTTCACACACCTCCATTCTATGACTTCACACACCTCCATTCTATGACTTCACACACCTCCATTCTGTGACTTCACACACCTCCATTCTGAGTTCACAGACCTCCATTCTGTGACGTCACACACCTCCAATCTGACTTCACACAGCTCCATTCTATGACTTCACACACCTTCATTCTGACTTCACACACCTCCATTCTATGACTTCACACAACTCCATTCTGACTTCACACACCTCCATTCTGTGACTTCACACACCTCCATTCCATGACTTCCCACACTTCCATTCGATGACTTCACACACCTCCATTCTTTGACTTCACACACCTCCATTCTATGAGTTCACACACCTCCATTTGTGACTCTACACACCACCTATTTGACTTCACAGACTTCCATTCTGTGATTTCACACACCTCCATTCTGTGACTACACACACCTTTATTGTTTGACTTCACACACCTCCATTCTTTGACTTCACACAATTCCATTCCATGACTTCACACACCTCCATTCTATGAGTTCACACACCTCCATTCTATGAGTTCACACACCTCCATTTTGATTTCACACACCTCCATTCTATGACTTCACACACCTTCATTCTTACTTTAGAAACATCCATTCTATGACTTCACGCACCTCCATTCTATGACTTCACAAATCTCCGTTCTGTGACTTCACACACCTTCATTCTGAGTTCACACACCTCCATTCTATGACTTCACACACCTCCATTCTGTGACTTCACACACCTCCATTCTATGAGTTCACACACCTGCATTGTGACTTCACACACCTCCATTCTATGACTTCACACACCTCCATTCTGACTTCACACACCTCCATTCTGACTTCACAAATATCAATTCTGTGACTTCACACACCTCCATTTTTTGACTTCACACACCTCCATTGTGAGTTCACACACCTTCATTCTATGACTTCACACACCTCCATTCTGACTTCACAAAACTCTATTATATGACTTCACACACCTCCATTCTGTGCCTTCACACATCTCCATTCTAGGACTTCACACACCTTCATTCTTACTTCACAAACATCCATTCTATGACTTCACACACCTCCATTCTATGACTTCACACACCTCCATTCTATGACTTCACACACCTCCATTCTTTGACTTCACACACCTCCATTCTGTGACTTCACACACCTCCATTCTGAGCTCACAGACCTCCATTCTGTGACGTCACACACATCCAATCTGACTTCACACAGCTCCATTCTATGACTTCACAAACCTCCATTCTGTGACTTCACACACCTCCATTCTATGACTTCACACACCTCCATTGTGACTTCACACACCTCCATTCTATGAGTTCACACACCTCCATTCTGACTTCACACACCTCCATTCTATGACTTCACACACCTTCATTCTGACTTCACACACCTCCATTCTATGACTTCACACAACTCCATTCTGACTTCACACACCTCCATTCTGTGACTTCACACACCTCCATTCCATGACTTCCCACACTTCCATTCGATGACTTCACACACCTCCATTCTTTGACTTCACACACCTCCATTCTATGAGTTCACACACCTCCATTTGTGACTCTACACACCACCTATTTGACTTCACAAACCTCCATTCTGTGATTTCACACACCTCCATTCTGTGACTACACACACCTTTATTGTTTGACTTCACACACCTCCATTCTTTGACTTCACACAATTCCATTCCATGACTTCACACACCTCCATTCTATGAGTTCACACACCTCCATTCTATGAGTTCACACACCTCCATTTTGACTTCACACACCTCCATTCTATGACTTCACACACCTTCATTCTTACTTTAGAAACATCCATTCTATGACTTCACGCACCTCCATTCTATGACTTCACAAATCTCCGTTCTGTGACTTCACACACCTTCATTCTGAGTTCACACACCTCCATTCTATGACTTCACACACCTCCATTCTGTGACTTCACACACCTCCATTCTATGAGTTCACACACCTGCATTGTGACTTCACACACCTCCATTCTATGACTTCACACACCTCCATTCTGACTTCACACACCTCCATTCTGACTTCACAAATATCAATTCTGTGACTTCACACACCTCCATTTTTTGACTTCACACACCTCCATTGTGAGTTCACACACCTTCATTCTATGACTTCACACACCTCCATTCTGACTTCACAAAACTCTATTATATGACTTCACACACCTCCATTCTGTGCCTTCACACATCTCCATTCTAGGACTTCACACACCTTCATTCTTACTTCACAAACATCCATTCTATGACTTCACACACCTCCATTCTATGACTTCACACACCTCCATTCTATGACTTCACACACCTCCATTCTGTGACTTCACACATCTCAATTCTGTGACTTCACACACCTACATTATGACTGCACACACCTCCATTCTATGACTTCACACACCTCCATTCTATGACTTCGCACACCTCCATTCGGTGACTTCACAGACCTCCATTCTGAGTTCACAGACCTCCATTCTGTGACGTCACACACCTCCAATCTGACTTCACACAGCTCCATTCTATGACTTCACACACCTCCATTCTGTGACTTCACACACATCCATTCTATGACTTCACACACCTCCATTGTGACTTCACACACCTCCATTCTATGAGTTCACACACCTCCATTCTGACTTCACACACCTCCATTCTTTGACTTCACACACCTTCATTCTGACTTCACACACCTCCATTCTATGACTTCACACAACTCCATTCTGACTTCACACACCTCCATTCTGTGACTTCACACACCTCCATTCCATGACTTCCCACACTTCCATTCGATGACTTCACACACCTCCATTCTTTGACTTCACACACCTCCATTCTATGAGTTCACACACCTCCATTTGTGACTCTACACACCACCTATTTGACTTCACAAACCTCCATTCTGTGATTTCACACACCTCCATTCTGTGACTACACACACCTTTATTGTTTGACTTCACACACCTCAATTCTTTGACTTCACACAATTCCATTCCATGACTTCACACACCTCCATTCTATGAGTTCACACACCTCCATTCTATGAGTTCACACACCTCCATTTTGACTTCACACACCTCCATTCTATGACTTCACACACCTTCATTCTTACTTTAGAAACATCCATTCTATGACTTCACGCACCTCCATTCTATGACTTCACAAATCTCCGTTCTGTGACTTCACACACCTTCATTCTGAGTTCACACACCTCAATTCTGTGACTTCACACACCTCAATTCTGGCTTCACACACCTCCATTCTATAACTTCACACAATTCCATTCTATGACTTCATACACCTCCATTCTTTGACTTCACACACCTCCATTGTGAGTTCACACACCTCCATTCTATGACTTCACACACCTCCATTCTGACTTCACACAGCTCCATTCTATGACTTCACACACCTCCATTCTGTGCCTTCAAACACCTCCATTCTATGACTTCACACACCTCCGTTCTATGACTTCACACACCTCCATTCTGTGACTTCACACACCTCAATTCTGTGACTTCACACACCTCCATTATGACTTCACACACCTCCATTCTATGACTTCACACACCTACATTCTATGACTTCACACCTCCATTCTGTGACTTCACACACCTCAATTCTGTGACTTCACACACCTCAATTCTGTGACTTCACACACCTCCATTATGACTTCACACACCTCCATTCTTTGACTTCACACTCCACCATTGTTTGACTATACCCACCTCCATTTTTGGACTTCACACACCTCCATTCCATGACTTCACACATCTCCATTTTATGAGTTCACACACGTCCATTTTGACTTCACACACCTCCATTCTATGACTTCACACACCTCCATTCTACTTCGGAATCATCCATTCTATGACTTGACACACCTCCATTCTATGACTTCACAATCCTCCATTCTGTGACTTCACACACCTCCATTCTGAGTTCACACACCTCAATTCTGTGACTTCACACACCTCAATTCTGGCTTCACACACCTCCATTCTATAACTTCACACAATTCCATTCTATGACTTCACACACCTCCATTCTTTGACTTCACACACGTCCATTGTGAGTTCACACATCTCCATTCTATGACTTCACACACCTCCATTCTGACTTCACACAGCTCCATTCTATGACTTCACACACCTCCATTCTGTGCCTTCAAACACCTCCATTCTATGACTTCACACACCTCCATTCTATGACTTCACACACCTCCATTCTGTGACTTCACACACCTCAATTCTGTGACTTCACACACCTCCATTATGACTTCACACACCTCCATTCTATGACTTCACACACCTACATTCTATGACTTCACACCTCCATTCTGTGACTTCACACACCTCCATTCTGTGACTTCACACTCCTCAAATCTGACTTCACACAGCTCCATTCTATGATTTCACACACCTCCATACTGTGACTTCACACACCTTCATTGTGACTTCACACCTCCATTCTATGAGTTCACACACCTCCATTCTGACTTCACACACCTCCATTCTATGACTTACCACACCTCCATTCTGACTTCACACACCTACATTCTATGATTTCACACAACTCCATTCTGACTTCACACACCGCCATTCTGTGACTTCACACACCTCCATTCCATGACTTCACACAACTCCAATCGATGACTTCACACACCTCCATTCTTTGACTTCACACACCTCCATTCTATGAGTTCACACACCTCCATTTGTGACTCTACACTCCACATTTTGAATTCACACACCTCCATTCTGTGATTTCACACACCTCCATTCTGTGACTTCACACACCTTTATTGTTTGACTTCACACACCTCCATTCTTTGACTTCACACACCTTCATTCCATGACTTCACACACCTCCATTCTATGAGTTCACACACCTCAATTCTATGAGTTCACACACCTCCATTTTGACTTCACACACCTCCATTCTATGACTTCACACACCTTCATTCTTACTTTAGAAACATCCATTCTATGACTTCGCACACCTCCATTCTATGACTTCACACACCTCCATTCTGTGACTTCACACACCTCCATTCCATGACTTCACACACCTCCATTCTTTGACTTCACACACCTCCATTCTATGAGTTCACACACCTCCATTTGTGAATCTACACACCACCTTTTTGACTTCACACACCTCCATTCTGTGATTTCACACACCTCCATTCTGTGACTTCACACAACTTTATTGTTTGACTTCACACCTCCATTCTTTGACTTCACACACCTCCATTCCATGACTTCAGACACTTCAATTTTATGAGTTCACACACCTCCATTCTATGAGTTCACACACCTCCATTCTGTGACTTCACACACCTCCATTTGACTTCACACACTTCCATTCTTTGACTTCACACACCTCCATTCTGTGACTTCACATATCTCTATTCTGTGACTTCACACACCTCCATTCTGTGACTTCACACACCTCCATTTTGACTTCACACACTTCCATTCTTTGACTTCACACACCTCCATTCTGAGACTTCACACACCACCATTGTTTGACTTCACACACCTCCCTTTTTGGACTTCAAACACCTCCTTTCCATGACTTCACACGTCTCCATTTTATGAGTTCGCACACCTCCATTTTGACTTCACACACCTCCATTCTATGACTTCACCCACCTCCATTCTACTTCAGAAACATCCATTCTCTGACTTCACACACCTCCATTCTATGACTTCACAAACCTCCATTCTGTGACTTCACACACCTTCATTCTGAGTTCACACACCTCAATTCTGTGACTTCACACACCTCAATTCTGGCTTCACACACCTTCATTCTATGACTTCACACACTTCCATTCTCTGACTTCACACACCTCCATTCTATGACTTCACACACCTCCATGTGTGACTTCACACACCTCAAATCTGTGACTTCACACACCTCCATTCTGTGCCTTCAAACACCTCCATTCTATGACTTAACACACATTCATTCTTACTTCACAAACATCAGTTCTATGACTTCACACACCTCCATTCTATGACTTCACACACCTCCATTCTATGATTTCACACACCTCCATTCTATGACTTCACACACCTCCATTCTATGACTTCACACACCTCCATTCTGTGACTTCACACATCTCAATTCTGTGACTTCACACACCTACATTATGACTTCACACACCTCCATTCTATGACTTCACACACCTCCATTCTATGACTTCACACACCTCCATTCTGTGACTTCACACACCTCCATTCTGAGTTCACAGACCTCCATTCTGTGACGTCACACACCTCCAATCTGACTTCACACAGCTCCATTCTATGACTTCACACACCTCCATTCTGTGACATCACACACCTCCATTCTATGACTTCACACACCTCCATTGTGACTTCACACACCTCCATTCTATGAGTTCACACACCTCCATTCTGACTTCACACACCTCCATTCTATGACTTCACACACCTTCATTCTGACTTCACACACCTCCATTCTATGACTTCACACACCTCCATTCTATGACTTCACACACCTCCATTCTGTGACTTCACACACCTCCATTCTGAGTTCACAGACCTCCATTCTGTGACTTCATACACCTCCATTCTTTGACTTCACACACCTTCATTCCATGACTTCACACACCTCCATTATATGAGTTCACACACCTCAATTCTATGAGTTCACACACCTTCATTCTCACTTCAGAAACATCCATTCTATGACTTCGCACACCTCCATTCTATGACTTCACACACCTCCATTCTATGACTTCACACACCTCCATTCTGTGACTTCACACATCTCAATTCTGTGACTTCACACACCTACATTATGACTTCACACACCTCCATTCTATGACTTCACACACCTCCATTCTATGACTTCACACACCTCCATTCTGTGACTTCACACACCTCCATTCTGAGTTCACAGACCTCCATTCTGTGACGTCACACACCTCCAATCTGACTTCACACAGCTCCATTCTATGACTTCACACACCTTCATTCTGACTTCACACACCTCCATTCTATGACTTCACACAACTCCATTCTGACTTCACACACCTCCATTCTGTGACTTCACACACCTCCATTCCATGACTTCCCACACTTCCATTCGATGACTTCACACACCTCCATTCTTTGACTTCACACACCTCCATTCTATGAGTTCACACACCTCCATTTGTGACTCTACACACCACCTATTTGACTTCACAGACTTCCATTCTGTGATTTCACACACCTCCATTCTGTGACTACACACACCTTTATTGTTTGACTTCACACACCTCCATTCTTTGACTTCACACAATTCCATTCCATGACTTCACACACCTCCATTCTATGAGTTCACACACCTCCATTCTATGAGTTCACACACCTCCATTTTGATTTCACACACCTCCATTCTATGACTTCACACACCTTCATTCTTACTTTAGAAACATCCATTCTATGACTTCACGCACCTCCATTCTATGACTTCACAAATCTCCGTTCTGTGACTTCACACACCTTCATTCTGAGTTCACACACCTCCATTCTATGACTTCACACACCTCCATTCTGTGACTTCACACACCTCCATTCTATGAGTTCACACACCTGCATTGTGACTTCACACACCTCCATTCTATGACTTCACACACCTCCATTCTGACTTCACACACCTCCATTCTGACTTCACAAATATCAATTCTGTGACTTCACACACCTCCATTTTTTGACTTCACACACCTCCATTGTGAGTTCACACACCTTCATTCTATGACTTCACACACCTCCATTCTGACTTCACAAAACTCTATTATATGACTTCACACACCTCCATTCTGTGCCTTCACACATCTCCATTCTAGGACTTCACACACCTTCATTCTTACTTCACAAACATCCATTCTATGACTTCACACACCTCCATTCTATGACTTCACACACCTCCATTCTATGACTTCACACACCTCCATTCTTTGACTTCACACACCTCCATTCTGTGACTTCACACACCTCCATTCTGAGTTCACAGACCTCCATTCTGTGACGTCACACACATCCAATCTGACTTCACACAGCTCCATTCTATGACTTCACAAACCTCCATTCTGTGACTTCACACACCTCCATTCTATGACTTCACACACCTCCATTGTGACTTCACACACCTCCATTCTATGAGTTCACACACCTCCATTCTGACTTCACACACCTCCATTCTATGACTTCACACACCTTCATTCTGACTTCACACACCTCCATTCTATGACTTCACACAACTCCATTCTGACTTCACACACCTCCATTCTGTGACTTCACACACCTCCATTCCATGACTTCCCACACTTCCATTCGATGACTTCACACACCTCCATTCTTTGACTTCACACACCTCCATTCTATGAGTTCACACACCTTCATTTGTGACTCTACACACCACCTATTTGACTTCACAAACCTCCATTCTGTGATTTCACACACCTCCATTCTGTGACTACACACACCTTTATTGTTTGACTTCACACACCTCCATTCTTTGACTTCACACAATTCCATTCCATGACTTCACACACCTCCATTCTATGAGTTCACACACCTCCATTCTATGAGTTCACACACCTCCATTTTGACTTCACACACCTCCATTCTATGACTTCACACACCTTCATTCTTACTTTAGAAACATCCATTCTATGACTTCACGCACCTCCATTCTATGACTTCACAAATCTCCGTTCTGTGACTTCACACACCTTCATTCTGAGTTCACACACCTCCATTCTATGACTTCACACACCTCCATTCTGTGACTTCACACACCTCCATTCTATGAGTTCACACACCTGCATTGTGACTTCACACACCTCCATTCTATGACTTCACACACCTCCATTCTGACTTCACACACCTCCATTCTGACTTCACAAATATCAATTCTGTGACTTCACACACCTCCATTTTTTGACTTCACACACCTCCATTGTGAGTTCACACACCTTCATTCTATGACTTCACACACCTCCATTCTGACTTCACAAAACTCTATTATATGACTTCACACACCTCCATTCTGTGCCTTCACACATCTCCATTCTAGGACTTCACACACCTTCATTCTTACTTCACAAACATCCATTCTATGACTTCACACACCTCCATTCTATGACTTCACACACCTCCATTCTATGACTTCACACACCTCCATTCTGTGACTTCACACATCTCAATTCTGTGACTTCACACACCTACATTATGACTGCACACACCTCCATTCTATGACTTCACACACCTCCATTCTATGACTTCGCACACCTCCATTCGGTGACTTCACAGACCTCCATTCTGAGTTCACAGACCTCCATTCTGTGACGTCACACACCTCCAATCTGACTTCACACAGCTCCATTCTATGACTTCACACACCTCCATTCTGTGACTTCACACACATCCATTCTATGACTTCACACACCTCCATTGTGACTTCACACACCTCCATTCTATGAGTTCACACACCTCCATTCTGACTTCACACACCTCCATTCTTTGACTTCACACACCTTCATTCTGACTTCACACACCTCCATTCTATGACTTCACACAACTCCATTCTGACTTCACACACCTCCATTCTGTGACTTCACACACCTCCATTCCATGACTTCCCACACTTCCATTCGATGACTTCACACACCTCCATTCTTTGACTTCACACACCTCCATTCTATGAGTTCACACACCTCCATTTGTGACTCTACACACCACCTATTTGACTTCACAAACCTCCATTCTGTGATTTCACACACCTCCATTCTGTGACTACACACACCTTTATTGTTTGACTTCACACACCTCAATTCTTTGACTTCACACAATTCCATTCCATGACTTCACACACCTCCATTCTATGAGTTCACACACCTCCATTCTATGAGTTCACACACCTCCATTTTGACTTCACACACCTCCATTCTATGACTTCACACACCTTCATTCTTACTTTAGAAACATCCATTCTATGACTTCACGCACCTCCATTCTATGACTTCACAAATCTCCGTTCTGTGACTTCACACACCTTCATTCTGAGTTCACACACCTCAATTCTGTGACTTCACACACCTCAATTCTGGCTTCACACACCTCCATTCTATAACTTCACACAATTCCATTCTATGACTTCATACACCTCCATTCTTTGACTTCACACACCTCCATTGTGAGTTCACACACCTCCATTCTATGACTTCACACACCTCCATTCTGACTTCACACAGCTCCATTCTATGACTTCACACACCTCCATTCTGTGCCTTCAAACACCTCCATTCTATGACTTCACACACCTCCGTTCTATGACTTCACACACCTCCATTCTGTGACTTCACACACCTCAATTCTGTGACTTCACACACCTCCATTATGACTTCACACACCTCCATTCTATGACTTCACACACCTACATTCTATGACTTCACACCTCCATTCTGTGACTTCACACACCTCAATTCTGTGACTTCACACACCTCAATTCTGTGACTTCACACACCTCCATTATGACTTCACACACCTCCATTCTTTGACTTCACACTCCACCATTGTTTGACTTCACCCACCTCCATTTTTGGACTTCACACACCTCCATTCCATGACTTCACACATCTCCATTTTATGAGTTCACACACGTCCATTTTGACTTCACACACCTCCATTCTATGACTTCACACACCTCCATTCTACTTCGGAATCATCCATTCTATGACTTGACACACCTCCATTCTATGACTTCACAATCCTCCATTCTGTGACTTCACACACCTCCATTCTGAGTTCACACACCTCAATTCTGTGACTTCACACACCTCAATTCTGGCTTCACACACCTCCATTCTATAACTTCACACAATTCCATTCTATGACTTCACACACCTCCATTCTTTGACTTCACACACGTCCATTGTGAGTTCACACATCTCCATTCTATGACTTCACACACCTCCATTCTGACTTCACACAGCTCCATTCTATGACTTCACACACCTCCATTCTGTGCCTTCAAACACCTCCATTCTATGACTTCACACACCTCCATTCTATGACTTCACACACCTACATTCTGTGACTTCACACACCTCAATTCTGTGACTTCACACACCTCCATTATGACTTCACACACCTCCATTCTATGACTTCACACACCTACATTCTATGACTTCACACCTCCATTCTGTGACTTCACACACCTCCATTCTGTGACTTCACACTCCTCAAATCTGACTTCACACAGCTCCATTCTATGATTTCACACACCTCCATACTGTGACTTCACACACCTTCATTGTGACTTCACACCTCCATTCTATGAGTTCACACACCTCCATTCTGACTTCACACACCTCCATTCTATGACTTACCACACCTCCATTCTGACTTCACACACCTACATTCTATGATTTCACACAACTCCATTCTGACTTCACACACCGCCATTCTGTGACTTCACACACCTCCATTCCATGACTTCACACAACTCCAATCGATGACTTCACACACCTCCATTCTTTGACTTCACACACCTCCATTCTATGAGTTCACACACCTCCATTTGTGACTCTACACTCCACATTTTGAATTCACACACCTCCATTCTGTGATTTCACACACCTCCATTCTGTGACTTCACACACCTTCATTGTTTGACTTCACACACCTCCATTCTTTGACTTCACACACCTTCATTCCATGACTTCACACACCTCCATTCTATGAGTTCACACACCTCAATTCTATGAGTTCACACACCTCCATTTTGACTTCACACACCTCCATTCTATGACTTCACACACCTTCATTCTTACTTTAGAAACATCCATTCTATGACTTCGCACACCTCCATTCTATGACTTCACACACCTCCATTCTGTGACTTCACACACCTCCATTCCATGACTTCACACACCTCCATTCTTTGACTTCACACACCTCCATTCTATGAGTTCACACACCTCCATTTGTGAATCTACACACCACCTT
Source organism: Megascapheus bottae (assembly GCA_024803745.1). Classification (NCBI taxonomy): domain Eukaryota; kingdom Metazoa; phylum Chordata; class Mammalia; order Rodentia; family Geomyidae; genus Megascapheus; species Megascapheus bottae. The sequence goes on along the minus strand of JANJXV010000186.1, from coordinate 117,375 downwards.
TTTGACTTCACACACCTCCATTCTGTGATTTCACACACCTCCATTCTGTGACTTCACACAACTTTATTGTTTGACTTCACACCTCCATTCTTTGACTTCACACACCTCCATTCCATGACTTCAGACACTTCAATTTTATGAGTTCACACACCTCCATTCTATGAGTTCACACACCTCCATTCTGTGACTTCACACACCTCCATTTGACTTCACACACTTCCATTCTTTGACTTCACACACCTCCATTCTGTGACTTCACATATCTCTATTCTGTGACTTCACACACCTCCATTCTGTGACTTCACACACCTCCATTTTGACTTCACACACTTCCATTCTTTGACTTCACACACCTCCATTCTTAGACTTCACACACCACCATTGTTTGACTTCACACACCTCCCTTTTTGGACTTCAAACACCTCCTTTCCATGACTTCACACGTCTCCATTTTATGAGTTCGCACACCTCCATTTTGACTTCACACACCTCCATTCTATGACTTCACCCACCTCCATTCTACTTCAGAAACATCCATTCTCTGACTTCACACACCTCCATTCTATGACTTCACAAACCTCCATTCTGTGACTTCACACACCTTCATTCTGAGTTCACACACCTCAATTCTGTGACTTCACACACCTCAATTCTGGCTTCACACACCTTCATTCTATGACTTCACACACTTCCATTCTCTGACTTCACACACCTCCATTCTATGACTTCACACACCTCCATGTGTGACTTCACACACCTCAAATCTGTGACTTCACACACCTCCATTCTGTGCCTTCAAACACCTCCATTCTATGACTTAACACACATTCATTCTTACTTCACAAACATCAGTTCTATGACTTCACACACCTCCATTCTATGACTTCACACACCTCCATTCTATGATTTCACACACCTCCATTCTATGACTTCACACACCTCCATTCTATGACTTCACACACCTCCATTCTGTGACTTCACACATCTCAATTCTGTGACTTCACACACCTACATTATGACTTCACACACCTCCATTCTATGACTTCACACACCTCCATTCTATGACTTCACACACCTCCATTCTGTGACTTCACACACCTCCATTCTGAGTTCACAGACCTCCATTCTGTGACGTCACACACCTCCAATCTGACTTCACACAGCTCCATTCTATGACTTCACACACCTCCATTCTGTGACATCACACACCTCCATTCTATGACTTCACACACCTCCATTGTGACTTCACACACCTCCATTCTATGAGTTCACACACCTCCATTCTGACTTCACACACCTCCATTCTATGACTTCACACACCTTCATTCTGACTTCACACACCTCCATTCTATGACTTCACACAACTCCATTCTGACTTCACACACCTCCATTCTGTGACTTCACACACCTCCATTCCATGACTTCCCACACTTCAATTCGATGACTTCACACACCTCCATTCTTTGACTTCACACACCTCCATTCTATGAGTTCACACACCTCCATTTGTGACTCTACACACCACCTATTAGACTTCACAAACCACCATTCTGTGATTTCACACACCTCCATTCTGTGACTACACACACCTTTATTGTTTGACTTCACACACCTCCATTCTTTGACTTCACACAATTCCATTCCATGACTTCACACACCTCCATTCTATGAGTTCACACACCTCCATTCTATGAGTTCACACACCTCCATTTTGACTTCACACACCTCCATTCTATGACTTCACACACCTTCATTCTTACTTTAGAAACATCCATTCTATGACTTCACGCACCTCCATTCTATGACTTCACAAATCTCCGTTCTGTGACTTCACACACCTTCATTCTGAGTTCACACACCTCCATTCTCTGAGTTCACACACCTCCATTTTGTGACTTAACACACCTCCATTCTATGACTTCACAGACCTCCATTCTGTGACTTCACACACCTTTATTGTTTGACTTCACACACCTCCATTCTGTGACTTCACACACCTCCATTGTGAGTTCACACACCTTCATTCTGTGACTTCACACTCCTCCATTCTGTGACTTCACACACCTACATTCTGTGACTTCACACACATACATTCTATGACTTCATACACCTCCATTCTGTGACTTCACACACCTCCATTCTGTGACTTCACACACCTCCATCTTGACTTCACACACTTCCATTCTTTGACTTCACACACCTCCATTCTGTGACTTCACACACCACCATTGTTTGACTTCACACACCTCCATTTTTGGACTTCAAGCACCTCCATTCCATGACTTCCCACATCTCCATTTTATGAGTTCACACACCTCCATTTTGACTTCACACACCTCCATTCTATGACTTCACACACCTTCATTCTACTTCAGAAACATCCATTCTATGACTTCACACACCTCTATTCTATGACTTCACACACCTCCATTCTTTGACTTCACACCCCTCCATTCTATGAGTTCACACACCTCCATTTGTGACTCTACACACCGCCTTTTTGACTTCACACACCTCCATTCTGTGATTTCACACACCTACATTCTGTGACTTCACACACCTTCATTTTTTGACTTCACACACCTGCCTTCGTTGACTTCACACACCTCCATTCCATGACTTCACACACCTCCATTCTATGAGTTCACACACCTCCATTCTATGAATTCACACACCTCCATTTTGACTTCACACACCTCCATTCTATGAGTTCACGCTCCTTCATTCTTACTTCAGAAACATCCATTCTATGACTTCACGTACTTCCATTCTATGACTTCACAAATCTCCGTTCTGTGACTTCACACACATGCATTCTGAGTTTACACACCTCCATTCTCTGACTTCACACACCTCCATTCTGTGACTTAACACACCTCCCTTCTATGACTTCACAGACCTCCATTCTGTGACTACACAAACCTTTATTGTTTGACTTCACACACCTTTATTGTTTGACTTCACACACCTCCATTGTGAGTTCACACACCTCCATTCTGTGACTTCACACACCTCCATTCTGTGACTTCACACACCTCCATTCTATGACTTCACACACCTCCATGTGTGACTTCACACACCTCAATTCTGTGACTTCACACACCTCCATTCTGTGCCTTCAAACACCTCCATTCTATGACTTAACACACATTAATTCTTACTTCACAAACATCAGTTCTATGACTTCACACACCTCCATTCTATGACTTCACACACCTCCATTCTATGACTTCACACACCTCCATGTGTGACTTCACACACCTCCATTATGACTTCACACACCTCCATTCTATAACTTCACACACCTCCATTCTATGACTTCACACCTCCATTCTGTGACTTCACATATCTCCATTCTGAGTTCACACACCTCCATTCTGTGACTTCACACTCCTCAAATCTGACTTCACACAGCTCTATTCTATGATTTCACACACCTCCATACTGTGACTTCACAAACCTCCATTCTATGACTTCACACACCTCCATTCTGACTTCACACACCTACATTCTATGACTTCACACAACTCCATTCTGACTTCACACACCGCCATTCTGTGACTTCATACACCTCCATTCCATGACTTCACACACCTCCTTTCGATGACTTCACACACCTCCATTCTGTGACTTCACACACCTCCATTCTGTGACTTCACACACCTCCATTTTGACTTCACACACTTCCATTCTTTGACTTCACACACCTCCATTCTGTGACTTTACACACCACCATTGTTTGACTTCACACACCTTCATTGTTTGACTTCACACACCTCCATTCTGTGACGTCACACACCTCCATTCTGTGACTTCACACACCTTCATTCCATGACTTCACACACCTCCATTCTATGAGTTCACACACCTCAATTCTATGAGTTCACACACCTCCATTTTGACTTCACACACCTCCATTCTATGACTTCACACACCTTCATTCTTACTTCAGAAACATCCATTCTATGACTTCGCACACCTCCATTCTATGACTTCACACACCTTCATTCTGTGACTTCACACACCTCCATTCCATGACTTCACACACCTCCATTCTTTGACTTAACATACCTCCATTCTTTGAGTTCACACACCTCCATTTGTGACTCTACATACCACCTTTTTGACTTCACACACCTCCATTCTGTGACTTCAAACACCTCCATTCTGTGACTTCACACACCTTTATTGTTTGACTTCACACCTCCATTCTTTGACTTCACACACTTCCATTCCATGACTTGACACACTTCCATTCTATGAGTTCACACACCTCCATTCTATGAGTTCACACACTCCCATTTTGACTTCACACACCTCCATTCTGTGACTTCATACACCTCCATTCTTTGACTTCACACACCTTCATTCCATGACTTCACACACCTCCATTATATGAGTTCACACACCTCAATTCTATGAGTTCACACACCTTCATTCTCACTTCAGAAACATCCATTCTATGACTTCGCACACCTCCATTCTATGACTTCACACACCTTCATTCTGTGACTTCACACACCTCCATTCCAAGACTTCACACACCTCCATTCTTTGACTTCACACACCTCCATTCTATGAGTTCACACACCTCCATTTGTGACTCTACACACCACCTTTTTGACTTCACACACCTCCATTCTGTGATTTCACACACCTCCATTCTGTGACTTCACACACCTTTACTGTTTGACTTCACACCTCCATTCTTTGACTTCACACACCTCCATTCCATGACTTCACACACTTCCATTCTATGAGTTCACACACCTCCATTCTATGAGTTCACACACCTTCATTTTGACTTCACACACCTCCATTCTGTGACTTCACACACCTCCATTCTGTGACTTCACACTCCTCCATTCTGTGACTTCACACACCTCCATTGTATGACTTCACACCCTTCCATTCTGTGACTTCACACACCTCCATTCTGTGACTTCGCACACCTCCATTGTTTGACTTCACACACCTCAATTCTTTGACTTCACACACCTCCATTCCATGACTTCACACACCTCTACTCTACCAGTTCACACACCTACATTCTTACTTCAGGTACATCCATTGTATGAATTCACCCACCTCCATTCTATGACTTCACACACCTCCATTGTATGACTTCACACACCTCCATTCTATGACTTCACACACCTCCATTCTATGACTTCACACACCTCCATTCTGTGACTTCACACACCTCCATTCTATGAGTTCACACACCTGCATTGTGACTTCACACACCTCCATTCTATGACTTCACACACCTCCATTCTGACTTCACACACCTCCATTCTGACTTCACAAACATCAATTCTGTGACTTCACACACCTCCATTTTTTGACTTCACACACCTCCATTGTGAGTTCACACACCTTCATTCTATGACTTCACACACCTCCATTCTGACTTCACAAAACTGTATTCTATGACTTCACACACCTCCCTTCTGTGCCTTCACACATCTCCATTCTAGGACTTAACACACCTTCATTCTTACTTCACAAACATCCATTCTATGACTTCACACACCTCCATTCTATGACTTCACACACCTCCATTCTATGACTTCACACACCTCCATTCTGTGACTTCACACATCTCAATTCTGTGACTTCACACACCTACATTATGACTTCACACACCTCCATTCTATGACTTCACACACCTCCATTCTATGACTTCACACACCTCCATTCTGTGACTTCACACACCTCCATTCTGAGTTCACAGACCTCCATTCTGTGACGTCACACACCTCCAATCTGACTTCACACAGCTCCATTCTATGACTTCACACACCTCCATTCTGTGACATCACACACCTCCATTCTATGACTTCACACACCTCCATTGTGACTTCACACACCTCCATTCTATGAGTTCACACACCTCCATTCTGACTTCACACACCTCCATTCTATGACTTCACACACCTTCATTCTGACTTCACACACCTCCATTCTATGACTTCACACAACTCCATTCTGACTTCACACACCTCCATTCTGTGACTTCACACACCTCCATTCCATGACTTCCCACACTTCAATTCGATGACTTCACACACCTCCATTCTTTGACTTCACACACCTCCATTCTATGAGTTCACACACCTCCATTTGTGACTCTACACACCACCTATTAGACTTCACAAACCTCCATTCTGTGATTTCACACACCTCCATTCTGTGACTACACACACCTTTATTGTTTGACTTCACACACCTCCATTCTTTGACTTCACACAATTCCATTCCATGATTTCACACACCTCCATTCTATGAGTTCACACACCTCCATTCTATGAGTTCACACACCTCCATTTTGACTTCACACACCTCCATTCTATGACTTCACACACCTTCATTCTTACTTTAGAAACATCCATTCTATGACTTCACGCACCTCCATTCTATGACTTCACAAATCTCCGTTCTGTGACTTCACACACCTTCATTCTGAGTTCACACACCTCCATTCTCTGAGTTCACACACCTCCATTTTGTGACTTAACACACCTCCATTCTATGACTTCACAGACCTCCATTCTGTGACTTCACACACCTTTATTGTTTGACTTCACACACCTCCATTCTGTGACTTCACACACCTCCATTGTGAGTTCACACACCTTCATTCTGTGACTTCACACTCCTCCATTCTGTGACTTCACACACCTACATTCTGTGACTTCACACACATACATTCTATGACTTCATACACCTCCATTCTGTGACTTCACACACCTCCATTCTGTGACTTCACACACCTCCATCTTGACTTCACACACTTCCATTCTTTGACTTCACACACCTCCATTCTGTGACTTCACACACCACCATTGTTTGACTTCACACACCTCCATTTTTGGACTTCAAGCACCTCCATTCCATGACTTCCCACATCTCCATTTTATGAGTTCACACACCTCCATTTTGACTTCACACACCTCCATTCTATGACTTCACACACCTTCATTCTACTTCAGAAACATCCATTCTATGACTTCACACACCTCTATTCTATGACTTCACACACCTCCATTCTTTGACTTCACACCCCTCCATTCTATGAGTTCACACACCTCCATTTGTGACTCTACACACCGCCTTTTTGACTTCACACACCTCCATTCTGTGATTTCACACACCTACATTCTGTGACTTCACACACCTTCATTTTTTGACTTCACACACCTGCCTTCGTTGACTTCACACACCTCCATTCCATGACTTCACACACCTCCATTCTATGAGTTCACACACCTCCATTCTATGAATTCACACACCTCCATTTTGACTTCACACACCTCCATTCTATGAGTTCACGCTCCTTCATTCTTACTTCAGAAACATCCATTCTATGACTTCACGTACTTCCATTCTATGACTTCACAAATCTCCGTTCTGTGACTTCACACACATGCATTCTGAGTTTACACACCTCCATTCTCTGACTTCACACACCTCCATTCTGTGACTTAACACACCTCCCTTCTATGACTTCACAGACCTCCATTCTGTGACTACACAAACCTTTATTGTTTGACTTCACACACCTTTATTGTTTGACTTCACACACCTCCATTGTGAGTTCACACACCTCCATTCTGTGACTTCACACACCTCCATTCTGTGACTTCACACACCTCCATTCTATGACTTCACACACCTCCATGTGTGACTTCACACACCTCAATTCTGTGACTTCACACACCTCCATTCTGTGCCTTCAAACACCTCCATTCTATGACTTAACACACATTAATTCTTACTTCACAAACATCAGTTCTATGACTTCACACACCTCCATTCTATGACTTCACACACCTCCATTCTATGACTTCACACACCTCCATGTGTGACTTCACACACCTCCATTATGACTTCACACACCTCCATTCTATAACTTCACACACCTCCATTCTATGACTTCACACCTCCATTCTGTGACTTCACACATCTCCATTCTGAGTTCACACACCTCCATTCTGTGACTTCACACTCCTCAAATCTGACTTCACACAGCTCTATTCTATGATTTCACACACCTCCATACTGTGACTTCACAAACCTCCATTCTATGACTTCACACACCTCCATTCTGACTTCACACACCTACATTCTATGACTTCACACAACTCCATTCTGACTTCACACACCGCCATTCTGTGACTTCATACACCTCCATTCCATGACTTCACACACCTCCTTTCGATGACTTCACACACCTCCATTCTGTGACTTCACACACCTCCATTCTGTGACTTCACACACCTCCATTTTGACTTCACACACTTCCATTCTTTGACTTCACACACCTCCATTCTGTGACTTTACACACCACCATTGTTTGACTTCACACACCTTCATTGTTTGACTTCACACACCTCCATTCTGTGACTTCACACACCTCCATTCTGTGACTTCACACACCTTTATTGTTTGACTTCACACACCTCCATTCTTTGACTTCACACACCTTCATTCCATGACTTCACACACCTCCATTCTATGAGTTCACACACCTCCATTCTATGAGTTCACACACCTCCATTTTGACTTCACACACCTCCATGCTATGACTTCACACACCTTCATTCTTACTTCAGAAACATCCATTCTATGACTTCGCACACCTCCATTCTATGACTTCACACACCTTCATTCTGTGACTTCACACACCTCCATTCCATGACTTCACAAACCTCCATTCTTTGACTTAACACACCTCCATTCTTTGAGTTCACACACCTCCATTTGTGACTCTACATACCACCTTTTTGACTTCACACACCTCCATTCTGTGACTTCAAACACCTCCATTCTGAGACTTCACACACCTTTATTGTTTGACTTCACACCTCCATTCTTTGACTTCACACACTTCCATTCCATGACTTGACACACTTCCATTCTATGAGTTCACACACCTCCATTCTATGAGTTCACACACTCCCATTTTGACTTCACACACCTCCATTCTGTGACTTCACACACCTCCATTCTTTGACTTCACACACCTTCATTCCATGACTTCACACACCTCCATTATATGAGTTCACACACCTCAATTCTATGAGTTCACACACCTCCATTTTGACTTCACACACCTCCATTCTATGACTTCACACACCTTCATTCTCACTTCAGAAACATCCATTCTATGACTTCGCACACCTCCATTCTATGACTTCACACACCTTCATTCTGTGACTTCACACACCTCCATTCCAAGACTTCACACACCTCCATTCTTTGACTTCACACACCTCCATTCTATGAGTTCACACACCTCCATTTGTGATTCTACACACCACCTTTTTGACTTCACACACCTCCATTCTGTGATTTCACACACCTCCATTCTGTGACTTCACACACCTTTACTGTTTGACTTCACACCTCCATTCTTTGACTTCACACACCTCCATTCCATGACTTCACACACTTCCATTCTATGAGTTCACACACCTCCATTCTATGAGTTCACACACCTTCATTTTGACTTCACACACCTCCATTCTGTGACTTCACACACCTCCATTCTGTGACTTCATACTCCTCCACTCTGTGACTTCACACACCTCCATTGTATGACTTCACACACTTCCATTCTGTGACTTCACACACCTCCATTCTGTGACTTCGCACACCTCCATTGTTTGACTTCACACACCTCAATTCTTTGACTTCACACACCTCCATTCCATGATTTCACACACCTCTACTCTACCAGTTCACACACCTACATTCTTACTTCAGGTACATCCATTGTATGAATTCACCCACCTCCATTCTATGACTTCACACACCTCCATTGTATGACTTCACACACCTCCATTCTATGACTTCACACACCTCCATTCTATGACTTCACACACCTCCATTCTGTGACTTCACACACCTCCATTCTATGAGTTCACACACCTGCATTGTGACTTCACACACCTCCATTCTATGACTTCACACACCTCCATTCTGACTTCACACACCTCCATTCTGACTTCACAAACATCAATTCTGTGACTTCACACACCTCCATTTTTTGACTTCACACACCTCCATTGTGAGTTCACACACCTTCATTCTATGACTTCACACACCTCCATTCTGACTTCACAAAACTGTATTCTATGACTTCACACACCTCCATTCTGTGCCTTCACACATCTCCATTCTAGGACTTAACACACCTTCATTCTTACTTCACAAACATCCATTCTATGACTTCACACACCTCCATTCTATGACTTCACACACCTCCATTCTATGACTTCACACACCTCCATTCTGTGACTTCACACATCTCAATTCTGTGACTTCACACACCTACATTATGACTTCACACACCTCCATTCTATGACTTCACACACCTCCATTCTATGACTTCACACACCTCCATTCTGTGACTTCACACACCTCCATTCTGAGTTCACAGACCTCCATTCTGTGACGTCACACACCTCCAATCTGACTTCACACAGCTCCATTCTATGACTTCACACACCTCCATTCTGTGACTTCACACACCTCCATTCTATGACTTCACACACCTCCATTGTGACTTCACACACCTCCATTCTATGAGTTCACACACCTCCATTCTGACTTCACACACCTCCATTCTATGACTTCACACACCTTCATTCTGACTTCACACACCTCCATTCTATGACTTCACACAACTCCATTCTGACTTCACACACCTCCATTCTGTGACTTCACACACCTCCATTCCATGACTTCCCACACTTCCATTCGATGACTTCACACACCTCCATTCTTTGACTTCACACACCTCCATTCTATGAGTTCACACACCTCCATTTGTGACTCTACACACCACCTATTTGACTTCACAAACCTCCATTCTGTGATTTCACACACCTCCATTCTGTGACTACACACACCTTTATTGTTTGACTTCACACACCTCCATTCTTTGACTTCACACAATTCCATTCCATGACTTCACACACCTCCATTCTATGAGTTCACACACCTCCATTCTATGAGTTCACACACCTTCATTCTTACTTTAGAAACATCCATTCTATGACTTCACGCACCTCCATTCTATGACTTCACAAATCTCCGTTCTGTGACTTCACACACCTTCATTCTGAGTTCACACACCTCCATTCTCTGAGTTCACACACCTCCATTTTGTGACTTAACACACCTCCATTCTATGACTTCACAGACCTCCATTCTGTGACTTCACACACCTTTATTGTTTGACTTCACACACCTCCATTCTGTGACTTCACACACCTCCATTGTGAGTTCACACACCTTCATTCTGTGACTTCACACTCCTCCATTCTGTGACTTCACACACCTCCATTCTGTGACTTCACACACATACATTCTATGACTTCATACACCTCCATTCTGTGACTTCACACACCTCCATTCTGTGACTTCACACACCTCCATCTTGACTTCACACACTTCCATTCTTTGACTTCACACACCTCCATTCTGAGACTTCACACACCACCATTGTTTGACTTCACACACCTCCATTTTTGGACTTCAAGCACCTCCATTCCATGACTTCCCACATCTCCATTTTATGAGTTCACACACCTCCATTTTGACTTCACACACCTCCATTCTATGACTTCACACACCTTCATTCTACTTCAGAAACATCCATTCTATGACTTCACACACCTCTATTCTATGACTTCACACACCTCCATTCTTGACTTCACACCCCTCCATTCTATGAGTTCACACACCTCCATTTGTGACTCTACACACCGCCTTTTTGACTTCACACACCTCCATTCTGTGATTTCACACACCTACATTCTGTGACTTCACACACCTTCATTTTTTGACTTCACACACCTGCCTTCGTTGACTTCACACTCCTCCATTCCATGACTTCACACACCTCCATTCTATGAGTTCACACACCTCCATTCTATGAATTCACACACCTCCATTCTATGAGTTCACACACCTCCATTCTATGACTTCACGCTCCTTCATTCTTACTTCAGAAACATCCATTCTATGACTTCACGTACTTCCATTCTATGACTTCACAAATCTCCGTTCTGTGACTTCACACACATGCATTCTGAGTTTACACACCTCCATTCTCTGACTTCACACACCTCCATTCTGTGACTTAACACACCTCCCTTCTATGACTTCACAGACCTCCATTCTGTGACTACACAAACTTTTATTGTTTGACTTCACACACCTTTATTGTTTGACTTCACACACCTCCATTGTGAGTTCACACACCTCCATTCTGTGACTTCACACACCTCCATTCTGTGACTTCACACATCTCCATTCTGTGACTTCACACACCTCCATTCTGTGACTTCACACACCTCCATTCCATGAATTCACATCCCTCCATTCGATGACTTCACACACCTCCATTCTTTGACTTCACACACCACCATTGTTTGACTTCACCCACCTCCATTTTTGGACTTCAGACACCTCCATTCCATGACTTCACACATCTCCATTTTATGAGTTCACACACATCCATTTTGACTTCTGACACCTCCATTCTATGACTTCACACACCTTCATTCTACTTCAGAAACATCCATTCTATAACTTGACACACCTCCATTCTATGACTTCACAAACCTCCATTCTGTGACTTCACACACCTCCATTCTGAGTTCACACACCTCAATTCTGTGACTTCACACACCTCAATTCTGGCTTCACACACCTCCATTCTATAACTTCACACAATTCCATTCTATGACTTCATACACCTCCATTCTTTGACTTTACACACCTCCATTGTGAGTTCACACACCTCCTTTCTATGACTTCACACACCTCCATTCTGACTTCACACAGCTCCATTCTATGACTTCACACACCTCCATTCTGTGCCTTCAAACACCTCCATTCTATGACTTATCACACCTCCGTTCTATGACTTCACACACCTCCATTCTGTGACTTCACACACCTCAATTCTGTGACTTCACACACCTCCATTATGACTTCACACACCTCCATTCTATGACTTCACACACCTACATTCTATGACTTCACACCTCCATTCTGTGACTTCACACACCTCAATTCTGTGACTTCACACACCTCAATTCTGTGACTTCACACACCTCCATTATGACTTCACACACCTCCATTCTTTGACTTCACACTCCACCATTGTTGGACTTCACACACCTCCATTTTTGGACTTCACACACCTCCATTCTATGACTTCACACACCTCCATTCTACTTCGGAATCATCCATTCTATGACTTGACACACCTCCATTCTATGACTTCACAAACCTCCATTCTGTGACTTCACACACCTCCATTCTGAGTTCACACACCTCAATTCTGTGACTTCACACACCTCAATTCTGGCTTCACACACCTCCATTCTATAACTTCACACAATTCCATTCTATGATTTCACACACCTCCATTCTTTGACTTCACACACGTCCATTGTGAGTTCACACATCTCCATTCTATGACTTCACACACCTCCATTCTGACTTCACACAGCTCCATTCTATGACTTCACACACCTCCATTCTGTGCCTTCAAACACCTCCATTCTATGACTTCACACACCTCCATTCTATGACTTCACACACCTCCATTCTGTGACTTCACACACCTCAATTCTGTGACTTCACACACCTCCATTATGACTTCACACACCTCCATTCTATGACTTCACACACCTACATTCTATGACTTCACACCTCCATTCTGTGACTTCACACACCTCCATTCTGTGAGTTCACACTCCTCAAATCTGACTTCACACAGCTCCATTCTATGATTTCACACACCTCCATACTGTGACTTCACACACCTTCATTGTGACTTCACACCTCCATTCTATGAGTTCACACACCTCCATTCTGACTTCACACACCTCCATTCTATGACTTCCCACACCTCCATTCTGACTTCACACACCTACATTCTATGACTTCACACAACTTCATTCTGACTTCACACACCGCCATTCTGTGACTTCACACACCTCCATTCCATGACTTCACACACCTCCAATCGATGACTTCACACACCTCCATTCTTTGACTTCACACACCTCCATTCTATGAGTTCACACACCTCCATTTGTGACTCTACACACCACATTTTGAATTCACACACCTCCATTCTGTGATTTCACACACCTCCATTCTGTGACTTCACACACCTTTATTGTTTGACTTCACACACCTCCATTCTTTGACTTCACACACCTTCATTCCATGACTTCACACACCTCCATTCTATGAGTTCACACACCTCAATTCTATGAGTTCACACACCTCCATTTTGACTTCACACACCTCCATTCTATGACTTCACACACCTTCATTCTTACTTGAGAAACATCCATTATATGACTTCGCACACCTCCATTCTATGACTTCACACACCTCCATTCTGTGACTTCACACACCTCCATTCCATGACTTCACACACCTCCATTCTTTGACTTCACACACCTCCATTCTATGAGTTCACACACCTCCATTTGTGAATCTACACACCACCTTTTTGACTTCACACACCTCCATTCTGTGATTTCACACACCTCCATTCTGTGACTTCACACAATTTTATTGTTTGACTTCACACCTCCATTCTTTGACTTCACACACCTCCATTCCATGACTTCACACACTTCAATTCTATGAGTTCACACACCTCCATTCTATGAGTTCACACACCTCCATTCTGTGACTTCACACACCTCCATTTGACTTCACACACTTCCATTCTTTGACTTCACACACCTCCATTCTGTGACTTCACACACCTCCATTCTGTGACTTCACACACCTCCATTCTGTGACTTCACACACCTCCATTTTGACTTCACACACTTCCATTCTTCGACTTCACACACCTCCATTCTGAGACTTCACACACCACCATTGTTTGACTTCACACACCTCCCTTTTTGGACTTCAAACACCTCCTTTCCATGACTTCACACGTCTCCATTTTATGAGTTCGCACACCTCCATTTTGACTTCACACACCTCCATTCTATGACTTCACCCACCTCCATTCTACTTCAGAAACATCCATTCTCTGACTTCACACACCTCCATTCTATGACTTCACAAACCTCCATTCTGTGACTTCACACACCTTCCTTCTGAGTTCACACCTCTCAATTCTGTGACTTCACACACCTCAATTCTGGCTTCACACACCTTCTTTCTATGACTTCACACACTTCCATTCTCTGACTTCACACACCTCCATTCTATGACTTCACACACCTCCATGTGTGACTTCACACACCTCAATTCTGTGACTTCACACACCTTCATTCTGTGCCTTCAAACACCTCCACTCTATGACTTAACACACATTCATTCTTACTTCACAAACATCAGTTCTATGACTTCACACACCTCCATTCTATGACTTCAAACACCTCCATTCTATGACTTCACACACCTCCATGTGTGACTTCACACACCTCCATTATGACTTCACACACCTCCATTCTATAACTTCACACACCTCCATTCTATGACTTCACACTTCCATTCTGTGACTTCACACATCTCCATTCTGAGTTCACACACCTCCATTCTGTGACTTCACACTCCTCAAATCTGACTTCACACAGCTCTATTCTATGATTTCACACACCTCCATACTGTGACTTCACAAACCTCCAATGTATGACTTCACACACCTCCATTGTGACTTCACACCTCCATTCTATGAGTTCACACACCTCCATTCTGACTTCACACACCTCCATTCTATGACTTCACACACCTCCATTCTGACTTCACACACCTACATTCTATGACTTCACACAACTCCATTCTGACTTCAAACACCGCCATTCTGTGACTTCATACACCTCCATTCCATGACTTCACACACCTCCTTTCGATGACCTCACACACCTCCATTCTGTGACTTCACACACCTCCATTCTGTGACTTCACACACCTCCATTTTGACTTCACACACTTCCATTCTTTGACTTCACACACCACCATTCTGTGACTTTACACACCACCATTGTTTGACTTCACACACCTTCATTGTTTGACTTCACACACCTCCATTCTGTGACTTCACACACCTCCATTCTGTGACTTCACACACCTTTATTGTTTGACTTCACACACCTCCATTCTTTGACTTCACACACCTTCATTCCATGACTTCACACACCTCCATTCTATGAGTTCACACACCTCAATTCTATGAGTTCACACACCTCCATTTTGACTTCACACACCTCCATTCTATGAATTCACACACCTTCATTCTTACTTCAGAAACATCCATTCTATGACTTCGCACACCTCCATTCTATGACTTCACACACTTTCATTCTGTGACTTCACACACCTCCATTCCATGACTTCACACACCTCCATTCTTTGACTTCACACCCCTCCATTCTATGAGTTCACACACCTCCATTTGTGACTCTACACACAACCTTTTTGACTTCACACACCTCCATTCTGTGATTTCACACACCTCCATTCTGTGACTTCACACACCTTTATTGTTTGACTTCACACCTCCATTCTTTGACTTTACACACCTCCATTCCATGACTTCACACACTTCCATTCTATGAGTTCACACACCTCCATTCTGTGACTTCACACACCTCCATTGTGAGTTCACACACCTTCATTCTGTGACTTCACACTCCTCCATTCTGTGACTTCACACACCTCCATTCTGTGACTTCACACACATACATTCTATGACTTCATACACCTCCATTCTGTGACTTCACACACCTCCATTCTGTGACTTCACACACCTCCATCTTGACTTCACACACTTCCATTCTTTGACTTCACACACCTCCATTCTGAGACTTCACACACCACCATTGTTTGACTTCACACACCTCCATTTTTGGACTTCAAGCACCTCCATTCCATGACTTCCCACATCTCCATTTTATGAGTTCACACACCTCCATTTTGACTTCACACACCTCCATTCTATGACTTCACACACCTTCATTCTACTTCAGAAACATCCATTCTATGACTTCACACACCTCTATTCTATGACTTCACACACCTCCATTCTTGACTTCACACCCCTCCATTCTATGAGTTCACACACCTCCATTTGTGACTCTACACACCGCCTTTTTGACTTCACACACCTCCATTCTGTGATTTCACACACCTACATTCTGTGACTTCACACACCTTCATTTTTTGACTTCACACACCTGCCTTCGTTGACTTCACACTCCTCCATTCCATGACTTCACACACCTCCATTCTATGAGTTCACACACCTCCATTCTATGAATTCACACACCTCCATTCTATGAGTTCACACACCTCCATTCTATGACTTCACGCTCCTTCATTCTTACTTCAGAAACATCCATTCTATGACTTCACGTACTTCCATTCTATGACTTCACAAATCTCCGTTCTGTGACTTCACACACATGCATTCTGAGTTTACACACCTCCATTCTCTGACTTCACACACCTCCATTCTGTGACTTAACACACCTCCCTTCTATGACTTCACAGACCTCCATTCTGTGACTACACAAACTTTTATTGTTTGACTTCACACACCTTTATTGTTTGACTTCACACACCTCCATTGTGAGTTCACACACCTCCATTCTGTGACTTCACACACCTCCATTCTGTGACTTCACACATCTCCATTCTGTGACTTCACACACCTCCATTCTGTGACTTCACACACCTCCATTCCATGAATTCACATCCCTCCATTCGATGACTTCACACACCTCCATTCTTTGACTTCACACACCACCATTGTTTGACTTCACCCACCTCCATTTTTGGACTTCAGACACCTCCATTCCATGACTTCACACATCTCCATTTTATGAGTTCACACACATCCATTTTGACTTCTGACACCTCCATTCTATGACTTCACACACCTTCATTCTACTTCAGAAACATCCATTCTATAACTTGACACACCTCCATTCTATGACTTCACAAACCTCCATTCTGTGACTTCACACACCTCCATTCTGAGTTCACACACCTCAATTCTGTGACTTCACACACCTCAATTCTGGCTTCACACACCTCCATTCTATAACTTCACACAATTCCATTCTATGACTTCATACACCTCCATTCTTTGACTTTACACACCTCCATTGTGAGTTCACACACCTCCTTTCTATGACTTCACACACCTCCATTCTGACTTCACACAGCTCCATTCTATGACTTCACACACCTCCATTCTGTGCCTTCAAACACCTCCATTCTATGACTTATCACACCTCCGTTCTATGACTTCACACACCTCCATTCTGTGACTTCACACACCTCAATTCTGTGACTTCACACACCTCCATTATGACTTCACACACCTCCATTCTATGACTTCACACACCTACATTCTATGACTTCACACCTCCATTCTGTGACTTCACACACCTCAATTCTGTGACTTCACACACCTCAATTCTGTGACTTCACACACCTCCATTATGACTTCACACACCTCCATTCTTTGACTTCACACTCCACCATTGTTGGACTTCACACACCTCCATTTTTGGACTTCACACACCTCCATTCCATGACTTCACACATCTCCATTTTATGAGTTCACACACGTCCATTTTGACTTCACACACCTCCATTCTATGACTTCACACACCTCCATTCTACTTCGGAATCATCCATTCTATGACTTGACACACCTCCATTCTATGACTTCACAAACCTCCATTCTGTGACTTCACACACCTCCATTCTGAGTTCACACACCTCAATTCTGTGACTTCACACACCTCAATTCTGGCTTCACACACCTCCATTCTATAACTTCACACAATTCCATTCTATGATTTCACACACCTCCATTCTTTGACTTCACACACGTCCATTGTGAGTTCACACATCTCCATTCTATGACTTCACACACCTCCATTCTGACTTCACACAGCTCCATTCTATGACTTCACACACCTCCATTCTGTGCCTTCAAACACCTCCATTCTATGACTTCACACACCTCCATTCTATGACTTCACACACCTCCATTCTGTGACTTCACACACCTCAATTCTGTGACTTCACACACCTCCATTATGACTTCACACACCTCCATTCTATGACTTCACACACCTACATTCTATGACTTCACACCTCCATTCTGTGACTTCACACACCTCCATTCTGTGAGTTCACACTCCTCAAATCTGACTTCACACAGCTCCATTCTATGATTTCACACACCTCCATACTGTGACTTCACACACCTTCATTGTGACTTCACACCTCCATTCTATGAGTTCACACACCTCCATTCTGACTTCACACACCTCCATTCTATGACTTCCCACACCTCCATTCTGACTTCACACACCTACATTCTATGACTTCACACAACTTCATTCTGACTTCACACACCGCCATTCTGTGACTTCACACACCTCCATTCCATGACTTCACACACCTCCAATCGATGACTTCACACACCTCCATTCTTTGACTTCACACACCTCCATTCTATGAGTTCACACACCTCCATTTGTGACTCTACACACCACATTTTGAATTCACACACCTCCATTCTGTGATTTCACACACCTCCATTCTGTGACTTCACACACCTTTATTGTTTGACTTCACACACCTCCATTCTTTGACTTCACACACCTTCATTCCATGACTTCACACACCTCCATTCTATGAGTTCACACACCTCAATTCTATGAGTTCACACACCTCCATTTTGACTTCACACACCTCCATTCTATGACTTCACACACCTTCATTCTTACTTGAGAAACATCCATTATATGACTTCGCACACCTCCATTCTATGACTTCACACACCTCCATTTTGTGACTTCACACACCTCCATTCCATGACTTCACACACCTCCATTCTTTGACTTCACACACCTCCATTCTATGAGTTCACACACCTCCATTTGTGAATCTACACACCACCTTTTTGACTTCACACACCTCCATTCTGTGATTTCACACACCTCCATTCTGTGACTTCACACAATTTTATTGTTTGACTTCACACCTCCATTCTTTGACTTCACACACCTCCATTCCATGACTTCACACACTTCAATTCTATGAGTTCACACACCTCCATTCTATGAGTTCACACACCTCCATTCTGTGACTTCACACACCTCCATTTGACTTCACACACTTCCATTCTTTGACTTCACACACCTCCATTCTGTGACTTCACACACCTCCATTCTGTGACTTCACACACCTCCATTCTGTGACTTCACACACCTCCATTTTGACTTCACACACTTCCATTCTTCGACTTCACACACCTCCATTCTGAGACTTCACACACCACCATTGTTTGACTTCACACACCTCCCTTTTTGGACTTCAAACACCTCCTTTCCATGACTTCACACGTCTCCATTTTATGAGTTCGCACACCTCCATTTTGACTTCACACACCTCCATTCTATGACTTCACCCACCTCCATTCTACTTCAGAAACATCCATTCTCTGACTTCACACACCTCCATTCTATGACTTCACAAACCTCCATTCTGTGACTTCACACACCTTCCTTCTGAGTTCACACCCCTCAATTCTGTGACTTCACACACCTCAATTCTGGCTTCACACACCTTCTTTCTATGACTTCACACACTTCCATTCTCTGACTTCACACACCTCCATTCTATGACTTCACACACCTCCATGTGTGACTTCACAAACCTCAATTCTGTGACTTCACACACCTTCATTCTGTGCCTTCAAACACCTCCACTCTATGACTTAACACACATTCATTCTTACTTCACAAACATCAGTTCTATGACTTCACACACCTCCATTCTATGACTTCAAACACCTCCATTCTATGACTTCACACACCTCCATGTGTGACTTCACACACCTCCATTATGACTTCACACACCTCCATTCTATAACTTCACACACCTCCATTCTATGACTTCACACTTCCATTCTGTGACTTCACACATCTCCATTCTGAGTTCACACACCTCCATTCTGTGACTTCACACTCCTCAAATCTGACTTCACACAGCTCTATTCTATGATTTCACACACCTCCATACTGTGACTTCACAAACCTCCAATGTATGACTTCACACACCTCCATTGTGACTTCACACCTCCATTCTATGAGTTCACACACCTCCATTCTGACTTCACACACCTCCATTCTATGACTTCACACACCTCCATTCTGACTTCACACACCTACATTCTATGACTTCACACAACTCCATTCTGACTTCAAACACCGCCATTCTGTGACTTCATACACCTCCATTCCATGACTTCACACACCTCCTTTCGATGACTTCACACACCTCCATTCTGTGACTTCACACACCTCCATTCTGTGACTTCACACACCTCCATTTTGACTTCACACACTTCCATTCTTTGACTTCACACACCACCATTCTGTGACTTTACACACCACCATTGTTTGACTTCACACACCTTCATTGTTTGACTTCACACACCTCCATTCTGTGACTTCACACACCTCCATTCTGTGACTTCACACACCTTTATTGTTTGACTTCACACACCTCCATTCTTTGACTTCACACACCTTCATTCCATGACTTCACACACCTCCATTCTATGAGTTCACACACCTCAATTCTATGAGTTCACACACCTCCATTTTGACTTCACACACCTCCATTCTATGAATTCACACACCTTCATTCTTACTTCAGAAACATCCATTCTATGACTTCGCACACCTCCATTCTATGACTTCACACACTTTCATTCTGTGACTTCACACACCTCCATTCCATGACTTCACACACCTCCATTCTTTGACTTCACACCCCTCCATTCTATGAGTTCACACACCTCCATTTGTGACTCTACACACCACCTTTTTGACTTCACACACCTCCATTCTGTGATTTCACACACCTCCATTCTGTGACTTCACACACCTTTATTGTTTGACTTCACACCTCCATTCTTTGACTTTACACACCTCCATTCCATGACTTCACACACTTCCATTCTATGAGTTCACACACCTCCATTCTATGAGTTCACACACCTCCATTTTGACTTCACACGCCTCCATTCTGTGACTTCACACACCTCCATTCTGTGACTTCACACTCCTCCATTCTGTGACTTCACACACCTCCATTCTATGACTTCACACACTTCCATTCTGTGACTTCACACACCTCCATTCTGTGACCTCGCACACCTCCATTGTTTGACTTCACACACCTCAATTCTTTGACTTCACACACCTCCGTTCCATGACTTCACACACCTCTACTCTACCAGTTCACACACCTACATTCTTACTTCAGGTACATCCATTTTATGAATTCACCCACATCCATTCTATGACTTCACACACCTCCATTGTATGACTTCACACACCTCCATTCTATGACTTTACACACCTCCATTCTATGACTTCACACACCTCCATTCTATGACTTCACACACCTCCATTCTGTGACTTCACACACCTCCATTCTATGAGTTCACACACCTGCATTGTGACTTCACACACCTCCATTCTATGACTTCACACACCTCCATTCTGACTTCACACACCTCCATTCTGACTTCACAAACATCAATTCTGTGACTTCACACACCTCCAATTTTTAACTTCACACACCTCCATTGTGAGTTCACACACCTTCATTCTATGACTTCACACACCTCCATTCTGACTTCACAAAACTGTATTCTATGACTTCACACACGTCCATTCTGTGCCTTCACACATCTCCATTCTAGGACTTAACACACCTTCATTCTTACTTCACAAACATCCATTCTATGACTTCACACACCTCCATTCTATGACTTCACACACCTCCATTCTATGACTTCACACACCTGCATTCTGTGACTTCACACATCTCAATTCTGTGACTTCACACACCTACATTATGACTTCACACACCTCCATTCTATGACTTCACACACCTCCATTCTATGACTTCACACACCTCCATTCTGTGACTTCACACACCTCCATTCTGAGTTCACAGACCTCCATTCTGTGACGTCACACACCTCCAATCTGACTTCACACAGCTCCGTTCTATGACTTCACAAACCTCCATTCTGTGACTTCACACACCTCCATTCTATGACTTCACACACCTCCATTGTGACTTCACACACCTCCATTCTATGAGTTCACACACCTCCATTCTGTCTTCACACACCTCCATTCTATGACTTCACACACCTTCATTCTGACTTCACACCTCCATTCTATGACTTCACACAACTCCATTCTGACTTCACACACCTCCATTCTGTGACTTCACACACCTCCATTCCATGACTTCCCACACTTCCATTCGATGACTTCACACACCTCCATTCTTTCACTTCACACACCTCCATTCTATGAGTTCACACACCTCCATTTTGACTTCACACACCTCCATTCTATGACTTCACACACCTTCATTCTTACTTTAGAAACATCCATTCTATGACTTCACGCACCTCCATTCTATGACTTCACAAATCTCCGTTCTGTGACTTCACACACCTCCATTCTATGACTTCACACAACTCCATTCTGACTTCACACACCTCCATTCTGTGACTTCACACACCTCCATTCCATGACTTCCCACACTTCCATTCGATGACTTCACACACCTCCATTCTTTGACTTCACACACCTCCATTCTATGAGTTCACACACCTCCATTTTGACTTCACACACCTCCATTCTATGACTTCACACAACTTCATTCTTACTTCAGATACATCCATTCTATGACTTCGCACACCTCCATTCTATGACTTCACACACCTCCATTCTGTGACTTCACACACCTCCATTCCATGACTTCACACACCTCCATTCTTTGACTTCACACACCTCCATTCTATGAGTTCACACACCTCCATTTGTGACTCTACACACCACCTTTTTGACTTCACACACCTCCATTCTGTGATTTCACACACCTCCATTCTGTGACTTCACACACCTTTATTGTTTGACTTCACACCTCCATTCTTTGACTTCACACACCTCCATTCCATGACTTCACACACTTCCATTATATGAGTTCACACACCTCCATTCTATGAATTCACACACCTCCATTTGGACTTCACACACTTCCATTCTGTGACTTCACACACCTCCATTCTGTGACTTCACACACCTCCATTCTGTGACTTCACATATCTCTATTCTATGACTTCACACACCTCCATTCTGTGACTTCACACACCTCAATTCTGGCTTCACACACCTTCAATCTATGACTTCACACACTTCCATTCTCTGACTTCACACACCTCCATTCTTTGACTTCACACAACTCCATTCTGACTTCACACACCTTCATTCTGTGACTTCACATACCTCCATTCTGTGCCTTCAAACAACTCCATTATATGACTTAACACACCTTCATTCTTACTTCACAAACATCAGTTCCATGACTTCACACACCTCCATTCTATGACTTCACACACCTCCATTCTATGACTTCACACACCTCCTTTCTTTGATTTCACACACCTCCATTGTGAGTTCACACACCTCCATTCTGTGACTTCACACACCTCCATTCTTTGACTTCACACACCTCCAATCTGTGACTTCACACAACTCCATTCTATGACTTCACACACCTCCATTCTATGAATTCACACATCTCCATTCTGTGACTTCACACAACTCCATTCTATTACTTCCCACACCTCCATTCTGGGACTTCACACACCTCCATTCTGAGTTCACACACCTCCCTTCTGTGACTTAACACACCTTCATTCTGTGACTTCACACACCTTCATTCTATGATTTCACACACCTCCATTCTATGACTTCACACACCTCCATTCTATGACTTCACACACCTATATTCTTTGACTTGGCACACCTCCATTCTTTGACTTCACACACCTCAATTTTGAGTTCACACACCTACATTCTGTGACTTCACACACCTCCATTTGTGACGTTACACACCACCATTTTGACTTCACAAACCTCCATTCTGTGACTTCACACACCTCCCTTCTGTGACTTCACACACCTCCATTTTGACTTCACACACTTCCATTCTGTGACTTTACACACCTCCATTCTGTGACTTCGTACACCTCCATTGTTTGACTTCACACACCTCCATTCTTTGACTTCACACACCTCCATTCTATGACTTCACACACCTACATTCTTACTTCAGGAACATCCATTGTATGAATTCACCCACCTCCATTCTATGACTTCACAAACCTCCATTGTGTGACTTCACACACCTCCATTCTATGACTTCACACACCTCCATTCTATGACTTCACACACCTCCATTCTATGACTTCACACACCTCCATTCTGTGACTTCACACACCTCCATTCTATGAGTTCACACACCTGCATTTTGACTTCACACACCTCCATTCTATGACTTCACACACCTCCATTCTTTGACTTCACACACCTCCATTCTTTGACTTCACACAAGTCCATTGTGAGTTCACACACCTCCATTCTGACTTCACAAACATCAATTCTGTGACTTCACACACATCCATTCAACGATTTCACACACCTCCATTCTATGACTTCACAAACCTCCATTCTGACTTCACACACCTCCATTCTGACTTCACAAACATCAATTCTGTGACTTCACACACCTCCATTCTATGACTTCACACACCTCCATTCTATGACTTCACACACTTCCATTCTTTGACTTCGCACACCTGCATTCTTTGACTTCACACATCTCCATTGTGAGTTCACACACCTTCATTATATGACTTCTCACACCTCCATTCTGGCTTCACACAGCTCCATTCTATGACTTCACACACCTCCATTCTGTGCCTTCACACATCTCCATTCTAGGACTTAACACACCTTCATTCTTACTTCAAAAACATCCATTCTATGACTTCACACACCTCCATTCTATGACTTCACACACCTCCATTCTTTGACTTCACACACCTCCATTCTGTGACTTCACACATCTCAATTCTGTGACTTCACACACCTACATTATGACTTCACACACCTCCATTCTATGACTTCACACACCTCCATTCTATGACTTCACACACCTCCAGTCTGTGACTTCACACACATCCATTCTGAGTTCACAGACCTCCATTCTGTGACTTCACACACCACCAATCTGACTTCACACAGCTCCATTCTATGACTTCACACACCTCCATTCTGTGACTTCACACACCTCCATTCTATGACTTCACACACCTCCATTGTGACTTCACACAACTCCATTCTATGAGTTCACACACCTCCATTCTGACTTCACACACCTCCATTCTATGACTTCACACACCTCCATTCTGACTTCACACACCTCCATTCTATGACTTCACACACCTCCATTCTGACTTCACACACCTCCATTCTATGAGTTCACACACCTCCATTCTGACTTCCCACACTTCCATTCGATGACTTCACACACCTCCATTCTTTGACTTCACACACCTCCATTCCATGACTTCACACACCTACATTCTATGAGTTCACACACCTCCATTTTATGAGTTCACACACCTCCATTTTGACTTCACACCCCTCCATTCTATGACTTCACACGCCTTCATTCTGACTTCAAACACCTCCATTCTGACTTCACAAACATCAATTCTGAGACTTCACACACATCCATTCTTTGACTTCACACACCTCCATTGTGAGTTCACTCACCTCCATTCTGACTTCACAAACATCAATTCTGTGACTTCACAAACATCCATTCTACGACTTCACACAATTCCATTCTAAGACTTCACAAACCTCCATTCTGACTTCACACACCTCCATTCTGACTTCACAAACATCAATTCTGTGACTTCACACACCTCCATTCTATGACTTCACACACCTTCATTCTATGATTTCACACACTTCCATTCTTTGACTTCGCCCACCTGCATTCTTTGACTTCACACATCTACATTGTGAGTTCACACACCTTCATTCTATGACTTCACACACCTCTATTCTGATTTCACACAGCTCCATTCTGTGTCTTCACACACCTCCATTCTATGACTTCACACACCTCCTTTCTATGACTTCACACACCTCCATTCTATGACTTCACACACCTCCATTCTGTGACTTCACACATCTCAATTCTGTGACTTCACACACCCACATTATGACTTCACACACCTACATTCTATGAAGTCACACACCTCCATTCTATGACTTCACACACCTCCAGTCTGTGACTTCACACACCTCCATTCTGAGTTCACAGACCTCCATTCTGTGACTTCACACACCTCCAATCTGACTTCACACAGCTCCATTCTATGACTTCAGACACCTCCATTCTGTGACTTCACACACCTCCATTCTATGACTTCACACACCTCCATTGTGACTTCACACACCTCCATTCTATGAGTTCACACACCTCCATTCTGACTTCACACACCTCCATTCTGTGACTTCATACACCTCCATTCTGACTTCACACACCTCCATTCTATGACTTCACACAACTCCATTCTGACTTCACACACCTCCATTCTGTGACTTCACACACCTCCATTCCATGACTTCCCACACTTCCATTAGATGACTTCACAAACCTCCATTCTGTGACTTCACACACCTTTATTGTTTGACTTCACACACCTCCATTCTTTGACTTCACACACCTCCATTCTTTGACTTCACACACCTCCATTTTATGAGTTCACACACCTCCATTCTATGAGTTCACACACCTCCATTTTGACTTCACACACTTCCATTCTATGACTTCACACACCTTCATTCTTTCTTCAGAAACATCCATTCTATGTCCTCATACACCTCCATTCTATGACTTCACAAATCTCCGTTCTGTGACGTCACACACCTCCATTCTGAGTTCACACACCTCCATTCTCTGAGTTCACACACCTCCATTCTGTGACTTAACACACCTCCATTCTATGACTTTACAGACCTCCATTCTGTGACTTCACACACCTTTATATTTTGACTTCACACACCTCCATTCTATGACTTCACACACCTCCATTCTTTGACTTCACACACCTCCATTCTTTGACTTCACACAAGTCCATTGTGAGTTCACACACCTCCATTCTGACTTCACAAACATCAATTCTGTGACTTCACACACATCCATTCAACGATTTCACACACCTCCATTCTATGACTTCACAAACCTCCATTCTGACTTCACACACCTCCATTCTGACTTCACAAACATCAATTCTGTGACTTCACACACCTCCATTCTATGACTTCACACACCTCCATTCTATGACTTCACACACTTCCATTCTTTGACTTCGCACACCTGCATTCTTTGACTTCACACATCTCCATTGTGAGTTCACACACCTTCATTATATGACTTCTCACACCTCCATTCTGGCTTCACACAGCTCCATTCTATGACTTCACACACCTCCATTCTGTGCCTTCACACATCTCCATTCTAGGACTTAACACACCTTCATTCTTACTTCAAAAACATCCATTCTATGACTTCACACACCTCCATTCTATGACTTCACACACCTCCATTCTTTGACTTCACACACCTCCATTCTGTGACTTCACACATCTCAATTCTGTGACTTCACACACCTACATTATGACTTCACACACCTCCATTCTATGACTTCACACACCTCCATTCTATGACTTCACACACCTCCAGTCTGTGACTTCACACACATCCATTCTGAGTTCACAGACCTCCATTCTGTGACTTCACACACCACCAATCTGACTTCACACAGCTCCATTCTATGACTTCACACACCTCCATTCTGTGACTTCACACACCTCCATTCTATGACTTCACACACCTCCATTGTGACTTCACACAACTCCATTCTATGAGTTCACACACCTCCATTCTGACTTCACACACCTCCATTCTATGACTTCACACACCTCCATTCTGACTTCACACACCTCCATTCTATGACTTCACACACCTCCATTCTGACTTCACACACCTCCATTCTATGAGTTCACACACCTCCATTCTGACTTCCCACACTTCCATTCGATGACTTCACACACCTCCATTCTTTGACTTCACACACCTCCATTCCATGACTTCACACACCTACATTCTATGAGTTCACACACCTCCATTTTATGAGTTCACACACCTCCATTTTGACTTCACACCCCTCCATTCTATGACTTCACACGCCTTCATTCTGACTTCAAACACCTCCATTCTGACTTCACAAACATCAATTCTGAGACTTCACACACATCCATTCTTTGACTTCACACACCTCCATTGTGAGTTCACTCACCTCCATTCTGACTTCACAAACATCAATTCTGTGACTTCACAAACATCCATTCTACGACTTCACACAATTCCATTCTAAGACTTCACAAACCTCCATTCTGACTTCACACACCTCCATTCTGACTTCACAAACATCAATTCTGTGACTTCACACACCTCCATTCTATGACTTCACACACCTTCATTCTATGATTTCACACACTTCCATTCTTTGACTTCGCCCACCTGCATTCTTTGACTTCACACATCTACATTGTGAGTTCACACACCTTCATTCTATGACTTCACACACCTCTATTCTGATTTCACACAGCTCCATTCTGTGTCTTCACACACCTCCATTCTATGACTTCACACACCTCCTTTCTATGACTTCACACACCTCCATTCTATGACTTCACACACCTCCATTCTGTGACTTCACACATCTCAATTCTGTGACTTCACACACCCACATTATGACTTCACACACCTACATTCTATGAAGTCACACACCTCCATTCTATGACTTCACACACCTCCAGTCTGTGACTTCACACACCTCCATTCTGAGTTCACAGACCTCCATTCTGTGACTTCACACACCTCCAATCTGACTTCACACAGCTCCATTCTATGACTTCAGACACCTCCATTCTGTGACTTCACACACCTCCATTCTATGACTTCACACACCTCCATTGTGACTTCACACACCTCCATTCTATGAGTTCACACACCTCCATTCTGACTTCACACACCTCCATTCTGTGACTTCATACACCTCCATTCTGACTTCACACACCTCCATTCTATGACTTCACACAACTCCATTCTGACTTCACACACCTCCATTCTGTGACTTCACACACCTCCATTCCATGACTTCCCACACTTCCATTAGATGACTTCACAAACCTCCATTCTGTGACTTCACACACCTTTATTGTTTGACTTCACACACCTCCATTCTTTGACTTCACACACCTCCATTCTTTGACTTCACACACCTCCATTTTATGAGTTCACACACCTCCATTCTATGAGTTCACACACCTCCATTTTGACTTCACACACTTCCATTCTATGACTTCACACACCTTCATTCTTTCTTCAGAAACATCCATTCTATGTCCTCATACACCTCCATTCTATGACTTCACAAATCTCCGTTCTGTGACGTCACACACCTCCATTCTGAGTTCACACACCTCCATTCTCTGAGTTCACACACCTCCATTCTGTGACTTAACACACCTCCATTCTATGACTTTACAGACCTCCATTCTGTGACTTCACACACCTTTATATTTTGACTTCACACACCTCCATTCTGTGACTTCACACACCTCCATTGTGAGTTCACACACCTTCATTCTGTGACTTCACACACCTCCATTCTATGACTTCACACACCTCCATTCTGACTTCACACCCCTCCATTCTTTGACTTCACACAACTCCATTGTGAGTTCACACACCTCCATTCTGACTTCACAAACATCAATTCTGTGACTTCAGACACATCCATTCAACGATTTCACACACCTCCATTCTATGACTTCACAAACCTCCATTCTGACTTCACACACCTCCATTCTGACTTCACAAACATCAATTCTGTGACTTCACACACCTCCATTCTATGACTTCACACACCTCCATTCTATGACTTCACACATCTCCATTGTGAGTTCACACACCTTAATTCTATGACTTCTCACACCTCCATTCTGGCTTCACACAGCTCCATTCTATGACTTCACACACCTCCATTTTGTGCCTTCACACATGTTCATTCTAGGACTTAACACACCTTCATTCTTACTTCACAAACATCCATTCTATGACTTCACACACCTCCATTCTATGACTTCACACACCTCCATTCTATGACTTCACACACCTCCATTCTGTGACTTCACACATCTCAATTCTGTGACTTCACACACCTACATTATGACTTCACACACCTCCATTCTATGACTTCACACACCTCCATTCAATGACTTCACACACCTCCAGGCTGTGACTTCAAACACCTCCATTCTGAGTTCACAGACCTTCATTCTGTGACTTCACACACCACCAATCTGACTTCACACAGCTCCATTCTATGACTTCACACACCTCCATTCTGTGACTTCACACACCTCCATTCTATGACTTCACACACCTCCATTGTGACTTCACACACCTCCATTCTATGAGTTCACACACCTCCATTCTGACTTCACACACCTCCATTCTTTGACTTCACACACCTCCATTCTGACTTCACACACCTCCATTCTATGAGTTCACACAACTCCATTCTGACTTCACTCACCTCCATTCTGTGACTTCACACACCTCCCTTCCATGACTTCCCACACTTCCATTCGATGACTTCACACACCTCCATTCTGTGACTTCACACACCTTTATTGTTTGACTTCACACACCTCCATTCTTTGACTTCACACACCTCCATTCCATGACTTCACACAACTACATTCTATGAGTTCACACACCTCCATTCTATGAGTTCACACACCTACATTTTGACTTCACACACCTCCATTCTATGACTTCACACACCTTCATTCTGACTTCAAACACCTCCATTCTGACTTCACAAACACCAATTCTGAGACTTCACACACCTCCATTCTTTGACTTCACACACCTCCATTGTGAGTTCACACACCTCCATTCTGACTTCACAAACATCAATTCTGTGACTTCACAAACATCCATTCTACGACTTCACACACCTCCATTATAAGACTTCACAAAACTCCATTCTGACTTCACACACCTCCATTCTGACTTCACAAACATCAATTCTGTGACTTCACACACCTCCATTCTATGACTTCACACACCTCCATTCTATGATTTCACACACTTCCATTCTTTGAATTCGCCCACCTGCATTCTTTGACTTCACACATCTACATTGTGAGTTCACACACCTTCATTCTATGACTTCACACACCTCTATTCTGATTTCACACAGCTCCATTCTATGTCTTCACGCACCTCCATTCTATGACTTCACACACCTCCTTTCTATGACTTCATACACCTCCATTCTATGACTTCACACACCTCCATTTTGTGACTTCACACATCTCAATTCTGTGACTTCACACACCCACATTATGACTTCACACACCTACATTCTATGAAGTCACACACCTCCATTCTATGTCTTCACACACCTCCAGTCTGTGACTTCACACACCTCCATTCTGAGTTCACAGACCTCCATTCTGTGACTTCACACACCTCCAATCTGACTTCACACAGCTCCATTCTATGACTTCAGACACCTCCAATGTGTGACTTCACACACCTCCATTCTATGACTTCACACACCTCCATTGTGACTTCACACACCTCCATTCTATGAGTTCACACACCTCCATTCTGACTTCACACACCTCCATTCTATGACTTCACACAGGTCCATTCTGACTTCACACACCTCCATTCTATGTCTTCACACAACCCCATTCTGACTTCACACACCTCCATTCTGTGACTTCACACACCTCCATTCCATGACTTCCCACACTTCCATTAGATGACTTCACACACCTCCATTCTGTGACTTCACACACCTTTATTGTTTGACTTCACACACCTCCATTCTGTGACTTCACACACCTCCATTGTGAGTTCACACACCTTCATTCTGTGACTTCACACACCTCCATTCTATGACTTCACACACCTCCATTCTGACTTCACACACCTCCATTCTTTGACTTCACACAACTCCATTGTGAGTTCACACACCTCCATTCTGACTTCACAAACATCAATTCTGTGACTTCCCACACATCCATTCAACGATTTCACAGACCTCCATTCTATGACTTCACAAACCTCCATTCTGACTTCACACACCTCCATTCTGACTTCACAAACATCAATTCTGTGACTTCACACACCTCCATTCTATGACTTCACACACCTCCATTCTATGACTTCACACACTTCCATTCTTTGACTTCGCACACCTGCATTCTTTGACTTCACACATCTCCATTGTGAGTTCACACACCTTCATTCTATGACTTCTCACACCTCCATTCTGGCTTCACACACCTCCATTCTATGAGTTCACACACCTCCATTCTGACTTCACACACCTCCATTCTGTGACTTCATACACCTCCATTCTGACTTCACACACCTCCATTCTATGACTTCACACAACTCCATTCTGACTTCACACACCTCCATTCTGTGACTTCACACACCTCCATTCCATGACTTCCCACACTTCCATTAGATGACTTCACAAACCTCCATTCTGTGACTTCACACACCTTTATTGTTTGACTTCACACACCTCCATTCTTTGACTTCACACACCTCCATTCTTTGACTTCACACACCTCCATTTTATGAGTTCACACACCTCCATTCTATGAGTTCACACACCTCCATTTTGACTTCACACACTTCCATTCTATGACTTCACACACCTTCATTCTTTCTTCAGAAACATCCATTCTATGTCCTCATACACCTCCATTCTATGACTTCACAAATCTCCGTTCTGTGACGTCACACACCTCCATTCTGAGTTCACACACCTCCATTCTCTGAGTTCACACACCTCCATTCTGTGACTTAACACACCTCCATTCTATGACTTTACAGACCTCCATTCTGTGACTTCACACACCTTTATATTTTGACTTCACACACCTCCATTCTGTGACTTCACACACCTCCATTGTGAGTTCACACACCTTCATTCTGTGACTTC
Source organism: Megascapheus bottae (assembly GCA_024803745.1). NCBI lineage: Eukaryota > Metazoa > Chordata > Mammalia > Rodentia > Geomyidae > Megascapheus > Megascapheus bottae. The sequence goes on along the minus strand of JANJXV010000186.1, from coordinate 83,282 downwards.
ACACACCTCCATTCTATGACTTCACACACCTCCATTCTGACTTCACACCCCTCCATTCTTTGACTTCACACAACTCCATTGTGAGTTCACACACCTCCATTCTGACTTCACAAACATCAATTCTGTGACTTCAGACACATCCATTCAACGATTTCACACACCTCCATTCTATGACTTCACAAACCTCCATTCTGACTTCACACACCTCCATTCTGACTTCACAAACATCAATTCTGTGACTTCACACACCTCCATTCTATGACTTCACACACCTCCATTCTATGACTTCACACATCTCCATTGTGAGTTCACACACCTTAATTCTATGACTTCTCACACCTCCATTCTGGCTTCACACAGCTCCATTCTATGACTTCACACACCTCCATTTTGTGCCTTCACACATGTTCATTCTAGGACTTAACACACCTTCATTCTTACTTCACAAACATCCATTCTATGACTTCACACACCTCCATTCTATGACTTCACACACCTCCATTCTATGACTTCACACACCTCCATTCTGTGACTTCACACATCTCAATTCTGTGACTTCACACACCTACATTATGACTTCACACACCTCCATTCTATGACTTCACACACCTCCATTCAATGACTTCACACACCTCCAGGCTGTGACTTCAAACACCTCCATTCTGAGTTCACAGACCTTCATTCTGTGACTTCACACACCACCAATCTGACTTCACACAGCTCCATTCTATGACTTCACACACCTCCATTCTGTGACTTCACACACCTCCATTCTATGACTTCACACACCTCCATTGTGACTTCACACACCTCCATTCTATGAGTTCACACACCTCCATTCTGACTTCACACACCTCCATTCTTTGACTTCACACACCTCCATTCTGACTTCACACACCTCCATTCTATGAGTTCACACAACTCCATTCTGACTTCACTCACCTCCATTCTGTGACTTCACACACCTCCCTTCCATGACTTCCCACACTTCCATTCGATGACTTCACACACCTCCATTCTGTGACTTCACACACCTTTATTGTTTGACTTCACACACCTCCATTCTTTGACTTCACACACCTCCATTCCATGACTTCACACAACTACATTCTATGAGTTCACACACCTCCATTCTATGAGTTCACACACCTACATTTTGACTTCACACACCTCCATTCTATGACTTCACACACCTTCATTCTGACTTCAAACACCTCCATTCTGACTTCACAAACACCAATTCTGAGACTTCACACACCTCCATTCTTTGACTTCACACACCTCCATTGTGAGTTCACACACCTCCATTCTGACTTCACAAACATCAATTCTGTGACTTCACAAACATCCATTCTACGACTTCACACACCTCCATTATAAGACTTCACAAAACTCCATTCTGACTTCACACACCTCCATTCTGACTTCACAAACATCAATTCTGTGACTTCACACACCTCCATTCTATGACTTCACACACCTCCATTCTATGATTTCACACACTTCCATTCTTTGAATTCGCCCACCTGCATTCTTTGACTTCACACATCTACATTGTGAGTTCACACACCTTCATTCTATGACTTCACACACCTCTATTCTGATTTCACACAGCTCCATTCTATGTCTTCACGCACCTCCATTCTATGACTTCACACACCTCCTTTCTATGACTTCATACACCTCCATTCTATGACTTCACACACCTCCATTTTGTGACTTCACACATCTCAATTCTGTGACTTCACACACCCACATTATGACTTCACACACCTACATTCTATGAAGTCACACACCTCCATTCTATGTCTTCACACACCTCCAGTCTGTGACTTCACACACCTCCATTCTGAGTTCACAGACCTCCATTCTGTGACTTCACACACCTCCAATCTGACTTCACACAGCTCCATTCTATGACTTCAGACACCTCCAATGTGTGACTTCACACACCTCCATTCTATGACTTCACACACCTCCATTGTGACTTCACACACCTCCATTCTATGAGTTCACACACCTCCATTCTGACTTCACACACCTCCATTCTATGACTTCACACAGGTCCATTCTGACTTCACACACCTCCATTCTATGTCTTCACACAACCCCATTCTGACTTCACACACCTCCATTCTGTGACTTCACACACCTCCATTCCATGACTTCCCACACTTCCATTAGATGACTTCACACACCTCCATTCTGTGACTTCACACACCTTTATTGTTTGACTTCACACACCTCCATTCTGTGACTTCACACACCTCCATTGTGAGTTCACACACCTTCATTCTGTGACTTCACACACCTCCATTCTATGACTTCACACACCTCCATTCTGACTTCACACACCTCCATTCTTTGACTTCACACAACTCCATTGTGAGTTCACACACCTCCATTCTGACTTCACAAACATCAATTCTGTGACTTCCCACACATCCATTCAACGATTTCACAGACCTCCATTCTATGACTTCACAAACCTCCATTCTGACTTCACACACCTCCATTCTGACTTCACAAACATCAATTCTGTGACTTCACACACCTCCATTCTATGACTTCACACACCTCCATTCTATGACTTCACACACTTCCATTCTTTGACTTCGCACACCTGCATTCTTTGACTTCACACATCTCCATTGTGAGTTCACACACCTTCATTCTATGACTTCTCACACCTCCATTCTGGCTTCACACAGCTCCATTCTATGACTTCACACACCTCCATTCTAACTTCACACATCTCCATTCTAGGACTTAACACACCTTCATTCTTACTTCAAAAACATCCATTCTATGACTTCACACACCTTCATTCTATGACTTCACACACCTCCATTCTATGACTTCACACACCACCATTCTGTGACTTCACACATCTCAATTCTGTGACTTCACACACCTACATTATGACTTCACACACCTCCATTCTATGACTTCACACACCTCCATTCTATGACTTCACACACCTCCAGTCTGTGACTTCACACACCTCCATTCTGAGTTCACAGACCTCCATTCTGTGACTTCACACACCACCAATCTGACTTCACACAGCTCCATTCTATGACTTCACACACCTCCATTCTGTGACTTCACACACCTCCATTCTATGACTTCACACACCTCCATTGTGACTTCACACACCTCCATTCTATGAGTTCACACACCTCCATTCTGACTTCACACACCTCCATTCTATGACTTCACACACCTCCATTCTGACTTCACACACCTCCATTATATGAGTTCACACAACTCCATTCTGACTTCACTCACCTCCATTCTGTGACTTCACACACCTCCATTCCATGGCTTCCCACACTTCCATTCGATGACTTCACACACCTCCATTCTGTGACTTCACACACCTTTATTGTTTGACTTCACACACCTCCATTCTTTGACTTCACACACCTCCATTCCATGACTTCACACACCTACATTCTATGAGTTCACACACCTCCATTCTATGAGTTCACACACCTCCAATTTGACTTCACACACCTCCATTCTATGACTTCACACACCTTCATTCTGACTTCAAACACCTCCATTCTGACTTCACAAACATCAATTCTGAGACTTCACACACCTCCATTCTTTGACTTCACACACCTCCATTGTGAGTTCACACACCTCCATTCTGACTTCACAAACATCAATTCTGTGACTTCACAAACATCCATTCTACGACTTCACACACCTCCATTCTAAGACTTCACAAACCTCCATTCTGACTTCACACACCTCCATTCTGACTTCACAAACATCAATTCTGTGACTTCACACACCTCCATTCTATGACTTCACACACCTCCATTCTATGATTTCACACACTTCCATTCTTTGAATTCGCCCACCTGCATTCTTTGACTTCACACATCTACATTGTGAGTTCACACACCTTCATTCTATGACTTCACACACCTCTATTCTGATTTCACACAGCTCCATTCTATGTCTTCACACACCTCCATTCTATGACTTCACACACCTCATTTCTATGACTTCACACACCTCCATTCTATGACTTCACACACCTCCATTCTGTGACTTCACACATCTCAATTCTGTGACTTCACACACCCACATTATGACTTCACACACCTACATTCTATGAAGTCACACACCTCCATTCTATGACTTCACAAACCTCCAGTCTGTGACTTCACACACCTCCATTCTGAGTTCACAGACCTCCATTCTGTGACTTCACACACCTCCAATCTGACTTCACACAGCTCCATTCTATGACTTCAGACACCTCCATTCTGTGACTTCACACACCTCCATTCTATGACTTCACACACCTCCATTGTGACTTCACACACCTCCATTCTATGAGTTCACACACCTCCATTCTGACTTCACACACCTCCATTCTATGACTTCACACACCTCCATTCTGACTTCACACACCTGCATTCTGACTTCACACACCTCCATTCTGTGACTTCACACACCTCCATTCCATGACTTCCCACACTTCCATTAGATGACTTCACACACCTCCATTCTGTGACTTCACACACCTTTATTGTTTGACTTCACACACCTCCATTCTGTGACTTCACACACCTCCTTTCTATGACTTCACACCTTCAATCTACTTCAGAAACATCCATTCTATGACTTCACACACCTCTATTCTATGACTTCACACACCTCCATTCTTTGACTTCACACACCTCCATTCTATGAGTTCACACACCTCCATTTGTGACTCTACACCCCACGTTTTTGACTTCACACACCTCCATTCTGTGATTTCACACAACTCCATTCTGTGACTTCACACACCTTTATTGTTTGACTTCACACACCTCCATTCCATAACTTCACACACCTCCATTCTGTGACCTCACACACCTCCATTCTGTGACTTCACACACCTCCATTCTGTGACTTCTCACATCTCCATTCTGTGACTTCACACACCTCCATTCTGTGACTTCACACACCTCCATTCCATGACTTCACACACCTCCATTCGATGACTTCACCCACCTCCATTTTTGGACTTCACACACCTCCATTCCATGACTTCACACATCTCCATTTTATGAGTTCACACACCTCCATTTTGACTTCACACACCTCCATTCTATGACTTCACACACCTTCATTCTACTTCAGAAACATCCATTCTATGACTTCACACACCTCTATTCTATGACTTCACACACCTCCATTCTTTGACTTCACACACCTCCATTCTATGAGTTCACACACCTCCATTTGTGACTCTACACACCACCTTTTTGACTTCACACACCTCCATTCTGTGATTTCACACACCTCCATTCTGTGACTTCACACACCTTTATGGTTTGACTTCACACACCTCCATTCCATGACTTCACACACCTCCATTCCATGACTTCACACACCTCCATTCTATGAGTTCACACACCTCCATTCTATGAATTCACACACCTCAATTTTGAGTTCACACACCTCCATTCTATGACTTCACGCTCCTTCATTCTTACTTCAGAAACATCCATTCTATGTCTTCACGTACTTCCATTCTATGGCTTCACAAATCTCCGTTCTGTGACTTCACACACCTCCATTCTGAGTTCACACACCTCCATTCTCTGACTTCACACACCTCCATTCTGTAACTAAACACACCTCCCTTCTATGACTTAACAGACCTCTATTCTGTGACTTCACAAACTTTTATTGCTTGACTTCACACACCTTTATTGTTTGACTTCACACACCTCCATTGTGAGCTCACATACCTCCATTCTGTGAATTCACACACCTCCATTCTGTGACTTCACACACCTCCATTCTGTGACTTCACACATCTCCATTCTGTGACTTCACACACCTCCATTCGATGACTTCACACACCTCCATTCCATGACTTCACACACCTCCATTCGATGACATCACACACCTCCATTCTTTGACTTCACACACCACCATTGTTTGACTTCACCCACCTCCATTTTTGGACTTCACACACCTCCATTCCATGACTTCACATATCTCCATTTTATGAGTTCACACACCTCCATTTTGACTTCACACACTTCCATTCTATGACTTCACACACCTTCATTCTTACTTCAGAAACATCCATTCTATGACCTCATACACCTCCATTCTATGACTTCACAAATCTCCGTTCTGTGACGTCACACACCTCCATTCTGAGTTCACACACCTCCATTCTCTGAGTTCACACACCTCCATTCTGTGACTTAACACACCTCCATTCTATGACTTCACACACCTCCATTCTGTGACTTCAAACACCTCCATTGTGAGTTCACACACCTTCATTCTGTGACTTCACACACCTCCATTCTTTGACTTCACACACCTCCATTCTGTGACTTCACACACATACATTCTATGACTTCATACCCCTCCATTCTGTGACTTCACATACCTCCATTCTGTGACTTCACACACCTCCATCTTGACTTCACACACTTCCATTCTTTGACTTCACACACCTCCATTCTGTGACTTCACACACCACCATAGTTTGACTTCAAACACCTCAATTTTTGGACTTCACGCACCTCCATTCCATGACTTCACACATCTCCATTTTTTTAGTTCACACACCTCCATTTTGACTTCACACACCTCCATTCTATGACTTCACACACCTTCAATCTACTTCAGAAACATCCATTCTATGACTTCACACACCTCCATTCTTTGACTTCACACACCTCCATTCTATGAGTTCACACACCTCCATTTGTGACTCTACACCCCACCTTTTTGACTTCACACACCTCCATTCTGTGATTTCACACACCTCCATTCTGTGACTTCACACACCTTTATTTTTTGACTTCACACACCTCCATTCCATGACTTCACACACCTCCATTCCATGACTTCACACACCTCCATTCTATGAGTTCACACACCTCCATTCTATGACTTCACGCTCCTTCATTCTTACTTCAGAAACATCCATTCTATGACTTCACGAACTTCCATTCTATGTCTTCACAAATCTCTGTTCTGTGACTTCACACACCTCCATTCTGAGTTCACACACCTCCATTCTCTGACTTCACACACCTCCATTCTGTGACTAAACACACCTCCCTTCTATGACTTCACAGACCTCCATTCTATGACTTCACAAACCTTTATTGTTTGACTTCACACACCTTTATTGTTTGACTTCACACACCTCCATTGTGAGTTCACACACCTCCATTCTGTGACTTCACACACCTCCATTCTGTGACTTCACACACCTCCATTCTGTGACTTCACACATCTCCATTCTGTGACTTCACACACCTCCATTCTGTGACTTCACACACCTCCATTCCATGACTTCACACACCTCCATTCGATGACTTCACCCACCTCCATTTTTGGACTTCACACACCTCCATTCCATGACTTCACACATCTCCATTTTATGAGTTCACACACCTCCATTTTGACTTCACACACCTCCATTCTATGACTTCACACACCTTCATTCTACTTCAGAAACATCCATTCTATGACTTCACAAACCTCTATTCTATGACTTCACACACCTCCATTCTTTGACTTCACACACCTCCATTCTATGAGTTCACACACCTCCATTTGTGACTCTACACACCACCTTTTTGACTTCACACACCTCCCTTCTGTGATTTCACACACCTCCATTCTGTGACTTCACACACCTTTATGGTTTGACTTCACACACCTCCATTCCATGACTTCACACACCTCCATTCCATGACTTCACACACCTCCATTCTATGAGTTCACACACCTCCATTCTATGAATTCACACACCTCAATTTTGACTTCACACACCTCCATTCTATGACTTCACGCTCCTTCATTCTTACTTCAGAAACATCCATTCTATGTCTTCACGTACTTCCATTCTATGGCTTCACAAATCTCCGTTCTGTGACTTCACACACCTCCATTCTGAGTTCACGCACCTCCATTCTCTGACTTCACACACCTCCATTCTGTGACTAAACACACCTCCCTTCTATGACTTAACAGACCTCCATTCTGTGACTTCACAAACTTTTATTGCTTGACTTCACACACCTTTATTGTTTGACTTCACACACCTCCATTGTGAGCTCACATACCTCCATTCTGTGAATTCACACACCTCCATTCTGTGACTTCACACACCTCCATTCTGTGACTTCACACATCTCCATTCTGTGACTTCACACACCTCCATTCGATGACTTCACACACCTCCATTCCATGACTTCACACAACTCCATTCGATGACATCACACACCTCCATTCTTTGACTTCACACACCACCATTGTTTGACTTCACCCACCTCCATTTTTGGACTTCACACACCTCCATTCCATGACTTCACATATCTCCATTTTATGAGTTCACACACCTCCATTTTGACTTCACACACCTCCATTCTATGACTTCACACACCTTCATTCTACTTCAGAAACATCCATTCTATGACTTGACACACCTCCATTCTCTGACTTCACACACCTCCATTCTGTGACTAAACACACCTCCCTTCTATGACTTCACAGACCTCCATTCTGTGACTTCACAAACCTTTATTGTTTGACTTCACACACCTTTATTGTTTGACTTCACACACCTCCATTGTGAGTTCACACGCCTCCATTCTGTGACTTCACACACCTCCATTCTGTGACTTCACACACCTCCATTCTGTGACTTCACACATCTCCATTCTGTGACTTCACACACCTCCATTCTGTGACTTCACACACCTCCATTCCATGACTTCACACACCTCCAGTCGATGACTTCACACACCTCCATTCTTTGACTTCACACACCACCATTGTTTGACTTCACCCACCTCCATTTTTGGACTTCACACACCTCCATTCCATGACTTCACACATCTCCATTCTATGAGTTCACACACCTCCATTTTGACTTCACACACCTCCATCCTGTGACTTCACACACCTTCATTCTACTTCAGAAACATCCATTCTATGACTTCACACACCTCTATTCTATGACTTCACACACCTCCATTCTTTGACTTCACACACCTCCATTCTATGAGTTCACACACCTCCATTTGTGACTCTACACACCACCTTTTTGACTTCACACACCTCCATTCTGTGATTTCACACACCTCCATTCTGTGACTTCACACACCTTTATTGTTTGACTTCACACACCTCCATTCGTTGACTTCACACACCTCCATTCCATGACTTCACACACCTCCATTCTATGAGTTCACACACCTCCATTCTATGAATTCACACACCTCCATTTTGACTTCACACACCTCCATTCTATGACTTCACGCTCCTTCATTTTTACTTCAGAAACATCCATTCTATGACTTCACATACTTCCATTCTATGACTTCACAAATCTCCGTTCTGTGACTTCACACACCTCCATTCTGAGTTCTCACACCTCCATTCTCTGACTTCACATACGTCCATTCTGTGACTAAACACACCTCCCTTCTATGACTTCACAGACCTCCATTCTGTGACTTCACAAACCTTTATTGTTTGACTTCACACACCTTTATTGTTTGACTTCACACACCTCCATTGTGAGTTCACACACCTCCATTCTGTGACTTCACACACCTCCATTCTGTGACTTCACACACCTCCATTCTGTGACTTCACACATCTCCATTCTGTGACTTCACACACCTCCATTCTGTGACTTCACACACCTCCATTCCATGACTTCACACACCTCCATTCCGTGACTTCGCACACCTACATTCTTTGACTTCACACACCACCATTGTTTGACTTCACCCACCTCCATTTTTGGACTTCACACACCTCCATTCCATGACTTCACACATCTCCATTTTATGAGTTCACACACCTCCAATTTGACTTCAGACACCTCCATTCTATGACTTCACACACCTTCATTCTACTTCAGAATCATCCATTATATGACTTGACACACCTCCATTCTATGACTTCACAAACCTCCATTCTGTGACTTCACACACCTCCATTCTGTGTTCACACAACTCAATTCTTTGACTTCACACACCACAATTCTGGCTTCACACACCTCCATTCTATAACTTCACACAATTCCATTCTATGACTTCACACACCTCCATTCTTTGACTTCACACACCTCCTTTCTATGACTTCACACACCTCCATTCTGTGACTTCACACACCTCCATTCTGACTTCACACAGCTCCATTCTATGACCTCACACACCTCCATTCTGTGCCTTCAAACACCTCCATTCTATGACTTCACACACCTCCTTTCTATGACTTCACACACCTCCATTCTGTGACTTCACACACCTCAATTCTGTGACTTCACACACCTCCATTATGACTTCACACACCTCCATTCTATGACTTCACACACCTACATTCTATGACTTCACCCCTCCATTCTGTGACTTCACACTCCTCAAATCTGACTTCACACAGATCCATTCTATGATTTCACACACCTCCATACTGTAACTTCACACACCTCCATTGTGACTTCACACCTCCATTCTATGAGTTCACACACCTCCATTCTGACTTCACACACCTACATTCTATGACTTCCCACACCTACATTCTGACTTCACACACCTCCATTCTATGAGTTCACACACCTCCATTTGTGACTCTACACACCACATATTGACTGCACACACCTCCATTCTCTGATTTCACACACCTCCATTCTGTGACTTCACACACCTCCATTCCATGACTTCACACACCTCCATTCTTTGACTTCACACACCTCCATTCTATGAGTTCACACACCTCCATTTGTGACTCTACACACCACATATTGACTCCACACACCTCTATTCTCTGATTTCACACACCTCCATTCTGTGACTTCACACACCTTTATTGTTTGACTTCACACCTCCATTATTTGACTTCACACACCTCCATTCCATGACTTCACACACCTCCATTCTTTGACTTCACACAGCTCCATTCTATGAGTTCACACACCTCCATTTGTGACTCTACACACCACCTTTTTGACTTCACACACCTCCATTCTGTGATTTCACACACCTCCATTCTGTGACTTCACACACTTTTATTGTTTGACTTCACAGCTCAATTCTTTGACTTCACACACCTCCATTCCATGACTTCACACACTTCCATTCTATGAGTTCACACACCTCCATTCAATGAGTTCACACACCTCCATTTTGACTTCACACACCTCCATTCTGTGACTTCACACACCTCCATTCTGTGATTTCACACACCTCCATTCTGTGACTTCACACACCTCCATTCTTTGACTTCACACACCTCCATTCTGTGACTTCACACACCTCCATTCTGTGACTTCACACACCTCCATTTTGACTTCACACACTTCCATTCTTTGACTTCACACACCTCCATTCTGTGACTTCACACACCACCATTGTTTGACTTCACACACCTCCATTTTTGGACTTCAAACACCTCCTTTCCATGACTTCACACATCTCCATTTTATGAGTTCGCACACCTCCATTTTGATTTCACACACCTCCATTCTATGACTTCACACACCTCCATTCTACTTCAGAAACATCCATTCTATGACTTCACAGATCTCCATTCTATGACTTCACAAACCTCCATCCTGTGACTTCACACACCTTCATTCTGAGTTCACACACCTCAATTCTGTGACTTCACACACCTCAATTCTGCCTTCACACACCTTCATTCTATGACTTCACACACTTCCATTCTCTGACTTCACACACCTCCATTCTTTGACTTCACACACCTCCATTGTGAGTTCACACACCTCCATTTTCTGAATTCACACACCTCCATTATGTGCCTTCAAACACCTACATTCTATGACTTAACAAACCTTCATTCTTACTTCACAAACATCAGATCTATGACTTCACACACCTCCATTCTAAGACTTCACACACCTCCATTCTATGACTTCACACACCTCCATGTGTGACTTCACACACCTCAATTCTGTGACTTCACACACCTCCATTATGACTTCACACACCTCCATTCTATAACTTCACACACCTCCATTCCATGACTTCACACCTCCATTCTGTGACTTCACACACCTCCATTCTGAGTTCACACATCTCCATTCTATGACTTCACACTCCTCAAATCTGACTTCACACAGCTCCATTCTATGATTTCACACACCTCCATACTGTGACTTCACAAACCTCCATTCTATGACTTCACACACCTCGAGTGTGACTTCACACCTCCATTCTATGAGTTCACACACCTCCATTCTGACTTCACACACCTCCATTCTATGACTTCACACACCTCCATTCTGACTTCACACACCTACATTCTATGACTTCACACAACTCCATTCTGACTTCACACACCGCCATTCTGTGACTTCACACACCTCCATTCCCTGACTTCACACACCTCCTTTCGATGACTTCACACACCTCCATTCTGTGACTTCACACACCTCCATTCTGTGATTTCACACACCTCCATTTTGACTTCACACAGTTCCATTCTTTGACTTCACACACCTCCATTCTGTGACTTCACACACCACCATTGTTTGACTTCACACACCTTCATTTTTTGACTTCACACACCTCCTTTCCATGACTTCACACATCTCCATTTTATGAGTTCGCACACCTCCATTTTGACTTCACACACCTCCATTCTATTACTTCACACACCTCCATTCTACTTCAGAAACATCCATTCTATGACTTCATACACCTCCCTTCTATGACTTCACAAACCTCCATTCTTTGACTTCACACACCTCCATTCTGTGACTTTACAAACCTCCATTCTGTGACTTCACACACCTCCATTTTGACTTCACACACTTCCATTCTTTGATTTCACACACCTCCATTCTGTGACTTCGCACACCTCAATTGTTTGACTTCACACACCTCCATTCTTTGACTTCACACACCTCCATTCCATGACTTCACACACATCCACTCTATCAGTTCACACACATAAATTCTATGAGTTCTCATACCACCATTTTGATTGCACACACCTCCATTCTATGACTTCACACCCCTACATTCTTACTTCAAAAACATCCATTCTATGACTTTACAGACCTCCATTCTATGAGTTCACAAACGTCCATTCTATGACTTCACACACCTCCATTCTATGACTTCACACACCTCCATTCTATGACTTCACACACCTCCATTCTATGACTTCACACACCTCCATTCTGTGACTTCACACATCTCCATTCTATGACTTCACACACCTCCATTCTGACTCACCACACCTCCATTCTGACTTCACAAATATCAATTCTGTGACTTCACACACCTCCATTCTTTGACTTCACACACCTCCATTGTGAGTTCACACACCTCCATTCTGACTTCACGACCATCAATTCTGTGACTTCACACACCTCCATTCTATAACTTCACACACCTCCATTCTATGACTTCACACACCTCCATTCTCTGACTTCACAAACCTCGATTCTGTCTTCTCACACTTCCATTCTGACCTCACAAACATCAATTCTGTGACTTCACACAACTCCATTCTATGACTTCACACACCTCCATTCTATGACTTCACACACTTCCATTTTTTGACTTCACACACCACCATTCTTTGACTTCACACAACTCCATTGTGAGTTCACACAACTCCATTCTATGACTTCACACACCTCCATTCTGACTTCACACAGCTCCATTCCATGACTTCACAAACCTCCATTGTGTGCCTTCACACACCTCCATTCTATGACTTACCACACCTTCATTCTTACTTCACAAACATCCATTCTATGACTTCACACACATTCATTTTATGACTTCACACACCTCCAATCTATGACTTCACACACCTCCATTCTGTGACTTCACACACCTCAATTCTGTGACTTCACACACCTACATTATGACTTCACACACCTCCATTCTATGACTTCACACACCTCCAATCTATGACTTCACACACCTCAATTCTGTGACTTCACACACCTCCATTCTGAGTTCTCACACCTCCATTCTGTGACTTCACACACCTCCAATCTGACTTCACACAGCTCTATTCTATGACTTCATACACCTCCATTCTGTGACTTCACACACCTCCATTCTATGACTTCCCACACCTCCATCTGTGACTTCACACACCTCAATTCTGTGACTTCACACACCTCCATTATGACTTCACACACCTCCATTCTATGACTTCACACACCTCCATTCTGAGTTCACACACCTCCATTCTGTGACTTCACACTCCTCAAATCTGACTTCACACAGCTCCATTCTATGATTTCACACACCTCCATACTGTGACTTCACACACCTCCATTCTATGACTTCACACACCTCCATTGTGACTTCACTCCTCCATTGTATGAGTTCACACACCTCCATTCTGACTTCACACACCTCCTTTCTATGACTTCACACACCTCCATTTTGACTTCACACACCTACATTCTATGACTTCACACAACTCCATTCTGACTTCACATACCGCCATTCTGTGACTTCACATACCTCCTTTCCATGACTTCACACACCTCCTTTCGATGACTTCACACACCTCCATTCTGTGACTTCACACACCTCCATTCTGTGACTTCTCACACCTCCATTTTGACTTCACACACTTCCATTCTTTGACTTCACACATCTCCATTCTGTGACATCACACAACTCCATTCTATAACTTCCCACACCTCCATTCTGGGACTTCACACACGTCCATTCTGCGTTCACACACCTCCGTTCTGTGACTTAACACACCTTCATTCTGTGACATCACACACCTTCATTCTATGACTTCACACACCTCCATTCTTTCACTTCACACACCTCCATTTTGAGTTCACACACCTACATTCTGTGACTTCACACACCTCCATTTGTGACTTTACACACCACCATTTTAACTTCACAAACCTCCATTCTGTGACTTCACAAACCTCCATTCTGTGACTTCACACACCTCCATTTTGACTTCACACACTTCCATTCTTTGACTTCACACACCTCCATTCTGTGACTTCTCACACCTCCATTGTTTGACTTCACACACCTCCATTCTTTGACTTCACACACCTCCATTCCATGACTTCACACACATCCACTCTATCAGTTCACACACATAAATTCTATGAGTTCACATACCACCATTTTGATTGCACACACCTCCATTCTATGACTTCACACCCCTACATTCTTACTTCAAAACATACATTCTATGACTTTACAGACCTCCATTCTATGACTTCACACACCTCCATTCTATGACTTCACACACCTCCATTCTATGACTTCACACACCTCCATTCTATGACTTCACACACCTCCATTCTATGACTTCCCACAGCTCCATTCTGTGACTTCACACATCTCCATTCTATGACTTCACACACCTCCATTCTGACTCACCACACCTCCATTCTGACTTCACAAATATCAATTCTGTGACTTCACACACCTCCATTCTTTGACTTCACACACCTCTATTGTGAGTTCACACACCTCCATTCTGACTTCACGAACATCAATTCTGTGACTTCACACACCTCCATTCTATGACTTCACACACCTCCATTCTATGACTTCACACACCTCCATTCTCTGACTTCACAAACCTCCATTCTGTCTTCACACACCTCCATTCTGACCTCACAAACATCAATTCTGTGACTTCACACAACTCCATTCTATGACTTCACACACCTCCATTCTATGACTTCACACACTTCCATTTTTTGACTTCACACACCACCATTCTTTGACTTCACACAACTCCATTGTGAGTTCACACAACTCCATTCTATGACTTCACACACCTCCATTCTGACTTCACACAGCTCCATTCCATGACTTCACAAACCTCCATTCTGTGCCTTCACACACCTCCATTCTATGACTTACCACACCTTCATTCTTACTTCACAAACATCCATTCTATGACTTCACACACATTCATTTTATGACTTCACACACCTCCAATCTATGACTTCACACACCTCCATTCTGTGACTTCACACACCTCCATTCTGTGACTTCACACACCTACATTATGACTTCACACACCTCCATTCTATGACTTCACACACCTCCAATCTATGACTTCACACACCTCAATTCTGTGAGTTCACACACCTCCATTCTATGACTTCACACACCTCCATTGTGACTTCACACACCTCCATTCTATGAGTTCACACACCTCCATTCTGACTTCACACACCTCCATTCTATGACTTCACACACCTCCATTCTGACATCACACACCTCCATTCTATGACATCATACAACTCCATTCTGACTTCACACACCTCCATTCTATGACTTCACACACCTCCATTCTGTGGCTTCACACACCTCCATTCTATGACTTCACACACCTCCATTGTGACTTCACACACCTCCATTCTATGAGTTCACACACCTCCATTCTGACTTCACACACCTCCATTCTATGACTTCACACACCTCCATTCTGACATCACACACCTCCATTCTATGACATCATACAACTCCATTCTGACTTCACACACCTCCATTCTATGACTTCACACACCTCCATTCTGTGGCTTCACACACCTCCATTCTGAGTTCACACACCTCCATTCTGTGACTTCACACACCTCCAATCTGACTTCACACAGCTCCATTCTATGACTTCACATATCTCCATTCTGTGACTTCACACACCTCCATTCTATGACTTCACATACCTCCATTGTGACTTCACACACCTCCATTCTCTGAGTTCACACACCTCCATTCTGACTTCACACACCTCCATTCCATGACTTCACACACCTCCATTCGATGACTTCACACACCTCCATTCTATGACTTCACACACCTCCATTCTATGATTTCACAAACCTCCATTCTGTGACTTCACACACCTCCATTCGATGACCTCGCACACCTCAATTCTGGCTTCACACACCTCCATTCTATGACTTCACACACTTCCATTCTATGACTTCACACACCTCCATTCTTTGACTTCACACACCTCCATTGTGCGTTCACACACCTCCATTCTGTGACTTCACACACCTCCATTCTTTGACTTCACACACCTCCATTCTGTGACTTCACACACCTCCATTCTATGACTTCACACACCTCCATTCTAGGAATTCACACATCTCCATTCTGTGACTTCACACAACTCCATTCTATGACTTCCCACACCTCCATTCTGGGACTTCACACACCTCCATTGGGAGTTCACACACCTTCATTCTCTGAGTTCACACACCTCCATTCTGTAACTTAACACACCTCCATTCCATGACTTCACAGACCTCCATTCTGTGACTTCACACACCTTTATTTTTGACTTCACAAACCTCCATTCTATGACTTCACACAATTCCATTCTATGACTTCACACACCTCCATTCTTTGACTTCACACACCTCCATTGTGAGTTCACACACCTCCATTCTGTGACTTCACACACCTGCATTCTGTGACTTCACACACCTCCATTCTGTGACTTCACACACCTCCATTCTATGATTTCTCACACCTCCATTCTATTATTTCACACACCTCCATTCTGTGACTTCACACACATCCATTCTGAGTTCACAAACCTCCATTCTGTGACTTAACGCACCTTCATTCTGTGACTTCACACACCTCCATTCTGACATCACACACCTCCATTCTATGACATCATACAACTCCATTCTGACTTCACACACCTCCATTCTATGACTTCACACACCTCCATTCTGTGGCTTCACACACCTCCATTCTTAGTTCACACACCTCCATTCTGTGACTTCACACACCTCCAATCTGACTTCACACAGCTCCATTCTATGACTTCACACATCTCCATTCTGTGACTTCACACACCTCCATTCTATGACTTCACACACCTCCATTGTGACTTCACACACCTCCATTCTCTGAGTTCACACACCTCCATTCTGTGACTTCACACACCTCCATTCTATGACTTCACACACCTCCATTATTACTTCACACACCTCCATTCTATGACTTCACACAACTCCATTCTGACTTCACACACCTTCATTCTGTGACTTCACACACCTCCAAACCATGACCTCGCACACCTCCATTCGATGACTTCACACACCTCCATTCTATGACTTCACACACCTTCATTCTACTTCAGAAACATCCGTTCTATGACTTCACACACCTCCATTCTATGATTTCACAAACCTCCATTCTGTGACTTCACACACCTCCATTCGATGACCTCGCACACCTCAATTCTGGCTTCACACACCTCCATTCTATGACTTCACACACTTCCATTCAATGACTTCACACACCTCCATTCTATGACTTCACACACCTTCATTCTACTTCAGAAACATCCGTTCTATGACTTCACACACCTCCATTCTATGATTTCACAAACCTCCATTCTGTGACTTCACACACCTCCATTCGATGACCTCGCACACCTCAATTCTGGCTTCACACACCTCCATTCTATGACTTCACACACTTCCATTCTATGACTTCACACACCTCCATTCTTTGACTTCACACACCTCCATTGTGAGTTCACACACCTCCATTCTGTGACTTCACACACCTCCATTCTTTGACTTCACACACCTCCATTCTGTGACTTCACACAGCTCCATTCTATGACTTCACACACCTCCATTCTAGGAATTCACACATCTCCATTCTGTGACTTCACACAACTCCATTCTATGACTTCCCACACCTCCATTCTGGGACTTCACACACCTCCATTGTGAGTTCACACACCTTCATTCTCTGAGTTCACACACCTCCATTCTGTAACTTAACACACCTCCATTCCATGACTTCACAGACCTCCATTCTGTGACTTCACACACCTTTATTTTTGACTTCACAAACCTCCATTCTATGACTTCACACAATTCCATTCTATGACTTCACACACCTCCATTCTTTGACTTCACACACCTCCATTGTGAGTTCACACACCTCCATTCTGTGACTTCACACACCTCCATTCTGTGACTTCACACACCTCCATTCTGTGACTTCACACACCTCCATTCTATGATTTCTCACACCTCCATTCTATTATTTCACACACCTCCATTCTGTGACTTCACACACATCCATTCTGAGTTCACAAACCTCCATTCTGTGACTTAACGCACCTTCATTCTGTGACTTCACACACCTCCATTCTGACATCACACACCTCCATTGTATGACATCATACAACTCCATTCTGACTTCACACACCTCCATTCTATGACTTCACACACCTCCATTCTGTGGCTTCACACATCTCCATTCTGAGTTCACACACCTCCATTCTGTGACTTCACACACCTCCAATCTGACTTCACACAGCTCCATTCTATGACTTCACACATCTCCATTCTGTGACTTCACACACCTCCATTCTATGACTTCACACACCTCCATTGTGACTTCACACACCTCCATTCTCTGAGTTCACACACCTCCATTCTGACTTCACACACCTCCATTCTATGACTTCACACACCTCCATTCTTACTTCACACACCTCCATTCTATGACTTCACACAACTCCATTCTGACTTCACACACCTCCATTCTGTGACTTCACACACCTCCATTCCATGACCTCGCACACCTCCATTCGATGACTTCACACACCTCCATTCTATGACTTCACACACCTTCATTCTACTTCAGAAACATCCGTTCTATGACTTCACACACCTCCATTCTATGATTTCACAAACCTCCATTCTGTGACTTCACACACCTCCATTCGTTGACCTCGCACACCTCAATTCTGGCTTCACACACCTCCATTCTATGACTTCACACACTTCCATTCTATGACTTCACACACCTCCATTCTTTGACTTCACACACCTCCATTGTGAGTTCACACACCTCCATTCTGTGACTTCACACACCTCCATTCTTTGACTTCACACACCTCCATTCTGTGACTTCACACACCTCCATTCTATGACTTCACACACCTCCATTCTATGAATTCACACATCTCCATTCTGTGACTTCACACAACTCCATTCTATGACTTCCCACACCTCCATTCTGGGACTTCACACACCTCCATTGTGAGTTCACACACCTTCATTCTCTGAGTTCACACACCTCCATTCTGTAACTTAACACACCTCCATTCCATGACTTCACAGACCTCCATTCTGTGACTTCACACACCTTTATTTTTGACTTCACACCCCTCCATTCTATGACTTCACACAATTCCATTCTATGACTTCACACACCTCCATTCTTTGACTTCACACACCTCCATTGTGAGTTCACACACCTCCATTCTGTGACTTCACACACCTCCATTCTTTGACTTCACACACCTCCATTCTGTGACTTCACACACCTCCATTCTATGATTTCTCACACGTCCATTCTATTATTTCACACACCTCCATTCTGTGACTTCACACAACTCCATTCTATGACTTCCCACACCTCCATTCTGTGACTTCACACACATCCATTCTGAGTTCACAAACCTCCATTCTGTGACTTAACGCACCTTCATTCTGTGACTTCACACACCTCCATTCTATGACTTCACACACCTCCATTCTATGGCTTCACACACCTCCATTCTAGGACTTCACACACCTCAATTCTGACTTCACACAGCTCCATTCTATGACTTCACACACCTCCAATCTGTGCCTTCACACTCCTCCATTCTGATTTCACACACCTCCATTCTGTGACTTCACACACCTCCAATCTGACTTCACACAGCTCCATTCTATGACTTCACACATCTCCATTCTGTGACTTCACACACCTCCATTCTATGACTTCACACACCTCCATTGTGACTTCACACACCTCCATTCTCTGAGTTCACACACCTCCATTCTGACTTCACACACCTCCATTCTATGACTTCACACACCTCCATTCTTACTTCACACACCTCCATTCTATGACTTCACACAACTCCATTCTGACTTCACACACCTCCATTCTGTGACTTCACACACCTCCATTCCATGACTTCGCACACCTCCATTCGATGACTTCACACACCTCCATTCTATGACTTCACACACCTTCATTCTACTTCAGAAATATCCGTTCTATGACTTCACACACCTCCATTCTATGATTTCACAAACCTCCATTCTGTGACTTCACACACCTCCATTCGATGACCTCACACACCTCAATTCTGGCTTCACACACCTCCATTCTATGACTTCATACACTTCCATTCTATGACTTCACACACCTCCATTCTTTGACTTCACACACCTCCATTGTGAGTTCACACACCACCATTCTGTGACTTCACACACCTCCATTCTTTGACTTCACACACCTCCATTCTGTGACTTCACACACCACCATTCTATGACTTCACACACCTCCATTCTGTGAATTCACACACCTCCATTCTGTGACTTCACACAACTCCATTCTATGACTTCCCACACCTCCATTCTGGGACTTCACACACCTCCATTGTGAGTTCACACACCTTCATTCTCTCAGTTCACACACCTCCATTCTGTAACTTAACACACCTCCATTCCATGACTTCACAGACCTCCATTCTGTGACTTAACGCACCTTCATTCTGTGACTTCACACACCTCCATTCTATGACTTCACACACCTCCATTCTGAGTTCAAACACCTCCGTTCTGTGACTTAACAAACCTCCATTCTGTGACTTCACACACCTCCATTCTGAGTCCGCACACCTCCATTCTGTGACTTCAGACACCTCAATTCTGACTTCACACAGCTCCATTCTATGACTTCACACACCTCCAATCTGTGCCTTCACACACCTCCATTCTATGACTTAACACACCTTCATTCTTACTTAACAAACATCCATTCTATGACTTCACACACCTCCATTCTATGACTTCACACACCTCAATTCTGTGACTTCACACACCCCAATTCTGTGACTTCACACACCTCCATTATGACTTCACACACATCCATTCTATGACTTCACACACCTCCATTCTATGACCCCACACACCTCCATTCTGTGACTTCACACACCTCCATTCTGAGTTCACACACTTCCATTCTGTGACTTCACACACCTCCATTCTGTGACTTCGCACACCTCCATTGTTTGACTTCACACACCTCCATTCTTTGACTTCACACACCTCCATTCCATGACTTCACACACCTCTACTCTATCAGGTCACAAACATCCATTCTATGAGTTCACACACCACCATTTTGACTTCACACACCTCCATTCAATGACTTCACACACCTACATTCTTACTTCAGGATCATCCATTGTATAAATTCACCCACCTCCATTCTATGACTTCACAAACCTCCATTCTATGACTTTACACACCTCCATTCTATGACTTCACACACCTCCATTCTATGACTTCACAAACCTCCATTCTATGACTTCACACACCTCCATTCTATGACTTCACAAACTTCCATTCTATGACTTCACACACCTCCATTCTATGACTTCACACACCTCCATTCTTTGACTTCGCACACGTCCATTCTTTGACTTCACACATCTCAATTGTGAGTTCACACACCTTCATTCTTTGACTTCACACAGCTCCATTCTGACTTCACACAGCTCCATTCTATGACTTCACACACCTCCATTCTGTGCCTTCACTCATCTCCATTCTAGGACTTAACACACCTTCATTCTTACTTCACAAACATCCATTCTATGACTTCACACAACTCCATTCTATGACTTCACACACCTCCATTCTCTGACTTCACACATCTCAATTCTGTGACTTCACACACCTAAATTATGACTTCACACACCTCCATTCTATGACTTCACAAACCTCCATTCTATGACTTCACACACCTCCATTCTGTGACTTCACACACCTTCATTCTGAGTTCACACACCTCCATTCTGTGACTTCACACACCTCCAATCTGACTTCACACAGCTCCATTCTATGACTTCACACACCTCCATTCTTTGACTTCACACACCTCCATTGTGAGTTCACACACCTCCATTCTGTGACTTCACACACCTCCATTCTTTGACTTCACACACCTCCATTCTGTGACTTCACACACCTCCATTCTATGATTTCTCACACGTCCATTCTATTATTTCACACACCTCCATTCTGTGACTTCACACAACTCCATTCTATGACTTCCCACACCTCCATTCTGTGACTTCACACACATCCATTCTGAGTTCACAAACCTCCATTCTGTGACTTAACGCACCTTCATTCTGTGACTTCACACACCTCCATTCTATGACTTCACACACCTCCATTCTATGGCTTCACACACCTCCATTCTAGGACTTCACACACCTCAATTCTGACTTCACACAGCTCCATTCTATGACTTCACACACCTCCAATCTGTGCCTTCACACTCCTCCATTCTGATTTCACACACCTCCATTCTGTGACTTCACACACCTCCAATCTGACTTCACACAGCTCCATTCTATGACTTCACACATCTCCATTCTGTGACTTCACACACCTCCATTCTATGACTTCACACACCTCCATTGTGACTTCACACACCTCCATTCTCTGAGTTCACACACCTCCATTCTGACTTCACACACCTCCATTCTATGACTTCACACACCTCCATTCTTACTTCACACACCTCCATTCTATGACTTCACACAACTCCATTCTGACTTCACACACCTCCATTCTGTGACTTCACACACCTCCATTCCATGACTTCGCACACCTCCATTCGATGACTTCACACACCTCCATTCTATGACTTCACACACCTTCATTCTACTTCAGAAATATCCGTTCTATGACTTCACACACCTCCATTCTATGATTTCACAAACCTCCATTCTGTGACTTCACACACCTCCATTCGATGACCTCACACACCTCAATTCTGGCTTCACACACCTCCATTCTATGACTTCATACACTTCCATTCTATGACTTCACACACCTCCATTCTTTGACTTCACACACCTCCATTGTGAGTTCACACACCACCATTCTGTGACTTCACACACCTCCATTCTTTGACTTCACACACCTCCATTCTGTGACTTCACACACCACCATTCTATGACTTCACACACCTCCATTCTGTGAATTCACACACCTCCATTCTGTGACTTCACACAACTCCATTCTATGACTTCCCACACCTCCATTCTGGGACTTCACACACCTCCATTGTGAGTTCACACACCTTCATTCTCTCAGTTCACACACCTCCATTCTGTAACTTAACACACCTCCATTCCATGACTTCACAGACCTCCATTCTGTGACTTAACGCACCTTCATTCTGTGACTTCACACACCTCCATTCTATGACTTCACACACCTCCATTCTGAGTTCAAACACCTCCGTTCTGTGACTTAACAAACCTCCATTCTGTGACTTCACACACCTCCATTCTGAGTCCGCACACCTCCATTCTGTGACTTCAGACACCTCAATTCTGACTTCACACAGCTCCATTCTATGACTTCACACACCTCCAATCTGTGCCTTCACACACCTCCATTCTATGACTTAACACACCTTCATTCTTACTTAACAAACATCCATTCTATGACTTCACACACCTCCATTCTATGACTTCACACACCTCAATTCTGTGACTTCACACACCCCAATTCTGTGACTTCACACACCTCCATTATGACTTCACACACATCCATTCTATGACTTCACACACCTCCATTCTATGACCCCACACACCTCCATTCTGTGACTTCACACACCTCCATTCTGAGTTCACACACTTCCATTCTGTGACTTCACACACCTCCATTCTGTGACTTCGCACACCTCCATTGTTTGACTTCACACACCTCCATTCTTTGACTTCACACACCTCCATTCCATGACTTCACACACCTCTACTCTATCAGGTCACAAACATCCATTCTATGAGTTCACACACCACCATTTTGACTTCACACACCTCCATTCAATGACTTCACACACCTACATTCTTACTTCAGGATCATCCATTGTATAAATTCACCCACCTCCATTCTATGACTTCACAAACCTCCATTCTATGACTTTACACACCTCCATTCTATGACTTCACACACCTCCATTCTATGACTTCACAAACCTCCATTCTATGACTTCACACACCTCCATTCTATGACTTCACAAACTTCCATTCTATGACTTCACACACCTCCATTCTATGACTTCACACACCTCCATTCTTTGACTTCGCACACGTCCATTCTTTGACTTCACACATCTCAATTGTGAGTTCACACACCTTCATTCTTTGACTTCACACAGCTCCATTCTGACTTCACACAGCTCCATTCTATGACTTCACACACCTCCATTCTGTGCCTTCACTCATCTCCATTCTAGGACTTAACACACCTTCATTCTTACTTCACAAACATCCATTCTATGACTTCACACAACTCCATTCTATGACTTCACACACCTCCATTCTCTGACTTCACACATCTCAATTCTGTGACTTCACACACCTAAATTATGACTTCACACACCTCCATTCTATGACTTCACAAACCTCCATTCTATGACTTCACACACCTCCATTCTGTGACTTCACACACCTTCATTCTGAGTTCACACACCTCCATTCTGTGACTTCACACACCTCCAATCTGACTTCACACAGCTCCATTCTATGACTTCACACACCTCCATTCTGTGACTTCACACACCTCCATTCTGAGTTCACACACTTCCATTCTGTGACTTCACACACCTCCATTCTGTGACTTCGCACACCTCCATTGTTTGACTTCACACACCTCCATTCTTTGACTTCACACACCTCCATTCCATGACTTCACACACCTCTACTCTATCAGGTCACAAACATCCATTCTATGAGTTCACACACCACCATTTTGACTTCACACACCTCCATTCAATGACTTCACACACCTACATTCTTACTTCAGGATCATCCATTGTATAAATTCACCCACCTCCATTCTATGACTTCACAAACCTCCATTCTATGACTTTACACACCTCCATTCTATGACTTCACACACCTCCATTCTATGACTTCACAAACCTCCATTCTATGACTTCACACACCTCCATTCTATGACTTCACAAACTTCCATTCTATGACTTCACACACCTCCATTCTATGACTTCACACACCTCCATTCTTTGACTTCGCACACGTCCATTCTTTGACTTCACACATCTCAATTGTGAGTTCACACACCTTCATTCTTTGACTTCACACAGCTCCATTCTGACTTCACACAGCTCCATTCTATGACTTCACACACCTCCATTCTGTGCCTTCACTCATCTCCATTCTAGGACTTAACACACCTTCATTCTTACTTCACAAACATCCATTCTATGACTTCACACAACTCCATTCTATGACTTCACACACCTCCATTCTCTGACTTCACACATCTCAATTCTGTGACTTCACACACCTAAATTATGACTTCACACACCTCCATTCTATGACTTCACAAACCTCCATTCTATGACTTCACACACCTCCATTCTGTGACTTCACACACCTTCATTCTGAGTTCACACACCTCCATTCTGTGACTTCACACACCTCCAATCTGACTTCACACAGCTCCATTCTATGACTTCACACACCTCCATTCTTTGACTTCACACACCTCCATTGTGAGTTCACACACCTCCATTCTGTGACTTCACACACCTCCATTCTTTGACTTCACACACCTCCATTCTGTGACTTCACACACCTCCATTCTATGATTTCTCACACGTCCATTCTATTATTTCACACACCTCCATTCTGTGACTTCACACAACTCCATTCTATGACTTCCCACACCTCCATTCTGTGACTTCACACACATCCATTCTGAGTTCACAAACCTCCATTCTGTGACTTAACGCACCTTCATTCTGTGACTTCACACACCTCCATTCTATGACTTCACACACCTCCATTCTATGGCTTCACACACCTCCATTCTAGGACTTCACACACCTCAATTCTGACTTCACACAGCTCCATTCTATGACTTCACACACCTCCAATCTGTGCCTTCACACTCCTCCATTCTGATTTCACACACCTCCATTCTGTGACTTCACACACCTCCAATCTGACTTCACACAGCTCCATTCTATGACTTCACACATCTCCATTCTGTGACTTCACACACCTCCATTCTATGACTTCACACACCTCCATTGTGACTTCACACACCTCCATTCTCTGAGTTCACACACCTCCATTCTGACTTCACACACCTCCATTCTATGACTTCACACACCTCCATTCTTACTTCACACACCTCCATTCTATGACTTCACACAACTCCATTCTGACTTCACACACCTCCATTCTGTGACTTCACACACCTCCATTCCATGACTTCGCACACCTCCATTCGATGACTTCACACACCTCCATTCTATGACTTCACACACCTTCATTCTACTTCAGAAATATCCGTTCTATGACTTCACACACCTCCATTCTATGATTTCACAAACCTCCATTCTGTGACTTCACACACCTCCATTCGATGACCTCACACACCTCAATTCTGGCTTCACACACCTCCATTCTATGACTTCATACACTTCCATTCTATGACTTCACACACCTCCATTCTTTGACTTCACACACCTCCATTGTGAGTTCACACACCACCATTCTGTGACTTCACACACCTCCATTCTTTGACTTCACACACCTCCATTCTGTGACTTCACACACCACCATTCTATGACTTCACACACCTCCATTCTGTGAATTCACACACCTCCATTCTGTGACTTCACACAACTCCATTCTATGACTTCCCACACCTCCATTCTGGGACTTCACACACCTCCATTGTGAGTTCACACACCTTCATTCTCTCAGTTCACACACCTCCATTCTGTAACTTAACACACCTCCATTCCATGACTTCACAGACCTCCATTCTGTGACTTAACGCACCTTCATTCTGTGACTTCACACACCTCCATTCTATGACTTCACACACCTCCATTCTGAGTTCAAACACCTCCGTTCTGTGACTTAACAAACCTCCATTCTGTGACTTCACACACCTCCATTCTGAGTCCGCACACCTCCATTCTGTGACTTCAGACACCTCAATTCTGACTTCACACAGCTCCATTCTATGACTTCACACACCTCCAATCTGTGCCTTCACACACCTCCATTCTATGACTTAACACACCTTCATTCTTACTTAACAAACATCCATTCTATGACTTCACACACCTCCATTCTATGACTTCACACACCTCAATTCTGTGACTTCACACACCCCAATTCTGTGACTTCACACACCTCCATTATGACTTCACACACATCCATTCTATGACTTCACACACCTCCATTCTATGACCCCACACACCTCCATTCTGTGACTTCACACACCTCCATTCTGAGTTCACACACTTCCATTCTGTGACTTCACACACCTCCATTCTGTGACTTCGCACACCTCCATTGTTTGACTTCACACACCTCCATTCTTTGACTTCACACACCTCCATTCCATGACTTCACACACCTCTACTCTATCAGGTCACAAACATCCATTCTATGAGTTCACACACCACCATTTTGACTTCACACACCTCCATTCAATGACTTCACACACCTACATTCTTACTTCAGGATCATCCATTGTATAAATTCACCCACCTCCATTCTATGACTTCACAAACCTCCATTCTATGACTTTACACACCTCCATTCTATGACTTCACACACCTCCATTCTATGACTTCACAAACCTCCATTCTATGACTTCACACACCTCCATTCTATGACTTCACAAACTTCCATTCTATGACTTCACACACCTCCATTCTATGACTTCACACACCTCCATTCTTTGACTTCGCACACGTCCATTCTTTGACTTCACACATCTCAATTGTGAGTTCACACACCTTCATTCTTTGACTTCACACAGCTCCATTCTGACTTCACACAGCTCCATTCTATGACTTCACACACCTCCATTCTGTGCCTTCACTCATCTCCATTCTAGGACTTAACACACCTTCATTCTTACTTCACAAACATCCATTCTATGACTTCACACAACTCCATTCTATGACTTCACACACCTCCATTCTCTGACTTCACACATCTCAATTCTGTGACTTCACACACCTAAATTATGACTTCACACACCTCCATTCTATGACTTCACAAACCTCCATTCTATGACTTCACACACCTCCATTCTGTGACTTCACACACCTTCATTCTGAGTTCACACACCTCCATTCTGTGACTTCACACACCTCCAATCTGACTTCACACAGCTCCATTCTATGACTTCACACACCTCCATTCTGTGACTTCACACACCTCCATTCTACGACTTCACACACCTCCATTGTGACTTCACACAGCTCCATTCTATGAGTTCACACACCTCCATTCTGACTTCACACACCTCCATTCTATGACTTCACACACCTCCATTCTGACCTCACACACCTCCATTCTATGACTTCACACAACTCCATTCTGACTTCACAAACCTCCATTCTGTGACTTTACACACCTCCATTCCATGACTTCCCACACCTCCATTCGATGACTTCAAACACCTCCATTCTTTGACTTCACACACCTCCATTCTATGAGTTCACACACGTACATTTGTGACTCTACACACCACTTTTTGACGTCACAAACCTCCATTCTGTGATTTCACACACCTCCATTCTGTGACTTCACACACCTGTATTGTTTGACTTCACACACCTCCATTCTTTGACTTCACACACCTCCATTCTATGACTTCACACACCTCCATTCTATGAGTTCACACACCTCCATTCTATGACTTCACGCACCTCCATTCTATGGCTTCACAAATCTCCGTTCTGTGAATTCACACACCTCCATTCTGAGTTCACACACCTCCATTCTCTGAGTTCACACACCTCCATTCTGTGACTTAACACACCTCCATTCTATGACTTCACAGACCTCCATTCTGTGACTTCACATACCTTTATTGTTTGACTTCACACACCTCCATTCTGTGACTTCACACACCTCCATTTTGAGTTCACACACCTTCATTCTCTGAGTTCACACACCTCCATTCTGTAACTTAACACACCTCCATTCCATGACTTCACAGACCTCCATTGTGTGACTTCACACACCTTTATTTTTGACTTCACACACCTCCATTCTATGACTTCACACACCTCCATTCTTTGACTTCACACACCTCCATTGTGAGTTCACACACCTCCATTCTGTGACTTCACACACCTCCATTCTGTGACTTCACACACCTCCATTCTGTGACTTCACACACCTCCATTCTGTGACTTCATACACCTCCATTCTGTGACTTAACGCACCTTCATTCTGTGACTTCACACACCTCCATTCTATGACTTCACACACCTCCATTCTATGACTTCACACACCTCCATTCTATGACTTCACACACCTCCATTCTGAGTTCACACACCTCCATTCTGTGACTTCACACACCTCCATTCTGACTTCACACAACTCCATAAAATGACTTCACACACCTCCATTCTGTGACTTCGCACACCTCCATTCTGACTTCACACAGCTCCATTCTCTGACTTCCCACACCTCCATTCTATGATTTCACACACCTCCATTCTATGACTTCACACACCTCCATTCTGTGACTTCACACACCTCCATTCTGAGTTCAAACACCTCCGTTCTGTGACTTAACACACCTCCATTCTGTGACTTCACACACCTCCATTCTGAGTTCGCACACCTCCATTCTGTGACTTCAGACACCTCAATTCTGACTTCACACAGCTCCATTCTATGACTTCACACACCTCCAATCTGTGCCTTCTCACACCTCCATTCTATGACTTAACACATCTTCATTCTTACTTAACAAACATCCATTCTATGACTTCACACACCTCCATTCTATGACTTCACACACCTCCATTCTATGACTTCACACACCTCACTTCTGTGACTTCACACACCTCAATTCTGTGACTTCACACACCTCCATTATGACTTCACACACATCCATTCTATGACTTCACACACCTCCATTCTATGACCTCACACACCTCCATTCTGTGACTTCCCACACCTCCATTCTGAGTTCACACACCTCCATTCTGTGACTTCACACACCTCCAATCTGACTTCGCACAGCTCCATTCTATGACTTCACACACCTCCATTCTGTGACTTCACACACCTCCATTCTATGACTTCACAAACCTCTACTCTATCAGTTCACACACCTCCATTCTATGAGTTCACACACCTCCATTCTGACTTCAAACACCTAAATTCTATGACTTCAACACCTCCATTCTGACTTCACACACCTCCATTTTATGACTTCACACAACTCCATTCTGACTTCACAAACCTCCATTCTGTGACTTCACACACCTCCATTATATGACTTTACACACCTCCATTCTGTGACTTCACACACCTCCATTCTGTGACTTCACACACCTCCATTCTGTGATTTCACACACCTACATTGTGACTTCACAGACCTCCATTCCATGAGTTCACACAAATGCATTGTGAATTCACACACCTCCATTCTATGACTTCACCCCTACATTCTGACTTCACACACCTCCATTCTGACTTCACACACCTCAATTCTGTGTCTTAACACAACTCCATTCTATGATTTCACACACCTCCATTCTATGACTTCACACACCTCCATTTTATGACTTCACACACCTCCATTTTATGACTTCACACACTTCCATTCTGTGACTTCAAAAACCTCCATTCTATGACTTCACACACCTCCATTGTGACTTCACACACCATCATTCTATGAGTTCACACACCGCCATTCTGACTTCACTCACCTCTATTCTATGACTTCACACAGCTCCCTTCTGACTTCACAGAGCTCCATTCTATGACTTCGCACAGATCTATTCTGACTTCACACACCTCCATTCTGTGACTTCACACACCTCCATTCGGATTTCACACACCTCCATTCTCTGACATCAAACACGTCCATTCTGTGACTTCACACACCTCCATTCTATGACTTCACACACCTCCATTCTATGACTTCACACACCCCCATTGTGCGACTTCACACACCTCCATTCTATGACTTCACACACCTCCATTCTGTGACTTCACACACCTCCATTCTGAGTTCACACACCTCCATTTTGTGATTTCACACACCTCCATTCTGTGACTTCATACACCTCCATTCTATGACTTCTCACACCTAAATTCTATGACTTCACAAACCTCCATTCTATGACTTCACACACCTCCATTCTGTGACTTCACACACCTCCATTCTATGACTTCACACACCTCCATTCTGTGACTTCACACACCTGCATTCTATGACCTCACGCACCTCCATTCTATGACTTCGCACACCTGCATTGTGACTTCACACACCTCCATTCTATGAGTTCACACACCTCCATTCTGACTTCACAAACCTCCATTCTGTGACTTTACACACATCCATTCCATGACTTCCCACACCTCCATTATTTGACTTCACACACCTCCATTCCATGACTTCACACACCTCCATTCTATGAGTTCACACACCTCCATTCTATGATTTCACGCACCTCCATTCTATGGCTTCACAAATCTCCGTTCTTTGACTTCACACACCTCCATTCTGAGTTCACACACCTCCATTCTCTGAGTTCACACACCTCCATTCTGTGACTTAACACACCTCCTTTCTATGACTTCACAGATCTCCATTCTGTGACTTCACACACCTTTATTGTTTGACTTCACACACCTCCATTCTGTGACTTCACACACCTCCATTGTGAGTTCACACACCTTCATTCTCTGAATTCACACACCTCCATTCTGTAACTTAACACACCTCCATTCCATGACTTCACAGACCTCCATTCTGTGACTTCACACACCTTTATTTTTGACTTCACACACCTCCATTCTATGACTTCACACAATTCCATTCTATGACTTCACACACCTCCATTCTTTGACTTCACACACCTCCATTGTGAGTTCACACACCTCCATTCTGTGACTTCACACACCTCCATTCTTTGACTTGCACACCTCCATTCTGTGACTTCACACACCTACATTCAATGATTTCTCAGACCTCCATTCTATTATTTCACACACCTCCATTCTGTGACTTCACACAACTCCATTCTATGACTTCCCACACCTCCATTCTGTGACTTCACACACCTCCATTCTGAGTTCACAAACCTCCATTCTGTGACTTAACGCACCTTCATTCTGTGACTTCACACACCTCCATTCTATGACTTCACACACCTCCATTCTATGACTTCACACACCTCCATTCTATGACTTCACACACCTCCATTCTGAGTTCACACACCTCCATTCTGTGACTTCACACACCTCCATTCTGACTTCACACAACTCCATAAAATGACTTCACACACCCCATTCTGTGACTTCTCACACCT
This sequence comes from Megascapheus bottae, assembly GCA_024803745.1. NCBI lineage: Eukaryota > Metazoa > Chordata > Mammalia > Rodentia > Geomyidae > Megascapheus > Megascapheus bottae. The sequence goes on along the minus strand of JANJXV010000186.1, from coordinate 49,818 downwards.
CCATTCTGACTTCACACAGCTCCATTCTCTGACTTCCCACACCTCCATTCTATGATTTCACACACCTCCATTCTATGACTTCACACACCTCCATTCTGTGACTTCACACACCTCCATTCTGAGTTCAAATACCTCCGTTCTGTGACTTAACACACCTCCATTCTGTGACTTCACACACCTCCATTCTGAGTTCGCACACCTCCATTCTGTAACTTCAGACACCTCAATTCTGACTTCACACAGCTCCATTCTATGACCTCACACACCTTCAATCTGTGCCTTCACACACCTCCATTCTATGACTTAACACACCTTCATTCTTACTTAACAAACATCCATTCTATGACTTCACACACCTCCATTCTATGACTTCGCACACCTCCATTCTATGACTTCACACACCTCAATTCTGTGACTTCACACACCTCAATTCTGTGACTTAACACACCTCCATTATGACTTCACACACATCCATTCTATGACTTCACACACCTCCATTCTATGACTTCACACACCTCCATTCTGTGACTTCCCACACCTCCATTCTGAGTTCACACACCTCCATTCTGTGACTTCACACACCTCCAATCTGACTTCGCACAGCTCCATTCTATGACTTCACACACCTCCATTCTGTGACTTCACAGACCTCCATTCTATGACTTCACACACCTCCATTGTGACTTCACACACCTCCATTCTATGAGTTCACACACCTCAATTCTGACTTCACACACCTCCATTTTATGACTTCACACAACTCCATTCTGACTTCACAAACCTTCATTCTGTGACTTCACACACCTCCATTATATGACTTTACACACCTCCATTCTGTGACTTCACACACCTCCATTCTGTGACTTCACACACCTCCATTCTGTGATTTCACACACCTACATTGTGACTTCACAGACCTCCATTCTATGAGTTCACACAAATGCATTGTGAATTCACACACCTCCATTCTATGACTTCACACACCTCCATTCTGACTTCACACACCTCCATTCTTGCTTCACACACCTCAGTTCTGTGACTTAACACAACTCCATTCTATGATTTCACACACCTCCATTGTGACTTCACACACCATCATTCTATGAGTTCACACACCGCCATTCTGACTTCACTCACCTCTATTCTATGACTTCACACAGCTCCCTTCTGACTTCACAGAGCTCCATTCTACGACTTGGCACAGATCTATTCTGACTTCACACACCTCCATTCTGTGACTTCACACACCTCCATTCGGATTTCACACACCTCCATTCTCTGACATCAAACACGTCCATTCTGTGACTTCACACACCTCCATTCTATGACTTCACACACCTCCATTCTATGACTTCACACACCCCCATTGTGCGACTTCACACACCTCCATTCTATGACTTCACACACCTCCATTCTGTGACTTCACACACCTCCATTCTGAGTTCACACACCTCCATTTTGTGATTTCACACACCTCCATTCTGTGACTTCATACACCTCCATTCTATGACTTCTCACACCTAAATTCTATGACTTCACAAACCTCCATTCTATGACTTCACACACCTCCATTCTGTGACTTCACACACCTCCATTCTATGACTTCACACACCTCCATTCTGTGACTTCACACACCTGCATTCTATGACCTCACACACCTCCATTCTATGACTTCGCACACCTGCATTGTGACTTCACACACCTCCATTCTATGAGTTCACACACCTCCATTCTGACTTCACAAACCTCCATTCTGTGACTTTACACACATCCATTCCATGACTTCCCACACCTCCATTATTTGACTTCACACACCTCCATTCCATGACTTCACACACCTCCATTCTATGAGTTCACACACCTCCATTCTATGATTTCACGCACCTCCATTCTATGGCTTCACAAATCTCCGTTCTTTGACTTCACACACCTCCATTCTGAGTTCACACACCTCCATTCTCTGAGTTCACACACCTCCATTCTGTGACTTAACACACCTCCTTTCTATGACTTCACAGATCTCCATTCTGTGACTTCACACACCTTTATTGTTTGACTTCACACACCTCCATTCTGTGACTTCACACACCTCCATTGTGAGTTCACACACCTTCATTCTCTGAATTCACACACCTCCATTCTGTAACTTAACACACCTCCATTCCATGACTTCACAGACCTCCATTCTGTGACTTCACACACCTTTATTTTTGACTTCACACACCTCCATTCTATGACTTCACACAATTCCCTTCTATGACTTCACACACCTCCATTCTTTGACTTCACACACCTCCATTGTGAGTTCACACACCTCAATTCTGTGACTTCACACACCTCCATTCTTTGACTTGCACACCTCCATTCTGTGACTTCACACACCTACATTCAATGATTTCTCAGACCTCCATTCTATTATTTCACACACCTCCATTCTGTGACTTCACACAACTCCATTCTATGACTTCCCACACCTCCATTCTGTGACTTCACACACCTCCATTCTGAGTTCACAAACCTCCATTCTGTGACTTAACGCACCTTCATTCTGTGACTTCACACACCTCCATTCTGACTTCACACACCTCCATTCTATGACTTCACACACCTCCATTCTATGACTTCACACACCTCCATTCTGAGTTCACACACCTCCATTCTGTGACTTCACACACCTCCATTCTGACTTCACACAACTCCATAAAATGACTTCACACACCCCATTCTGTGACTTCTCACACCTCCATTCTGACTTCACACAGCTCCATTCTCTGACTTCCCACACCTCCATTCTATGATTTCACACACCTCCATTCTATGACTTCACACACCTCCATTCTGTGACTTCACACACCTCCATTCTGAGTTCAAATACCTCCGTTCTGTGACTTAACACACCTCCATTCTGTGACTTCACACACCTCCATTCTGAGTTCGCACACCTCCATTCTGTAACTTCAGACACCTCAATTCTGACTTCACACAGCTCCATTCTATGACCTCACACACCTTCAATCTGTGCCTTCACACACCTCCATTCTATGACTTAACACACCTTCATTCTTACTTAACAAACATCCATTCTATGACTTCACACACCTCCATTCTATGACTTCACACACCTCCATTCTATGACTTCACACACCTCAATTCTGTGACTTCACACACCTCAATTCTGTGACTTAACACACCTCCATTATGACTTCACACACATCCATTCTATGACTTCACACACCTCCATTCTATGACTTCACACACCTCCATTCTGTGACTTCCCACACCTCCATTCTGAGTTCACACACCTCCATTCTGTGACTTCACACACCTCCAATCTGACTTCGCACAGCTCCATTCTATGACTTCACACACCTCCATTCTGTGACTTCACAGACCTCCATTCTATGACTTCACACACCTCCATTGTGACTTCACACACCTCCATTCTATGAGTTCACACACCTCCATTCTGACTTCACACACCTCCATTTTATGACTTCACACAACTCCATTCTGACTTCACAAACCTTCATTCTGTGACTTCACACACCTCCATTATATGACTTTACACACCTCCATTCTGTGACTTCACACACCTCCATTCTGTGACTTCACACATCTCCATTCTGTGATTTCACACACCTACATTGTGACTTCACAGACCTCCATTCTATGAGTTCACATAAATGCATTGTGAATTCACACACCTCCATTCTATGACTTCACACACCTCCATTCTGACTTCACACACCTCCATTCTTGCTTCACACACCTCAGTTCTGTGACTTAACACAACTCCATTCTATGATTTCACACACCTCCATTCTATGACTTCACACACCTCCATTCTATGACTTCACACACCTCCTTTCTGAGTTGACACACCTCCATTCTATGACTTCACACACCTCCAATCTGACTTCACACACCTCCATTTTATGACTTCACACACTTCCATTCTGTGACTTCAAAAACCTCTATTCTATGAGTTCACACACCGCCATTCTGACTTCACTCACCTCCATTCTATGACTTCACACAGCTCCATTCTGACTTCACAGAGCTCCATTCTATGACTTCGCACACATCTATTCTGACTTCACACACCTCCATTCTGTGACTTCACACACCTCCATTCGGATTTCACACACCTCCATTCTCTGACATCAAACACGTCCATTCTTGATTTCACACACCTCCATTCTATGACTTCACACACCTCCATTCTATGACTTCACACATCCCCATTGTGCGACTTCACACACCTCCATTCTATGACTTCACACACCTCGATTCTGTTACTTCACACACCTCCATTCTGAGTTCACACACCTCCATTTTGTGATTTCACACACCTCCATTCTGTGACTTCACACACCTCCATTCTATGACTTCTCACACCTAAATTCTATGACTTCACAAACCTCCATTCTATGACTTTACACACCTCCATTCTGTGACTTCACACACCTCCATTCTATGACTTCACACATCTCCATTCTGTGACTACACACCTGCATTCTATGACCTCACACACCTCCATTCTATGACTTCGCACACCTGCATTGTGACTTCACACACCTCCATTCTATGAGTTCACACACCTCCATTCTGACTTCACACACCTCCATTCTATGACTTCACACACCTCCATTCTGACTTCACACACCTCCATTCTATGACTTCATACAACTCCACCTGACTTCACACACCTCCATTCCATGACTTCACACACCTCCATTCGATGAATTCACACACCTTCATTCTTTGTCTTCATGCACCTCCATTCTATGAGTTCACACACCTCCTTTCTGTGACTTCACACACCTTTATTGTTTGTCTTCACACACCTCCATTCTTTGACATCACACACCTACATTCCATGACTTCACACACCTCCATTCTATGAGTTCACACACCTCCATTCTATGAGTTCACACACCTCCATTTTGACTTCACACACCTCCATTCTTTGACTTCATACACCTTCATTCTCACTTCAGAAACATCCATTCTATGACTTCACGCACCTCCATTCTATGACTTCACAAACGTCCGTTCTGTGACCACACACCTCCATTCTGAGTTCCCACACCTCCATTCTGTGACTTCACCCACCTCCATCCTGACTTCACACACCTCCATTCTGACTTGACAAACCTCAATTCTTTGACTTCACACACCTCCATTCTATGATTTCACACACTTCCATTCTATGAATTCACACACCTCCATTCTATGATTTCACACACCTCATTTCTGAGTTGACACACACTCCATTCTATGAGTTCACACACCTCCATTCTGACTTCACACACCTCCATTCTATGACTTCACACAGCTGCATTCCGACTTCAGACACCTCCATTTGTGACCTCACACACAACAATTTTGACTTCAAACACATTCATGCTGTGACTTCACACACCTCCATTCTGTGACTTCCCACACCTCCATTTTGACTTCACACACTTCCATTCTTTGACTTAACACACCTCCATTCTGTGACTTCACACACCACCATTGTTTGATTTCACACACCTATATTCTTGGACTTCACACACCTCCATTCCATGACTTCACACATCTCCATTTTATGAGTTCACATACCCCCATTTTGACATCACACACCTCCATTCTATGACTACAGACACCTTCATTCTACTTCAGAAACATCCATTCTATGACTTCACACACCTGCATTCTATGACTTCACACACCTCCATTCTATGACTTCACACAATTCCATTCTATGACTTCACACACCTCCATTCTTTGACTTCACACACCTCCATTGTGAGTTGACACACCTCCATTCTGTGACTTCAAACACCTCCATTCTGTGACTTCACACACCTCCATTCTGTCACTTCCCACACCTCCATTCTATGATTTCTCACACCTCCATTCTATTAATTCACACACCTCCATTCTGTGACTTCACACAACTCCATTCTATGACTTCCCTCACCTCCATTCTGTGACTTCACACACCTCCATTTTGAGTTCACAAAACTCCATTTTGTGACTTAACGCACCTCCATTCTGTGACTTCACACACCTCCGTTCTGACTTCACACACCTCCATTCTATGACTTCACACACCTCCATTCTGTGACTTCACACACCTCAATTCTGTGACTTCACACACCTCCAGTATGACTTCACACACCTCCATTCTATGCCTTCACACACCTCCATTCTATGACTTCACACACCTATATTCTGTGACTTCACACACCTCCGTTCTGAGTTCACACACCCCAATTCTGTGACTTCACACACCTCCATTCTGACTTCACCCAGCTCCATTCAATGACTTCACACACCTCCATTCTGTGACTTCGCACACCTCCAATCTGACTTCACACAGCTCCACTCTATGCCTTCCCACACCTCCATTCTATGATATCACACACCACCATTCTATGACTTCACACACCTCCATTCTGTGATTTCACACACCTCCATTCTGAGTTCAAACACCTCCGTTCTGTGACTTAACACACCTCCATTCTGTGACTTCACACACCACCATTCTGAGTTCACACACCTCCATTCTGTGCCTTCACAGACCTCCATTCTATGACTTAACACACCTTCATTCTTACTTCACAAACATCCATTCTATGACTTCATACACCTCCATTCTATGACTTCACAAACCTCCATTCTGTGACTTCACACACCTCAATTCTGTGACTTCACACACCTCCATTATGACTTCCCACACATCCATTCTATGACTTCACACACCTCCATTCTATGACTTCACACACCTTCATTCTGTGACTTCACAAACCTCCATTCTGAGTTCACACACCTCCATTCTGTGACTTCACACAACTCCAATCTGACTTCACACAGCTCCATTCTATGACTTCACACACCTCCATTCTATGACTTCACACACCTCCATTGTGACTTCACTCAGCTCCATTCTATGAGTTCACACACCTCCATTCTGACTTCACAAACCTCCATTCTATGACTTCACACACCTTTATTCTGACTTCACATACCTCCATTCTGTGACTTCACACACCTCCATTCTGTGACTTCACACACCTCCATTCTGACTTCAAACAGCTCCATTCTATGACTTCACACACCTCCATTCTGTGACTTCACCACCTCCATTCTATGACTTCACACACCTCCATTGTGACTTCACACAGCTCCATTCTATGAGTTCACACACCTCCGTTCTGACTTCACAAACCTCCATTCTATGACTTCACACCCCTTTATTCTGACTTCACACACCTCCATTCTATGACTTCACACAACTCCATTCTGACTTCAGACACCTCCATTCTATGAGTTCACACACCTGCATTGTGACTTCAAACACCTCCATTCTGTGACTTCACACACCTCCTTTCTGAGTTCACACACCTCCATTCTGTGACTTCACACACCTCCATTCTGTGCCTTCACCCACCTCCATTCTATGACTTCACACACCTCCATTCTGACTTCACACACCTCCATTCTATGACTTCACACACCTACATTCTGACTTCGCACACCTCCATTCTATGACTTCAACACCTCCATTCTGACTTCACACACCTCCATTTTATGACTTCACACAACACCATTCTGAGTTCACAAACCTCCATTCTGTGACTTCACACACCTCGATTATATGACTTTACACACCTCCATTCTGTGACTTAAAACACCTCCATTCTGTGACATCACACTCCTCCATTCTGTGATTTCACACACCTACATTGTGACTTCCCAGACCTCCATTCTATGAGTTCACACAAATGCATTGTGAATTCACACACCTCCATTCTATGACTTCACACACCTCCATTCTGACTTCACACACCTCCATTCTGACTTCACACACCTCAATTCTGTGACTTAACACAACTCCATTCTATGATTTCACACACCTCCATTCTATGACTTCACACACCTCCATTCTATGACTTCACACACCTACTTTCTGAGTTGACACACCTCCATTCTATGACTTCACACACCTCCAATCTGACTTCACACACCTCCATTTTATGACTTCACACACTTCCATTCTGTGACTTCAAAAACCTCCATTCTATGACTCCACACAACTCCATTGTGACTTCACACACCATCATTCTATGAGTTCACACACCGCCATTCTGACTTCACTCACCTCCATTCTATGACTTCACACAGCTCCATTCTGACTTCACAGAGCTCCTTCTATGACTTCACACACCTCCATTCTGTGACTTCACCACCTCCATTCTATGACTTCACACACCTCCATTGTGACTTCACACAGCTCCATTCTATGAGTTCACACACCTCCGTTCTGACTTCACAAACCTCCATTCTATGACTTCACACCCCTTTATTCTGACTTCACACACCTCCATTCTATGACTTCACACAACTCCATTCTGACTTCAGACACCTCCATTCTATGAGTTCACACACCTGCATTGTGACTTCAAACACCTCCATTCTGTGACTTCACACACCTCCATTCTGAGTTCACACACCTCCATTCTGTGACTTCACACACCTCCATTCTGTGCCTTCACCCACCTCCATTCTATGACTTCACACACCTCCATTCTGACTTCACACACCTCCATTCTATGACTTCACACACCTACATTCTGACTTCGCACACCTCCATTCTATGACTTCAACACCTCCATTCTGACTTCACACACCTCCATTTTATGACTTCACACAACACCATTCTGAGTTCACAAACCTCCATTCTGTGACTTCACACACCTCGATTATATGACTTTACACACCTCCATTCTGTGACTTAAAACACCTCCATTCTGTGACTTCACACTCCTCCATTCTGTGATTTCACACACCTACATTGTGACTTCCCAGACCTCCATTCTATGAGTTCACACAAATGCATTGTGAATTCACACACCTCCATTCTATGACTTCACACACCTCCATTCTGACTTCACACACCTCCATTCTGACTTCACACACCTCAATTCTGTGACTTAACACAACTCCATTCTATGATTTCACACACCTCCATTCTATGACTTCACACACCTCCATTCTATGACTTCACACACCTACTTTCTGAGTTGACACACCTCCATTCTATGACTTCACACACCTCCAATCTGACTTCACACACCTCCATTTTATGACTTCACACACTTCCATTCTGTGACTTCAAAAACCTCCATTCTATGACTCCACACAACTCCATTGTGACTTCACACACCATCATTCTATGAGTTCACACACCGCCATTCTGACTTCACTCACCTCCATTCTATGACTTCACACAGCTCCATTCTGACTTCACAGAGCTCCATTCTATGACTTCACACACCTCCATTCTGTTACTTCACACACCTCCATTCTGAGTTCACACACCTCCATTTTGTGATTTCACACACCTCCATTCTGTGACTTCACACAACTCCATTCTATGACTTCACACACCTAAATTCTATGACTTCACAAACCTCCATTCTATGACTTCACACACCTCCATTCTGACTTCACACACCTCCATTCTATGACTTCATACAACTCCATCTGACTTCACACACCTCCATTCCATGACTTCACACACCTCCATTCGATGAATTCACATACCTCCATTCTTTGTCTTCATGAACCTCCATTCTATGAGTTCACACACCTCCATTCTGTGACTTCACACACCTTTATTGTTTGACTTCACACTCCTCCATTCTTTGACTTCACACACCTACATTCCATGACTTCACACACCTCCATTCTATGAGTTCACACACCTCAATTTTGACTTCACACACCTCCATTCTTTGACTTCATACACCTTCATTCTCACTTCTGAAACATCCATTCTATGACTTCATGCACCTCCATTCTATGACTTCACAAACCTCCGTTCTGTGACCACACAGCTCCATTCTGTGACTTCACCCACCTCCATCCTGACTTCACACACCTCCATTCTGACTTCACAAACCTCAATTCTTTGACTTCACACACCTCCATTCTATGATTTCACACACTCCCATTCTATAAATTCACACACCTCCATTCTATGACTTCACACACCTCATTTCTGAGTTGACACACCTCCATTCTGTGATTTCACACACCTCCAATTTGACTTCACACACCCCCATTCTATGACTTCACACAGCCTCATTGTGACTTCACACACTCCATTCTATGAGTTCACACACCTCCATTCTGACTTCACACACCTCCATTCTATGACTTCACACAGCTGCATTCCGACTTCAGACACCTCCATTTGTGACTTCACACACCACAATTTTTACTTCAAACACCTTCATTCTGTGACTTCACACACCTCCATTCTGTGACTTCACACACCTCCATTTTGACTTCACACACTTCCATTCTTTGACTTAACACAGCTCCATTCTGTGACTTCACACACCACCATTGTTTGACTTCACACACCTATATTCTTGGAATTCACACACCGCCATTCCATGACTTCACACATCTCCATTTTATGAGTTCACATACCCCCATTTTGACTTCACACACCTCCATTCTATGACTTCACACACCTTCATTCTACCTCAGAAACATCCATTCTATGACTTCACACACCTCCATTCTATGACTTCACACACCTCCATTCTGTGACTTCCCACACCTCCATTCTGTCACTTCACACACCTCCATTCTATGATTTCTCACACCTCCATTCTATTAATTCACACACCTTCATTCTGTGACTTCACACACCTCCATTCTGAGTTCACAAAACTCCATTCTGTGACTTAACGCACCTCCATTCTGTGACTTCACACACCTCCGTTCTGACTTCACACACCTCCATTCTATGACTTCACACAACTCCATTCTGTGACTTCACACACCACCATTCTGAGTTCACACACCTCCATTCTGTGACTTCACACACCTCCATTCTGACGTAAATCAGCTCCATTCTATGACTTCACACACCTTCATTCTGTGACTTCACCAACTACCTTCTATGACTTCACACACCTCCATTGTGACTTCACACCGCTCCATTCTATGAGTTCACACACCTCCATTCTGACTTCACAAACCTCCATTCTATGACTTCACACTCCTTTATTCTGACTTCACACACCTCCATTCTATGACTTCACACAACTCCATTCTGACTTCACCCAACTCCATTCTGACTTCACAAACATCAATTCTGTGACTTCACACACCTCCATTCTATGACTTCACACACCTCAATTCTGTGACTTCACACACCTCCATTCTATGACTTCACACACTTCCATTCTTTGACTTCACACACCTCCATTTTTTGACTTCACACATCTCCATTGTGAGTTCACACACCTCCATTCTATGACTTCACACACCTCCATTCTGACTTCACACAGCTCCATTCTATGACTTCACACACCTCCATTCTCTGCCTTCATACATCTCCATTTTATGACTTAACACAAATTCATTCTTACTTCACAAACATTCATTCTATGACTTCACACACCTCCATTCTATGATTTTACACACCTCCATTCTATGACTTTACACACCTCCATTCTGTGACTTCACACACCTCAATTCTGTCACTTCACACACCTACATTATAACTTCACACACCTCCATTCTATGACTTCACACACCTCCATTGTATGAGTTCACACACCTCCATTCTATGAGTTCACACACCTCAATTTTGACTTCACACACCTCCATTCTTTGACTTCATACACCTTCATTCTCACTTCTGAAACATCCATTCTATGACTTCATGCACCTCCATTCTATGACTTCACAAACCTCCGTTCTGTGACCACACACCTCCATTCTGTGACTTCACCCACCTCCATCCTGACTTCACACACCTCCATTCTGACTTCACAATCCTCAATTCTTTGACTTCACACACCTCCATTCTATGATTTCACACACTCCCATTCTATAAATTCACACACCTCCATTCTATGACTTCACACACCTCATTTCTGAGTTGACACACCTCCATTCTGTGATTTCACACACCTCCAATTTGACTTCACACACCCCCATTCTATGACTTCACACAGCCTCATTGTGACTTCACACACTCCATTCTATGAGTTCACACACCTCCATTCTGACTTCACACACCTCCATTCTATGACTTCACACACCTCCATTCTGACTTCACACACCTCCATTCTATGACTTCATACAACTCCATCTGACTTCACACACCTCCATTCCATGACTTCACACACCTCCATTCGATGAATTCACATACCTCCATTCTTTGTCTTCATGAACCTCCATTCTATGAGTTCACACACCTCCATTCTGTGACTTTACACACCTTTAATGTTTGACTTCACACTCCTCCATTCTTTGACTTCACACACCTACATTCCATGACTTCACACACCTCCATTCTATGAGTTCACACACCTCCATTCTATGAGTTCACACACCTCAATTTTGACTTCACACACCTCCATTCTTTGACTTCATACACCTTCATTCTCACTTCTGAAACATCCATTCTATGACTTCATGCACCTCCATTCTATGACTTCACAAACCTCCGTTCTGTGACCACACAGCTCCATTCTGTGACTTCACCCACCTCCATCCTGACTTCACACACCTCCATTCTGACTTCACAAACCTCAATTCTTTGACTTCACACACCTCCATTCTATGATTTCACACACTCCCATTCTATAAATTCACACACCTCCATTCTATGACTTCACACACCTCATTTCTGAGTTGACACACCTCCATTCTGTGATTTCACACACCTCCAATTTGACTTCACACACCCCCATTCTATGACTTCACACAGCCTCATTGTGACTTCACACACTCCATTCTATGAGTTCACACACCTCCATTCTGACTTCACACACCTCCATTCTATGACTTCACACAGCTGCATTCCGACTTCAGACACCTCCATTTGTGACTTCACACACCACAATTTTTACTTCAAACACCTTCATTCTGTGACTTCACACACCTCCATTCTGTGACTTCACACACCTCCATTTTGACTTCACACACTTCCATTCTTTGACTTAACACAACTCCATTCTGTGACTTCACACACCACCATTGTTTGACTTCACACACCTATATTCTTGGAATTCACACACCGCCATTCCATGACTTCACACATCTCCATTTTATGAGTTCACATACCCCCATTTTGACTTCACACACCTCCATTCTATGACTTCACACACCTTCATTCTACCTCAGAAACATCCATTCTATGACTTCACACACCTCCATTCTATGACTTCACACACCTCCATTCTATGACTTCACATAATTCCATTCTATGACTTCACACACCTCCATTCTTTCACTTCACACACCTCCATTGTGAGTTCACACACCTCCATTCTGTGACTTCACACACCTCCATTCTGTCACTTCACACACCTCCATTCTATGATTTCTCACACCTCCATTCTATTAATTCACACACCTCCATTCTGTGACTTCACACACCTCCATTCTGAGTTCACAAAACTCCATTCTGTGACTTAACGCACCTCCATTCTGTGACTTCACACACCTCCGTTCTGACTTCACACACCTCCATTCTATGACTTCACACAACTCCATTCTGTGACTTCACACACCACCATTCTGAGTTCACACACCTCCATTCTGTGACTTCACACACCTCCATTCTGACTTAAAACAGCTCCATTCTATGACTTCACACACCTCCATTCTGTGACTTCACCACCTACATTCTATGACTTTACACACCTCCATTGTGACTTCACACCGCTCCATTCTATGAGTTCACACACCTCCATTCTGACTTCACAAACCTCCATTCTATGACTTCACACACCTTTATTCTGACTTCACACACCTCCATTCTATGACTTCACACAACTCCATTGTGACTTCACCCAACTCCATTCTGACTTCACAAACATCAATTCTGTGACTTCACACACCTCCATTCTATGACTTCACACACCTCAATTCTGTGACTTCACACACCTCCATTCTATGACTTCACACACTTCCATTCTTTGACTTCACACACCTCCATTTTTGGACTTCACACATCTCCATTGTGAGTTCACACACCTCCATTCTATGACTTCACACACCTCCATTCTGACTTCACACAGCTCCATTCTATGACTTCACACAACTCCATTCTCTGCCTTCATACATCTCCATTTTATGACTTAACACACCTTCATTCTTACTTCACAAACATTCATTCTATGACTTCACACACCTCCATTCTATGATTTCACACACCTCCATTCTATGACTTTACAAACCTCCATTCTGTGACTTCACACACCTCAATTCTGTCACTTCACACACCTACATTATAACTTCACACACCTCCATTCTATGACTTCCACACCTCCATTCTGTGACTTCACACACCACCATTCTTTGACTTCACATACCTCCATTGTGACTTCACACACCTCCATTCTATGAGTTCACACACCTCCATTCTGAATTCACACACCTCCATCCTATGACTTCACACACCTCCATTCTGACTTCACACACCTCCATTCTATGACTTCACACAACTCCATTCTTACTTCACACACCTCCATTCTGTGACTTCACACACCTCCATTCTGACTTCAAACACCTCCATTCTATGACTTCACACAGCTGCATTCCGACTTCAGACACCTCCATTTGTGACTTCACACACCACAATTTTTACTTCAAACACCTTCATTCTGTGACTTCACACACCTCCATTCTGTGACTTCACACACCTCCATTTTGACTTCACACACTTCCATTCTTTGACTTAACACACCTCCATTCTGTGACTTCACACACCACCATTGTTTGACTTCACACACCTATATTCTTGGACTTCACACACCGCCATTCCATGACTTCACACATCTCCATTTTATGAGTTCACATACCCCCATTTTGACTTCACACACCTCCATTCTATGACTTCACACACCTTCATTCTACTTCAGAAACATCCATTCTATGACTTCACACACCTCCATTCTATGACTTCACACACCTCCATTCTATGACTTCACACAGTTCCATTCTATGACTTCACACACCACCATTCTTTGACTTCACACACCTCCATTGTGAGTTCACACACCTCCATTCTGTGACTTCAAACACCTCCATTCTGTGACTTCACACAGCTCCATTCTGTCACTTCACACACCTCCATTCTATGATTTCTCCCACCTCCATTCTATTAATTCACACACCTCCATTCTGTGACTTCACACACCTCCATTCTGTGTTCACAAAACTCCATTCTGTGACTTAACGCACCTCCATCCTGTGACTTCACACACCTTCGTTCTGACTTCACACACCTCCATTCTATGACTTCACACACCTCCATTCTGTGACTTCACACACCTCAATTCTGTGACTTCACACACCTCCACTATGACTTCACACACCTCCATTCTATGACTTCACACACCTCCATTCTATGACTTCACACACCTAGATTCTGTGACTTCACACAGCTCCGTTCTGAGTTCACACACCTCAATTCTGTGACTTCACACACCTCCATTCTGACTTCACCCAGCTGCATTCAATGACTTCACACACCTCTATTCTGTGACTTTGCACACCTCCAATCTGACTTCACACAGCTCCACTCTATGCCTTCCCACACCTCCATTCTATGATTTCACACACCTCCATTCTATGACTTCACACACCTCCATTCTGTGCCTTCACACACCTACATTCTATGACTTAACACACCTTCATTCTGACTTCACAAACATCCATTCTATGACTTCACACACCTCCATTCTATGACTTCACACACCTTCATTCTGTGACTTCACACACCTCTATTCTGAGTTCACACACCTACATTCTGTGACTTCACACCACTCCAATCTGACTTCACACAGCTCCATTTTATGACTTCACACACCTCCATTCTGTGACTTCACACACCTCCATTCTATGACTTCACACACCTCCATTGTGACTTCACACAGCTCCATTCTATGAGTTCACACACCTCCATTCTGACTTCACAAACCTCCATTCTATGACTTCACACACCTTTATTCTGACTTCACACACCTCCATTCTGTGACTTCACAGACCTACATTCTGACTTAAAACAGCTGCATTCTATGACTTCACACACCTCCATTCTGTGACTTCACCACCTACATTCTATGACTTCACACACATCCATTGTGACTTCACAAAGCTCCATTCTATGAGTTCACACACCTCCATTCTGACTTCACAAACCTCCATTCTATGACTTCACACACCTTTATTCTGACTTCACACACCTCCATTCTATGACTTCACACAACTCCATTCTGACTCCACACAACTCCATTCTGACTTCACAAACATCAGTTCTGTGACTTCACACACCTCCATTCTATGACTTCACACACCTCAATTCTGTGACTTCACACACCTCCATTCTATAACTTCACACACTTCCATTCTTTGACTTCACACACCTCCATTTTTTGACTTCACACATCTCCATTGTGAGTTCACACACCTCCATTCTATGACTTCACACACCTCCATTATGACTTCACACAGCTCCATTTTATGACTTCACACACCTCCATTCTCTGGCTTCATACATCTCCATTTTATGACTTAACACACCTTCATTCTTACTTCACAAACATTCATTCTATGACTTCACACACCTCCATTCTATGATTTCACACACCTCCATTCTATGACTTTACACACCTCCATTCTGTGACTTCACACACCTCAATTCTGTCACTTCACACACCTACATTATGAATTCACACACCTCCATTATATGACTTCCACACCTCCATTCTGTGACTTCACACACCAGCATTCTATGACTTCACATACCTCCATTGTGACTTCACACACCTCCATTCTATGAGTTCACACACCTCCATTCTGACTTCACACACCTCCATTCTATGACTTCACACACCTCCATTCTGACTTCACACACCTCCATTCTATGACTTCACACAACTCCATTCTTACTTCACACACCTCCATTCTGTGACTTCACACACCTCCATTCTGACTTCACACACCTCCATTCTATGACTTCACACAGCTGCATTCCGACTTCAGACACCACCATTTGTGACTTCACACACCACAATTTTTACTTCAAACACCTTCATTCTGTGACTTCACACACCTCCATTCTGTGACTTCACACACCTCCATTTTGACTTCACACACTTCCATTCTTTGACTTAACACACCTCCATTCTGTGACTTCACACACCACCATTGTTTAACTTCACACACCTATATTCTTGGACTTCACACACCGCCATTCCATGACTTCACACATCTCCATTTTATGAGTTCACATACCCCCATTTTGACTTCACACACCTCCATTCTATGACTTCACACACCTTCATTCTACTTCAGAAACATCCATTCTATGAATTCACACACCTGCATTCTATGACTTCACACACCTCCATTCTATGACTTCACACAATTCCATTCTATGACTTCACACACCTCCATTCTTTGACTTTACACACCTCCATTGTGAGTTCACACACCTCCATTCTGTGACTTCAAACACCTCCATTCTGTGACTTCACACACCTCCATTCTGTCACTTCACACACCTCCATTCTATGATTTCTCACACCTCCATTCTATTAATTCACACACCTCCATTCTGTGACTTCACACACCTCCATTCTGAGTTCACAAAACTCCATTCTGTGACTTAACGCACCTCCATCCTGTGACTTCACACACCTCCGTTCTGACTTCACACACCTCCATTCTATGTCTTCACACACCTCCATTCTGTGACTTCACACACCTCAATTCTGTGACTTCACACACCTCCACTATGACTTCACACACCTCCATTCTATGACTTCACACACCTTCATTCTATGACTTCACATACCTCCATTCTGTGCCTTCACACACCTCCATTCTATGACTTAACACACCTTTATTCTGACTTCACAAACATCCATTCTATGATTTCACACACCTCCATCCTATGACTTCACACACCTTCATTCTGTGACTTCACACACCTACATTCTGAGTTCACACACCTCCATTCTGTGACTTCACACAACTCCAATCTGACTTCACACAGCTCCATTCTATGACTTCACACACCTCCATTCTGTGACTTCACACACCTTAATTCTATGACTTCACACACCTCCATTGTGACTTCACACAGCTCCATTCTATGAGTTCACACACCTCCATTCTGAGTTCACAAACCTCCATTCTATGACTTCACACACCTCCATTCTGTGACTTCACCACCTACATTCTATGACTTCACACACCTCCATTGTGACTTCACACAGCTCCATTCTATGAGTTCACACACCTCCATTCTGACTTAAATCAGCTCCATTCTATGACTTCACACACCTCCATTCTGTGACGTCACCACCTACATTCTATGACTTCACACACCTCCATTGTGACTTCACACAGCTCCATTCTATGAGTTCACACACCTCCATTCTGACTTCACAAACCTCCATTCTATGACTTCACACACCTTTATTCTGACTTCACACACCTCCATTCTATGACTTCACACAACTCCATTCTGACTTCACACAACTCCATTCTGACTTCACAAACATCAATTCTGTGACTTCACACACCTCCATTCTATGATTTCACACACGTCAATTCTGTGACTTCACACAACTCCATTCTATGCCTTCACACACTTCCATTCTTTGTCTTCACACACCTCCATTTTTTGACTTCACACATCTCCATTGTGAGTTCACACACCTCCATTTTATGACTTCACACACCTCCATTCTGACTTCACACAGCTCCATTCTATGACTTCACACACCTCCATTCTCTGCCTTCATATATCTCCATTTTATGACTTAACACACCTTCATTCTTACTTCACAAACATTCATTCTATGACTTCACACACCTCCATTCTATGATTTCACACACCTCCATTCTATGACTTTACACACCTCCATTCTGTGACTTCACACACCTCAAATCTGACACTTCACACACCTACATTATGACTTCACACAACATTCTATGACTTCCACACCTCCATTCTGTGACTTCACACACCACCATTCTATGACTTCACATACCTCCATTGTGACTTCACACACCTCCATTCTATGAGTTCACACACCTCCATTCTGACTTCACACACCTCCATTCTATGACTTCACACACCTCCATTCTGATTCACACACCTCCATTCTATGACTTCACACAACTCCATTCTTACTTCACACACCTCCATTCTGTGACTTCACACACCTCCATTCCATGACTTCACACACCTCCATTCGATGCCTTCACACACCTCCATTCTTTGACTTCACACACCTCCATTCTATGAGTTCACACACCTCCATTTGTGACTCTACACACCACCTTTTTGACTTCACACACCTCCATTCTGTGATTTCACACACCTCCATTCTATGATTTCACACACCTCCATTTTGACTTCACAAACCTCCATTCTATGACTTCACACACGTTCATTCTTACTTCAGAAACAACCATTATATGACTTCACCCACTTCCATTCTATGACTTCACAAATCTCCGTTCTGTGATTTCACACACCTCCATTCTGAGTTCACACACCTCCATTATCTGACTTCACACACTTCCATTCTGTGAGTTAACACACCTCCATTCTATGACTTCACACACCTCCATTCTGACTTCACACACCTCCATTCTATGACTTCACACAACTCCATTCTTTCTTCACACACCTCCATTCTGTGACTTCACACACCTCCATTCTGACTTCAAACACCTCCATTCTATGACTTCACACAGCTGCATTCCGACTTCAGACACCTCCATTTGTGACTTCACACACCACAATTTTTACTTCAAACACCTTCATTCTGTGACTTCACAGACCTCCATTCTGTGACTTCACACACCTCCATTTTGACTTCACACACTTCCATTCTTTGACTTAACACACCTCCATTCTGTGACTTCACACACCACCATTGTTTGACTTCACACACCTCTATTCTTGGACTTCACACACCGCCATTCCATGACTTCACACATCTCCATTTTATGAGTTCACATACCCCCATTTTGACTTCACACACCTCCATTCTATGACTTCACACACCTTCATTCTACTTCAGAAACATCCATTCTATGACTTCACACACCTCCATTCTATGACTTCACACACCTCCATTCTGTGACTTCACACACCTCCATTCTAAGACTTCACACACCTCCATTCTGTGACTTCACACAACTCCAATCTGACTTCACACAGCTCCATTCTATGACTTCACACACCTCCATTCTGTGACTTCACACAACTTAATTCTATGACTTCACACACCTCCATTGTGACTTCACACAGCTCCATTCTATGAGTTCACACACCTCCATTCTGAGTTCACAAACCTCCATTCTATGACTTCACACACCTCCATTCTGTGACTTCACCACCTACATTCTATGACTTCACACACCTCCATTGTGACTTCACACAGCTCCATTCTATGAGTTCACACACCTCCATTCTGACTTAAATCAGCTCCATTCTATGACTTCACACACCTCCATTCTGTGACGTCACCACCTACATTCTATGACTTCACACACCTCCATTGTGACTTCACACAGCTCCATTCTATGAGTTCACACACCTCCATTCTGACTTCACAAACCTCCATTCTATGACTTCACACACCTTTATTCTGACTTCACACACCTCCATTCTATGACTTCACACAACTCCATTCTGACTTCACACAACTCCATTCTGACTTCACAAACATCAATTCTGTGACTTCACACACCTCCATTCTATGATTTCACACACGTCAATTCTGTGACTTCACACAACTCCATTCTATGCCTTCACACACTTCCATTCTTTGTCTTCACACACCTCCATTTTTTGACTTCACACATCTCCATTGTGAGTTCACACACCTCCATTTTATGACTTCACACACCTCCATTCTGACTTCACACAGCTCCATTCTATGACTTCACACACCTCCATTCTCTGCCTTCATACATCTCCATTTTATGACTTAACACACCTTCATTCTTACTTCACAAACATTCATTCTATGACTTCACACACCTCCATTCTATGATTTCACACACCTCCATTCTATGACTTTACACACCTCCATTCTGTGACTTCACACACCTCAAATCTGACACTTCACACACCTACATTATGACTTCACACAACATTCTATGACTTCCACACCTCCATTCTGTGACTTCACACACCACCATTCTATGACTTCACATACCTCCATTGTGACTTCACACACCTCCATTCTATGAGTTCACACACCTCCATTCTGACTTCACACACCTCCATTCTATGACTTCACACACCTCCATTCTGATTCACACACCTCCATTCTATGACTTCACACAACTCCATTCTTACTTCACACACCTCCATTCTGTGACTTCACACACCTCCATTCCATGACTTCACACACCTCCATTCGATGCCTTCACACACCTCCATTCTTTGACTTCACACACCTCCATTCTATGAGTTCACACACCTCCATTTGTGACTCTACACACCACCTTTTTGACTTCACACACCTCCATTCTGTGATTTCACACACCTCCATTCTATGATTTCACACACCTCCATTTTGACTTCACAAACCTCCATTCTATGACTTCACACACGTTCATTCTTACTTCAGAAACAACCATTATATGACTTCACCCACTTCCATTCTATGACTTCACAAATCTCCGTTCTGTGATTTCACACACCTCCATTCTGAGTTCACACACCTCCATTATCTGACTTCACACACTTCCATTCTGTGAGTTAACACACCTCCATTCTATGACTTCACACACCTCCATTCTGACTTCACACACCTCCATTCTATGACTTCACACAACTCCATTCTTTCTTCACACACCTCCATTCTGTGACTTCACACACCTCCATTCTGACTTCAAACACCTCCATTCTATGACTTCACACAGCTGCATTCCGACTTCAGACACCTCCATTTGTGACTTCACACACCACAATTTTTACTTCAAACACCTTCATTCTGTGACTTCACAGACCTCCATTCTGTGACTTCACACACCTCCATTTTGACTTCACACACTTCCATTCTTTGACTTAACACACCTCCATTCTGTGACTTCACACACCACCATTGTTTGACTTCACACACCTCTATTCTTGGACTTCACACACCGCCATTCCATGACTTCACACATCTCCATTTTATGAGTTCACATACCCCCATTTTGACTTCACACACCTCCATTCTATGACTTCACACACCTTCATTCTACTTCAGAAACATCCATTCTATGACTTCACACACCTCCATTCTATGACTTCACACACCTCCATTCTGTGACTTCACACACCTCCATTCTAAGACTTCACACACCTCCATTGTGACTTCACACAGCTCCATTCTATGAGTTCACACACCTCCATTCTGACTTCACAAACCTCCATTCTATGACTTCACACACCTTTATTCTGACTTCACACACCTCCATTCTGTGACTTCACACACCTCCATTCTGACTTAAAACAGCTGCATTCTATGACTTCACACACCTCCATTCTGTGACTTCACCACCTACATTCTATGACTTCACACACCTCCATTGTGACTTCACAAAGCTCCATTCTATGAGTTCACACACCTCCATTCTGACTTCACAAACCTCCATTCTATGACTTCACACACCTTTATTCTGACTTCACACACCTCCATTCTATGACTTCACACAACTCCATTCTGACTTCACACAACTCCATTCTGACTTCACAAACATCAATTCTGTGACTTCACACACCTCCATTCTATGACTTCACACACCTCAATTCTGTGACTTCACACACCTCCATTCTATGACTTCACACACTTCCATTCTTTGACTTCACACACCTCCATTTTTTGACTTCTCACATCTCCATTGTGAGTTCACACACCTCCATTCTATGACTTCACACACCTCCATTCTGACTTCACACAGCTCCATTTTATGACTTCACACACCTCCATTCTCTGGCTTCATACATCTCCATTTTATGACTTAACACACCTTCATTCTTACTTCACAAACATTCATTCTATGACTTTACACACCTCCATTCTATGATTTCACACACCTCCATTCTATGACTTTACACACCTCCATTCTGTGACTTCACACACCTCAATTCTGTCACTTCACACACCTACATTATGAATTCACACACCTCCATTATATGACTTCCACACCTCCATTCTGTGACTTCACACACCAGCATTCTATGACTTCACATACCTCCATTGTGACTTCACACACCTCCATTCTATGAGTTCACACACCTCCATTCTGACTTCACACACCTCCATTCTATGACTTCACACACCTCCATTCTGACTTCACACACCTCCATTCTATGACTTCACACAACTCCATTCTTACTTTACACACCTCCATTCTGTGACTTCACACACCTCCATTCTGACTTCACACACCTCCATTCTATGACTTCACACAGCTGCATTCCGACTTCAGACACCTCCATTTGTGACTTCACACACCACAATTTTTACTTCAAACACCTTCATTCTGTGACTTCACACACCTCCATTCTGTGACTTCACACACCTCCATTTTGACTTCACACACTTCCATTCTTTGACTTAACACACCTCCATTCTGTGACTTCACACACCACCATTGTTTAACTTCACACACCTATATTCTTGGACTTCACACACCGCCATTCCATGACTTCACACATCTCCATTTTATGAGTTCACATACCCCCATTTTGACTTCACACACCTCCATTCTATGACTTCACACACCTTCATTCTACTTCAGAAACATCCATTCTATGACTTCACACACCTGCATTCTATGACTTCACACACCTCCATTCTATGACTTCACACAATTCCATTCTATGACTTCACACACCTTCCATTCTTTGACTTCACACACCTCCATTGTGAGTTCACACACCTCCATTCTGTGACTTCAAACACCTCCATTCTGTGACTTCACACACCTACATTCTGTCACTTCACACACCTCCATTCTATGATTTCTCACACCTCCATTCTATTAATTCACACACCTCCATTCTGTGACTTCACACACCTCCATTCTGAGCTCACAAAACTTCATTCTGTGACTTAACGCACCTCCATCCTGTGACTTCACACACCTCCGTTCTGACTTCACACACCTCCATTATATGTCTTCACACACCTCCATTCTGTGACTTCACACACCTCAATTCTGTGACTTCACACACCTCCACTATGACTTCACACACCTCCATTTTATGACTTCACACACCTCCATTCTATGACTTCACATACCTCCATTCTGTGCCTTCACACACCTCCGTTCTATGACTTAACACACCTTTATTCTGACTTCACAAACATCCATTCTATGATTTCACACACCTCCATCCTATGACTTCACACACCTTCATTCTGTGACTTCACACACCTCCATTCTGAGTTCACACACCTCCATTCTGTGACTTCACACAACTCCAATCTGACTTCACACAGCTCCATTCTATGACTTCACACACCTCCATTCTGTGACTTCACACACCTTAATTCTATGACTTCACACACCTCCATTTTGACTTCACATAGCTCCATTCTATGAGTTCACACACCTCCATTCTGAGTTCACAAACCTCCATTCTATGACTTCACACACCTCCATTCTGTGACTTCACCACCTACATTCTATGACTTCACACACCTCCATTGTGACTTCACACAGCTCCATTATATGAGTTCACACACCTCCATTCTGACTTAAAACAGCTCCATTCTATGACTTCACACACCTCCATTCTGTGACGTCACCACCTACATTCTATGACTTCACACACCTCCATTGTGACTTCACACAGCTCCATTCTATGAGTTCACACACCTCCATTCTGACTTCACATACCTCCATTCTATGACTTCACACACCTTTATTCTGACTTCACACACCTCCATTCTATGACTTCACACAACTCCATTCTGACTTCACACAACTCCATGCTGACTTCACAAACATCAATTCTGTGACTTCACACACCTCAATTCTGTCACTTCACACACCTACATTATGAATTCACACGCCTCCATTATATGACTTCCACACCTCCATTCTGTGACTTCACACACCAGCATTCTATGACTTCACATACCTCCATTGTGACTTCACACACCTCCATTCTATGAGTTCACACACCTCCATTCTGACTTCACACACCTCCATTCTATGACTTCACACACCTCCATTCTGACTTCACACACCTCCATTCTATGACTTCACACAACTCCATTCTTACTTCACACACCTCCATTCTGTGACTTCACACACCTCCATTCTGACTTCACACACCTCCATTCTATGACTTCACACAGCTGCATTCCGACTTCAGACACCTCCATTTGTGACTTCACACACCACAATTTTTACTTCAAACACCTTCATTCTGTGACTTCACACACCTCCATTCTGTGACTTCACACACCTCCATTTTGACTTCACACACTTCCATTCTTTGACTTAACACACCTCCATTCTGTGACATCACACACCACCATTGTTTAACTTCACACACCTATATTCTTGGACTTCACACACCGCCATTCCATGACTTCACACATCTACATTTTATGAGTTCACATACCACCATTTTGAATTCACACACCTCCATTCTATGACTTCACACACCTTCATTCTACTTCAGAAACATCCATTCTATGACTTCACACACCTGCATTCTATGACTTCACACACCTCCATTCTATGACTTCACACAATTCCATTCTATGACTTCACACACATCCATTCTTTGACTTCACACACCTCCATTGTGAGTTCACACACCTCCATTCTGTGACTTCAAACACCCCCATTCTGTGACTTCACACACCTCCATTCTGTCACTTCACACACCTCCATTCTATGATTTCTCACACCTCCATTCTATTAATTCACACACCTCCATTCTGTGACTTCACACACCTCCATTCTGAGCTCACAAAACTTCATTCTGTGACTTAACGCACCTCCATCCTGTGACTTCACACACCTCCGTTCTGACTTCACACACCTCCATTCTATGTCTTCACACACCTCCATTCTGTGACTTCACACACCTCAATTCTGTGAATTCACACACCTCCACTATGACTTCACACACCTCCATTCTATGACTTCACACACCTCCATTCTATGACTTCACATACCTCCATTCTGTGCCTTCACACACCTCCATTCTATGACTTAACACACCTTTATTCTGACTTCACAAACATCCATTCTATGATTTCACACACCTCCATCCTATGACTTCACACACCTTCATTCTGTGACTTCACACACCTCCATTCTGAGTTCACACACCTCCATTCTGTGACTTCACACAACTCCAATCTGACTTCACACAGCTCCATTCTATGACTTCACACACCTCCATTCTGTGACTTCACACACCTTAATTCTATGACTTCACACACCTCCATTGTGACTTCACATAGCTCCATTCTATGAGTTCACACACCTCCATTCTGAGTTCACAAACCTCCATTCTATGACTTCACACACCTCCATTCTGTGACTTCACCACCTACATTCTATGACTTCACACACCTCCATTGTGACTTCACACAGCTCCATTATATGAGTTCACACACCTCCATTCTGACTTAAAACAGCTCCATTCTATGACTTCACACACCTACATTCTGTGACGTCACCACCTACATTCTATGACTTCACACACCTCCATTGTGACTTCACACAGCTCCATTCTATGAGTTCACACACCTCCATTCTGACTTTACAAACCTCCATTCTATGACTTCACACACCTTTATTCTGACTTCACACACCTCCATTCTATGACTTCACACAACTCCATTCTGACTTCACACAACTCCATTCTGACTTCACAAACATCAATTCTGTGACTTCACACACCTCCATTCTATGACTTCACACACCTCAATTCTGTGACTTCACACACCTCCATTCTATGACTTCACACACTTCCATTCTTTGACTTCACACACCTCCATTTTTTGACTTCACACATCTCCATTGTGAGTTCACACACCTCCATTCTATGACTTCACACACCTACATTCTGACTTCACACAGCTCCATTCTATGACTTCACACACCTCCATTCTCTGCCTTCATACATCTCCATTTTATGACTTAACACACCTTCATTCTTACTTCACAAACATTCATTCTATGACTTCACACACCTCCATTCTATGATTTCACACACCTCCATTCTATGACTTTACACACCTCCATTCTGTGACTTCACACACCTCAATTCTGTCACTTCACACACCTACATTATGACTTCACACACCTCCATTCTATGACTTCCACATCTCCATTCTGTGACTTCACACACCACCATTCTATGACTTCACATACCTCCATTGTGACTTCACACACCTCCATTCTATGAGTTCACACACCTCCATTCTGACTTCACACACCTCCATTCTATGACTTCACACACCTCCATTCTATGACTTCACACAACTCCATTCTTACTTCACACACCTCCATTCTGTGACTTCACACACCTCCATTCCATGACTTCACACACCTCCATTCGATGCCTTCACACAAATCCATTCTTTGACTTCACACACCTCCATTCTATGAGTTCACACACCTCCATTTGTGACTCTACACACCACCTTTTTGACTTCACACACCTCCATTCTGTGATTTCACACACCTCCATTCTGTGACTTCACACACCTTTATTGTTTGACTTCACACACCTCCATTCTTTGACTTCACACACCTCCTTTCCATGACTTCACACACCTCCATTCTATGAGTTCACACACCTCCATTCTATGATTTCACACACCTCCATTTTGACTTCACTAACCTCCATTCTATGACTTCACACACGTTCATTCTTACTTCAGAAACAACCATTATATGACTTCACCCACTTCCATTCTATGACTTCAGAAATCTCCGTTCTGTGATTTCACACACCTCCATTCTGAGTTCACACACCTCCATTATCTGACTTCACACACTTCCATTCTGTGACTTAACACACCTCCATTCTATGACTTCACATACCTACATTCTGTGACTTCACACACCTTTATTGTTTGACTTCACACACCTCCATTCTGGGACTTCACACACCTCCATTGTGAGTTTACACACCTCCATTCTGTGACTTCACACACCTCCATTCTGTGACTTCACACACCTCCATTCTATGACTTCACACACCTCCATTCTGTGACTTCACACACCTCCATTCTGTGACTTCACAGATCTCAATTCTGTGACTTCACACACCTACATTATGACTTCACACACCTCCATTCTATGACTTCACACACCTCCATTCTATGACTTCACACACCTCCATTCTGTGACTTCACACACCTCCATTCTGATTTCGCACACCTCCATTCTGTGACTTCACACACCTCCAATCTGACTTCACACAGCTCCATTCTATGACTTCACACACCTCCATTCTGTGACTTCACACGCCTCCATTCTATGACTTCACACACCTCCATTGTGACTTCACACACCTCCATTCTATGACTTCACACACCTCCATTCTGACTTCACACACCTCCATTCTATGACTTCACACAACTCCATTCTGACTTCACAAACCTCCATTCTATGACTTCACACACCTCCATTCTGACTTCACACACCTCCATTCTATGACTTCACACACCTCCATTCTGTGACTTCACACACCTCCATTCTGAGTTCACACACCTCCATTCTATGAGTTCACACACTTCCATTCTGACTTCACACACCTCCATTCTATGACTTCACACACCTCCATTCTGACTTCACACACCTCCAGTCTATGACTTCACACAACTCCATTCTTACTTCACACACCTCCATTCTGTGACTTCACACACCTCCATTCTGACTTCACACACCTCCATTCTATGACTTCACACAGCTGCATTCCGACTTCAGACACCTCCATTTGTGACTTCACACACCACAATTTTAACTTCAAACACCTTCATTCTGTGACTTCACACACCTCCATTCTGTGACTTCACACACCTCCATTTTGACTTCACACACTTCCATTCTTTGACTTAACACACCTCCATTCTGTGACTTCACACACCACCATTGTTTGACTTCACACACCTCTATTCTTGGACTTCACACACCGCCATTCCATGACTTCACACATCTCCATTTTATGAGTTCACATACCCCCATTTTGACTTCACATACCTCCATTCTATGACTTCACACACCTTCATTCTACTTCAGAAACATCCATTCTATGACTTCACACACCTCCATTCTATGACTTCACACACCTCCATTCTATGACTTCACACAATTCCATTCTATGACTTCACACACCTCCATTCTTTGACTTCACACACCTCCATTGTGAGTTCACACACCTCCATTCTGTGACTTCAAACACCTCCATTCTGTGACTTCACACACCTCCATTCTGTCACTTCACACACCTCCATTCTATGATTTCTCACACCTCCATTCTATTAATTCACACACCTCCATTCAGTGATTTCACACACCTCCATTCTGAGTTCACAAAACTCCATTCTGTGACTTAACGCACCTCCATCCTGTGACTTCACACACCTCCGTTCTGACTTCACACACCTCCATTATATGTCTTCACACACCTCCATTCTGTGACTTCACACACCTCAATTCTGTGACTTCACACACCTCCACTATGACTTCACACACCTCCATTCTATGACTTCACACACATCCATTCTAGGACTTCACACACCTAGATTCTGTGACTTCACACAGCTCCGTTCTGAGTTCACACACCTCAATTCTGTGACTTCACACACCTCCATTCTGACTTCACCCAGCTGC
Organism: Megascapheus bottae; assembly: GCA_024803745.1. Lineage (NCBI taxonomy): Eukaryota > Metazoa > Chordata > Mammalia > Rodentia > Geomyidae > Megascapheus > Megascapheus bottae. The sequence continues at coordinate 19,890 of JANJXV010000186.1, read as the reverse complement.
ATTCAATGACTTCACACACCTCAATTCTGTGACTTCGCACACATACTATCTGACTTCACACAGCTCCACTCTATGCCTTCCCACACCTCCATTCTATGATTTCACACACCTCCATTCTATGACTTCACACACCTCCATTCTGTGCCTTCACACACCTCCATTCTATGACTTAACACACCTTCATTCTGACTTCACAAACATCCATTCTATGACTTCACACACCTCCATTCTATGACTTCACACACCTTCATTCTGTGACTTCACACACCTCTATTCTGAGTTCACACACCTACATTCTGTGACTTCACACCACTCCAATCTGACTTCACACAGCTCCATTCTATGACTTCACACACCTCCATTCTGTGACTTCACACACCTCCATTCTATGACTTCACACACCTCCATTGTGACTTCACACAGCTCCATTCTATGAGTTCACACACCTCCATTCTGACTTCACAAACCTCCATTCTATGACTTCACACACCTTTATTCTGACTTCACACACCTCCATTCTGTGACTTCACACACCTCCATTCTGACTTAAAACAGCTGCATTCTATGACTTCACACACATCCATTCTGTGACTTCACCACCTACATTCTATGACTTCACACACCTCCATTGTGACTTCACAAAGCTCCATTCTATGAGTTCACACACCTCCATTCTGACTTCACAAACCTCCATTCTATGACTTCACACACCTTTATTCTGACTTCACACACCTCCATTCTATGACTTCACACAACTCCATTCTGACTTCACACAACTCCATTCTGACTTCACAAACATCAATTCTGTGACTTCACACACCTCCATTCTATGACTTCACACACCTCAATTCTGTGACTTCACACACCTCCATTCTATGACTTCACACACTTCCATTCTTTGACTTCACACACCTCCATTTTTTGACTTCACACATCTCCATTGTGAGTTCACACACCTCCATTCTATGACTTCACACACCTCCATTCTGACTTCACACAGCTCCATTTTATGACTTCACACACCTCCATTCTCTGGCTTCATACATCTCCATTTTATGACTTAACACACCTTCATTCTTACTTCACAAACATTCATTCTATGACTTCACACACCTCCATTCTATGATTTCACACACCTCCATTCTATGACTTTACAAACCTCCATTCTGTGACTTCACACACCTCAATTCTGTCACTTCACACACCTACATTATGACTTCACACACCTCCATTCTATGACTTCCACACCTCCATTCTGTGACTTCACACACCAGCATTCTATGACTTCACATACCTCCATTGTGACTTCACACACCTCCATTCTATGAGTTCACACACCTCCATTCTGACTTCACACACCTCCATTCTATGACTTCACACACCTCCATTCTGACTTCACACACCTCCATTCTATGACTTCACACAACTCCATTCTTACTTCACACACCTCCATTCTGTGACTTCACACACCTCCATTATGTCTTCACACACCTCCATTCTGTGACTTCACACACCTCAATTCTGTGACTTCACACACCTCCACTATGACTTCACACACCTCCATTCTATGACTTCACACACCTCCATTCTATGACTTCACATACCTCCATTCTGTGCCTTCACACACCTCCATTCTATGACTTAACACACCTTTATTCTGACTTCACAAACATCCATTCTATGATTTCACACACCTCCATCCTATGACTTCACACACCTTCATTCTGTGACTTCACACACCTCCATTCTGAGTTCACACACCTCCATTCTGTGACTTCACACAACTCCAATCTGACTTCACACAGCTCCATTCTATGACTTCACACACCTCCATTCTGTGACTTCACACACCTTAATTCTATGACTTCACACACCTCCATTGTGACTTCACACAGCTCCATTCTATGAGTTCACACACCTCCATTCTGAGTTCACAAACCTCCATTCTATGACTTCACACACCTCCATTCTGTGACTTCACCACCTACATTCTATGACTTCACACACCTCCATTGTGACTTCACACAGCTCCATTCTATGAGTTCACACACCTCCATTCTGACTTAAAACAGCTCCATTCTATGACTTCACACACTTCCATTCTGTGACGTCACCACCTACATTCTATGACTTCACACACCTCCATTGTGACTTCACACAGCTCCATTCTATGAGTTCACACACCTCCATTCTGACTTCACAAACCTCCATTCTATGACTTCACACACCTTTATTCTGACTTCACACACCTCCATTCTATGACTTCACACCACTCCATTCTGACTTCACACAACTCCATTCTGACTTCACAAACATCAATTCTGTGACTTCACACACCTCCATTCTATGACTTCACACACCTCAATTCTGTGACTTCACACACCTCCATTCTATGACTTCACACACTTCCATTCTTTGACTTCACACAACTCCATTTTTTGACTTCACACATCTCCATTGTGAGTTCACACACCTCCATTCTATGACTTCACACACCTCCATTCTGACTTCACACAGCTCCATTCTATGACTTCACACACCTCCATTCTCTGCCTTCATACATCTCCATTTTATGACTTAACACACCTTCATTCTTACTTCACAAACATTCATTCTATGACTTCATACACCTCCATTCTATGATTTCACACACCTCCATTCTATGACTTTACACACCTCCATTCTGTGACTTCACACACCTCAATTCTGTCACTTCACACACCTACATTATGAATTCACACACCTCCATTCTATGACTTCCACACCTCCATTCTGTGACTTCACACACCACCATTCTATGACTTCACATACCTCCATTGTGACTTCACACACCTCCATTCTATGAGTTCACACACCTCCATTCTGACTTCACACACCTCCATTCTATGACTTCACACACCTCCATTCTGATTCACACACCTCCATTCTATGACTTCACACAACTCCATTCTTACTTCACACACCTCCATTCTGTGACTTCACACACCTCCATTCCATGACTTCACACACCTCCATTCGATGCCTTCACACACCTCCATTCTTTGACTTCACACACCTCCATTCTATGAGTTCACACACCTCCATTTGTGACTCTACACACCACCTTTTTGACTTCACACACCTCCATTCTGTGATTTCACACACCTCCATTCTGTGACTTCACACACCTTTATTGTTTGACTTCACACACCTCCATTCTTTGACTTCACACACCTCCTTTCCATGACTTCACACACCTCCATTCTATGAGTTCACACACCTCCATTCTATGATTTCACACACCTCCATTTTAACTTCACAAACCTCCATTCTATGACTTCACACACGTTCATTCTTACTTCAGAAACAACCATTATATGACTTCACCCACTTCCATTCTATGACTTCACAAATCTCCGTTCTGTGATTTCACACACCTCCATTCTGAGTTCACACACCTCCATTATCTGACTTCACACACTTCCATTCTGTGACTTCACACACCAGCATTCTATGACTTCACATACCTCCATTGTGACTTCACACACCTCCATTCTATGAGTTCACACACCTCCATTCTGACTTCACACACCTCCATTCTATGACTTCACACACCTCCATTCTGACTTCACACACCTCCATTCTATGACTTCACACAACTCCATTCTTACTTTACACACCTCCATTCTGTGACTTCACACACCTCCATTCTGACTTCACACACCTCCATTCTATGACTTCACACAGCTGCATTCCGACTTCAGACACCTCCATTTGTGACTTCACACACCACAATTTTTACTTCAAACACCTTCATTCTGTGACTTCACACACCTCCATTCTGTGACTTCACACACCTCCATTTTGACTTCACACACTTCCATTCTTTGACTTAACACACCTCCATTCTGTGACTTCACACACCACCATTGTTTAACTTCACACACCTATATTCTTGGACTTCACACACCGCCATTCCATGACTTCACACATCTCCATTTTATGAGTTCACATACCCCCATTTTGACTTCACACACCTCCATTCTATGACTTCACACACCTTCATTCTACTTCAGAAACATCCATTCTATGACTTCACACACCTGCATTCTATGACTTCACACACCTCCATTCTATGACTTCACACAATTCCATTCTATGACTTCACACACCTTCCATTCTTTGACTTCACACACCTCCATTGTGAGTTCACACACCTCCATTCTGTGACTTCAAACACCTCCATTCTGTGACTTCACACACCTACATTCTGTCACTTCACACACCTCCATTCTATGATTTCTCACACCTCCATTCTATTAATTCACACACCTCCATTCTGTGACTTCACACACCTCCATTCTGAGCTCACAAAACTTCATTCTGTGACTTAACGCACCTCCATCCTGTGACTTCACACACCTCCGTTCTGACTTCACACACCTCCATTATATGTCTTCACACACCTCCATTCTGTGACTTCACACACCTCAATTCTGTGACTTCACACACCTCCACTATGACTTCACACACCTCCATTTTATGACTTCACACACCTCCATTCTATGACTTCACATACCTCCATTCTGTGCCTTCACACACCTCCGTTCTATGACTTAACACACCTTTATTCTGACTTCACAAACATCCATTCTATGATTTCACACACCTCCATCCTATGACTTCACACACCTTCATTCTGTGACTTCACACACCTCCATTCTGAGTTCACACACCTCCATTCTGTGACTTCACACAACTCCAATCTGACTTCACACAGCTCCATTCTATGACTTCACACACCTCCATTCTGTGACTTCACACACCTTAATTCTATGACTTCACACACCTCCATTTTGACTTCACATAGCTCCATTCTATGAGTTCACACACCTCCATTCTGAGTTCACAAACCTCCATTCTATGACTTCACACACCTCCATTCTGTGACTTCACCACCTACATTCTATGACTTCACACACCTCCATTGTGACTTCACACAGCTCCATTATATGAGTTCACACACCTCCATTCTGACTTAAAACAGCTCCATTCTATGACTTCACACACCTCCATTCTGTGACGTCACCACCTACATTCTATGACTTCACACACCTCCATTGTGACTTCACACAGCTCCATTCTATGAGTTCACACACCTCCATTCTGACTTCACATACCTCCATTCTATGACTTCACACACCTTTATTCTGACTTCACACACCTCCATTCTATGACTTCACACAACTCCATTCTGACTTCACACAACTCCATGCTGACTTCACAAACATCAATTCTGTGACTTCACACACCTCAATTCTGTCACTTCACACACCTACATTATGAATTCACACGCCTCCATTATATGACTTCCACACCTCCATTCTGTGACTTCACACACCAGCATTCTATGACTTCACATACCTCCATTGTGACTTCACACACCTCCATTCTATGAGTTCACACACCTCCATTCTGACTTCACACACCTCCATTCTATGACTTCACACACCTCCATTCTGACTTCACACACCTCCATTCTATGACTTCACACAACTCCATTCTTACTTCACACACCTCCATTCTGTGACTTCACACACCTCCATTCTGACTTCACACACCTCCATTCTATGACTTCACACAGCTGCATTCCGACTTCAGACACCTCCATTTGTGACTTCACACACCACAATTTTTACTTCAAACACCTTCATTCTGTGACTTCACACACCTCCATTCTGTGACTTCACACACCTCCATTTTGACTTCACACACTTCCATTCTTTGACTTAACACACCTCCATTCTGTGACATCACACACCACCATTGTTTAACTTCACACACCTATATTCTTGGACTTCACACACCGCCATTCCATGACTTCACACATCTACATTTTATGAGTTCACATACCACCATTTTGAATTCACACACCTCCATTCTATGACTTCACACACCTTCATTCTACTTCAGAAACATCCATTCTATGACTTCACACACCTGCATTCTATGACTTCACACACCTCCATTCTATGACTTCACACAATTCCATTCTATGACTTCACACACCTCCATTCTTTGACTTCACACACCTCCATTGTGAGTTCACACACCTCCATTCTGTGACTTCAAACACCCCCATTCTGTGACTTCACACACCTCCATTCTGTCACTTCACACACCTCCATTCTATGATTTCTCACACCTCCATTCTATTAATTCACACACCTCCATTCTGTGACTTCACACACCTCCATTCTGAGCTCACAAAACTTCATTCTGTGACTTAACGCACCTCCATCCTGTGACTTCACACACCTCCGTTCTGACTTCACACACCTCCATTCTATGTCTTCACACACCTCCATTCTGTGACTTCACACACCTCAATTCTGTGAATTCACACACCTCCACTATGACTTCACACACCTCCATTCTATGACTTCACACACCTCCATTCTATGACTTCACATACCTCCATTCTGTGCCTTCACACACCTCCATTCTATGACTTAACACACCTTTATTCTGACTTCACAAACATCCATTCTATGATTTCACACACCTCCATCCTATGACTTCACACACCTTCATTCTGTGACTTCACACACCTCCATTCTGAGTTCACACACCTCCATTCTGTGACTTCACACAACTCCAATCTGACTTCACACAGCTCCATTCTATGACTTCACACACCTCCATTCTGTGACTTCACACACCTTAATTCTATGACTTCACACACCTCCATTGTGACTTCACATAGCTCCATTCTATGAGTTCACACACCTCCATTCTGAGTTCACAAACCTCCATTCTATGACTTCACACACCTCCATTCTGTGACTTCACCACCTACATTCTATGACTTCACACACCTCCATTGTGACTTCACACAGCTCCATTATATGAGTTCACACACCTCCATTCTGACTTAAAACAGCTCCATTCTATGACTTCACACACCTACATTCTGTGACGTCACCACCTACATTCTATGACTTCACACACCTCCATTGTGACTTCACACAGCTCCATTCTATGAGTTCACACACCTCCATTCTGACTTTACAAACCTCCATTCTATGACTTCACACACCTTTATTCTGACTTCACACACCTCCATTCTATGACTTCACACAACTCCATTCTGACTTCACACAACTCCATTCTGACTTCACAAACATCAATTCTGTGACTTCACACACCTCCATTCTATGACTTCACACACCTCAATTCTGTGACTTCACACACCTCCATTCTATGACTTCACACACTTCCATTCTTTGACTTCACACACCTCCATTTTTTGACTTCACACATCTCCATTGTGAGTTCACACACCTCCATTCTATGACTTCACACACCTACATTCTGACTTCACACAGCTCCATTCTATGACTTCACACACCTCCATTCTCTGCCTTCATACATCTCCATTTTATGACTTAACACACCTTCATTCTTACTTCACAAACATTCATTCTATGACTTCACACACCTCCATTCTATGATTTCACACACCTCCATTCTATGACTTTACACACCTCCATTCTGTGACTTCACACACCTCAATTCTGTCACTTCACACACCTACATTATGACTTCACACACCTCCATTCTATGACTTCCACATCTCCATTCTGTGACTTCACACACCACCATTCTATGACTTCACATACCTCCATTGTGACTTCACACACCTCCATTCTATGAGTTCACACACCTCCATTCTGACTTCACACACCTCCATTCTATGACTTCACACACCTCCATTCTATGACTTCACACAACTCCATTCTTACTTCACACACCTCCATTCTGTGACTTCACACACCTCCATTCCATGACTTCACACACCTCCATTCGATGCCTTCACACAAATCCATTCTTTGACTTCACACACCTCCATTCTATGAGTTCACACACCTCCATTTGTGACTCTACACACCACCTTTTTGACTTCACACACCTCCATTCTGTGATTTCACACACCTCCATTCTGTGACTTCACACACCTTTATTGTTTGACTTCACACACCTCCATTCTTTGACTTCACACACCTCCTTTCCATGACTTCACACACCTCCATTCTATGAGTTCACACACCTCCATTCTATGATTTCACACACCTCCATTTTGACTTCACTAACCTCCATTCTATGACTTCACACACGTTCATTCTTACTTCAGAAACAACCATTATATGACTTCACCCACTTCCATTCTATGACTTCAGAAATCTCCGTTCTGTGATTTCACACACCTCCATTCTGAGTTCACACACCTCCATTATCTGACTTCACACACTTCCATTCTGTGACTTAACACACCTCCATTCTATGACTTCACATACCTCCATTCTGTGACTTCACACACCTTTATTGTTTGACTTCACACACCTCCATTCTGGGACTTCACACACCTCCATTGTGAGTTTACACACCTCCATTCTGTGACTTCACACACCTCCATTCTGTGACTTCACACACCTCCATTCTATGACTTCACACACCTCCATTCTGTGACTTCACACACCTCCATTCTGTGACTTCACAGATCTCAATTCTGTGACTTCACACACCTACATTATGACTTCACACACCTCCATTCTATGACTTCACACACCTCCATTCTATGACTTCACACACCTCCATTCTGTGACTTCACACACCTCCATTCTGATTTCGCACACCTCCATTCTGTGACTTCACACACCTCCAATCTGACTTCACACAGCTCCATTCTATGACTTCACACACCTCCATTCTGTGACTTCACACGCCTCCATTCTATGACTTCACACACCTCCATTGTGACTTCACACACCTCCATTCTATGACTTCACACACCTCCATTCTGACTTCACACACCTCCATTCTATGACTTCACACAACTCCATTCTGACTTCACAAACCTCCATTCTATGACTTCACACACCTCCATTCTGACTTCACACACCTCCATTCTATGACTTCACACACCTCCATTCTGTGACTTCACACACCTCCATTCTGAGTTCACACACCTCCATTCTATGAGTTCACACACTTCCATTCTGACTTCACACACCTCCATTCTATGACTTCACACACCTCCATTCTGACTTCACACACCTCCAGTCTATGACTTCACACAACTCCATTCTTACTTCACACACCTCCATTCTGTGACTTCACACACCTCCATTCTGACTTCACACACCTCCATTCTATGACTTCACACAGCTGCATTCCGACTTCAGACACCTCCATTTGTGACTTCACACACCACAATTTTAACTTCAAACACCTTCATTCTGTGACTTCACACACCTCCATTCTGTGACTTCACACACCTCCATTTTGACTTCACACACTTCCATTCTTTGACTTAACACACCTCCATTCTGTGACTTCACACACCACCATTGTTTGACTTCACACACCTCTATTCTTGGACTTCACACACCGCCATTCCATGACTTCACACATCTCCATTTTATGAGTTCACATACCCCCATTTTGACTTCACATACCTCCATTCTATGACTTCAAACACCTTCATTCTACTTCAGAAACATCCATTCTATGACTTCACACACCTCCATTCTATGACTTCACACACCTCCATTCTATGATTTCACACACCTCCATTCTATGACTTCACACACCTCCATTCTTTGACTTCACACACCTCCATTGTGAGTTCACACACCTCCATTCTGTGACTTCAAACACCTCCATTCTGTGACTTCACACACCTCCATTCTGTCACTTCACACACCTCCATTCTATGATTTCTCACACCTCCATTCTATTAATTCACACACCTCCATTCTGTGATTTCACACACCTCCATTCTGAGTTCACAAAACTCCATTCTGTGACTTAACGCACCTCCATCCTGTGACTTCACACACCTCCGTTCTGACTTCACACACCTCCATTATATGTCTTCACACACCTCCATTCTGTGACTTCACACACCTCAATTCTGTGACTTCACACACCTCCACTATGACTTCACACACCTCCATTCTATGACTTCACACACATCCATTCTAGGACTTCACACACCTAGATTCTGTGACTTCACACAGCTCCGTTCTGAGTTCACACACCTCAATTCTGTGACTTCACACACCTCCATTCTGACTTCACCCAGCTGCATTCAATGACTTCACACACCTCAATTCTGTGACTTCGCACACCTACTATCTGACTTCACACAGCTCCACTCTATGCCTTCCCACACCTCCATTCTATGATTTCACACACCTCCATTCTATGACTTCACACACCTCCATTCTGTGCCTTCACACACCTCCATTCTATGACTTAACACACCTTCATTCTGACTTCACAAACATCCATTCTATGACTTCACACACCTCCATTCTATGACTTCACACACCTTCATTCTGTGACTTCACACACCTCTATTCTGAGTTCACACACCTACATTCTGTGACTTCACACCACTCCAATCTGACTTCACACAGCTCCATTCTATGACTTCACACACCTCCATTCTGTGACTTCACACACCTCCATTCTATGACTTCACACACCTCCATTGTGACTTCACACAGCTCCATTCTATGAGTTCACACACCTCCATTCTGACTTCACAAACCTCCATTCTATGACTTCACACACCTTTATTCTGACTTCACACACCTCCATTCTGTGACTTCACACACCTCCATTCTGACTTAAAACAGCTGCATTCTATGACTTCACACACATCCATTCTGTGACTTCACCACCTACATTCTATGACTTCACACACCTCCATTGTGACTTCACAAAGCTCCATTCTATGAGTTCACACACCTCCATTCTGACTTCACAAACCTCCATTCTATGACTTCACACACCTTTATTCTGACTTCACACACCTCCATTCTATGACTTCACACAACTCCATTCTGACTTCACACAACTCCATTCTGACTTCACAAACATCAATTCTGTGACTTCACACACCTCCATTCTATGACTTCACACACCTCAATTCTGTGACTTCACACACCTCCATTCTATGACTTCACACACTTCCATTCTTTGACTTCACACACCTCCATTTTTTGACTTCACACATCTCCATTGTGAGTTCACACACCTCCATTCTATGACTTCACACACCTCCATTCTGACTTCACACAGCTCCATTTTATGACTTCACACACCTCCATTCTCTGGCTTCATACATCTCCATTTTATGACTTAACACACCTTCATTCTTACTTCACAAACATTCATTCTATGACTTCACACACCTCCATTCTATGATTTCACACACCTCCATTCTATGACTTTACAAACCTCCATTCTGTGACTTCACACACCTCAATTCTGTCACTTCACACACCTACATTATGACTTCACACACCTCCATTCTATGACTTCCACACCTCCATTCTGTGACTTCACACACCAGCATTCTATGACTTCACATACCTCCATTGTGACTTCACACACCTCCATTCTATGAGTTCACACACCTCCATTCTGACTTCACACACCTCCATTCTATGACTTCCACACCTCCATTCTGTGACTTCACACACCAGCATTCTATGACTTCACATACCTCCATTGTGACTTCACACACCTCCATTCTATGACTTCACATACCTCCATTCTGTGCCTTCACACACCTCCATTCTATGACTTAACACACCTTTATTCTGACTTCACAAACATCCATTCTATGATTTCACACACCTCCATCCTATGACTTCACACACCTTCATTCTGTGACTTCACACACCTCCATTCTGAGTTCACACACCTCCATTCTGTGACTTCACACAACTCCAATCTGACTTCACACAGCTCCATTCTATGACTTCACACACCTCCATTCTGTGACTTCACACACCTTAATTCTATGACTTCACACACCTCCATTGTGACTTCACACAGCTCCATTCTATGAGTTCACACACCTCCATTCTGAGTTCACAAACCTCCATTCTATGACTTCACACACCTCCATTCTGTGACTTCACCACCTACATTCTATGACTTCACACACCTCCATTGTGACTTCACACAGCTCCATTCTATGAGTTCACACACCTCCATTCTGACTTAAAACAGCTCCATTCTATGACTTCACACACTTCCATTCTGTGACGTCACCACCTACATTCTATGACTTCACACACCTCCATTGTGACTTCACACAGCTCCATTCTATGAGTTCACACACCTCCATTCTGACTTCACAAACCTCCATTCTATGACTTCACACACCTTTATTCTGACTTCACACACCTCCATTCTATGACTTCACACCACTCCATTCTGACTTCACACAACTCCATTCTGACTTCACAAACATCAATTCTGTGACTTCACACACCTCCATTCTATGACTTCACACACCTCAATTCTGTGACTTCACACACCTCCATTCTATGACTTCACACACTTCCATTCTTTGACTTCACACAACTCCATTTTTTGACTTCACACATCTCCATTGTGAGTTCACACACCTCCATTCTATGACTTCACACACCTCCATTCTGACTTCACACAGCTCCATTCTATGACTTCACACACCTCCATTCTCTGCCTTCATACATCTCCATTTTATGACTTAACACACCTTCATTCTTACTTCACAAACATTCATTCTATGACTTCATACACCTCCATTCTATGATTTCACACACCTCCATTCTATGACTTTACACACCTCCATTCTGTGACTTCACACACCTCAATTCTGTCACTTCACACACCTACATTATGAATTCACACACCTGCATTCTATGACTTCCACACCTCCATTCTGTGACTTCACACACCACCATTCTATGACTTCACATACCTCCATTGTGACTTCACACACCTCCATTCTATGAGTTCACACACCTCCATTCTGACTTCACACACCTCCATTCTATGACTTCACACACCTCCATTCTGATTCACACACCTCCATTCTATGACTTCACACAACTCCATTCTTACTTCACACACCTCCATTCTGTGACTTCACACACCTCCATTCCATGACTTCACACACCTCCATTCGATGCCTTCACACACCTCCATTCTTTGACTTCACACACCTCCATTCTATGAGTTCACACACCTCCATTTGTGACTCTACACACCACCTTTTTGACTTCACACACCTCCATTCTGTGATTTCACACACCTCCATTCTGTGACTTCACACACCTTTATTGTTTGACTTCACACACCTCCATTCTTTGACTTCACACACCTCCTTTCCATGACTTCACACACCTCCATTCTATGAGTTCACACACCTCCATTCTATGATTTCACACACCTCCATTTTAACTTCACAAACCTCCATTCTATGACTTCACACACGTTCATTCTTACTTCAGAAACAACCATTATATGACTTCACCCACTTCCATTCTATGACTTCACAAATCTCCGTTCTGTGATTTCACACACCTCCATTCTGAGTTCACACACCTCCATTATCTGACTTCACACACTTCCATTCTGTGACTTCACACACCAGCATTCTATGACTTCACATACCTCCATTGTGACTTCACACACCTCCATTCTATGAGTTCACACACCTCCATTCTGACTTCACACACCTCCATTCTATGACTTCACACACCTCCATTCTGACTTCACACACCTCCATTCTATGACTTCACACAACTCCATTCTTACTTTACACACCTCCATTCTGTGACTTCACACACCTCCATTCTGACTTCACACACCTCCATTCTATGACTTCACACAGCTGCATTCCGACTTCAGACACCTCCATTTGTGACTTCACACACCACAATTTTTACTTCAAACACCTTCATTCTGTGACTTCACACACCTCCATTCTGTGACTTCACACACCTCCATTTTGACTTCACACACTTCCATTCTTTGACTTAACACACCTCCATTCTGTGACTTCACACACCACCATTGTTTAACTTCACACACCTATATTCTTGGACTTCACACACCGCCATTCCATGACTTCACACATCTCCATTTTATGAGTTCACATACCCCCATTTTGACTTCACACACCTCCATTCTATGACTTCACACACCTTCATTCTACTTCAGAAACATCCATTCTATGACTTCACACACCTGCATTCTATGACTTCACACACCTCCATTCTATGACTTCACACAATTCCATTCTATGACTTCACACACCTTCCATTCTTTGACTTCACACACCTCCATTGTGAGTTCACACACCTCCATTCTGTGACTTCAAACACCTCCATTCTGTGACTTCACACACCTACATTCTGTCACTTCACACACCTCCATTCTATGATTTCTCACACCTCCATTCTATTAATTCACACACCTCCATTCTGTGACTTCACACACCTCCATTCTGAGCTCACAAAACTTCATTCTGTGACTTAACGCACCTCCATCCTGTGACTTCACACACCTCCGTTCTGACTTCACACACCTCCATTATATGTCTTCACACACCTCCATTCTGTGACTTCACACACCTCAATTCTGTGACTTCACACACCTCCACTATGACTTCACACACCTCCATTTTATGACTTCACACACCTCCATTCTATGACTTCACATACCTCCATTCTGTGCCTTCACACACCTCCGTTCTATGACTTAACACACCTTTATTCTGACTTCACAAACATCCATTCTATGATTTCACACACCTCCATCCTATGACTTCACACACCTTCATTCTGTGACTTCACACACCTCCATTCTGAGTTCACACACCTCCATTCTGTGACTTCACACAACTCCAATCTGACTTCACACAGCTCCATTCTATGACTTCACACACCTCCATTCTGTGACTTCACACACCTTAATTCTATGACTTCACACACCTCCATTTTGACTTCACATAGCTCCATTCTATGAGTTCACACACCTCCATTCTGAGTTCACAAACCTCCATTCTATGACTTCACACACCTCCATTCTGTGACTTCACCACCTACATTCTATGACTTCACACACCTCCATTGTGACTTCACACAGCTCCATTATATGAGTTCACACACCTCCATTCTGACTTAAAACAGCTCCATTCTATGACTTCACACACCTCCATTCTGTGACGTCACCACCTACATTCTATGACTTCACACACCTCCATTGTGACTTCACACAGCTCCATTCTATGAGTTCACACACCTCCATTCTGACTTCACATACCTCCATTCTATGACTTCACACACCTTTATTCTGACTTCACACACCTCCATTCTATGTCTTCACACAACTCCATTCTGACTTCACACAACTCCATGCTGACTTCACAAACATCAATTCTGTGACTTCACACACCTCAATTCTGTCACTTCACACACCTACATTATGAATTCACACGCCTCCATTATATGACTTCCACACCTCCATTCTGTGACTTCACACACCAGCATTCTATGACTTCACATACCTCCATTGTGACTTCACACACCTCCATTCTATGAGTTCACACACCTCCATTCTGACTTCACACACCTCCATTCTATGACTTCACACACCTCCATTCTGACTTCACACACCTCCATTCTATGACTTCACACAACTCCATTCTTACTTCACACACCTCCATTCTGTGACTTCACACACCTCCATTCTGACTTCACACACCTCCATTCTATGACTTCACACAGCTGCATTCCGACTTCAGACACCTCCATTTGTGACTTCACACACCACAATTTTTACTTCAAACACCTTCATTCTGTGACTTCACACACCTCCATTCTGTGACTTCACACACCTCCATTTTGACTTCACACACTTCCATTCTTTGACTTAACACACCTCCATTCTGTGACATCACACACCACCATTGTTTAACTTCACACACCTATATTCTTGGACTTCACACACCGCCATTCCATGACTTCACACATCTACATTTTATGAGTTCACATACCACCATTTTGAATTCACACACCTCCATTCTATGACTTCACACACCTTCATTCTACTTCAGAAACATCCATTCTATGACTTCACACACCTGCATTCTATGACTTCACACACCTCCATTCTATGACTTCACACAATTCCATTCTATGACTTCACACACCTCCATTCTTTGACTTCACACACCTCCATTGTGAGTTCACACACCTCCATTCTGTGACTTCAAACACCCCCATTCTGTGACTTCACACACCTCCATTCTGTCACTTCACACACCTCCATTCTATGATTTCTCACACCTCCATTCTATTAATTCACACACCTCCATTCTGTGACTTCACACACCTCCATTCTGAGCTCACAAAACTTCATTCTGTGACTTAACGCACCTCCATCCTGTGACTTCACACACCTCCGTTCTGACTTCACACACCTCCATTCTATGTCTTCACACACCTCCATTCTGTGACTTCACACACCTCAATTCTGTGAATTCACACACCTCCACTATGACTTCACACACCTCCATTCTATGACTTCACACACCTCCATTCTATGACTTCACATACCTCCATTCTGTGCCTTCACACACCTCCATTCTATGACTTAACACACCTTTATTCTGACTTCACAAACATCCATTCTATGATTTCACACACCTCCATCCTATGACTTCACACACCTTCATTCTGTGACTTCATACACCTCCATTCTGAGTTCACACACCTCCATTCTGTGACTTCACACAACTCCAATCTGACTTCACACAGCTCCATTCTATGACTTCACACACCTCCATTCTGTGACTTCACACACCTTAATTCTATGACTTCACACACCTCCATTGTGACTTCACATAGCTCCATTCTATGAGTTCACACACCTCCATTCTGAGTTCACAAACCTCCATTCTATGACTTCACACACCTCCATTCTGTGACTTCACCACCTACATTCTATGACTTCACACACCTCCATTGTGACTTCACACAGCTCCATTATATGAGTTCACACACCTCCATTCTGACTTAAAACAGCTCCATTCTATGACTTCACACACCTACATTCTGTGACGTCACCACCTACATTCTATGACTTCACACACCTCCATTGTGACTTCACACAGCTCCATTCTATGAGTTCACACACCTCCATTCTGACTTTACAAACCTCCATTCTATGACTTCACACACCTTTATTCTGACTTCACACACCTCCATTCTATGACTTCACACAACTCCATTCTGACTTCACACAACTCCATTCTGACTTCACAAACATCAATTCTGTGACTTCACACACCTCCATTCTATGACTTCACACACCTCAATTCTGTGACTTCACACACCTCCATTCTATGACTTCACACACTTCCATTCTTTGACTTCACACACCTCCATTTTTTGACTTCACACATCTCCATTGTGAGTTCACACACCTCCATTCTATGACTTCACACACCTACATTCTGACTTCACACAGCTCCATTCTATGACTTCACACACCTCCATTCTCTGCCTTCATACATCTCCATTTTATGACTTAACACACCTTCATTCTTACTTCACAAACATTCATTCTATGACTTCACACACCTCCATTCTATGATTTCACACACCTCCATTCTATGACTTTACACACCTCCATTCTGTGACTTCACACACCTCAATTCTGTCACTTCACACACCTACATTATGACTTCACACACCTCCATTCTATGACTTCCACATCTCCATTCTGTGACTTCACACACCACCATTCTATGACTTCACATACCTCCATTGTGACTTCACACACCTCCATTCTATGAGTTCACACACCTCCATTCTGACTTCACACACCTCCATTCTATGACTTCACACACCTCCATTCTATGACTTCACACAACTCCATTCTTACTTCACACACCTCCATTCTGTGACTTCACACACCTCCATTCCATGACTTCACACACCTCCATTCGATGCCTTCACACAAATCCATTCTTTGACTTCACACACCTCCATTCTATGAGTTCACACACCTCCATTTGTGACTCTACACACCACCTTTTTGACTTCACACACCTCCATTCTGTGATTTCACACACCTCCATTCTGTGACTTCACACACCTTTATTGTTTGACTTCACACACCTCCATTCTTTGACTTCACACACCTCCTTTCCATGACTTCACACACCTCCATTCTATGAGTTCACACACCTCCATTCTATGATTTCACACACCTCCATTTTGACTTCACTAACCTCCATTCTATGACTTCACACACGTTCATTCTTACTTCAGAAACAACCATTATATGACTTCACCCACTTCCATTCTATGACTTCAGAAATCTCCGTTCTGTGATTTCACACACCTCCATTCTGAGTTCACACACCTCCATTATCTGACTTCACACACTTCCATTCTGTGACTTAACACACCTCCATTCTATGACTTCACATACCTCCATTCTGTGACTTCACACACCTTTATTGTTTGACTTCACACACCTCCATTCTGGGACTTCACACACCTCCATTGTGAGTTTACACACCTCCATTCTGTGACTTCACACACCTCCATTCTGTGACTTCACACACCTCCATTCTATGACTTCACACACCTCCATTCTGTGACTTCACACACCTCCATTCTGTGACTTCACAGATCTCAATTCTGTGACTTCACACACCTACATTATGACTTCACACACCTCCATTCTATGACTTCACACACCTCCATTCTATGACTTCACACACCTCCATTCTGTGACTTCACACACCTCCATTCTGATTTCGCACACCTCCATTCTGTGACTTCACACACTCCAATCTGACTTCACACAGCTCCATTCTATGACTTCACACACCTCCATTCTGTGACTTCACACGCCTCCATTCTATGACTTCACACACCTCCATTGTGACTTCACACACCTCCATTCTATGACTTCACACACCTCCATTCTGACTTCACACACCTCCATTCTATGACTTCACACAACTCCATTCTGACTTCACAAACCTCCATTCTATGACTTCACACACCTCCATTCTGACTTCACACACCTCCATTCTATGACTTCACACACCTCCATTCTGTGACTTCACACACCTCCATTCTGAGTTCACACACCTCCATTCTATGAGTTCACACACTTCCATTCTGACTTCACACACCTCCATTCTATGACTTCACACACCTCCATTCTGACTTCACACACCTCCAGTCTATGACTTCACACAACTCCATTCTTACTTCACACACCTCCATTCTGTGACTTCACACACCTCCATTCTGACTTCACACACCTCCATTCTATGACTTCACACAGCTGCATTCCGACTTCAGACACCTCCATTTGTGACTTCACACACCACAATTTTAACTTCAAACACCTTCATTCTGTGACTTCACACACCTCCATTCTGTGACTTCACACACCTCCATTTTGACTTCACACACTTCCATTCTTTGACTTAACACACCTCCATTCTGTGACTTCACACACCACCATTGTTTGACTTCACACACCTCTATTCTTGGACTTCACACACCGCCATTCCATGACTTCACACATCTCCATTTTATGAGTTCACATACCCCCATTTTGACTTCACATACCTCCATTCTATGACTTCACACACCTTCATTCTACTTCAGAAACATCCATTCTATGACTTCACACACCTCCATTCTATGACTTCACACACCTCCATTCTATGATTTCACACACCTCCATTCTATGACTTCACACACTCCATTCTTTGACTTCACACACCTCCATTGTGAGTTCACACACCTCCATTCTGTGACTTCAAACACCTCCATTCTGTGACTTCACACACCTCCATTCTGTCACTTCACACACCTCCATTCTATGATTTCTCACACCTCCATTCTATTAATTCACACACCTCCATTCAGTGATTTCACACACCTCCATTCTGAGTTCACAAAACTCCATTCTGTGACTTAACGCACCTCCATCCTGTGACTTCACACACCTCCGTTCTGACTT